>JAEIGD010000011.1:935000-1535000 GCA_018903425.1 Zaprionus nigranus | reverse complement strand
GCAGATATATATATTTTGTATTCAATTTATATATGCATTAAGTAGACTTATTTCGGGAACATTTTGGTTTTAACAGTTTTGAAAATAAGTTTCTCCATTCCATAGTCCATAAGAGTTTAATTTCTTTAAAATTGTTTCGAGTTCTTTCGCTGATAAACTAGTTAATTTTCTAACTTTGCGGTATGTCAAAATTTGATCAAGATGCGGACGAAGCTTTAGAAGGGGAAGGGGCATTGACCATGCAGGACAAGAAACCTTGTCTGCTCTTGTCTGTTTCTATACAAACAATTTATAATTTATTTCAGTAAATGATGATGGAAAACTTATTATTATTGCGTAATATACTTAATGAAACAACAAGAGTACGTTGAAGTCGGGCCATTATATAAACTTACCATGGGGGGACGACATTTGAATCCCTTTAGAACAAAAACATATGGGTTTGAAGGTCATCTCATTATAAGTGTCCAGTCATAGTGGCACATATGTAGATATGATAGTAACAGTACAACTAATCTGCAAGGGTGTCGTGTATGCTTCGGTTAACCGAAGACACACGTTTTAGTTATTTTTTTGAACAAATGGGGATCCTATGATGAAACGCGTTTAAGCAGCTCAAACTTGTATTATTATTTTCAATTGCAAAGCCATTTGTGTTACAAAATTTCCATTCGTCGCTCAAAACTTGGTTAAAAAATAATAAATATATTAGAAACCGGCGAGGAGTGAAAGTTCACTATATTGCGGAGCAGAAGAAGGGTTTGCTTTGATGGATTTAATTAGTCTGCGTTAATTTTGATAGGATCGTTATAATATAATTTATATTAGATTAAAAGGAAATAACCAATAAAAATTTTGTCCATCTGTATAAAGCGTTTAAGAATATATTCATTTCTTAGGAAGTTCATATAAATTTACAATTTAAATTTTGTATTACAATTTAGTCGCTGTGAAATAAAAAAACAAATGACAACTACATACTCATTACTATATGCAAAACTAAAATAGCGCCTGTGAAACCCTTGAATTATACAGTGGTGGCGTTTGCTCATATCACATGTAACTTTTGAATGCGCGCTCGCATTTGCACTCGCTTGTGTTGACGATTCAAATATTGTCATTTTTTCAAATATTGCTCCCGATATACATTTATTATAATCACAATCTATTGTCTTATTTTATACAGTAAACCCCCGTTTTCATTAATTGGATGACACCCTATTCATTTAATATAAATTAAGTCCATCCCTGCTCTAAAAAGTATATGATGTGTTATTTTTGATAAACTAGTGTGCCAAATTCTATGCGAATGCGAGATTTATTGCTGTACATTATGGTCTACAACATTTACACAAATGTAAAAACGAAAGAAAGAAATCATTTTTCAAATACAGCATGTAAAAAATCCAAAACATGATATCGAAATATAAATACTGAAATCTGACATGGTCTACTTATTATTGATATAATGCTGTCAATGACGCAGCTTAGTAGTTGACAACCACAACCCCAAACCGTTGCTGATGCCCTATACCCTGTCGTTCTCCTACATTTTTGGTTTGCAAACTTATTGAATTCATATTTATTGATATTCAGTTTGATAATTGTCGACAATATTATTTATATATGTTCCATTTAGTTCCTGATGCTGTCGTCGTTAAATTTTAAAGGTGTTGGCCAATGAATCCGATACAAACAAAGGAGAACCTTAAGAATATCAGATTTGTATACCTTTGTCAATCTTGTATTAATTGCTCAGATAGCCCTGTTACCTGAAATTGCAAATTTTAATCCATTAATAACATTATCTATTCGAATTAGAAAGTAATGGAAAATTATTTTAACTCATGGGTTAATATATGTGGATTAAATAAATATACATTAAAAAACCATCAAATTGTGTTTGTACTGAATCTTTTTTCAACAGAAAAGCCTGGATTTCAATCATATATTAAAGTAGAGATTGGAGTAAAGACAATGATGCAGTATCCGAGTTTGTGTATGCTGAGTAAATGTTTTATCCGTTTGTAGAGTGCTCTCTCTATAAAACAAACTTGAACAGTGTATGAAACAATAAGTGTCAATAGATTGTATAAACTATGGGAAAATGTCCATACTAGGCGTTTGTAGGATGTGTAGCATGTATCGCGGAGGTAGTATAAACAGAGGACAGATGTGTCAGAATAATGGCTAACTTGGCAACACTGCAGCACATCGAAAATATCAAAAATCTGCCAATAATTTCTCTGGCAGCTATAGAATATATCAAGGGTAAGCAAGGTTATAAGTATATATAAATAAGTTATTATATATATATGCATATATTATATATGAATGCCATAATGAACAGACGGAATCGCTTTACTGTACGATTTTGTCATAGCAGAGGTAAAAGAAAACAATTATGCCATGGCCACTGAAACTGCACAAAAGCATAATTTAAAAAAATATCAGTGTCAACCTGACGACACATAACTAATATACATATGGATTTATCTATGTCCGAGATAAAATATTGTGCGTATTTAAGTAACATAATATTTAACAGGCCAAGCAAAACAGATAAATTTAAAGAACAGATACTCTTTATAATCAATCATGTTTATCACGAACACTTGTGAAATATCTGACTTTAACAATAAAGTTGTCCATATAAATAGTTGAAAAAGTGATTAGTATGATGCTGCTGGCATGCGTGATCTAAGCGCCTTGTGGTTCCCGACTTATATACTTACCCGACTACAAACAACTGTTAACCAGTCAACCAGTTAAATACTTACGTATTCCAAACAAATTATACACATGACTGTGGTAGACTGTTTATTGGTTTCTCCCCTACATAAAAGTTATATGTACATTATATATGTAAAAATAAAGATAAAAACTTATATGCAATTCGAAATTTTTTATTTTCTTTGTCAACATTCATGCATTACTTTAAACATTATTCGTGAATGAGTATGAATCGTTTGTACCAGTGGCAAGGGTTGATGCGTGCTCATTTCCAATAATGTTACTTAAACTAAGTGTATCAAATTTGGTGTAAAGAACTTTAACACTCATTTGATCCTTTAGACCATCACGCGGGTTCTGGTTGGTTTCAAGCATAAGGTTAATGAGCTCAGAATAAAAGTGTGGAAAATTAGGAGGTTGATAAAATATTAAGTGCCGAATTCCCTTGATGCGGGTACGTCGGAAGAAGTGTGCTCTTTCAGAATAAAGTAATATCGGAACACCACTATGAAAGAATATATCTCTTGCGCGGGCCAGTTTTTCCTTTTTCGTATATTCACTAATCTGAACAAAATTGAGCATTTCTTGTTTGAAGTAATTTCGTAAACGTACGTAGTCAAAATAACTAGGCACATATAATAGACAATGCGAGGAACCAGATTTATTGAATTCTGGCAGAATATTTTTAACGAAATATTGAAACCTATTTTCAAAAACCTGCTCTATATTTGAACAATTTATACGTTGGAAAGCTTGTTCAACGGGTGCTATCACGTTTGTAATATCGCCCGTTTTAATTTGATTGATAACACGCACTTTGCCTTGGTAATTGTGGCATTTGTTATTCAATAATCCACGAAATTCTGGAAGGTCATGTGACGAGAAAATCAAGGATTGACGATAAAATTGAGACATTCCATTAAGGCAGTGCTCGCGTACACGTTGACAATTTATCTTTGGAAGGCTTTGAGGTTGCAAGTGTAAATGGTCCATTACGTATAGTAAGTTTTCCCAATTTTGAGCGATAAATAGTTCAGCTTGATCAATAATAAGTAATTCAATTGAACTAAGGTAATCGAAATTTTGTTCTTTATCATTCATAATCATTCGCAGCGCAAGTGGTGAAGCGATCAGTATATCCGATTCATTTGGATCCGAATATAAATACATTGACTTTTTCGTAAAACGAATGCCAAGCTTAAAGTTATCATCTGTATTACCAGCAAAGGTTTGCTCATAATCCATCGGCTTAGGGTTTGTTTTAGGGAAGTAGATGGTATCGCCGGAATATTCTTTGAGGAATCGGTCATATTTTGATATCTGTGCGCCAGTTTTCTTATCTGAAAAATAAGGAAACAATTTTGATTTAAATAATTTAAAAATGCTTCATTTCTATTTGATATTTTCTGTTCTTGTCAATTTAAATTAAAATGCACTTACCCCTAGATTCTCCAAATAATATGCTTTCTATGTTTTTCACAGTTTTTAAGGCAGATTCCCGAAAAGGTAAAATAATTAATGTCTTCAGTCGCGTAAAGCCTTGATCCCGAAGGTTGTCTGGTATTGATATATCCATAGACGAAATCTTTTGACCATTTGAAGCATCACTGAGTTTTTTATTATTTCTTAAAACCAGTGATCTGCTCTTTAACATGTGATTTACTACGTGAATACAGTAGGCGTGACGTATTTCCTCGGCATTATAATGCGTCCGACAGGGAAAATAAAGATCTAGATAATTATTTACAATTTGAAGAATTTCTATTTCTAAGGCTGGTAGAGGTTGTGAAATATTTGAAGATATTTTTGAATCTATCAAATTGATGTCAGATGGTTCTGTATTTTCACTATAATCGGCTTCTGAAGATGGAACAGTGTGTAAAACTGGTGTATCCACTTTAAAGTTTCCAATTGCTGACCACTTGTAGTTTGATGATTGTGATTCTTTCGAAACTATCTTTGAGACATCATCTGCGGGAAGTAAATCAAATCGATTCGCGAATGAATTATTAAGTTTTAGATTTGAATTCTGATGTTTTGATTCTAATTTCACATGCGTTTTAATGTTGCTTGTATTTTCTTTCGGTACGAATTCATAATCGCCTCCCCACAGTTGGAGCTGCAAAACAATTGATAATAGTAATAAATAATCCCAGAAAGTATTGTTAACTTTTCATACCTTTAAACGATGAATCATATTGATCTATAAGTTGTTCATAAAAACAGGTTGTATCTTCTTTTTCTGCAGGTAACAGATCGACGTTCATTGATAACTGATCTCCGGTCTTTTTGTCGAAGCGATTTACTGTATTTTTAACCTTTTCCATTTGTCTGCTCCTCTGAATAAACCGACTGTTTTTCGAAAATCCATCTTTCTTGGGCAAAGTTTTACTTTTGTTAGCCTTAAAGGCTTTGCCTTTAAAAGTTTTTGTCATGATTATTACGACAGTAAACAATTGTTTATTATTAAGTGCTTCCTCAACGTGCTTCTGGGTAAAATAGTGATGTCAATATTTTTTCGATTATTCGGTATATCGATATATTTGTATATTTTTAGTTGAGGTGATGAATTAATAAGTGAATACCGATTAATTTTTTTAATAACAATATTTGATAATTATCGAAATATTTAATTATTTATTTTTTAATTTTGAAATATTCCCAACATTCCGATGTCTACTTAATGCTCATTATTGTCGGTCAATATTAAGTTAAAAGAATAATAAAACAATATGTAATGGTCTTTATATTTGAAAAGTTTAAGTTACAGAGTCTCTTTAATAAATATTCCCTTAAATAAAACTAATATGTCTCAATTGTTCTCTAATATGGTGTTATAAATTTGATGGAGGTAGTGCCCATAACGTCGCAGTCTTATCCGCAGATGTTGAAATAAATGAAAACTCAGTGGGATGCCACCTTATTGTAATAGCCTTGTCTTCATGCTTTGCCACAACTACAGAGGCCAGATCATTTGAAAGATCGCCTTGCAAATCGGTTAGCTTGATTGTGGTATCATAGCTGCACGTGAGCATATAGTAAGCAGATGGGGAGAAGCGAATGCATCTTTAAGTAGAAAGGAATATTAAGACGTGAAAACCACAAATATTAAAATCTCTCTAGAATACCTTATTTCCGCATTGTGGGGATAGAATCGCTGAATTTGCCTATTGCCACGGATGTCATAAAGAACACATGCACTATTCGCGTGTCCTGATACGAGAAGTCTTCCTGTTGGATCTACACAAACCGCAGTCACCGGGGAGTTTTGAGAAGCTCCACACTGGTAGTCATGTTCAAAAGAATTTGTAGAAACATTGACTCTCACGTCCCAAAACCCGAATCGTTTCATCCTATAAATGAAACTGTTGTTATTAAACATTTTAAGCTAATGAACGGTTTAATATTACCTGTGATCCTGACACAAACATTGTATTATTCCAACTATATAACGACGAAATTTGTCCAGTGTGACCAGTGAACACCTGAAATGGCTTTCCTGCCCCGCAATCTGTAACGTGTATCTTGCAATCACCAGCACCTCCACTGACAAGTAATTGCGAACTCGTCGAGGAATTATCAAGGAAGCACATATCCCGAACAGTTCCATCATGCATATTCAGTTCCATTTCATGACCAACAAGCTGATTAATATCATTATCAAATCGCATATATTTAATAGTCTTGTCATTTGAGCCCGTGGCTACGAGTTCCCCATCTGCTGACCAACAAGTACAATATATTGAGCCTCTATGGTGTTTTGTCCGTTTGCATAAAACAGATGGCGGATAAACGTGATGGTCCTGTCTAAAATTTGTATCTTCAATTTAAATAAATGTTTCATGTAAATAATATTTATTTTACCGTAGCTTCGTCAACTGAGGATACTGGCAAATTCGAAAGGTTTTGGAATTCGATCCCACGGCATATAGTGTTCCATTTGGGTGAATATCCACACTTCGAATAGCTTGCGAATCTGATATGGTAGTAATAGGTACAAATTGGGAACGTTCTACATCACTCTGGAAAAAAGAAACGCATTCAATATTATACATAATTCACCAAAGTTTTGATGTTTAGGTATTCACCATCAAAATTTAGTTCAACTGGACAGTTTCATTTATTATTAGTTAGTTGTGTTTCCAAATCTCCCTGTTTTCCTTTCGTGGATAAAGAGAGATGCGTTGCAAACAATAAACATACGAACATACATATGAATGTATTTACTACATAGACATGTCATTTGATCTGTACGAACGTTGTACGCAGACATTGCAGGGTATGTTTATTACAGTCAAGCGAACTTGTGGAGTCTTTTTGACATCCGTCGATTCTTTTCAAATATATATACATATGTATATAGCTGAAAATTAACTCCTACATCATACCTCTATTGATTTAATACAATATTCATTTGTATGTACATATGTACATATGAAGCTCGAAATCCCACAAAAACTTTTTATTCAGTAGCATACACTTAGTATATAGAATTTACCTCTTTTAGATTAGATTCTCTTTCTTCCGAATTCATTTAAACAATATAAGATAGTCAGTTTAACAGTTTATAATATAATTTGTAAAATAATGCAACATTAATTGACACAATCTGTAGGAATGTCTAATACAAATAGCATTTCGAAAAAATTCGAATGAGGGAAATATTGATATGGTACAATTTTGTATTTATTATTTTACACATTAAATTGTGGAACTGTGGTTTATTTTTTGATATGAACATAAAATAATACTTATGAAGATATATATTAAGGTATGTACATAGGTACATTGGTACTCAAAAAGTATGTAATGTTGGTTCTTGGAAAATTTTTGTGCATAAGTTTAATCGGTGGAAATTTTGGAAAGTGATCTATATTATATAAAAAAAATATATTAAATGAAAATAATCCAAAAACAGCACTTTTTTACAGAATTTAATAAAAATATTTTATTAATAAGGGCAAAACAATCAATGCTGAACTCGGAACGGTAATAAGATAGCATTGAATGTGTTTAAGGCCTAGTACTTAGATCAACGAAGATTTTCACTGCTGTAAGTTATTCCGAGTCAAATGACGTTGCCATATGGCACGAAAAGTGAGCGGGCGGATTTTACAAAAATTGAAAATAATCAATGTAAACAAACACAGCTGATTGTCGGAGTATAAACTGGTCACACTTTCGATAATTATCGTTTTAACAGTGTTCCATACCGTGCTGTTAAAAACTAGCGGCCGACTACCAGGACATTCTGAGACTACAGTTTACCATTTATAAATGTAGTTCCAATCGGCTTAAATAATACAATGGCCTACGATGAACGAAGTGATGGAAGCAGCTCTAGTGAAGCACAAGAAAGCTTTCAACGCAGTATGTCAACAAAAATGGGATCTCAACAAATCACAATGCCCAAACATATTCCCTTTCCGGAGCACGCAACAACATCGGAATGGCTTAGCGAGCTGATAATGTGCGCCTTTACAATGGGAGCAGCAATTGTTCAATTTATAAACATTTACCGTACCAACTGGTGGCTACCACAGTTTAACTCGCGTCTCATGGTGGTACGAACATAATTTACGATAAAATATTTACAACCGATTAATTAATGTTGTTTGCAGAACATTGAACTGATTGATCCGTACTTGCGTTATCTGATACTCATACTGAATACACGGCGGTTCCTATACTGCATGCTCTTGGCCAAATGGAAAAGCACCGACCGGCGGCTAGTGTGCGTGGCCATCAAATACGGATTCGGAGGTCTTGTGCAATTGGGCCTCTGCTATTGCGCCCTCAGGTTATATCAACATCATTCCTACATGTTGCTATTCTATCTGAGTTATCCGTAAGAAGCAAGTCTTTTAGAACAGGAACTTTCTTATGTTATACCTATTCTATTCAATTTCAGCGTGGTCGTATACCTTATCATATTTGGCTTTCAACTAGAGCCGTTCTTACGCAGCAGGTTCGAACTGCCCGGTGTGTATATTAACGATATGCCCGTACACAGCTGCACAACGAACGCAGGCCAGGTTCGTGACGAGATTGAGACACTGCGGCACGATTTTAACAAACGCTTTAAGCAATTGATTTTTACTTGTATGCTGAATGCATATTTGGTGTTGATCCCATGTCTTCTGGCACTCAGCGTCCAGTACAACGTGATGCGTGCCGCTCAGCACTGCATAATTGTGTGTCTGGGCGCGTTCAGCTTGTCCGCTGTGTTTTTGTATCCTGCCAAATACAGTGACACTCTTCATCGAGCCACTTTGCATTTGGGAAGCTGGCAACGCATGGATCGAGATCCACAGACGGCGGCCTCGCAGCTTATTGTTGCAGCCAATGCTCAGACATGGTCGAAATATGCTGCTTACGCCCATGGCACTGTGATAAAACATAATGGTGCACTCTATCGCAGCCACGGGCTGGTCACGGTGGCTACGCCAGGAAATGCAAGTCATTTAAGATTCTACGTAAGGTGAAATTAAACCACTGATGTTGGATCTGTGCTTACATATCTTATTGCAATATTACAGAAACTATTCTACAATCCCACTGTCATCTATTCCACGCTGGCCACGCTGCAAGCCGCTGTATTGCTGGTAGAGATCGCCTCGCTGAGTGCCGCCAGCATCGAGTGGCACTTCGTGCTGTCCATTAGCTTTGTGGCGTTTACCAGCATGGTTGCATTCTTCAAGCTCGTGCGTGATTATCTTATAACCAAACACTTGTATAAGGCAGAGTGTGCATCTATTTATAATTAAGACATTTAAGAACTAGAAACAAGTCATAAGATTCATTTCCATACCAAAAAAAGAGAAGGGTTTTACGAACTCAAATATATTTTAATTTATCGTCAATAATATGGATGCCAGCCAATATATATAACCCAATTAAAATGTATTAACTACTAGTCCCTGTGCCTTTCGCTCTATGGGTATCACGGAGTATCCAGGAACTTATGCCCTTTTGATGATCACGTATCTCTAGGCCCTGGTTCTCCAGTAGATTTCGCAGCTGATCACAGACAGTCAATAGTCCAGTATTCTTATCGGACTGTTCAAGTGCTTGCTTGCGCAAACTGGCACGTAAAGCAAGAATATCGGCAACAAGTCCGTTTGCGTCCAGGCCACTTGGTAGTTCCTGTGGCTTGGCAATGCTAACGCCAAGACCTTTGATACCAAAGTTATGCATGGCGACACTGATAAAATTGCCCGCTGCCAAGAGATATTGAATACACGCCGCTGGCGTCTCTTGAGCATCTGGCTGTTGATCATTGATGCAACGACTGATGCTGCTCATTTGATCGATCAGCACAGAAATTCCTCGCGCCGTGTCAAAGTCATCACGCAAGCTATTATCAAACTCATCAATCGTGTGGCTTAGCTGCGCCTGTAGAGCACCTTCGTCCAAAAACTTCAGAGGTTTTCGAAGCTGCAAGTAAGCACTGAGATCGGCATGAAAGTTTTGGAACTTTTTCAAGGTTTGGCGTGCCGTTAGCATCAATTGTTCACTGTAGGCCATTGGGTTGCGATAGTTGGACAGCAGGCAGGCCATTCGAAATTCATCGGCGGAGTAGTGCTTCAGGAACTCGGACACCAATATTGTATTACCCAGAGACTTTGACATTTTTTGCTGATCACCCTGTACGTGCAGCTGGCCAGTGTGCATCCAATAATTAACCCATTGATCCTTTTTATAAAGTGTACAACATTGTGCCTCCTCGTTCTCGTGATGTGGAAAACGCAAGTCCAGACCGCCAGCATGAATATCTAATTGATTACCAAAAAACGTGGTGGCAATCGTACTACATTCGATATGCCAGCCGGGTCGGCCTTCACCTCCCCAGGGTGCTGCCCAGCTGGGTTCCTCCGGCGTTTTTTTCCCTTCCAAAGCGCGAAATCGGCTGCATTGCGTTTATATTTCAGCTCAGCGTCCACCTGAGCCAACAAATTGACTTTCTCCAGCTTTCCATATGAACCACACTTGGATACATCGAAATAAACTGACTTATCCTCAGTCACATAGGCACTTTGATCCTCCAACAATTTCATTATGAAGCGCTGGATAGCAGGAATGTTTGATGAGACATTGGCACGCAAATTGGGCGGCTTAACATTCAATAGTTGCATATCCGCATCAAACTCTTTTTAAATAGGAGTTCACAAGTTCTTCCCATTTGCGACTGGTTTCATTGCTTCGCTTTATGATTTTATCGTCCACATCTGTAATGTTCATTGCCGATACCAGATTATATTTAAAATAATCGCGTAAGATACGCTGGATAATATCTACTTTCACGTAGGTGCTAGCATGTCCCAAGTGTGTGGAGTCGTAGACTGTTGGTCCACACGTGTACCAGGTGAGCATGTGGGGATTGCTTAGCACCAAGGGCACCTTGCTGCGCAACCTGTGGTTGTAGATGGAAATTCCAGTATGTTGGCCACACGGCATCTTCCAGCTGACTGCGTTCTCACCCTGTTCTGAACTTTGGCAAAACTTGCGCTTCCATAATTTAATATTTTGCCGATAGATTTGACAACATTCTTCTATAAGGTAGCTGATAATAGAAAATGGATACAATGAGGCGTGTTTATAATTATATATTTAGTATTTGCATCAAACAAGGACAACTTACAATTTAAACATGTTGCGTGCTTTATAATAATTGATAACTTATCTATTTTAACTGCAAGTTTGTTGTTTGTTTAAACTATGTACCAGCTGACTTCCCGCTGAAGATTGCCGATAACCTCTTTTATCGAAATTACTGCAACTATCGCAAAGATGATATACACTTTAGTAATTTTGAAATTTGCACAATGATTAGCTTATACAGCCAATTAAAAATTTTAAAAACACCAGTAAAAATATTTGAACATATCAGAAAGTGATAGACAAAAAATCTTTATAAAATAATAAGTTTTATTTTTGTGTTTTGGTTAGATTACATTTATTTCAGACACAAACCATAAAGCTCACTGCGTTTTAGTTCAGAAACCGTCAAAAACCATTTAGGCATACGTAGTGGGGACAACAACCCCAGAAGTGAAACGCTGTTACTGTTAACGCACTGTTAAACCCATGTTTCTACGCCTATAAAAACGGTTTTCCGGTATTTTAAACCAGTAAGAAAAGCAACAGTCGCGCAGCACGCGACAGTGGGATACCCTTCGACCTATGTATGTATGTTCCTATGTATGTACCCATATATGTATGTACATATGCACATGCTTTGAAATTAATCCCGACAGATGGCGCTCGCGCTTTGCGCTCGCCCGCCTCCCTTGTTAGCTGACAGAAGCACTTGGTTTTATGCTCATACTTTCTTAAATAACTTCTGTGTTTATTGTCCGATCGGATTGTAATTTGGAGACTACGTAGATATTTCATTCAGCTTAGTATATGTTAAAGTCAGAAAGTTGTATCTTTTATACAGCGCTTACAAATTGAGTTCAAAAATTAATTTATTGATTTGCGGGGGCGGTGGGCGTGGCACTTAACATTTGAAATAAACTTGATCTGCGCCGAGTACATAGGAACCTTCATTCCAAATTTGGTGTCTCTAGCATTTATAATAGCTGAGATCTGTGTGTTCATCTGGTCAGACGGACATCCGGACATCCGGACAGACAGACAGACATGGCTCAATCGACTCGGCTAGTGATCCTGAGCAAGAATATATATACTTTGTGGGGTCTGCCACGCCTCCTTCTGCCTGTTACATACATTTGCATTTTGCACAAAGTTAGTATACCCTTTTTGACCATTTTCAATGGTCGAAGGGTATAAAAAAGTAAGAGAACTGGCTATTCTACATGCAATTCAAAAGCAACTGTTGCCTAACCAGGAAATTAGCAATATTAATAACAATAAGATATTTGATCAATCAATTTTCAAGCAGCTTTTCAATGTAACGTCCAACAATGAGGAAGGGTCTGTTCTCCCACTCCTTCTTTTGCTCTTTTGTGATTTCCACCTTAAACGACAAACGAGAACATATAGAAGTGTTCTGGATAGTTCTACGAGTACCTACCTGATCGCCATTCAAGCGATTGACAAGTGTGACACATATGTCCGCAGCCTTGACCCCAACGTGTTGGGTGAGGGAGGCAAACATGGTGGCCTCCATTTCAATGTTTCGTATGCCCTTTTCATAGCATTCTTTTAGAAAAGCCATCTTTGCAGCTTCGCTGTAATCACACGACGCCCCATCGGTTCGACCTTGACCTTAAAAATTAATTAAGATTACAAGAGTTAACATTTTAAATACAAAAAATAAATAATATACTTACTGTAATATATATATATATGTATTTATTCTTATATTATAGTGTTCTTAAATAATTTACTTTATTCTTATTAAATTGTTTAATTTACCCTCGTAGATGCAGTCCGTGGCCATGGTATTGGCACTTATGGTCTCGAAGCGATCGCCAGCCAGTGTACCCCATGATAAGATGCTCTGAATGATTTCCGTTGGAAAACTTGCCGGTCGAATAACGCGCTTTCCTAAAATGGGCTGATAAAACATATTTATATACATATATATACACATACATATTTACTTACGATCTCGTGTTCATTTCTCAAGTATCCGTTGAAGGCATCCTTAGTGACCACAACTGTTCCGGGTGGTATGCCCACGCCGCCACATGTGCCGATGCGTAAAAAAACCGGTTCATGGCACTTGGCATACTTAACCAGCTTCAGCAGTTCGTGCAGCACTACCGAAAACGTTGAGGAGCCCACTCCATGGCTCACACACATGACTGGCCCCTCCTTGTAAAGCGTATAACGGTGGCCTCCTGCGCTTAGATCAACTGGTTCGCCCTTGTTTGGTAAAGTTAACTTTTCGCGTATATATAACATTAGGTCTCGTATTCGCGAGGCTGTACCTCCAGTACATATAACCTGAAGCATATGGAAATGGCATAGAATGAGAATCAATGGAGCTCCTCTGGGAATAACACACATACCCGGACATCACCAAACTTCGCTTGGATGTCGCTCGTATTCTTCGTATCTGCCACATTTATGTCCAAATGGTACAAAAAATCACTATTCATTTGCTCCAGATTGGGGTTTCTAAGCTGAGCCCTATTTATAAATTAATCATATGATCGAAATTAAATTCATTAATGATATACTTACGTTTTCGACATTTTAGAGATTATAAATTATGATTAGTAAAATGGGTTTAGTTTTCGAAATAACTACAAGGATATCTTATTGTCGTGCGCGCTCTGTTTTAGTTGAGGTTCAAATATTTAATGTTTGATAATGTTAGAAATATACGCTATTACGGATCGTTGAATGAGAAAACTTTGCCGTCTGCTCGTTTTTATTTTGCGCTGCATAACACTTTGCCTTCCTCGCAGCTTTGACACTGCCAATCAAGTTGCATTATCAATTAAACATGACGCGATGCATTCGTATGAATATATGAGTATATGAATATATGTATGTATGTAAATGGTTAAATGTCTAGAAGATAGGGAACTAAAAGAACGTAGTCGCACACACTGACTGCGCACTGCGTCATTCATGGCAGGTCATGATGTATTTCGCCTAAAAATTATAATTGAAATGAACTTTGTTATTTGTATTATGAAAGCACGAACATACGATATTATTTGTTTTCTGTCATTCAGTGTTCAATTAAGCAGTGAACATAAAGAGCACTCACACAGCTGTTTCTACATACTCGTATTTGCTGTTTGACTCCAGGGCCCGAAGTATTGCTTCAGTGAGCGATCGGCTCTGCCTGTGTGTGAAACAAGACACCAGTCTCACAACGATAAGCATGCGCTTATTTCTTTGCGCTGTATGATCGTATTAATGCATGTGTGTATGTATTCACGTACATATTTTCGTAAATGAATGTAATCAATTTTGCTATTCAGAACGTTACATACGAATGGAATGCACAAAGCAAGGCGAGAACCATGCAAACTTGTAAGCAAAAAGCTCGCTAACGTGCAGTGAGAAAGCTCTAATGCGCTTATCGGCCGGCAACTTACAGTTTTGACGGAAAGTTATGGCAAAGTAAACATAGATTAATAAGCTATTGATGTGAAAGCTCTGTTTGGCCTAATGTTACATCTGTAGCTCATTAATCAATGCATGCTACTACTGCGCTCTCTGCTACATCTGTTGTGTCATGATATATCTCATGATATAGATAGACAGATATGCATATGTACATACTTTATACATGCACTTTATGGGATGACACATACTTTAACAAAGTTAGTATACCCATTCCAAAGGGTGTAATGATTAAAAAGAGTCCCGACAGCGGAATAGTTTTCTCCCAATAAAAGTTTGTAATGAGCAAAAAAAAAGCTTATAAGTGGCAGATATTGTAAAACTTGTAGGGAATGAACATGTTTAAAAGAGCAACGCCAAAGTTAAATCAATATAACTAAGGACTCTCTAACAAGCAGAAATCATACGCACCGTTTGCCAAACACCTCAATGCGTAAGCAAAATAAGAACCAAACATTGGGGTCAAGGATATTAGGCAAAACGCTATGTGTGTGTGTGTGTATGTGTTGTGGTAGACTGGACTGGGGAGAGGGTACGTACAAATTCGGTTGGCGGCCGCGAAAATAGCAAAGTATTTGGGTAACTAAATTAAATGTGAGTTAGCCATTTGCTGTGACCGGCTAAGGAAAAAAAGAGGTTAACTTAAATTGCAAACAAATTAAATGAACGCAGCAATAAGGCGACACATTTTGTCCTATTATCCGAGAAGGAGAGAATTACGTCCTGGATTTTCCCCACGGCTGAGTACGTGCTGCAAATTTAGCTCATTGTGCAATCGTTTGGCCCCAATTTGGCAATTATAATTCGCACACAGATTTTGCCCACAAATTTCGAGGGATTTTGGCTTGGGCTTGGCCTTTACCTGCTTTATGGTCAATTGATATTAATTTACTTGTACCAAACCCTTTGCTCACGTATGTGTACCCACACACACACACACACACGTGTCGAGCGTAATACATGGGCATCGCGTGAAAATTAGCATGAACAACTATCAGCTTGTTGCTAGCCCCAGTCTGGCTTGCCCCACCTTGTTGGCTACTGGGTGCAGTTGCAATTTAAAATAATAGAAATTAGATTGAAAGCCTGCTCAGGCCAAACCAAATGCGCCAATTGTTCTGGGGCTGGGTTTGCTTACCATTGATTAAGGTCAGCACGAGGATTACAAAGTGGAAAGGAAACCTAGCCCAAAAAAAACAGTGCTATTCAAATTGGGAATAACGAGATAGAAAGGCTTCTTCAGATGAACATTTCTAATGAAATATTTGCGTATAATTTTTATGGCTTAGAATTGAAACGCACGCAGTCACAATTTGAATTAAACGCCCGAAAAATACCCAATTCTACAGTTATAGAATGTCAATCTTACTAGGGGCAAAAACAACAATAACAATAACAATAGCAGTAGCAGTAGCAGCAGCAGTGCCAGCGGCGGCAACAACAACGGGGAAAAGTCGTGGCGCACCGTCAGTGGCAAGTTTTCATGTCCAAGGCGTATTTATGTCAACCGGAAGTAGGTTTACTGACCCACGTATACGTTTCAGGCGGCGATGACTTCTCGAGCCGACTTCTTGGCCACTTCGGCTACCTGGGGCTGGACACCAAAAGAAACGAAAGGAAAGCAGGAAAACCAAAAAAAATAATACCGCTAGCTTAGCTAGCTGGCCAAAGGACGAAGACGTCGTCGACTTCGACTTTGACTACGAGTCGAGTAGTCCAAGTATAGAAGAAGGCATTTTCTTTCAGCGCTTTCAGTTTAGTTTTCCAACGAACGGCGAGTGCATCGGATCGATGCAAAGTGCTGCCGCGTTTGGTGCTGCCGCTGCTGTTGCTGTTGCCGCTGACGCTGCCTTCCTCCTAACTCGATTTAAATAATTGTTGTATGTACTCGTATGTGCCCCCGGAGTATGGCATTTCTTTTGTCGGTTTTTCAATTGAGCATTGTAAATCTACGGGCAATCAAAGTTGTACTAATTCCATGAAAATATAACTAAAACCAACTAACCAACCTCAGTGCGTGTACGTGTGTGTGTGCTTGTGAGGGTACAACTTGAGTTAGGAGGTCACCACCTAAAAAAAACCCCATGCATTAAGCGGTCAATACATTCGAGAAACTACACAAAAATGTTTGAAAATTCACACAAATATTAAGTATATACGTGTATAATGATCATAATGGAAATATTCAAGATACATTCAACAAATTCTCATACTGTTGGGGAAATTACCTGGCGTAATACAATATTATATTGTATATATACTCCGCCTCTAGCGACCGGTTTGTCGATTTCTTGATGGTGCAACATAGTGTTGGTTTCTGCTATTATTAAATAATAGTCAAATAAATGTATTTTAATAGTATTTTATGAAAATAAGGTGAGCTTAAAATTTGCGCGTCTGCGGCGTCGTTATTTTTTTTACACGATCAGAGATGGGAAAGCGATAAAATCGAAATCATATCGATGTCAATTAAAGGCAACTTATTCAAATGAGTTTAACGATGTTTTTAAACAATATTTTTGATGCGCTTCGCATCACATAAATAGTATCATATAAATATTAATAAAAAGCTCAAATAAAAACTGAAGCTGAATTCAGTTTTAAAGTATACCGAACATTGCTAAAGTACTGAATTTTTTTTTAAGATTATAAAACAAATACAAGTGCTAAATTTAAAACATCTAAAACTCAACATTAGGTTGGTAAAATGTGTCGTATATCGTAAATCGTTCAATTAGGCAAGATAAAAACCTGCATTTAAAAGTTCAGTTGAAACAAAGTTTCAAGCTGAATGGAAATTCGCTATCACGACACTAGCCAAGGATTTTCCCCGCCTTGCGACTTGCGAAAAACCGTTGTAACTTCACTCTGTGTCTCTGTGTGTGTGTGCGTTGCACATTAATAGACTTTGCGTTGTGTGGTTGTTGTTTTTGTTGCTGGTGCTTGTGAAGCATTTGTGCCTGTTTTCATGTTGCAACAGTGCGCCGTGGCATGGCAAGTCGTTGGTCATTCAAGTGCCGCCTGCCGCGAGTCGCCTGCCTGCTACCTTCTGCCTGGTTGTTGACTTGTCGGCGCTGAAGGCAACCAGAAAATTGTTGCTATTTTGACCCCCCCGTTTGGCCAAAGCCAAGGAGAAGGTAGACGCCGTTTCTGCCACTGCCACTTCTGCTGCGCTTTGTTTGCTACACGTGAGTGTAAGGTCCTCGGCCCAAGCACACAGACACACACACACACACACACAAACATTATTGCATATGTGTGTATAGAAAGTTTTACATAATTTTAAGCCCGAAAGGATCTGCGATTTCTGTAACATGTTCAATAAAAGAATTTCCCGAGCGATAAAGTCGCCAGTTACGCAGATAACACACATACGCACCATGTGCCCTACATAAAAACATACGCACATAAACACATACAATCAAATGTATTCGTTGTATGTGTGTGTGTGCATGTGTAAATATGTGTCTGCAAATTAACTGCACATCGCGTGCCAGCGTCATGCCAACAGGTGCCACGCGGCGTGCCATGAACAAAAAGGCAAAAAGAAGAGAAATAAGTGGACAAGCCACACGCGAATTCAAGCGAAACCTGGCGGCAGGCGGCAAATGGCGGCGCACTCATGCGTTGCGGCGAATTGCGACTATCGACGGCGAATTAAGGTCTTGTTATGTTTACGTATTCCGAGACTGTCAATCAGAGGGGGAAAGAGATAGCAAAACATGTGGACTTTGGCTTAATTGAATAAAATAAACATTTATAGCAAAAAAATAAGAAATTGAATTAAACATATTAAAAATACATAAATAAATTAATAACAGTAATAATAAAGAAAATAAATAATAATATTTTTGTTTAATAAATTTATTTTAAATAATATTTACAACTAAATAAAATAAGATAAAGAATAATTTACATAAATTGTCTTAAATGAATTTATCATAAATAATGTTCATTATCAGTATTATATATTCAGTATTATCTTAGCTAACCTAACTAGTTGATACTCTTGAGCTTAATACAAATCAAATTCATAGAAATAACTTTCAGTTTTCAACATTAAATCACTTTAATATACCCCGTTAAATGTGAAGTTTGATTATTTGAACAGTTACGCAGCCTTCTTTGAGCTTTCAAATATGTAGTAGTATTCAGTGTGCAACATGGAGTGCACCCTGTTGCAGCAATTTGCCACATGCGATGCAATTTATGGCCATAATCTAGACACGCACAAGTTATGCTCTCGTTAGCGAACATCATTAGAAGACGAACAGTTGCAAATTGCAATTGTGAAAGAGCAAAGCGAACGACAGATAGATATCCTGTAAAACACTAAGTTGATACACTTACATATGTATCTATTATTTCCGATAATCATATGCTAAGCTACTCTAAACACCTCAAATACTTGTCCAGCCTAAACTACACCATGGCGCAGCTGTTTTTTCAGGGTATAACTACTCACTGAATAGTTAACTGCGTCTTCGATTCGCCTTGCCATGAGCTGTCTGCCTGGCGGCGCTTTATCAGCTGCTCAAGAGCCAAATATGGCACTACATATATTGTATACTCGACATTAGAAATACGAAAAATAAAATATAGTATAAATAGTAAATAATAATTACGAATTGAGTGCGCAACTTTTTTGAGCCTAGCGTATAAATTGGCAATGAAAAGTAGTAGTGCACAGCTCTTGCTTTCCGTTGCACATGGACGGGACAGTTGCTCTCTGAAGCTTCGCGTGTCTGGTGCACTGACATTGCCACATTGCCACATGGCCCAGGCACAGGCAAGGTCTATCTGACAGCCTGGCAGCAGTTAGTCGGTCACGTCGGGTTGGTCCCTCGCTCGGGTCGGGTAGTGACTGCAAGTGTGACGATACAGTAAATATTTGAAGTTGTTCGCATCAAAGACGCTTTCTTGATGGCCCAGAAGGGCTCTCTATAATATAAAATATAGCAATTGCAATAGCACTCTTGAAATGCAGAATAGAAATAGGAAAATACTTATAATATTTATAGCAATATATTACATATAAACCTGTTTACGTTCATTGTAACATTAAATTATAGATTGAGACATTGTACACACATTCTTTCATTCATGCAGTACTTTTCTTACTCTGTTTTTCTGTGCTGCCACTTATAAAATATCGCGTTACATTTATGAACCTATCGATAGCTAAAATATAATAATAGTTCTAATTGTAGAACAATAACCCCACACATTTATCCTAATTCTTATTTTCCAAGATACTTCTCTTTATAAAAACAACAACTTGTTCTTTACTCCCTTTAGAAAGCCGCCTAGGACTATGGACTTTTTAAGGAGCACACATTAAAACGAAGTGATCGTGTACCTCCTCGCGCAATTGCCGTGCTCTTCGCACAAAAGAGAGAGAGTGAGAGTGAGAGCAGCACAAATGAGACATCATGCAGCAAACACTGTCATATTCATCTTCGCCTTCACCTACCCCCATCTCGACGATAACGCAGTCAGCCAGGCCGCCTAGTCGAGCAGCTTCCACGGCGTCGGCGTCAGCGACAGCGACAGCGGCCCCAGCGATCATATCGGTGGACTATAGCTACGATCGTACTGGCATTATGTCGCCCTCTGCGCACAGCACCGGCACCGGCAACTACAATGAAAGGAGCAGAGCTCCCTCGGAGGTACTTTATGCTGACAAGGCGTCCTTCAATCAGCCCTACAACAGCCTCTTTGGTGATCCAGTTCCCCCACCGCAGCCAGAAGATTATTTTGGCACAGCCGCCTTTGAGACACTACATGCTGGATCTGTGGATGTGCCTAGCTCGGAGGAGGATACGCTGCTCGCCGCGGTCGCACTGAATACGCTAATTGGCAACGATGGTCACCATCGGCGGCGACTCTTCTCCGATGTGCCCTATACGAACATCTCAAGCAGCACCTGCCGCAGTCTATTGCCCATTCCGCGCCTGCAGCCACCCGACATACAAATTCTACCCAACTCCAGCGGCGGCTCCAGTTCCGAGCAGCTGGATTCGCCCAATTTCCTGCTGCTCGCGCCGCAGGACATTGTCAACAAGCCCGCCGTGTACGAGCTGGAATATGAGCAGGCCACGCAGGAGCAGGAAGAGGAGCAGGCCGAACTACAGAGCCGAGAGAGGTGAGTGGCGAAAGCAAGAGAGTTCTAAGAGAGAGTCTCACTAACTGTTCATTTCAGACCCATGTCCGAGTCGTATTCCAGCACGGGGCTAGCAGACTGGTATCGTCCCACGTCGCAGCATTTCGCCGAATTCAGTCGCATTCCCAAGTTGCGGCCCAGTTCGAAAATGGTCATGTCCATGAAGCACGATGAGATGCCACTGTCTCCTCTGGCCACAATGCTGCACGACTCGAACGGATCGAGCAGCGGCGGCGAGGAGCAAGTTCCGATTGCCGTCGAGGAAGAGCAACTGTCTAGACTGCGGTCTCCGGTGCCAAACCCGATTCCTACGCCCCCCATGGACATGGATATGATATTGTCGCCAAAGCAATATCTGCAGCAGCAAAAGCGCCAGTTTCTCGAGACCTACAAGTCGCCCAGGTCACCCAAAATGCCCAGGGCAGCGAGATCACCCAGTCACAGTGTTAGTCAAGTGGCAGAATCGGGAAATGAGATGAGCATAATATCGCCGGAGGAAGAGGTGCGGCTGCAGAGCGCGATGTCGCCGGTGGTTATCAAGGATTCGGTTTCAACAGGTGGCGACTATCGGTAAGTCATGTGAACATTCACTCGACTCGACTCTGATCTCTCTCTCGGTTCCTCCACAGCGTGGGCGAAACTCGACTGCATAAGAAATCCTCATTCACGATACTCTCGGTGCGCTCGCCCAAGTCGTCGCTTAGCCACAGTCCCAGCACGACGCCAGTGCGTCAGCAGCGGTTGCGCAACGCTTCCATACAGTCAACAACTACCTCGTCTACTGCCGCACAGCTGCCGGCACAGCTACTGCCACCACAGCAGCACCGGATGCGGCGTAAGTCGCTGGCGGCATCACGACTGCCACAGCTGCCGCCTGCTGCCTCAAATCAATTAGCCACCGACGATTCGCCCCGCCCGTCGGTGCAGTTCAACATGAGCGGAGGTGGCTACAGTCCCAGTAAGCTGGCCATGCCCACCAAGGGCATACTGCAGCAGCGAGATTCGCTGACCTCTTCCGTGGACACGTATACGCCACGTGCGCAGCGACGCGCGTCCACGTTCGGACAGCGTATCAAAAGTCTTGAGACTTTGCCCCTGATTACGGATCCGTATCGCAGCGCCATACCGCGATTTCATCGCTCGGCCATGGAGCTGGATAAGGAGCCAGCTGTTATACCACCTGGCCCACTGCCGCGTCCGCTAAAGCCAAATCCGAATCCCACACGAAAGCAACGCGGCCTGCTTGGTGTTATTAACAGAGGAGCAGAACAGCCGCCACCGCCGCCGCCGCAACCACGCTCGAATTGGTTGAGCCTGGACGATCTGGTGTTGGACACACGATTGGCCAAGTCAGGACTGGACACGATGCGATTGCAGGCGCGTCGACGCTCCAGCTCCACTTCACCCGAACGTCGCAGCTCGACGCAGACCGCTTCAGGATCGACGCAGTTCCAATCTGAGCAGCATCACCACCTCCGACTTCAGTTTCCGCCGACCTTCACTTTCAACACTGCCAGCCACAACGTCGCAGCACAACGTCGCAAGTCTGTCTACCTGCCCACTAAGAGCCCCCGCAGACGACAATCGATTGTCGCCGGACGCGATCAGCAGCCCAGCAAGCGCGCCAAGATTGCCAAGCCGAGCACTTTGTCACCGATCATTGGTACCCCCAACAAGGACACACCGCAGAGTCCCTTGCACGGCTCTGCCTATGATGCAGCGCATCGAGATACTCCCTCGGATTTGTCCATGCGCCGGGACTCTGTGTCCCGTATTCCTGTACGCAATCGCCTGGATCTTTCACAGCACAGTTCACGCTCCAATTCGCCACTTAAGGACTTCAATAGCTTATCCCTGCTATCGGGACGCAACTCGCAGGAGAGCAACAGCCGTTCCCCCTCGCAGGCCACAATCCGCAGCAGTATAGACGTTCTACACGGCAACCAGCTGGACTCGAGATTGACGCCAACACGTTTCCATACAAGAAGTCCCACCTCTCGCGGTTCTACTTCGCGCCCCGGTTCACGCATGCCAGTGCAGGACACGAGCTCGCGGAGGAACTCCTTGGCCAACTCACAGATCAACTCGCGAGCCAATTCCCGCGTGGATTCACGAGCCAATTCCCGCGCCGATTCGCGAGCTAATTCCCGAGCGGATTCACGCGCTAATTCCCGCGCTGAGTCCCGTGCTAATTCCCGCGCTGATTCTCGCGCCAACTCCCGCCAGAGCGTGCGTTCCTCCCTGCGTTCCACGAGCATTTCACCCGCCACCATGATGCGCAATAGTCGCATAGCAGATGCCACGCCCAGCCACAGAAAATCCATTTCCACCAGCCCCACAAAGCGTGCCGTGCGCAAGATGTCGCTGAGTCCCGGCGAGAGGCCTGCGAAGCGGTCGCCTCAGAAACGAGACTCAAAGGAGGCACCATCTGCAGTAGGCGAACGTCGCAACTCACGTTCCCGCATACCGCGCAGTACCAGCATCAGTCGTGTGAACTCCAGTTCACCAACCAAAAAGCAAGCAAAGCCGGTAGAGAAGTCCCGTTCGCCCAAGGGCAAGAGAACCGCAGTCGGTCAGGCCAAAGTGAGTCCAGGGGAAAAACCCAACAAAGCTGAAAGTGCCAAAAAGAAGAACGCGCCAAGCGGCAAAGCTGAAGCAGGCGCAAAGCGAACTGCAGCGGAAACCCCTCAAGAGTCCCATCTAAGAAGCTGAGCCCAAGCCAAGTCAAGGCGCCACAGCAGCAGCAGCAACAGAAGAAACAGGGCAAGGAGGCGGGAAAGGAAAAGACAGAGGGAAAAAGCACTGGCAGAGCAGACAAGTCCGCAACGAAACCTAACGGAACCAATGGCCAGTCCAAGACCCTGACTCGCCAGGGATCTCAGCTGCAGAATCAAGCGAAGCGGGCAAACAACGAGAGCAATGCAGCAACAAAGACAAAGCTGAAAACCTCGCCAGATAAGGTAGAGCACACTAAGGATGACGCAAAGGCATCTGCTGATAGTATTAATCCGCTGGCCGTGCAGGTTGGCAATGCCGTTCTGCAGGCCGCGGAGGTTCTGCCTGCAGTGAGAAACGAAGTCAACGCATCCACGGCCACGGGAGCAATCAAGCGACAGGGGTCGAACATGTCCACGCTGGTGCGCATGAGCTCCAGGCTCAGTTTAATGAGTAACAAGAAGCGAGCGGATTCGGCGCAGCATCGTAAGGTAGCCACGGTACAGGAACAGCCTCAGGAAACGGAGGGTAAGATTGTTTAAAATGGAGAAAGGCTTTAGAACTTATAGAAGAGGCCTAATAGTTTCCTAAATGAATAGGGACTAAAGCTGATTAGAAGTGGATTAGAGGTTCGCCTAAAAGTGCTGAAATTTAGAAGTGGTTGTTAAGCTCTTAGTATTCTTTATAAATATTGCCTGTAGTAAGGTGTTGTAGCTTTGTGACAACAGGCAGAAGGAGGCAGCTCCTACCTTACACAGTATATATTCTAGATTAATGTAAACATCAGAGTTCATATATCCAAGCGTAGCTTTCCGTCAGTTTAAAAACATAGAGACTCAGAGACTATTAGAGCTAGGACTAACAAGTTTTTTGACAATATATCTATTATTAACCGCAGATTAGGTTCATTTCAGAATTTGGCCACGCCCACATAAAGTGGATTTTAGGTGTGTACAATATTTACCACTCTCCAAATGATTGGTGAGTTGGATCGCCCTCACTCTTCTGTTGCTTTATGGCTCGTTAGGTTCATTGTATGGTAGGATTGAAGACCGCATATTAATCACCTTTTATCTTAGTGAATTTCCATTTGAATTCCTGTTCTATAGTTTAGGTTCTATTTCAGCTTTTCGGCTAATTTATTACTCCACTTTGAACCGAACTAAACCAGTTGACAACCCTATGAAGGTCCTCATATAAATCAAGCTGCAAAAGTTTAATTTCTTTTTCAAATTTCGCCCGTAGTGTCCAAAGGTCACGCTGCCTTAACGGCAACAGCGACCTCCGGCAATGGCGTCGCCCAGGCGCAGGCAACAAGTTCCAATGGCATTGCAAATACGTCGAATGCAAACGAGACGGGGCAACCAAAAACGATTAATGAAACCTCAAGCGATCCCAAATCGCATGAAAGTGAATCGGGCATCAACTCGGAGCATGCTGCCACGCCCTCGCCAAGTGGGAGCAAAGCGACGGCAGCGGTTTTGCCGGCATCACATGACTCCACGTCGCGCCTGGACACAGCTGATGGCAGCAATGTGCAGCGCAATGCTGGAGAGTTGATGCAAAGTCTCCGTTGCCACCAACGCAGCCGATTGAAGCAACGATATCTGTGCTTAATGCAACCGCGACGGATGCGGCAACAGCAACGGCGGATGAACTTAGTGGCCAATCGGTTTCCGCCAAGCCGGAACTAGACTCGGAACGAGCTAATTCACAAGAACAGCATGCGCTGGATCTTGAGCATGCCATGCCCACGACGGGCAGTAGAGATGATTTCCTGGTGGACGACAAGCGACTATCGCCCGATGGCCAAGGTGGCTCCACGGCCGGCAGTGGAGGCAATGCAAAGTAAGTAAAGAAAGGTTGCACTTTTTAAGCTACTAGTACTTGAGTAGGATGTGAACATAGCCTCACTTATATGATGAGTAAGTGAACATAACCTCACTGGGAATTCCACAGTGCGTTCTTGACCGTGAATGAAGCTCAGAGTCCGAAGTGACTGAAGCAAAGAAAAGCATTTGAGCCTCAATTTGCCACACGCTTTTGAATGCCTACTAACTTTTTGCTACGTTCTTAAAGTCTCCAAGCAAAAAACAATTGCCAAGCGCTCAGGCCTCTCTCGGACTGCGAAATTTGCATACCCGGAAACCCCCAACAACAGCAGTAGCAGCAGTAACAACAACAATAACTACCGCACCACCGACTTGATACGAAAAACTTTAGACCGCTACCCAAAGAGGTACAAACATATACACACATATATATCGTATAGTATAGTATGTGTGTGTGCCGCCTTGTGGGCCGCCAAGCCACTCATAAATGCGTCAATAAATTTACTACCACCTGGGAAGGGGCAGAGGTTCGCTAGACCATACGGAACGCCTTAAAGGATTTCCGTTCGCTAGCTTGTCGTCCTCAAGCCCAGCGTCCTTGCAGGCAACCACACACGTACACCAGCATATGTATGTGTATGTGTATGTATGTGTGTGTGTGTGTGTGTTGCACATTCAAGTCGCGCCAACGGGTGACCGACAAAGCAAGCGACCAAGTCGAGCACTCACATACTCACCTGGAGGGGTACAACCTTTTTTCGTGGCATGTCCAAAGTTTCATGCCGCAATAACAAATCAGTTTCAGCCGGACAATCGCGCCAAGCGTAGCACAACCAAATTCACTCCGCGAAAACGAGAAACGAAACAATAATTCTGGTCGGTCCTAACTAATTGACATATAATTGCGAACTATTAACTAATCGTGCGATTAATTCGGAAGATCTATAGTACGTTAAAAACTTACAAAAATGCTAGGAAAAAAGAAAGAGAAACAGAATTCGGTCATCTTCCACATGGATCTGCCGCAGAACGCTTTTCTGGACGCTGAGAAATATTTATTTAGGTAAATCAAGGTCGATTCTCTGATGGAATTAATAAACTTGTCCTAAAACCGAAAGTGGGGGTTTGTTGCCACGTTCTCCCTTGCAAACTTTTGCGCTGGCTTGGCGATAAAAACTCCAGTTAACGAGCTTTATTAGCGTGCGGGCTTTGCTTTCGACACGTGCGCGAGCGGAGAATTGTGTAAGTAGTGAAGTAAAAAAGAGGCCTCATTGGAGTTTCGTTAATCAGCATATTATTAAGCATGTCGTCAACGCAGATGCTGACCTTGAACTCCAGTCTCAGACTGGAATTTTTAATCAAGAAAAAAAAAAAGTACCCAACTCTGACCTATAAATCTTGAAGTGGGTCTCGTGCAGCTATGCATCTTTATCGCGTATTCAATACGAAAGTCATTAAAAATGCTAATGCATATAATGGCAATGCAGCGGGACAGAACACGAAATCGATTTGCATAATAAGAGTCGTACTTAGTTCTCTTGCAGGACTCGCTACTCAAGCCCCATCTAGTTAGCCCTCTATGCAAATGTGTGAATGTAATTCATGATATCGCAAAACAATAACGACAAGGTCCATGGTTATTACCCACGGTGATTATTCCGCAATGATATACATACACATACTTATATAGTATGCATACATATATAGTATGAGTAGTGTGTGTGAGTGTGGTGAATGCAGTTTTATTGCAGAGAGGAAAGACTCTATATCAGAACTTAAAAATTCACTGGGTAACCTTTTTGCCTTGATTGAGATTGAACTTTACTCATTCTGCATACACGCGAATTTGAACTGTGAACTCGGTATTATTCCTATATATACATATATATTATTTGCGTAAAAAATGCGCATGTTAATTGTATTATTTTGTATAGTAAGAAAAAGTAAGAATAATATTTGTGGGTGTACAGATTTTGTAAGTATGGAATACAATTTGAGAAATACATAGTATAGTATAGTATACATTCTATAACATTCAAGTACACACTGATGCTTTCTCAATACTTTATAGTTTATTTTACTATATATACTACTATACTATACTATACTATATAATACTAACTTCATTTATGTCTGCCTATTTGGAACGTCTTCAACCCTTAGTCATAGACATATTCTCAGTCTGTTCGTCTATTTCAACTTGTTTGACGAAGCTGAACTTCGTTTATTATTTGTCTAATATTATATACTATATTACTATTGCTTGTTTCCCAGAACCGGTAGTCAGGAGTTCCTCAAGGAGGATGCGGCCAAGGCAGGCGGCTGTCGCTGTTGCAGCAAGCTGTGCATGCGTTTTCGTCGCTCTCGTTGCATGCGCTGCTGTGGTCGGCGGCAAGATCGTCTTCATGGGTCTGTTGAGGAGCAGCCCGTCCTTTCCAGTGCCAGAAGCAGTGCGACAACAACGACCACACAACTTGAGGTAATCGACGAGACCAAGAAGCACAAGAAATCAAGTTGCTGGCCAACATCCGCTTGCTGCAAGAGCTGCCAAAGAAAGCCGAAAACGAGTCAAGAGCCCAAGCAGAAACAGACCAAAGCTAGCACAATGAGCGAGGAACCAATGCATCAATCAGTTCCTCATCCAAGTCCAAAACAACAGGGCAAATGCGGTCTATGTCTGACTAAGATCTTCTGCTGTCGTTCTGTCAACAAAGTCGATCCACGGACTGGCGATGAAACGGAGCTGCGCAAGTGTTGCTTCTGTATACCATGTCGGCGGAAGAGAGGAGCAGTAGCGAGCTCGGCGGATCCTAAAGTAGCATGGCGGGATCGGGATCCAGAAGTTGGTATTACGGCAACAGATGCGGCAATTGTGGAAGGTTCATCTGTAGCTCCCTCGGCAACGTCACCCAGAGATGATGTAGCCCAAATGTGTGTGTTTATAGAGTGTTTACTTTGTTGTTGTCTTAATATATTTGATTGAAATGAGTTCTTCAGGAGTTGCTGTCGTCGATTTTGGCTTATGTTGTTCTGTTGCCGCAAGAAGCCACGTCGCGGATCGGATGCACGCCGGCAGAGCATCAAGGCACCTCCAACCAGTGAAGTACGTTCTATATATTTCATACTCTCCATACCTCATTCATTCATTCATATATTTGTCCTTAGGAGACGCGTCGCAAACTGCACAATGATCTGGTGGAGTACACTTCGAAGATGAAGGGGGCCATTCCTGTGTTGCCGCTATACCTTGCCTGGTTCTGTGCATTCTGCAATGTCATCTTTCCCGGCCTAGGTGGGTTCAGAACATTACAAAGACAATTGCTGTTCACATTCCTTCATATCCGAATCTCCTCCAGGCACACTACTCTCTGGTCTGTTCTGCTTATGTGTTGGCATACCTCGATTCTCGCAGTTTGACAGTGCACGTGCCCGGATCGGATCCTTCATAATTAATATTATTGTTGCTGTTGCACAATTCTTCTGCGTGCTTTTCTGCTTTGTGGGCTGGGGCTGGTCAATCTGGTGGGGCACAATAATGCTTAAATGTGCAAGTAAGTGCGCCATTTATGAATGCTTTCGTTTCGTTTTTCAATTTTTCTGGTTTATCCATTTCAGAAAAATTGAGTAAAATCAAAAAGGTGGAACGTCTTGAGCTTGAGGAGGAGCAGCGTCAGGCTGAATTGGCAGCTGCTGCCGGTGCTGCTCGTGGCGAAACGGAGCCGGCAAAGACTTAATGGCCTCGAATAAAAAAGAAAGTCTCTTTCTTGGTACCAAAATAATAACTTCCAAACAATACAAATATATAACTTCCAATTTTACTTCCTTAACAAAGTGAGACGGAACGAAATAATCAAGTTGAATAAGTTTAATCATCAAACTTCCAATAAAAGTGACGATAATGAAGACAAATTTTATAAAACAAAAAGTAATTCGTTTCCACATGTACATATAAACATAAATACTGGTGTATAAAGAAGTATTCACATAAAGTTTTGAGAATAAGTGACCTTATCCATAGTTCTTTTAATGTCAAATTTGAAGATATAATAGAAAAATAAATTAATCGGATTTACCAAAAAATATATAAACCGTTTATTCAAATTAAAGGTATTTTCATAGGGTGATTGGTAAAAATACTACAATGTTGCTTTATTTTCACATGTGATTGGCAGTTCACAATAGTCACCGTCGTAACAATCGATAACAGCAAAAATCGATTACTCCGGCACGATTGAGAAAACTAGCAACGCCACGCGAATATTTCGTTTATTATTTTGCGTATAAATTAAATATTTGAGGGCAGCGAACGTTAATTTTGTCAAATGGCACATCTTGTGAAAATGGAAAACGGTCAAAGCCAACCCATACAGGAAATGTTGGGCTGCATTGAGCGGTAAGATCTTGCTTGTGGCATTAATCAGCAGTCAACAAACACATACATACATATACAAACATAACCTCTTTGTAGATACAATCCGGAACACCTAAAGAAACTGGAATTATATGTGCAAGAGCAGGCAAAGAACAATACATACGATCTGGAGGCTAATTTGGCGGTTCTCAAGCTCTACCAGTTCAATCCTCACCTGCTGAACTTTGACATCACCTACACGATTCTGCTGAAGTGCCTGACGAACTTGCCCCACGCAGATTTCGTTATGGCCAAGTGCTTGTTGCTGCCACAACAGATGAAGGATGAGAATGTTCAGACCATCATCGACTTGGCTGACATCTTAGAGCGTGCTGACTTTACTTTGTTTTGGCAACGCGCCGAAGTTAACCGCACCATGTTCCGTCACATAACTGGTTTCCATGATTCCATCCGCAAGTTTGTTTCGCATGTTGTGGGCACAACGTTCCAGACAATCAAAAAGGATCTACTGAAAGAACTGTTGGGTGGCATCGAGGACTCCACCTTGGAGAGCTGGATCAAGCGCAATGGCTGGAAGCATCAGGGAGCCGATTTGGTGGTGGTCGCCACACAGGACGATAAAATTAAGACGAAGAACATTACGGAAAAGATTGAATTCGAGAACGTTGGGGCGCTTATGGCACAATGTATCTAAACTAAATAGGAATTAAAGTAACGTACCGATAAGTAATGTCAATCAATGCCAATAAAATCCAGGCAGCAACAAAACAAACAACAAATTATATAAACTAATTTAACTTTTATTGGGCGGAACCGGTTGAGATGTTCCGATTTACAATTAGTCAACTTTACAAATACCTAAACTACACACTATTTGCTATGCTCTGTTAAACGGAGGTTTACGACTGCTTCTTGAACTTTTTCAGTATGGGAAATATCTTATCGAAGGCATCGTAGATCTCTTGTCGTACTTTGGCGCCAGTCAACACAACTTTGCCCGACACAAAGATGAGCAGTACTATACGAGGACGCACCATACGGTAGATGAGACCGGGAAACAACTCGGGTTCGTAGCTGCTGAAGTTGCAATGCGTAAGAACTAAGCCTTCCAGTCGAATGGGAAATTTAACATCACAAGATCCCACCATATTCTGGATCTTAAAATCGAGAAATTTTGCCTGAAATCAAGATGAACACAAATCCAAATCAGAAATGTATTGGTCATTCAATCGGTCTCGCTACTCACCTGAAAACCCAACTTTTGAATGATACGTGCGTATTTTCGAGCTGCCAGTCTCGAGTCGTCCTCACTCTTTGCTCCAGTACACACCATTTTGCCGGAACTGAAGATCAGTGCGGTTGTGCGGGGCTCACGAATACGCATTATCACGGCCGCGAAACGTTTTGGATTGTATTCGGCGTTTCTTGCATGCAGAGCAATCTTTTTCAGATCCAATTTGCAGCATAAGTTCACTGTAGATACAATATTTTGAAGTTGTGGCACAATGCCCGGATCCGCTGAGCCGGGCGTGGCAGGCGTCATGGGTGTAGATGGGCCCATTGTCTGATGGATGTTGCTTAGCGACGAGTCTGCGCTGCCGCCCAACCCAGCACTTCGCTCCGTCATTGGCATCATGTGCGACATCATGCTCTGCGGTGTCTGTGGCTGCATCAGGGATTGTGGTGTGCTGCCGCCTGCATTACCTTGCTGTTGCTGCTGCTGCTGGTACGATGCCGAGGACTGATAGCTCTGAATTTGCTTGTGAGCCAATGGCAATGATGGCTCATGACCGAACAGGCCACTCCCGCCGGTTCCATCGGTCCCGACTGTAGCATTGTTAGCATCAGTTTGTTGCTGTTGTGCTCCTGGTGGCACTATGTTCGTCGGTTCTGGCGCTGCTGGCGGATGGTAAACCTGTTGGGGTAATGCTTCTATCTGCTGATCGGCATCCAGACTGTGGTGAATGGGTGTCGGCGCATGCCCAATGCTGGGAATGGAGAAGCTCGGACTCAGCATGTCATCCATTTTTCTATGCTTGATGTTTTCCCTTTTGACGGAAAATCTGTATTTGCTCGAAAATTCTTGAGGAAAATATACTTTGTGTTAGCGTAAATGGAAAGCCGCGTCGCTGAACAGGGCTGCAGTAAAATAAAAACTGTGTTCGTGCGACCGTGAGCAGGGCTTCATCAATAATTCATCACCAACTAATAAACGAACTGGAACCATTTTAATGCGCTACGACCCTCGTTTATTCAGTTCACTCGAGTAAGGCGGGTTTTTTTGTAATATTAAATATATATAAATATAAAATATTTAAATTATGCATTCAAAATTGTGTTCCGATTTCGTCTGATTTTTTAATATATAAATTTAAATAAAAAAATATATATATAAAAAAATATATAATATATATTGAAAAAAGAATTAATTTTTTAGACATGGGAAATATAATTAACGATTAAAGTAGGCTGCTCAATCGAGTTGTGACAGTCAATCTCTCCCAGTGGAGAAACAATCTAAAATATATATGAAGTAAATATTAAATTTTAATTCAGCCATTTTGTGTATGTTTTTCCTACAACACACATCTTAAATTTTTGAAAAATTTGAACATACCAGAAAGTTAAATCTGAAGAGCCTTGATATACACATATTGTCAATCTGTATTAAGTCAACACAATGACCGATGTAAAGCCGGTTCTATATCGTCCTGTCGTTAATGGAGAAAATATGTCGCGCCACCAGATACTCGAGTGGGTCAACAATATGGTCAATGGACATTACCAGAAAATCGAAGAGCTCTGCTCAGGTAAGCCCAGCCACGCCCAGTTCGTCTAGCTTACGTTGGGAAACTCTTCTCCCGCCTGCAGGTGTCGCTTATTGCCAAATTCTGGAAATAATCTTTCCAAATTGCATCAATTTGAAGCGAATTAAAATGTCAGCCAAGCTGGAGCACGAGTGTTTTCACAACATGAAGCTCTTTCAGGGAGGTCTAACACGTCTTAAGTTGGACAAAACGATTCCAGTAGAACGTTTGATCAAGGGTCGATTCCAAGATAACTATGAATTCCTTCAATGGTTGAAAAAATTCTTCGACTCGCAGGCGCCTAAACTTGGGACTAGCAAAACGGCCGCCAATGCAGTTAAGCCAATACCGATCAAACCTCGTACTATTTTCAACGATGGACTGGCCGCTCCGAAATCTCTATCTGGAGACGAGCTTCATGCATCGATCAACGAGCTCACTGCGAAGACTACAGAAATCATCGAGGCCCGTGATAAGTCATATAAGAAACTGCTGAAAATCGAGCATTTGATTACAGAATCGACCCAAAATAACGAATTTGTCGAATTTTGCAATAATGTTCGTGATATACTCTATAAAACTGATCAGCAGGAAAGCTCGATAGTAGTGACACTTCCACTGATGACTTTTAAGAGGGCATGAATTGATGCAAAAGTGTTATATGTTGTATTATTTGGATATAAAATGGAAAATTGTATTTATCATTTATTGCTTTAATCATTTGGATCGGGGCTGCTCTCCTTGGAGGAACTGGAGCTCGTATAGTCACCCACCAGGCTTACGGGTTTCTCGGTTTCACTTGCAGTTGCGTCTGCAATTGCTGGCATTGCCTGCTTTCGTTTGATGCCCAAATCATGCAGCTGGAGCTGTGTGCCGAGTACCTTCTGTCGCTTAAGCCCACCGAATGTGGTTGTTGTGGCGCCTGGTAAAGCGGGTCGCATAAGCAGCTCCAGCCGCTGCTCCGACTCACGTTCCAATGCGTTTTTCGTTTGTAGTTTCATTAGGGCCGCCATTTCCCTATCCTGCTCTGTTTCCGGTAGTAGAGCTATGTCCAGACTGCTCTTTGCAAGCAGCTGGTGATCGAGATCCTGTTGGCCTTTAATTTCTTGCTTTTGCTGACGAAATTCTGCACGCAACCGACAATTGGCCACATAGCTGTCATCCCACACGCTTTGATTGCGCTCGACCAGCTTCTGTAGCGCGGGCTTGGCATCTGCGGCAGCCTTTGCATCTTTGGCTTCATGCTCCAGCTTGTACATGGCATCGTCAAAGAGCCGCTTCTGTACTTCCTTCGTCTCGGGAACAACCTGTTCGTTCTGCAGCGGGTCCCAGCGGTTTTCCTGACGGCGTGCACCCGAAAGTATCACATAGTCGAGGTTACCAGGATCCGTTTGTATCTCGAAGTGATTGTCGCACAAGTGGCACTTCATGCGAAACTTGTAAATTGGTGTGGTGTAGTACATGCCCACCTTTGTCTTCTCCGCATTGTATCGTACGCCCATGCCTATGTGATTCTTGCAGCCATCGCACCAAATATTGTAGGGCATCTCAAAGCGGATAATGATGATCCCCAGGTGGATTTTGCGAGCGCGCTCACGCAGCGCATGTGTACCTCGAAATTTGTTGAGTCCGCCCTTCTTGGGATCATAGTCGGGCGGATAGTATTTGTTTTGACCCTTGCGTTCACCCATTGCAACAATAAATAAGCAAAATACTCCGGAGCTCTTAAAATGTTTACGTTCACTGTCAACTCACACTTGCGCCATCTGTCGTAAACAGCTGTTGCTAAATGTTTGTTAAGTTTTACTTATCGATAATTGGTTTTCATATCGTTTATATATCGACCCGCGTCAAAGTATGCGATAGCTCATTTTGCTAGAGGTGTGCGATATTCATTAGAAATATATATATTGCACAAATCGCGTGTAGCAGTTTGTGTTTAGAGGCCGTTTTAACCCGTTTTTGCCACGTAAATTGAATTAAATTTAAGCTAAACGCAGCAATTACCAGCTCAAAATGATAATCTACACAAATGAGGGTAATCCACTCGGCCTGCAACTGCTGATGCTGGCTAAGTACGCCAAGCGAACGGTCCAAGTGCAGTTGGTTAACCTAAATGGTAAGGAGATCGAGAAAAAAAGATGCTGGCCGGCAACGTGCAACGTTGAATCATAGTTAACTGATGCAATACCAACAATTGTTGCAGATGCCAAATACAAGGATTTGCTGGTGCTGCCTACACTTGAATTGGACGACGGCTTGCGACTGTTTTCATCGGCTGCCATAGCCAAATATTTCTTAGTGGACGAGCAAAGTCATCAAAGAGACGAGGTATGTTGCCCCCCATCAAGGTTAAACCAATTAGAATTAACGCACAATTTAATCCGCACGCACAGTGGTTGGAATGGTCCACAACACTGCTGGCGCCAGCGTTGGCTCATCACATGGCCTTGGGTCATCGTGCGGATCCCAATGCTTTGCCCGTGCTAAACAGTTTGGTGAAGAAACTAAACGATTCGCTTGTCAGTGCCCCCTTTTTGGCTGGTGACAAGTTGACGGCAGCAGATATTGCAGTATGGTCTTTGCTGGCGCCAGACGGCACCCTCAAGGGCGCCCAGAACGTGGACAACTTACGGAGTTGGTACAACAAGATCAAAGCTTTGCCAGAGGTGCAGCAGGTGCTGGCCGAACAGCCGCTCAAGGATCTCACCTTCAATGCCCTGCAGCAATCGAATCGCTATGGTGGCTTGCATCATGTGCCGCTCAAGCGTGCCAGCCTTTCGGATGCTGGCAAACTTCTTGCGGAGGCAGCTTCTACTGTAGCGGATACCGTTACAGATGAGGAAATCCAGGTTGCACGCGAAGGTTTCGTCTTCAGTAAACCCCAAGAGGTTGCAGAACCACGCATTGTGCTGCCCAAGGCGGGTGAGCGCAATGTACTCATCACCTCTGCCCTTCCTTATGTGAACAACGTGCCCCATCTGGGCAACATCATTGGATGCGTTCTCTCTGCCGATATCTATGCTCGTTACTCGCGCAGCGCTGGCTATAACACGCTGTTCATTTGTGGCACAGACGAGTACGGCACGGCGACGGAGAACAAGGCGCTGGCCGAGAATATGACGCCACGCGAAATCTGCGACAAGTACTTTGAGCTGCATAATTCCATATACCGCTGGTTCGGCATTGGGTTCGATTACTTTGGACGCACCACCACGCAGGAGCAGACAGAGTGAGTAGAATTTTCGCGTAAGGGGATTAACAGGACTAATGCCTGATTTTCTTTTCCTTCAGCATTGTTCAAGGGGCCTTCAAGGATGTGTACAGTGCTGGATATATACTCACCGAAAGCGTGGAGCAGTTACTTTGCCAGAAATGCGATCGCTTTTTGGCCGATCGTTTTGTAGAGGGAACTTGCCCGCATCCTGGCTGTGGCTATGAAGATGCACGTGGTGATCAGTGCGACAAGTGTGGTAAACTAGTGAATGCCACTGAACTGGTGCGTCCACGTTGCAAGGTGTGCAACACGGCTCCGGTATTGCGTTCCTCCGATCAACTGTTCATAGATTTGCCCAAGGCCGAACCGCAACTGCGGGAATGGGTTGATCGCGTCGACAATGGCTGGACAAACAATGCTCGCGTCATAACGCGGGCTTGGCTGCGCGAGGGACTCAAGCCGCGCTGCATTACGCGCGATCTCAAATGGGGTATCCCTGTGCCGCATAAAGGTTTTGAAAAAGAAGGTCTTCTACGTATGGTTCGATGCACCGTTCGGTTATGTGTCCATAACGAAAAAATACACCAAGGAATATCAGCAATGGTGGCAACCAGCCAAGGGTACCGATGTGGAGCTCTTCCAGTTCATGGCCAAGGATAACGTGCCCTTCCATTCGGTGGTCTGGCCAAGTGTGCTGCTGGCTATAAACAAGGGCAACACGCTCGTTAGCCACATCATGGCCACGGAGTATCTGAACTACGAGGATGGCAAGTTCAGCAAGAGTCGTGGCATTGGCGTCTTTGGCAATGATGCCCAGGAGACGGGAATTCCAGCGGATGTCTGGCGTTTCTACTTGGCCTCGGCACGCCCAGAGGGTCAGGACTCTAGCTTCAGCTGGAACGATCTGGCTGCACGCAACAATTCGGAGCTTCTTAACAATCTAGGAAACTTTGTGAATCGTGCTTTAGTGTTCTGCGAGAAGAACTTTAATAGCACAGTTCCTGAGATTGTGCTGACCCAGGATGAGCTTGTGTTGCTGGCGCTGATCAATCGTGAGCTACGCGGCTATATTAATTCTCTAGAGAAGGCAAAGCTGCGCGATGGAATACGTCATTTGCTGGCCATTTCGCGCCATGGCAACGGATACATGCAAACCCAACAGCCCTGGGTGCTGCTCAAGGGCAACGCAGAGCAGAAGGCCCGTGCCGCCACCATCATTGGTTTGTCCGCCAACATAGCCTGCCTGCTGGCCAATCTACTCTTCCCCTACATGCCCACAACAGCGCGCACCTTGTTCGCCCAGCTGAACACCAAGCAAACTCCACTCAATGCCGAGTAAGTTACTTTAATTGGTGGCACACTTGAGTTGTGTATTAACCTTTAACCTTATTTATAGCAAACCTATTGCCACATTATTGCTGCCTCCTGGGCACAAGATTGGTAAGCCCGCTCCGCTATTCGCCAAACTGGACCAGGCGTTCATCGACGAGTTGAAGGGCAAGTATGGTGGCTCACAAGAGGTGAAACCTGCCGCGTCTCAGCAGACAAATGTAGCTGAACTGGAAGCCGCTGTGCAGGCACAGGGTGAAAAGCTGCGTCAGCTGAAAAGCACCACAAAAGACAAGGCCGTGTTGCAACCAGAGATAACTAAACTGCTCGATTTGAAAAAACAACTTGAGGCAGCCCAGAAAGCGGCACCAGCAGCTGCACCAGTTGCAAACGCTGCCCAGCCTGGTGCGAAGACAGTGACGGATCTGGAGAAGGCTGTGCAGGTGCAAGGCGAAAAGCTGCGCCAGCTGAAGTCAACCACAAAAGACAAGGCTGTGTTGCAGCCGGAGATTAACTTGCTACTCGATCTGAAAAAGCAACTGGAGGCTGCACAAAAAGCGACACCAGGCGCAGCCCCCCTTGCTGCAGCGCCGTCAGCATCAGAATCTGTAAAGGTGAAAGAATTGGAAGACAAAATCACAGCGCAGGGCGAGAAGGTGCGCACCCTGAAGGCCTCAGGTGATGCTGCCGTTTGGAAACCCGAGCTCGATATACTGCTAAATCTGAAAAAGGAGCTGACGGCCCTTACGGGAGCACCACCTGCTGCTCCACAGGGAAAGAACAAGAAGAAGTAAACTCAGTATATACATTTATTTATTTAAAATATTTTTGAAGGTTGCAAACATCTCGGGACAATTCTAATCATTTTTATTAAGTTATTTCGCTTTGGTTTTGCATTTAACTAACTTGATATATTTATTTAAATAACAAGTATTGCCGATTTCTTTATAGTAATTTATTGAGTTTGTGAATCATATGAATAAATATAAACATGCTGACATTGATATACTGGTAAATCTCTTAATGATAGATGGAGGTGTTTTATTATTAGTTATTACAAATCATGAACAATGATTTTCTAAATCATTCCAAGTATTATTGTTATTATCACTATTTTGAAAGTTTCCTATCGGGTTGGTGACAACACAACTATCGCATGCAGAAGTTCGTGACTGTCATTCCAATACAATTGATGTGAGCTATCGATATATCGATAGGCTGCTTAAAGTGTATTAGAAAATGTAAGACCACAAACAGCTAAAGTCTGCATTATTTTTGTTGTAACCTTTTTTTCACACAATTCACAATGTAAAATGCAGACTAGGCGATTAGTTTAATACAAGAAACATGTGCAATTACCGATGGAAACCGAGATAATGTCGTAAAAATACCAATTGAACGCGTTCAACATAAAATAATAATAAACAAAAGTATTTTGCTGCGTGTCTGCAAAAAATTCGTCATCAGCTGGTCGCGAGACTCGAGTCGCCAGTCTCGGGTCTCAAAATCGTCACTGTAATTGCATTCGCAGTTAATTTTGTGACGTGCGCGAGAGAGCTAACAATAAGAAAAAGAGGAGCACAATAAAAACATACAAACACACAAAAAGAGGCCACAAAAACAATAGTACTGCTGGTGCTTACTTTGGGTTAATAAGGTGAAATGTGAAATGTATTTAAAAACAAATTCAATTGAACAGAATACATAGATACCATGTCTTTCGCTCTCCTTGAACAAAGAACAGATATGTAGTCAAAACACACACACACACACTCAGTCGTACACACACACAAACACTCTGATAGCTTTTTCGCTAATGATTTGAACAATTTTGTCCATTGTGTTGGCAGTTGCAGCTGACGCAGTCGCGTACAGACGGACGGATGCCACAGTTATTAAATGTGTATAAGCATATAACAGATAGAGTAATAAAGCACGGTCGGTTAGTTACGTCAAGGGCATACGTGGGCTGCGGCAACAAGTGTTTTTGATTTAATTGTTATTGATTTTCTTAAATGTTAACCGTCAACCATTGTTTCTGTTATTTTTATCCCTTTTGCAGCCTCCGTCCCCGTCCCTAGGTCACAATTGTCGCCATGGAGTCTGCGGACACACTCATGGAGGAGCAGAAGCTCATGGCCGAGCAAAAGTATAGACAATATATGACAAACATTGATAAGGCGCTACGCAATTTCGAATACTCCAGCGAGTGGGCGGATCTAATAGCTGCCCTGGGTAAACTAAGCAAGGTATGCCAACATAAAAATTCTTAACTTTTCACAACAATTTTGTCATTTATCAATCATTGTGTTAAGTGTCTGACCCACAAACCGGTCGCCAGCATTAACCCTGTGCAGGTGCTGCTGATTCATACAATACATTTGCACTTATCGGCATTGTTTTCTTTGTAATTGTGGGGTTTTTCAAAAACAAAAGTGAGGTTGATACCATGCAAGAGTTTTGTAAAATGTGAAACAAATGCAGTGAAATATTATTATTTATTTTATAAATTTTTCTATGCCGTTGACTTCCGATATGAACATATCTTTAAATAGACTGTTGATAAGCTCAGCTTAATATAGTTAATTGAAGGAAACTAAGTTGCGCTAGTTAAGATAAATGTAGAAACCACGTTGAGGCCACGTACGAAGTTGCCGTAGTGCAAATCAGTCTCTTATGTATATTTTAACTTCAACATGAACTTGTTTCGCGATAGGCCATATCAAGTAATACACAATACCAAGTCATACCACGTCGTCTGAAGATTGCCAAGCGTCTGGCACAGTGCATGCATCCCGCTCTGCCCTCCGGCGTACATCTGAAAGCGCTCGAAACGTATTCAGTGATATTCAGCAAAACGGGACCCGAACGTTTGGCCACGGAGTTTATCTATGGGTGAGTAAAGCTTCAAAGCTAAAGGTAGCGAGCTCAACCTTTCATTAAATGTTTCTAATCATGTACAGCGCCGGACTGTTTCCACTGCTCGGATACGCGGCCATGAATGTGCGCCCTGCTCTGCTCAACATCTATGAGACATATTTTGTGCCTCTTGGGGATAGATTACGGCCGGCATTGAGTGGATTTCTTAGTGGTGTGCTGCCGGGCTATGATTGTGGCCTGGATCACTTTGAGAGAATTAGCGCATTGCTCAAGAAAGTCTGTGAGGCTGTGAATCCAATGCACTTCTACACGGTGCTGTGGGAGTCGGTGGCCAATAATGCAGCAATTCGCTTGCCTGCGATTACCTTTCTGCTGGAGCACTTCAACAAGCGTCTGGACATGCAGAAGCAAATCTATATTATGGGTCATAATCGAGAGATAATGATGTCGGCACTCTGCGCGTGTCTAAACGATTCTCTGATCTTGGTGCAACGCAATACGTTGGAGTTTCTGCTACTCGGCTTTCCCATGCACACCAAACTGCTGGACGAGGAGCAGTTGGTGTTGCTGGTTACAAACGGATTGAATACGATACTGAGGAGAGACATGTCACTGAATAGGAGACTCTTCTCGTGGCTGCTGGCCAGCGAGATTACCAAGAATTCACCCACCTATGACACACTGTCGCTAGACTCAGCCACCATCGATGCGCAGAAGGAGGTGGAACCTTATTTTGTGACCCATTCCAGGCATATACTCATCCGCGCCTTGGTCAGCACACTGCGCTTGAGCCTGGAATGCCAGCCAATGGATCTGAAGCCATATCGCATTATGTTGTCGCTCTTGGACAAGGCGGAGATTGGTAGCGCTGTGCTGGATTTTGTGCTGCACGACATCATTCGCACCATGTACATATCCAGCAGTAATGCGGATGCTCTCAAATCGGCCAATCTACTGTTTGCCACCTTCGATCCGGAATATATCTGGAGCTATATAACCGATATAATTGAGCGTGCCTGCCAGCAGGCGCCCAGCACTGCCTCCTCCGCCCAGTTCAATGGTGACAACAGATTCGCCAGCATCGTTGGCTCCGGTGATCCGTGTGTCCTCGAAATCTGTGTACTTACCGAGTTCCTACTGGAGACAATCTCACTGGAAATGTATACGGAAACGACACGCGTCTATTTGCCAAAGGTATTTCTGGCCATAACGCAGCTACTCTCCTTGCACATGGACCACTTGAGCAGCGATGAAGTCACTGCCTCACTGAAGCTCTGCATGAAGATCGTCTCGCGTGTGCAGCCAATGATAACGTGAGGCTTTATCTGTTTAATCACTTCTTAACCGCGTTTAATCACTTCTTCTTCTTCATTGTATAGAAGCCCGATCAAGCTTAACAAGTTAATGGAACAAAACAGCTCTGGTTTGGATGAGCAGGCTGCTAATCCCAGCAGCAATACGAGCAACCAGGTGGAATCAGCAGCTGTACAGTCGAATGCACTGGAGAAGAGCAAGTCGGACTCGCGTCTAAATCAATTCGGAGAGCATTCTCTGCAGGGGACAGAGGCCAATGATGAGGAGCTCATACGCCGCTCGGCGTCCAACCAGAGCGTAGTGCGTCACAGTCCCAAAAAGAAGGCCAAATCATTCTCTCGACTCTCTGAACTAGACAAGGATGTAAGTCGAGCCGTAAAAAGTAGAACAAACTAAATCTTATTATTGATAACTTATTCTTAAATAGATATCCGCATCGGATACGGGTCAACAATCCTCATCGGATCTGGATACACCGCGCAGCATTAAAAAGATCAAGGCAAAGGCGAAAGTGCCATTCATACGCAGTAGTCCGAAGAAGAACAGGCCCAAGGATATTGTACTGGAGCCGAGTGAGACGATTGTCGACGCTGCAGAGGAGCCACCAAAGAGCGCACCACCAGAGCATAGTCTGAAGTTTCAGCTGGACGATGAGCATACCAAGGCGACGCAGCAACGCGGCTTCTCCATACTAGAGAAATGTATACGACAATACGAGATCTTCTTTGAAGTCTACCTGGCCAGGCAGCTGCTGCAAATCGAGACGGGCAACAAGTGTGGAGTTAAAGTGCAACTGGAGCGTTGCTCCAGCCAAGTCCAGTCTGCGTCTAGCCTCTTCATGGCAGAGCAAGTGCTGGCGCATGAGTGCCCGGTGCGGGAGTCCCAAATCGAACGACTCTTCGGCCTGCTACGTGTGGATATTGTGGCACGTTCCAAGCAGCTGCAACGTCTGCTAAATCTCTCATTGCCCACAATCAGTGCCAGCGAAATAAGCAGCGACAGCGATGCCTCCGATGAGCCGCAGCAGAAATTGCTTATCGATGCTCAAACTCAGCGCAGCGTTCAACAGTTGTCCGAATTGCAGCTGAGCTCAGCGCTGCGAACTGCCATCAAGTTGGCAGCCACATTGCTGGTGGAGATGTCTACGTTTCCCAATTGTAACAAGCACATTGTGCTGGACAAGAATGGTATGTGCAAGTGCAAAGTGCAATTGTCAATTCTTATTTAATCTTAACGTTGCTCTGCAGAACCCGAACTACCCAATTGGCTGAAGGTGCTCTGCCTGGTGGCTTGCTTTGCGCAAAGCGACAAGGAGCTGCAGGTGGCAGCCATAACGACGCTCTTCGATCTTATCAGGTGAGTGGGAGAATTACCTTGATGTGATGAACACTGTCTAATTAAAGTGTATTTCATTAGTCTGCTACGCTCTCAAATTGAGCACACCACGAGTCCAGGAGTCACTTTTGTGGTGATGTTGCCGCTACTGAAGTTCGGACATGTTAACTATCTGGAGCAGCGCACACGTGTCTTTCAGCTGGTCACCTCCATATTGTGGGATTATCTGGGCAACCCTGCCACTGATCCCTCACAGATTGCAGCATTACTGCATCAACTGCACAGCTGTCTGGAGAGTGGCCTGGTTGAGTCGGTGATAGGAAATCGCATGTATGCACAGCATTTGCTGCAGGCACAGGCTCAAACGGGACTGGGAGCGAGCAGTGCGTTGCGTAGCTTTCAACTGGAGCGAGTTTCGGATGCACAACTCCTGTGTCCAACGGCCAGTGGCATGACAGAACGTCTGCGAGAGAGTCAGGCGCGCAGCTATAAGAAATTTGAGCTGCTCTGGCATTTGGGACGTGAGAAGCAGATGACGCGTGGCTTCGAGAAGACGCTGCTGAAGGTGCTCGACACACTGGCATTGCCGCACTACATGTCCGAGCGCACCTTTGTCACAAATTGGTTGCAGGCCTCGCTGCTGCGCGGTGATCTGGCTCGTCTAACCAAGCCGCTCTACAAGATACTGCTCTCGGCCAGTTCGAAACGTGTGGGAATTGTGCATATGCAGCAGCTCTATCGCGAGGCAGAGCAATCTGTCTACGATGAGGAACACCAGGCGCCGGCATTCGAGCGGGATGTCTATGCGATCAGTTCGGAGCAGGGGAATGTCAAGTATCATCACATGGAGGCGGCAAGCAGTGGCAATGGCAGTGGAAGTCTTGGCGGTGGCAAGAAGAAGAGTCCGATTCGACATTTGCCTAAGAAAATATTCGGTGTGACACTAAGTGGTGGCAAATCCAACAAGACATCCAACTTTGTCAGCGACAAGACGCCACTGGCCACCGAAGCCTTACAGGACATTAACACAATTGGATTGATCATTAATCCGCTGGAGAATGCGCATGATTTCGATGATGAAACCGATCTGGAGGAACCTCGCATTGAGCTGGTGCCCAATGCCGGAGGAAAGGATGCGCCGCAAACGCCGTTGGAGCAGAAATTAGCTAAGCGCTATGGATGAGAGTGAGCAAGCACAGCCGCAGGAACCGGAGGCAGTCTCGCTACACTATGATCAGGACATCACAGACAATTCAGAGAGCAGCGATTTCGAGTCAGATTCAGAGCAACGCGAGACGAGCATCGAAAAGGAGGATAGTCTGACAATTAGCTCCAGTGTGGGTGCAGTAGGAACAGGAACAGCAGGAGGAGGAGGGGGTGGTGGTGCCAACGATGATGTGAAGCGCTTTGTTGGCGATTGTGAGCGTGTCACTGAGGCACTGACGCAGCACGAGCGCATCAAGAGCCGTAAGACATATCGCTTGACGCGCGAGATGACACCAGACGAGTCTAGTCTAAAGGATCTGGAGGAGTCCTCGCTGGTGGTGGCAGCGGCAGACAATGAGCATGCTCAGCCAGCAGATGAATACTTCAGTGAGGCGACAGCAGCAACGGCGCGTCCACAAGACAAGAAGCTGGCCAAGGAGCTGCGCAAGCGAAAGAAACTGTTGACCAGCAGCGAAAAGAAGCGTCTTAGTTGCATATCCAAGACCTCCACGGATAGCAATCACAGCAATCCAACCGGGCAGCTAGAGACGGAGGCCACGCACAGTGAGGAGGAGGAGCCAGAGGCGATCACTGAATCGAGCACCATCAATGTGGAGGATAAACGTCGCAATCTCAGTCTGGAGACAAGCAAACTTCAAGCGTCTGACTGGCAAAAGACGTTGGAGAAGAGTAAACAGAATGTGGAGATATTACGACAAAATGCTGCAGCAGCTGCGGCAGAGGAGCAGCTTAGCATTCGATCATCGACAAAGAGCAGCAGCTCACTGGGCATCGGTCTGGGCACTGCACGCCACTCCGCAGACACAGCGCTGCTCTATCACAATCATTTGCTGCTCTATCTGGCCATCTATGACACCCGGCAGACGCTCTATGCCCTGCAGACACTGCGGAACATCATCTGCTGTGACAAGCGCACATTCCTTTGCCTATCGATAACCACAAGCTTCACCAGCGGCAGCCTCAAGCAGTTGCTCATCCGGCATCGCAAGAGCATATCGGGCAAAGGATTTGCTGGCAGCGTTAGTAACTCGGAGTACGCACATGGCTATCGAGGCTGCATGCATCTGGAGTTGCTGGTCACGCTGCTGTTGTTCTATGCACGTGGCTATTTCCAGCGAGAGTCTCTGGATGCCCAACGCCAGCCGCCCACACTGCAGGATGTCATCAACAATCGACGTATCCAATTGGAGAGCATCGAGCTGCTGGCGCTCATCTGTACGGAACTGATTGAGATTGTCAAGGGCATGGGCCGTGGACTGGCGTGTTACATAGCCGATCTGCTGGCACGAGCCAAGCTGCAAAAGGTCATGCTGCACTGCCTCAACAGTTCGGTGTGCAACTATGGCCGCAAGCCAGCTGCAAACTCAAGCGGCAGCTATGCGGAGCAGGTGCTATATTTCAATGATCCACACGATGATCAACTGCATGCGGATTGCTTCCAGTTGCAGCTGCTGCGTTTGCTATTGTCGGTCATACGGTTGGAGCACGAGGTTCATCAGCTGCGCCAGGATACACCAAGCCATGCTGCAGGCGAGGATGCCAGCAATACGTCGGGACAAGCTTCACCGACTCGGCTGGCCGAAGGTGCCGCTGCCAATGTGAAATACTTGCCCAACTGCCTGATCAGTCAGCAGCCCATGTTCCTGGCCGCAGTGCTGGGTGCATTGCAGCAGGAGCGATTGCGTCACTTGCATCGCAATTGGACAGATCTGGTGACCAGTTCACTGAACTGCTTTAGCTTTGGTTCGCTGACGAACATCGTCATCAGTGTGGTGCATCAGTTGTGCAACAATCTGGATCGTCTGGCCCGGCTATCGCTGCCGCAGCAACGTCACTTTCCCCCGGACTATGTGCTCTCCCAGCTGGAGGCATTGACCATCCTTTGTCACTATTGCCTGCTGGACAACACGCAGCAGACGGCGCTATCGCATCTGTTCAACCAGGCCTATCCACAGACAAGTGTTGCCTCGCAAAGCTCCTCCACGGGCCAATTACTGAATAGTATTGTGCACTCGTTCCTCTCGGCCAACGAGTCGACATCGATGTCATCGATGGCACCAAGGAATCCCCAATTGCAGGCAGCACGAAATGCTGTGCTCTCGCATCTGCCACGCATCATGACCAGCGTGGCAGCCATTTGGGACAGCGAGTTGGGTCAACTGCGTCCAGTGCGACAGCAGCTGCTCGAGTTTCTCTCGCCCGTGTCACTGCATCATGGCTGTAACTTTCTGGCTGCCATTGCGGTCACCTGGCAGCAACGTGGCTGCACTTCCGCCAGTTCTGGTTCCAGCTCCAGCCTCAATGTTTCTGGTGTCGTGGAGCAATATCAACGCAACTCCACACTGCAAGCTTGTGCAGCGCAGCTTAGTCTGGTCTCGCTGGTGTCCAGCATAAGGGTTATGCCAATGGATTCGTTTGTACAGACTCTGCATCAGGTGGTGAAGTCACCCCCTCCCCATACACAGACCGCCGGCACAGCTGAGCATCGAGGTGAGCGCCTTGGAGCTGTTCTATTTCTATATGAAGTCGGCGCCAGCGCCACAGCTTGCTGACGCCTGGCCTTCGCTGTTGGTGCTCATACGGGATGGTCTGAATCTCACGCCGCCGGCACAGTTTGCGCTGCTCATGCTGCTCAATGAGTTCGTGCAGCATTGCCCCCAAATGCCGTTCCAGGACAAGAAGGAAGTGCGCGAGCTGCACGATGTGACGGCACGGCTGGTGGAATCATTGTCCAGCGTGGCTGGTGCTTGCTTGGAGCAAACCACCTGGCTGCGACGTAATCTGGCCGTCAAAGAGGATACCGATGGCAATGCCAAGGACAACAGCCTCGGCGGCGGCATGCAGCAATATTCACTGCAGGCACAAAGCGTTCTCGCCGGCATACTTTCCAATCTGCTTGACGTGGCCTACGGGTCGCAGGAGAAGGACAAGGTGGTGACCATTGTGACGACACTGCTGTACAACATAACGCCGTATCTGAAGAATCATACGGCACGCAATGTCCCCTTCTTCTATGCCTGCTCCGCACTGCTGGCCAGCCTCAGCGGGTTTCAGTATACGCGCAAGGCGTGGCGCAAGGATATGCTCGATCTGCTGCTGGACAACGCCTTCTTCCAGATGCACATCTCGTGCCTGCCCTACTGGCGTCAGATCATGGACAGCCTGATGACCTATGACAACACCACATTCCGTGAGCTCATGACCCGCGTCTCGCTATCCCAGGCCGGCAGCTTGAACATCTTTGCCTCAAGGGATCAGGAGTATGAGCTACGTGCCATGCTGCTCAAGCGACTCGCCTTTGTTATCTACTGCAGCGAGTTTGATCAGCACAACAAGTACATGCCGGACATACAGGGTGCGTAGTGGAGTGCATAGTGCGAAAGAGAGAAATTAATTAACGTAATGATTCTATTCCCTGCAGAGCAATTGGCCAACAGTCTGCGCCTGGTGCCCCTGGGGCCATCCGTGCAGGCTGCCGTCTTTCTATGTTTCCGCGTGCTGTTGCTGCGCATGTCGCCTGACCATGTGACCTCATTGTGGCCCATCATTATTGCCGAAATGGTGCAGGTCTTTCTGCAAATGGAACAGGAGCTCAAGAGCGACAGCGACGAGCGCAGGTAAGGCTTAACTATTGCAAGATTCCCTTCCTGCCAAGTTTAATTGCAAACTTCTAACCAATTGCAGTCAACAATCCCAGCGCCTGTTGCCCGGCATCGATGTCTCGTGGTCTTCGTCAAACTCCAGTGCCAGCAATGGCATGAACACACAGACGCCCGTCCAGCAATGGCGTTCGGTGCAACTGGAGGCCTGTAAGCTGCTGGAGTTGGGCTGTGTGCTGCCGGCAACAAAGCTACCGCATTTCCAGATGTATCGCTGGGCCTTTGTGGGCACCGAATTTGATGTGCATGAGGAAGTGGTGCCACTGCCGTTGCCCAATGGCAGTGTAGAGAACCTGGCCGCATTGCCCAGTGCTCTCTATGTGCCGCACGTGCGTCGTGTGGCACGACTAATGGACATGAAGTACACGAGTCACTCGCCGGTAAGACTTGCAGTTCGATGTGTAATGGAATTTCAATTTAAGTAATTCATAAGATCTTTCACTTGCAACAGCTTATGCAACGGCCACGGAATCGTCACTTGATGCTGGGTTTCCAACAGCTGCAGTCCCTGCAGGAGCTCTACCCGTTCTTCTCCACACTCGGCATTAGTTGCCCCAATTCGTGCAACTATGCTGATACCGAACAGGATGTGGCCAATTGCCTGGAGGAGATCGAAGATGTGCTGGCCCATGACTTCCTTGAGAAATTGCCCAGCATTACGACGCCCAGATGAAAACTGGTGACGGTGTCGAGGCAAACGCAGGGAAACAATATCCAGTCGACGACGACAGGCATGACACAGTTCGAGCTAGAGCTTAATCTGGGCGCAACTGGTCAAACGGCTCGCATCGTTGCCGCTGTCCAGGCGAAGTTGAACAATCCGAGTGCTGAGACTAGCTTCAGCCAGACAACCAAGAAGACGACCAACTTTCCATTTTATGTTTAAGCTGGGGAAGCTGGCAGCCGCATGCAACATGCCTCATGCCGCATGCTGTGCTAATTATTTAGAAATGTATCTGTGTATCTGTATCTGTATTAATGAGTATATTGTTTTAAATGTTTCGAGTAAGTCCTATTGAAATGTGTTAGCTCATAGAATAGCACCCTGTATGTACTATATGTATATGTATATTTCAACTGTTGATAGCTGCGCCGAAGTAAATATATTATAATGTTTAACGACTAATTGCAATTAAAAACAAACTCACATATTCCATTACAACTCAGAGCTGCAACAAACAATCTTTATTTAATACGATCGCAAAGTTCTTAAGACTCTTTCAGAGATGCTGATATTTCAAATTCATTCAGCAAGTTTTATGAAATTGCGATAGTATTAGAAATGATTGTTTCACAGCTCCCATACATACTAGATGTATTTCTGAATTTATTTTAAGTATGTTTAAAGTGAGAAGGCACACGATTGACTCTTTAATTACACATGTTAACGGTGGTGTAGATGCTGAGAGTGGAAAGAATGGGGAGATTCAAACAACGACCGCATGTTGTGGATTCGACTGACGATTCTTCAGTTGCAGATGATACGAGTAGACGATGCGAGCGCAGAACAGAAGAATAACTGTAGAAAGATACGGGGAGAGCGGGAAATGTAATATGATATAGGACTGAAGGGCAGCCAATCCCAAGTACTTACTGAATGTAATAATGTACACAAGCAATGCGGGGAGTACGCTGTTGAATCCGGTAGACTCGCGATAATAACCAAAATGAAAGATTGTGCCCAGAATGGCGAATGGAAAGTTGATGGCCACAATGATGGCGTATATCAACCACACGCCGACTAACACGTGGTTAAACTGTAATTAAAAATATCGTTTTTATTTATAATATGCTAAACCTTCATAGCACACGACTTATTTTATAGTATCTCTTAAGTATTCAAGTCCAAATTAACGCATATGTCATAGAATCAATGAGATCATAGAGAGACGATCATACAAGCTAATTTGATTTGAACGATTAAGATTGCGATAATATATGTATCATTAGTATATAGGGAAGCCTCTTAGAACAACGGTATGCTTGGAAACGGAACGCATGTGAAGTAAGCTTGAGTAGGACTTGAGGGAATGGTATATGCTATATACATATGTATATGTGTATGTATGTAACTACTCTACTTGTATTTCATGAACCCAACCACCATTCCTTATCGAGTTCTCTGTAGACAGATGGCAAGTTTGGTTAAGTTTGACCACATTTATGGTTTTGATACATATTGAATGTATATGATATTTGTTGGATATGTCATAAACAAACATATGTATGTATTTATAACATTTTCATATACATATGTAGAAGTTTACTCACCTTTATACAGCCGTAAAGAAGGCAAACATTTGCAATAACTACAATAACCAACATTATAAATGCGACAGCTGAAAATATAAAATATAAATGCAAAATTATTCATTGATAAATGAATGCATGCTGTGATTAATCATAGCTTTAAATCAACTAAGCGTCATCGTCGCTTAAATTCCAAACTATGTATGTAATTAATCTAAAAAAAAAACCAAAACGAAATTGAAAACAAAACACAAAAAATGTTCGCCTCCGCGATGAGAACATGTTTTGAAACGCCTTCTCTAGCAAGGTATTAGCTCATTCTTTATATTTACATATGTATGTGTAATATATATACGTATATATATACGTATGTATATATATAATACATATGTGTTTCGACAATGGCATTTTTGTCTAGAAGCGCGCGAATTCTCAGGGGGGAAAAGAATGAGCGCAGCGTATAACTGCAAATGGAAGTAAATACATTTACATACTCCGATAAATGTTACTCACGCGTCGGCCCAAATGTCGTAGAAAGCACAATGCTAATAAGCGAATATATCGCTATGCCTAGACACCAGGAACGTAGCTCTACTCCGCATGGACCATTCTCAACGGTTAGATCGAACTTCATTTTTAGGCCGTTCTATTGTTTATTTTAAATAGAAAATGTTTTTTTTTTGTCGTTCGCGAACTCAAAAAGTATTTTGTTTTGCAAATTATGCGTCCAACGCAAGCAACAGGCAACAAACAACTGACGCGTCTCCACTTTCTTGTCCCCAGTATCAGTCATCTCCAATTTGCAAAGATGGGGAGAGTAACTGGGCGAATAGGTGTGTGTCAGTGTGTGAGTGTGTCTATGTCGGTGGGTCAAGTCTGCGAAAGAACGAGAGCGAGAGTAGAAATGATCAACAGATTTTCTGTATTCAGTATGGCGCTCGATATGTATTGAGAGAGAACCCCAAGAGAGTCACTTGAATTCCACTAATACAAGTATAACAGTTATTTACTTTAAATTTCATTTAAATGCAACAGTCTGGCAACGTCGATGACTATAACCAGTGCTATAACTGTTATTTACAGTGACTTTTGTTGGCGTCTGTGCTTGTCTTTTTTTCTGTATACGTACGTATTTATTATTTAAATTATTTCCACTTTACATTAGACTATAGTTGTGTATAGGGTCTTGTACTATATAAATATATACTATACTATAAATATATTGAGTATCATGCCAGCACTTAACAGTGAACTAGTGATGCAAGCTCATATTATTTTTTGCAGATGCATGGCAACACTTACTTTTGTCGACTTCATTCATACGCAATTGTACTTTCTCACTGGTAAGAACGGAACAAGTGCAGTCTGGGGCGCGCTGTCAGTGTGTACTATATACATATATACATATGTATGCATTTCAACAGAAATTGCAATAATTTTTATGGCTTTTGGCGTTTGCAGGTTTTAAAAAGTTTAATTTCTGTGCGAACATTTATCACTGCAAGCAGCGAACATGGTTGAAAGTTTGTTCTTTATGCGCCTTAATACAGCCGGCGTAGTTATAGGCTGGTTGGGAGTTCTCAAGAACTTTGTGGCGATCATCGCGGAGGGTATCGCTTTGGGATACGCAGATGTGATCGCTCACCAAATTATGGAGAACACTAAGAATAGCACGGATACCTCTTATGAATACGAAGGAGTCCATATGGGTGAGTAGTGCAAACATATGTATGTATTGACATGTATGTATATACGAATGCATGTAAACAAGAAATGCACTCGTGAATCACAATATTGCGCACCCACTTACATATCTTATCTTCTTATCTCTCAAGCTATTGTTATCATATTAAGCATTGCATTGGCGCTTGGCGTTATCGGTTTCTTGGCAGCTGGCATGCTTATCCTGGGCGTAATGAGGGTGAGATCAAATCTACAAACATACATATACACATAAACTCATCTGCTCATCTCTTTTGCTCTAATGCAGGAACGTCATCTAATGCTGCTACCTTGGTTGATCAACTCTGGTATAGAAATCGTATTTGGCATACTCTTTGCTCTGGCTGGAATGATAGTCAGTCCGTTTGAATCCGGTTCCATCTTAGGACTGCTTGTTTTGGGTGAGTCATCTCATTTCAATGCAAAGTGTAAAATAAAAAAAATCAAATGAAACTCAAATCAAACTAATACACTTGCATTTAATGAAAGCACACAATCATTCATTTGAGCATATAATATATTTATTTTTTTAATATATGTATATGCATATGTACAACATAGTATATGATTGTGAGTCCCGCTCTCTTATCGCAGAATTCGTATTAAAATTATTATAATAATTAAATTAATTGCGTCTCGATTATTTCAGTTTTAAACATCTACATATTCATGGGTATTTACGCGCTGTTCAAGCAAATGCAGCGTGCACGCGAACAGCAGCATCCGTTGATCCAGCAGCAGCCTACCCAGGCTAATAATGGCTATCCTAACTATACCAAAATGTAAACTTGGGATTCTCGGAATTGTACGCAGGTCCAGAGAAAATATTTACATATACACTTATACACTTATACATATGTATATATACACATATCTATATACACATATATTTTTGATGTTTACAAACAATTTAGAGTGTGAGAGACTTTTGCGGTCATATCATATATAATTTAACACGAACAATTATGGTTTGCATAACGTACTATAACGATCTAAATTCGAATAAATTGAAACATAAAAGAACGCATTTGTTGTATTATTTTTGAATATAACGAAAATGGGGAAATAAGTAAATTTCTTAAGACATTGAATGGATATAATATCGTAACTATTTTTGTATTTTGGTGTATATCTATAGCTGCTTGCGCATTTGGAAATACGAACGGATTGCAAAAACCATTCAGCTGTATTCTGTGTTGCCACTTCGGAAATATACAATAGTTCATGGATCTAGCAATTTTTACAGACGGCAAATTTTATTGTTGATCAAAAAAATTTTTTTTAAGTCCAGCGATTAGAGTTATTATACCTAATGACAAATACACGAACAATGTTATAATTTCTGTACCATTATTCAAGTATATATACATACATATATAACTACATACATATATAACTAGCTATAAACGATCGGAAGAGATAAAAGCCAAAATCTGCACCTAATTATTATTTATATATATATATGTATATAAACTTGGGCATGCCAAAGGTACCCATTGCCTTCTAGTTATCCCTGTTTTTAATAAATATAAATAAATCACACAATTTCAATGGTCCAATTGTGGCTAGCGAAGCTAGAAGTTGAAAGTTCACGAAATAAGACGAATATGTTATTATTTTTCCTAAGCAAACTAAACGAACAAAGAAACTGCAATAATGTCAGAAAACAACAAAAATTATGGTTTTAGGCAAGTTTTAAGACCAATATTTTTCAAAATTCTGGCAACACTAGTTATTATTACTTTTGTTTTTCCCCCGTTCTTCCGATTGCTTTAGCGTTGCCAGGTCAGTTTTTTTCCCGCCAAATCGAACTTTTTTTAAAGTCATCTGGAAAAAATCGAAAATATTTATATAACTAGCTTATACCAGAAAATCCATACAATTCATACGATTTTGTATTGCAACTCCATATATGCTTTTTATCTATTGCAACGCCACGTAATTATGATTTTATTTTTAGCGAATCTAAACTTTCTTCACTCCAAAATTCTGGCAACACTGCATAGCTAAATGAAGCATAATGAGCTCGATAGCATTGGAATTTCGATTTCTTGAGAGCATCAATTGGAGTTGTGAAGCCGTAGCTTGCACGTGTTATTTATCTAATCGTAATCGCTTGGATATATCTTATAAAATAATTTGCAAACATGGATCGACCATTTCTTATAATAACTGGCTGTGCACGTCTTCAGGATGCTGGCTTTCTTTTTGCCAGCATTCAACTGGGCATCTCGTCTTTTGTGTGCTTTGCAGCTTTTATTGCTTTGATTTGCTGCCGCATCACTGATTGCGAGTTAAGTATGTACATGTATATACATACATATATATAAATATACATAAATGTAAACAATCTTGACTGATATTTTGCAGTGACCAGCTTGATTGAATCGCTTGTTATGACACTTTGCTTGGTGGGCTTACTGACCTCTGGAATGCTTATGGTTGGTATAAAGAGAGTAAGTCACTTATTTATATATATATATACATATATACATACAAATTTACGATGAAACCCTCCAGGAACGCCACAAATTTTTGTTGCCCTGGTTGTATGTCTCTACCGTTCTACTTACAATCCTTATATTGTTCAGCACCTTTGGATTTTTCGTTTTCTTTTCCTCCTCCGGAATTAAAACTGCCATGGTTGCTCTCTTCATATTAATATTGATAGCTGGACTAGGTTTGTAGATCCTATGCTTGCTTATAGTTTACATGGGTATGTGCCTAACTTATGTTGTGTTCTCTTTTAGGTCTGGGCGTCTACATAACTTACATCATTTACTCTCTATACGAGCAGATTAAGTTGTCTTACCAGCCACCACACGAAGGCCCGTAGGCACGAGGAAATTCGAGGAAAAGTCTATTAAATACTTGTTCACTACAAAAATTGTGAATAAATATCACTTATAAACATTTGTTGATGTTTGCATAATACAGTTCTGTTAACTGATAACAGTGTTAGTTGCTGATGTGTAAATTGTATAAACTGTATTGACCCGGTTAGCTCGCTGCCTTGGGGTGGGCCAAGCTAAACCTCCTAAGGCAAAAAACGCACTCTGTTCGGCTGACTGTGCGAGCACATCTAAGCTATTCTATTAGCTAGAGATTCAAAATTAGGCATAAAGGTCACTGTATTTCCTGGTCAAGTTTATTTCTAATCTTATGTACCGCGCCCAACCCCTCCGCAAATCAATAATTACATATTTCAATTAGATTTGTAAGCGACGTATAACAGATACATCTTTCTGGCTTTAAGATAAACTTAGCTTACTATGGTATCTACCTCTCCTCTCGGACAATTAACTTAGAAGATATTCAAGTAACCTTAGTTCCATAGCAGCGCTTTCTTAATCGACTCTCTGCTTTTTGCGATGTATATAAATTCTCAATTCTATTTGTTGATAATCAAATTTCGTTTTCAGTGTGTTATCAGTTGTGCGACACGAAGGATCGCATCAATTGTATTCTACAAACGTTTCATTACAATTCATCGCCTCTGACTGTTTCTGTCTATTAAGAAAATGGCCAAGACCTGTTGTTGCATGAGCCTCTCTACGGCCGGCTTAGTTATTGGTATCCTGAACCTGACGACTTTGATTATCTTAATGTTTTACCTTATCATACTCACTACAGTTTCTCATTTTGGCAAAGAAAACGATGGTAAGCATAATGGTGTGATAATCTGACTGACTGTGCCTTTGTAAGTGACTATTTACATATGTGCATTTGCTCATATCTATGAATCCACAGATATGACTTTAGTTGGGATTGTGACCTTCTTCATCGCATGTATTGTCGTATGCCTTACACTTATTTTTGGAATAATAACGGTAAGTATTTTATACATACAAATAACAAATATATACAAACATATAATTATTTCTTTAAATTGCCAATATTATCTCTAGAAACGCGCCGTTCTGTTGTTACCGTGGATAACATTGTTCATTATTTATGAAATTGTCATGACGTTCCAGACAGTAAATGTAGTAGAAAATACCTATTTGTATGGTGATTGGGAAGTTTTGTTGGTTGTCATATTCTTAAGAGCTGTGGAATTGATTTTCTTCTATGTCATCTACTCGCTATACAAAGAACTGAAGGCGTCGTCGGGGATCAAATCTTATCAGTCTCGAATATAATTGAGAACGTTTCGGATTAATTAAGACTTTAAAGACAATCTCTTTCTCTCTTTATAAAATATATTTCGTAAATACAATGTGCTTTAAAATAGAGTAAAATTTAGTTTCAGTGCTTAATGAGTTGTGCGACGCGAGAGATCGCTTCTATCGTAATATACAAATTTGGGATTTTACTTTTTTTTTTGCCTTTGTATTTGAGAAAATGGGCAAGGCCTGTTTTTGCATAAGCCTGCCGATGACTGGACTGGTTATTGGTATCTTAAGTTTAACGATTTCGTTTATCTTTACGTTCAACCTTATCGTGGTCACTTTCGATCCTAATAGTAATGCTTCCTGGCAATATTTGAAAACAACGAAAGGTAAGCATAAGCACATTTGTAAGTGTTATCTACGTATATATGAATATATGGATGTATGTATATATTTTCAGACACAATACTTTTTATTGAGTTGATGACCCCTCTCATACTAAGTATTGTCGTATCCTTTTTGCTTTTGTTAGGTATATTATTGGTGAGCATTATTTACAAATATTAATCAAGAATTTACAAACAAAAATCTATGTATGTATGTGTTTCGGAACGTGATATAGAAACGCCCCAATTTGTTGTTGCCCTGGCTGATAGTATTCATTATATATGCAACTAATAGGATGATCCTGACTGTGATTGCAATAATCGACCATCGAGTTTACACGAAAATACCCATAATATTTGTAGAAATTTATACCTTCTATGTTACCTGCTCGCTGTATCGAGAACTGAAGGCGTCTGCGGGAACAAAGTCTAATCTGGTTCGTGTATAAGATGCATTGAACTAATATGTTGTTCTTCTTATGAAATATTATTAATAAATAATCTATGCTATATACGATTACATATACTATACTCGTATAGGAGTACATATTTTCAATTCTTTCAATATAAAAAATAAATGAATTTCCATGTGTTTTTGCTTGTACCCATAATTCGTATCAATTCAATTCTTAGGTATTTAAATTTTAACGTGCTTTCGTTCCCTCAGTCGAACCTAAGGTCATCGATAATTGGGGAGACGATTAGTAGCACTAAGCATCGAACATGTTCGACCATATGTTCGATGCGCAGTGTTAGTAGCAAATTCGCTAGCGATGCGATAGACACTGAAGATGTATACGATGTATCGTTTCATGACAGCACTGTATAAGAAGAGAAATAACTGATCAAAGATTTTTGGGCAACCGCCAGCAAACGGAAAGCAAGAAATCATTTGGATATCAAAAGTTCCAGAGTGCGGTGGTCATCAGTGGATACTACTAGTGTTTGAAGTCTAAAAAAAGCAACGAACAACAAAATCTTGTAGATAAATACAAAATACACACACATATGTATGTATATGTATTCCGTCTCGCGCCTATTATAGTGATCTGATTTTGATACAGTTTTGTCGAAGTATTACGCACAAACGGTAAATATGAGTAGTTGGTTACAATATCTTAAAAATAACAAATATCCGCCAGATCTATGGCAACTATATCTTTACGGCGATTAAACGGTATTATTCTCGATGTACCAAGGTAACTCGATGTACCAAGTTATCTGTCGAATTCCTGTTGATGGTGACTGAGAATATAAGTACTATGTATGTTCTATCAGGTCAACTTAATTCTATTTACTGATAATACAATTAAATTGATGAAATTTTGTTGAGCATCGTATTCAGTGTCTTTTCGGTTGTGCGAACCTCAGGTTCGCAACACGTGTTCCTTAAATTTGCGTTTGCACTTTCCATCTCTTTGTGCGCCTTCCTCTCTATTGACAAAATGGGAAAGACCTGGTGTTGCATGCGCTTCCAGACGGCCGGCTTAGTTGTAGGGATATTCCACATGACGCTTTCGTTAATAGCGATAATTTCCCTGATGAGCTTCTATATCAATAATAATTATTATTATAGTTTCTGGCAAATTTGGACATTCAGATGTAAGCATTCCAACAGATTGTCAGTTACAAAATCCTTTATAAATATATGAATATTTATCCACAGATGGTAATTTATTTATTGAATTCATGGTCTGCGTCGTCCCGAGTTTTGTCGTATCTGGTTTACTTGTGTTGGGCACACTTAAGGTAATAATTATGTACAGTATGTCAAGAAACACTTTATACATATGTACATTATATTAACATGTGCATTTTAGTGAAGAGTTACTTGACTGTCTGTACATTCAAATATTTCATGAAGTTGCCAAACTGTTTTCTTGTTCTCTGACGTAGAAACGTGCAGCGTTGTTGTTGCCCTGGCTGGTATTCGTCTTCATTTATGAATCTATCATGATGGTCGGGACCATAGCTGCAATATATAGAACTAATATCTGAGATGGTGTATTATTCCTCATAGCCTTAAGATTTATGGAAATGTATATCTACTATGCCATCTATTCGCTATACCGGGAAATGAAGGTTACATCGGAGATCAAGCCTTATCAGACACAAGTGTCAGTGGAAGCCCTGTCGGACTTATAGACTATTAACACATGCTCTTTAGCTTTTTGATATGAAATAAAAACCCCAAAAGATGTATGAACATATGTATATACATATGTATATATGTAGTACATGATCAGCTTCGTTTTTAGTTTGGTTTTGTTTGAGCGAAACAAACGTTCTCATTAATCGCTTTCTACTTAGTTTTGCTTTTTACTTTGTTCCTTTCTATCTGTCTCTCTTCTCTCTTGAGAAAATGCCAAGGCCCAGCAATTGTTTAAATTCGATAATAGCCGGCTACGGTATTGGGGGGCTGCATTTGATGGGTACAGTTATATTGTCTTTAATGCGAATCTCCCAATTTACTCGCAGTATGTTGTATGATCAGCAGGGTGAGTACTTACTGATTCACACGGATATTTAACCGTGTGAATCAGGATATTTAACCGTGTGAGTCAGTAAGTACTCACCCTGCTGTTTAATGTTTAATAATGAACATATGTTTGTATGTTCCGCAGATAGTATATTGGCTTTAATATTATTTATGGTCATCATAGTATTTAATTTTGTGATATCTGCTTTGCTTGTGTTGGGCATACGAAGGGTGAGTGCTTTATAAACATACGTACATGGATAGATCGATTTCTTCAAGATCTTCTTACTGTCTCTTTCATACAGAAACGACTCGGTTTGTTGTTGCCGTGGATGGTAACGATCTTTGTTTATATAATTTATATGATGAGCTTAACTGCAGTATATATATTTAGGTCCTTCAAGTCCTGAGTAAACCAGTTAAAATTATCCGAAATTTATACATTATTTATTTCGTTGCAATAATGGAGTTAATAAGCTTGTTTACCTAATGCTCAATCCAAATAAGACTGTTATAAATTCCTAAATTCCTTATCATTGTGTGATGTGTCAGATTTATGGACTATTAAGACAAGGTCTTTATGAAATCAACAAAAAATAAATACACAACATTTTATAAATACTCTATGCACATACATAAGTGTTAACGCATGTACATATTTTTAAAAAGATTTGTTGATTATACTAATTTAATATGTGGAATTCTGGTCAACTTCGTTCTCTTAGTGAGGTTTTGTATGTGTCAAACGAAGGTTCTCATTAATCGCTTTCTAGCTCTTAGTTCTTTATTACTTTATTTTTTCCTTTGTGTCTTGCTATTCACAAAATGGCCAAGAGCTGCTCTTGCATAAGCCTGAAAACAGCCGGCTACGGTATTGGCGGCCTGTATATGACGTCTATATTCACTTTGTTTCTCATACTAATCTCCTTCCTGGGCCATACTATGCACGATGCTGATTGGGACTACGAGGATGAAAAAGAGGGTATGCAAAGTCACTGATCGTTCGTGCGACAATTAATTAATTAATTAAACTATTGTAATGTATGTATGTATGAACTGCAGATGCTATACTGTCTTTCATAATATTTATGACCATCGTCATAGAGCAGTTTTTCGTTACTGGCTTGCTTCTGTTGGGCATTTTAAGGGTGAGTGTTATATACACATGTATACTTTACTTAATAGATTCATTTCTTGAAAATCCTGAGCCTATCACTTTTTTCTATTATATTATATAGAGACGATCTGCATTATTGTTGCCGTGGCTAGTATCGCTCATTGTTCTTTTGATTGTCATGATGGTTTTAGTCGCAGTAAATAAGAAGTCTATCCGTAATTGGGCAGATCTGCTTATTCCAGTAGCCGTTACAATTGTCGGACTATTTCTTATGTTATTCATTTTCTTGCTGTACCGTCAAATGAACAAGATCAAACGTAATCAGCCGGAAGCTTTCAATCAAGATTTGGAAGGAATTACTAGACTATAAAATGTTTATTTACTTTATGCTAAATTCAAATAAATAAATTCTCTATTGCATACGTGTACATACTTATATTCCCATACCATTGTCTTATATAGTAAGGTTTTACGCCATAACTCCTCTATAAATTAAGGAATTAAAAGGTAAAACAAAAAGGAAGGTTCCCTTTTGCTCAACGATGGATATTTCCTCGTAGTTTTTGGGTTTGCTCTTCGTCGATGTTTACTTTGTTTATTAGATAGAACATGTTTTTTAAAAGCTTAAGATATTCCAATTATCGCATATACATCTGAACATAATAAATTGTCTTATTCTATGCAGAACTTCTAATTTATGCTTTGATAATTTCTCTAGATATATTTTTAAAGAAACATTTGGATTTCGATTTATATTTATTGAAAGTTACCAAAGAGTGTATAAACTTTATCTGAGTGCATGGTACAGAACCTTCATAACCAATTTGGTGTCTCTGGGATCGCCGCTTTAATTCAGATGACTAAATCATGACCAAGCATATACATACATACATATTAAGATATACACATATGTATGTTGGAGGAGTGTAAAGAAAAGACTGGGAAAGCAATGGAATTTCGGTAGTTTGGGGGAGAGTGTTTGGCATCAATACATAAACATTTTTTAGAGCGTAGCAACAGACACGAAGTTCGCAACGTTGTCTTGCTTTACACTGAACGAAAGTGTATTTTGGATATGGAAAAGCGACTGTTCTTATTCTTTAACAAAATCAAAACATTGTCTTACGCAACGAGCATTATTTTCAGTGTGAACAAAGAGTTTTCGCCGCGTGCTTGTCGGCAGTTGAGCGTCATCTAATTAATTGATATACAAATACGAGCGTTGCCGAATCTGGCCGAACGATAGGCGCCACTTTAGCACATGGGTGTGTGCCGGCAGAGCTAGGGCAAAGTGACTGAAAATAGGCGTGTGCCGAGCACGGCTTCAGGGTATCATCATTTCGCATTGTGCCGTCGTTGCTTCTACGTCTTTGCTGATAATCCTTTCTTATAATTCTTTGCAAATTTATAGAATAATCTGCAATTATGGACGGACTACTTCTTAAGAAGGCTTTCTGCTGCAGCCTTGAGAGTTTTGGCCTTGTTATTGGCTGCATTCAGTTGGGAGCCTCAGCATTTCTGGGCGTTGTATACCTCATTTGCTTGGTTTTGGCACGTTTCGAGACCCACATTTTCGATATGTATGACATCAGCGGAATTGGAGCGTCCACTGTGACACTTTCCTTGGTGGGCGTACTGTCGGCAGGAATGCTTGTGTTTGGCATCAAGCGGGTAAGTTAAATAAAATAGATATATTTATTATGTATATATATTTATACATTTATTTATGTAAACATATCCATAGCTATATATATACATATGTCTGTCTATATTACTAATTTCATCTCCATATTATAGGAACGCCACCAGTTTATGTTTCCCTGGTTAATTCTCAATGTGATTCATCTTACAGTCTTCATAATTATGGGAGTCTTTTGGTTCTTCTTTTTTTTGTCCATACCCGGAAAGGAGTCTGCCTTTTTAAGCTTTTCATGTTTGATATTCCTCGCTGGACAAGGTAGTAGTGTAAATCCTTAACCATATGCTCTCAATTTATATGTTCTGCTTTCTTTTTTCAGGCCTGGGTATCTACATAACTTTGGCCATTTACTCCTTATACTATCAGATTAAAGAGTCATCGAAGTGTCTGCAGAACAGCGCATAAGCTTGGCAAAAGCAAGAAAGAAGAATTTGTTAATTAATTTCTCAATAAAATGCGTGTAATGTGTTCCCATATCAGTTGTATTTACTAACGAATTATATTAACAAGCAAAGCAATAGTTGTCATTATAGTGTGATAATCTTATTGTCATATTCTGTTAAAATTATACGATATATATAATATATGTACTTACATATGGATATATTGTTTTTATTCGCAGTGACAGACAGTGACTTATGTTGAGTTTGTGATCGTCGTATTCTGTTGTGTACTTCTTTCCATTTATTATATCCTTAAGATACTATATGTTGAATTGTATTTCTTATATGTTATCCATCTACTCGCTGTGCCAAGGTGTGAAGGCGTCATCGGGGAATTAAAACTTATCAGGCACGAGTATAATTGGGAGACGTGTTGCATTAATAGACTATACAAAAAATCTTTTATTTTTTTTCTTACACTCTTAATTAATTCATACTGTACTATATATAATCTCTACAGCATTTGTTGATAATTAAATTTCAATAAACAAAATTTTAGTCAGTGTGTTATCAGTTGTGCGACACGAAAGATCGCTTCAATTGTATTCTACATATTTGTGCTTTTACTTTTTTCTCCTCCGATTGTGTCTGTGTTTTGGTAAAATGGCCAAAACCTGTTGTTGTCTGAGAGGTCCGACCGGCCGGCTTAGTTGTCAGCATGCTGTATTTGACGAATTTGGTTATCTCACATTTTCACCTTCTCGTGTTCGATTTTAAAAGATATTTTCCCGGCTTCCATATGGATGAAAAGCAAGGTGAGCAGAATGCTTTGATAATTAGATTGACCTTCTAATTTATTGACCCCCCCCCCCCTAGTGCATATTATTTATTTATCCACAGACATATTGATTTATATTAGGTTTATGCTACCCTTCTTACTAAGTTTTATCGCATGCTTTTTGCTTCTGATCGGCATTATAAAGGCAAGTATACATATTTATATATAAATAAATATTGCCAGAATATTAATATCAATCTCTTTATCTTCTTCCATAATGTAGAAACGCGCAGCTTACTTGTTGCCTTGGTTGATTTTATTTATTATATATGAAACTTTCGAGATTATCTCGACTGTGATGACAATATATAAAATCTATGAACATTGGCAGGTTTGCTTGGCCCTTATAGCTTATAGATTGGTGCACATTTATTGCTTCTACGTCATCTGCTCGCTTTACAGCGAATTGAAGGTGTCATCGAGGATCAAATCTAATCAAACTTCAGTAGAATTGGAAGCCTTGTCGGATTAAAAGAAGCTTTATCAATTAAAAGTATTGTATATATTCTTAATTTGATTTGTTGAAAATGTCGGAGTACTAAGCTATAAACGAATGCAAATATATATATTGTATAGATAAACAATGATTGATAAGAGATCAGCAGTTTGGTTTCCTTACTTGTTCCCTGCCCTACAGTGATTGCAATGAGTGGAAAAAGATAATATTATTTTTGAATTGAATTATGTTGCTTGCCTTTTATTATATAGAAATACATTGATACTTAAATACATATACATATACATATGTACACACAGGCACACAAAGACAGATACACAGAGAGAGGGAGAGGGAAAAAGCCTAATGGATAGGGTATTGCAAAGTGGACGCAACGGGATTCAATCGAGCAGTGCAGCCAATCGTCGTGACTTGGTGGAGTGGGCGCTGGCTTACGGTCATTTGCCCAGACCCAGCCACATGTAGCTGGGGTCTATGAACTGCGAGCCGCGATACCCGTTGGGATTGCGTGAGACCAGGGAGCGAATCTTCTGAGAGGGTCGATAACTACGAGCCGATTGCAATAGCTTGGATGCCTTGCGCTGAGGACCTGAGCTGGGGTAACCATCAATATCGTGCTCTGTTGCATCACTTCTGCTCTTGTCCAGTGCCTGCTGATCCTGGCCCTCTTCTGTGTCCGTCGCCTCATCATCAGCCGTAGCTGGCACCTCCAACTGATGCGGATGCACACCCTCTAGCAACTGTGTCTCGGCCTCACCCAGCTGCTGCGACTGCTCGGCAAAGTGAACGTTCGCCTTGAGCTGATTAAAGAATTCGCCCAGATTGGTCATGACTCCTGGAAGAGAGGAATGTGAGAGAACTTAGCAAACTATGCCCGTACCTCAGGCTCAGGCTCTGCTACCAACCAGCACTGATGGACGGTCTATAGAGTGGAGCCTGGTAATCACCGTTGGACGCCTTGCGCTTCAGCAGACGCCGCAGCTCCTTGGACGGGGAATAGCTGCGCTCCTTGGCCGGAGATTGCAGTTCGCCCAGCCATGTCTGCTGCAGCTGCAGCTGCTTGAGATGCCTATTGTAGCCCGCCTGCCGCAGACTCCAGTTGCGTCGATTCAAGCGCAACGGAAGCAGCGGGAAATTAAACGCTGACGTTGAAGACGACGGCGACGTTGACGTCGATGTAGACGTAGATGCCAAAGCCGTTGTCGACGCCAACGCATTGGCCAATTCGGGCGCCATTTCCTCTACTTGAATTTTCGGCAAAGGGCTTCCGTTGCCATTGATAAAATCACGATAGAAGGTTTCCGAGCCAGGCCAACTGTTCCAGCTGGACGACACTAGACTTCGCGTCGACCTTGCGTCAATGGGCGCCGGTCGCATTGGCGCTGTTGCTGTGGGAGGGCAGACTCAACGTTAATTGACTGTGCCCCAGGGGATTAATAAACAGCCAATCGGCCTGTATACACAGACTACACACACACATACATAGGTACAATATATATTATTATATGCCGGATGTCCAATTTCCGCTTTAAGCAGCAAGATTTTAATTGGCGATACCAGCCCATTTCATTCAATTACACTAAGTTTTAAATCCATCTCTACCCATGGGTTGATACAGCACGAGATAATAATAAATTACGAGCCGGCAGGACCTTTCTTAATGCTTTCTAGACTCATATATTAACCATGCCATGCCATATTAACTCAAATGTTAGTCTATAAAGGAAGTTGGAATGAAAATTGGCAGTCCTGCAATTAGGATCATTTTGATGCTGGTTTGAATTTGAAGAATGCAATTGAATAAAGAATTTGGTTCTGAATTTTAGATTTTAACAGTTTTATAAACAAAATTCGATGTATGTTTATCATGTATATGCATATATGCATATTGGACAAATATTCGCACAAATTTAGTTTATATTTTAAAAAATAATTATGAAAATTAATTATGAATGGCATGGAAATTAAGCATGTTTTAAACTTAACCTTTTAATTTAACTTCAAATACAGAATTGTCAAATATAGTAGTATATATATTTTTGAAAAATTCTACGATTAAATTGGTTCATTGCAGATAAACCTAACTGCACTATAAAAGGTTTATAAAAGGTATAAAGGGTGAGCTTTCCTAATGCTTGACAGATAAAGCAATCGCACATGGTATTTATTGAGATAATTGATATTATTGTGTGTTAGTACCATAAGTACAATAGTATATAAATACATATGTGTATTGTATATTAAATTGATGAAGGGACAATGAGGAATGCAGACTTTGTTGAAGAGTTTAATCATAAAATTGCATTAGTTGTCAAATCTGTCAGTCTGTTATTAACTTAAATTACGATTTAATGGCTTGGCAATTGAATTAAGTCTAATTTTTTTTTTAACAACATCTGGCTGCGTTATCTTTCATCAAGTTCTACACATCTTAGACATACATATATAAGAGATTGTATAATGTACGATTTAAAGCCTACTCACCTGCCAAGAGAAGCATCATCAGTGTAAGGCGTCGCCTCACACTTGAACTTAGTAGCGACATTATCCTTTTTGTTGTTTCTTGTTGCCTTTGTTGTACTACTAACAATTTAATATGAACTTTACATTTTGCACATTTCACTCATCATCATAGCGCTCAACCGTTTTGTGGAACATCCCCTGGAGCAGCACAGCGTGTGCAGAGGCAACGCAGTTGCAGAGAGAGAGAGAGTGCAGCAACAAGATCGCGTTCCTCGGGGCGAGGACTAAAGGCGACTAACGATGCCTGCGCTGGCTTTGCACGCTTTTATAGCCAGCCGAAAGTGCGCCCCGAGCACCTGTTGCCCCACACAGGGGGTCAGGTAGTGCAGCCAGCGGGCAACAGGCCAGGCGGGAGGGTAGTTGGGTAGTTGGATACCTTGTAAGGACATGCGCAGCACAGGCAGAGTCGTCGCATTAGTTGAGAATTTGAAATATGACTAGCTCGCAGGTTGTTCTGGCCAATTGGCCAATCCTAGCTACTGGTTACCGTCTCCATTTGCACTTGTTAAGCGCGGAGCAATAAGGCTCAGGTGTGCTGAAAAAAGGATTCGAGTGCGGCAGCACACACAATAATCTCATCTTATTGCGTAATGTCTTTGCATTCGATATTGAATTTCACAGTTGGCATTTTTTCATTCAGAAGCCAACCCCATCTACCTTTTTTTGTGTGTGCTGCACCTGCCCCGGGCTGGATGGATTCCCTAATGTGAAGTCAAAAGACGCCTTTGTGCACAGCATTTACATAATTGGATCAGTGGCTGGTGGTTTGGCAAGTTCTTTGCTGCTTGCTGGTCCGTGCAGCCTCTGACCACCACGGACGATGGACGATGGACGACGTTGCTCGCTACTCGACTCGAATCAAATTAGAGTTGTGGCCAGCACGGCTGCTTTGTAGCGCACTCTGCGAGCTAATGGCCAACAGCAGCAGCACTGGCAGCATCATCAACAGCAGCGACAACTTTGCTGCAAACCATTTAAAAGTTTGCAAACACTTTGCTAATTTGCCAACTTTCATTTCTCTTTTTCCTTGTCTGCAAAGCAAATTACGAAAAAACTTGAACTTTGTCATATTATTCACATTATTAAGCAGAATATTTGCTTGTGCGCTGCAAGTTTGCATTTTGATAAAGCTAAAAGAGGTTTCCGATTCTCAAGAAGTGTCTATAAGTATTCTTAAAGAATCATTCATCATATTCTTGTACAACTTTCAAATTTTACCGGCTGTGTTAGCCAAAAGGTCTTTTATGTAGAAATTTCCTTTTCAGCTGCTGCCATTATTAACAGCGCATTGTTTTAACATTGACTTCCGCATTTTTGCAGCAGCTTAACAGTGATTTTAAAATAGCAACGCGCGCCCAACTTGCCATTTTGAGTATAACAGCCAGCGGTTAACATTTACTGTCTTTTAACAGCAAGCGTTTAGCTTATACTGTAAAGGAACTGTTAAAGTTGAAGCTGCGACTAAGGTGAATTGAATTTAATTGTAGCTGAGCTGAGTTTGGCAATGTGAAATTTGAATTTTAAAGATAATCAAAATATTATTAATAAATTACATATATTTTTGTTATCAAACCCTTCTTACACAGGTTTTTTCCATGTACTACGCCACTGGCACTGTCGTGTCAGGCTTAACAGAGGTGCGACTGCTGCTGTTACTGTTGCTGTCAGTTGCGTCTGAGCTTTCGTGCCGTTAAGTTGTTAACTGCGCTTAGTTGGCCAAGTCGTCAACAGCAGTTGGTAGTAAACGCAACGCGGAGGCAGCAACAAAATAATTGGCTTAACAGCAGTTCAAATTTGTGTAAGGTGTGTGTGTGTGTAAGGAGTTAATGCTTCCATATCGAATAAAATAGAACTAAGTTCCGTGTTTACAGAAGGCGAAAACAATAACTTAATGTGCGAAAATTACAAATTGAAAGCAATAAAGGTGCGGCTAAGTAATGTGAACTGTGAAAATTTGTAGGGTTGGAGGAGCAGGCAGCATCAGCGGCTGGTGCAGCACCGGGCAGCGCCGTCGCTTCCTGGAGACATGCGCAGACGCGACAAAAACATAAAACGGCTGTTTTCGCATTTCCCGCGCTCGCCAGGCCATACCATGCCAGGCCCGGCCAGGCAGGTTCGACGACCCGCAATGAAAATACAAAACGCCGGCAGAGTCGACTGTGTGCGTGTGTGCGAATGTGATAACAGGCTCAGCACTCACTTTCATTAACGGGGGCAGGGGTGTGCTGTAAAAGGGGATTGGGCTGGTCTCTTTCATGCGGTTAACGCAGTTGAAACAACAGTTAGAACATTTAATTGCGGCATACGCTGCGTATACTTAACGCACAAGAAACCATTTAAACATCTCTCGTTCGTGGGCGAGATTCTGCGTGTTGTTGCTTGTGTTCTTGCTTGTTTACTTGCCCCACATCTGGCTAAGACAGTCACGGCAGGCCCTGTACAGTCCTCCCGTATTTGGTCACGCTCTTCAACAACGTCTCTTTGCCTAGCACGCATTGCTCGCGCTGAAGAGCGCGTGTTGGAGGCGATTCAAGAGGTTCCCCCATAAAGCATGTGCTAACTGCGCGCGGAGTTCCAAAAGAGTCGACGATTTTGCAATACCCTTGAATAAAATGTGAAGGTATTTTAGAGAGGAATTTTAAATATAATTTAAAATATATCTAATCTACACAAATATCAATATATTAATGTTCATAGAACAAAACAAAAAGCTAAAAAACATATTAAAATAGACTATTATTTTATTTATTCAATAAATAAAAATATAATAATAATCATATGCCATAGAACAAGCATATCATAACATAATAAAATGTTACTATATATTTATTTATTTTCCATAAAAACTGCCTTAAAATTATTAAAGATATTAAAGATATATGCTTAATATAATATATTTAAATATTCAGTAACATAACTTCCTAAATTGAATTCAACTTGTTTTCTTTGCCATATGCTTAATATAATATTTAATAAATATTTAACTATATACTCCTTTAATAGAACTAAATTTGTTCTTTGTCATCAGTTTGCCAGACAAATTCAGTTGAAGACACAAGAAATGTGACAATATACCCTGTATAATTAAATATGTATGCAATAGAATGTTATTTATGCATACATACTGTTGGCATTTTATTCCTATGCCACATGCAATCTTTAATCTTAAGTCATTCAAGTGAATAACACGTTTAATTCATGCAATTACCAACTGAGTCATGGCGTATACTTAATGTTCACTTATTCATCGATTTTAGACGTATTCTGCAGCTGAGCTGGCAAATTGCTTCCGGCCCGAAAGGCAAAAAGAAGACAGAAACTGGTTAACCTAGTCGGGATCGAGAGACTATTTTGCATTAGTTGTTGCAATTAATCATCAATGAAGCGTGCAAGAAACTGTTTCAATTTCAATTTCAGTTGCTCTTTCAATTCAATTTTGGACACGCGTGTCACGTGGAGCATACAAAAGGCGGCGAGGGGGGGAACCAAAAACAGAAACAGCAAGAAAAAGGGAAAGAGGAGAAGAGAAACGGCTAGAAACAGTCGAGTTTGTATATTATTCTAATACAACTACAACCGGTTCAATGTTTGCACAATTTTTTGTCGCCAGCGACGAGCTGAAAATATTACTGAATGGTCGCTAACTTCGTCTCTAGCAGGGGCGAGAGGGGTGTGGTAAGGGAGGGCAGTGAGGGAGGAGGGCCTTAAGTAGGGAGCCGAAGTTGTCGAAGTCGGCCAAGTTGTTGCTCGTTGTTGTTGGCTTTGGGCTACGTGTGGCGCATTCGTTTATGGCTAATTTGCTTGTTAATTTGAATTTCACACACACACGCACACACACACACATATATATATATATATATATATATGTATATACACACCCGCGCACACATTAAAGTAAACTTCAGCAGTTTGGCTCCATCTTTGCCGTTTCCAAACATTATTTTTAGCACTTGTCGGCCCTAGCGTGTTGGCGCAGAGTGTTCAAATTGATTTGTGTCCATTTTTATTTTGGGTTTGGTCGCCTACGAAGGACACGCGTGCTGCCCCACTGTCATTGGCAGCTGCAACAATAAACCTTGTCCTGTTCCTTGCCTCAGGTTAATTAAACAAAGTATTGGCACTGAGAGAAATAAGTGTGTTTGTCTGCAAATATGTTAAGTAATTGCACAAGTTGTACAGAAGTATAAAATACATAATATAATATACATTGTAAACTTCTTATAATATAAAACATAGTGGGAAATTTAATTTAAAAAGTATTTCACATTACACTATAAACAATTTTATTATTTTCTTAGTTGTTGAGCAAAATTCAAATTATTTATGCGATATTTTATGCGCATTTACCTAGTTTTGACTTGCTTGACTCAAAAGATGATAGAAATAATCAATTAAATAACAATAAAATAATTTTCAAGCATACACTGTAAAAAAAAGCAACTATTTTAGTAACATTGTCAATTTAGCTGTACACTGTGCGAATTTGGGGAATAATGTTGGCTTTAGTTAACCAATGTTCAATTGCTGCACAGTTTTTCTTGCAGTGTAGCTGCACTGTAATGTTTAAATATTATTGAAAATGAAATTAGCGTGTATTTCACATTACACTGTAGCAAATTTTGTAGTTTTGCAAATTGTTACCCTGCTTTTTTCTTGCAGTGTAGCTGCTCTATGGTCTGCACCAAATTTGGTACATTTCTTAAGCCAATTGCCACTTGGCTGCATAGTTTTTTCTTGCAGTGTAGCTGCCCAGTAACCGCATAACTGTTAGTCGCAACTTGTTTGTCACTGAGACAGACCGCAGAGCGTAACGGTAAACACAGTGCGACCCTGATGAACTGCTTTAATTACACGCACTTTACGCGCAGTCTGCGCGTGTGTGTCAGTGTGCCTGTGTGTGTGTGTGTATGTGTGTGTGTATGTGTGTGTGTGTAGGAACTAGAAGTGACCCCCATGACAGGCCGAAAAACATAGAAACTGCATGCGAATTGGTAACTGTGACAATCCCACGGCAGCTTCTGTGTCAAGTCCGTTTTGCAACAGTTGCGAGTGGCTGACTGTGTGCGTGTGTTTGGGGGTGTACATAGGGAGGAAGGGGCAGGGTGTGTACTAGTAATAAGCAGCTATTGGGGCTTCTTTGGCTTGGTGGCTGAAGTGCCAGGGGGGGCACATAAACGGGCATTGCCCTCCAGGCACAATTGCGCCTTCAAGCATGGCCTGACCACGGTGTAGTGTTGTTGTAGTTGTAGTTGTTGTTGCTATAGTTGTTGTTGTGCTTGTTGCTGTGCTTGTTGTTGTCGTAGTAGTTGTTGTTGTTGCTGTTGAAACAAACAAACAATGCAAACTTTAACTAAAACCAAAAATTGTCGTTAATTTGTTGCGCCAAGTGAGCAAAGTGAAATTTTCTACAATTATTTGTTGCTATTGTTGCTGAATAAAGTTGTTGTTATTGCTGTTGCTGTTACTATTGTTGTTGTTGCTGTAACTATTGTTGTTGTTGTACTTTTATATTGTTTCTGACGCTGTCGTTTTGTAAATGCAGCGTTAAAATTCGTGACGTTGATTTCACACATGCCGTCGTCGTCGTCGTCTGTCTGACCACGTTTTTTTGACCCCAGAACTTTCCAAGCGTGCCCAACAAGAGTGCGAAAGAGAGAGAGTGAGAATGAGGGAGGGGGAGGGGGAGAGAGAGCGAGATAGCTGACAATCCCTCGTTCCATAAACCCAACTCGAATATAAACAGCAAGTCGGGGTAAAAATAAGCAAAGCATTTGCGTTTATTTGCATAATCTGCCGAATGCACTTGGTGCGTTTATTTTTGCTTGAACAGCAATAAAAACAAATATAAATACAATAACAATAACATTAAGTAAATATTTGTCATGATTTCGCGGTGACCGACAGAAAGCGACAAAGCTACACAGCGAAAGCAGGTATCAGGCTACCAAATACCCTTTATTTATTGGCGCATTAAGTGGGCATATTTGCCATGAAACATAATACGCAGTGTGGACAATGAGTTCATTAACCAACACTGAACACTTGGGGTTGTAATCATTCATTAGATACCCTGTATACAGAAGTAAACATGCCCGTTATTTTATATAATTGCAAATAAAATGTTTTGAAAATAATTTTCATACTGATCTGTCTTGATTTTTTGATTTCTATTCAAATTTTAAACTTTTTTTTTTATTTATTTATTTTTTTAAATATTAACAAGTGCAAAATATAAGATATCTGATCAAATATTAATGTCAACTTACTCTTTAATTAAAAACATAACTAGTTTGATATATTCAACAACAATGCACAATGGGAAGTTTATGAGCAAAGTTAGAAGTGTGGAACACTTAAATATGAATATTTCAGAAATTTTTTGACTATATGGTAAAAAACAAAATGACGTTTAGTATAAACTAGTTAATTACTATACTATAACTAAGCGCAGTATCTTAAAAATAATACAATAAACCAGTTGTCTGTCAGATAAACGATATATATGTGGTGCGTTACGGCTAGAAGAAGCGGGCTGGTTACTCTGAAATGAAAGCATAAAGAAGATGTTGTTACAGAGTATGATGTGTCAAGCATAACATTCTCAACAATTCGAAGATCCATCGCTATATCGGTATTTATTGTAGTATCCTTGGGCAAAACTTTCAGCTGCTATTCAAGCAGTTAATCTACTCGCACAAATTGAATACATTTGTTTACTACCTTTTTAGAACATTTTTATGCTCCACCTCGTCCTTGGATGCAGTGTAATAAAAGCTGATAAGGCTGACCAAAATGTTGTGACCTCGTCAAGTGCGGCAATTGCATGTGGCAAGTCATTCCCCTGCACACATCCTGTGCAGATTAGAGAGTGGGCTAAGAGGGGGCAGATTAACTCAAATACGCCTGGGTGCAGCTCATTCAAAATAAAAAAAAAAGAACCTAGAGTGGAACAATGGATTTGCAAGGGGGAAGCAAACAACAAAGAAGAATCAGAGGAAGTGGTAGGGAGAAAGGGGCAGACGGGGCGGGAATTGGCGGCACTTAACCTACTTTGCGGTATGTTTAGATGCTTGACAGACCCAAAAACTGAGGAAGCTATGATCTCATGCCGTCGTCGTTGTCATCCAACAACCCTCGTGTGACCCAAATATATTTGTAGTGCGGGTGCGTCGACCCCTTGGGGGATGAGGGCAGCTGTGGCGGGGGGGCGTGTTAGTAAAACAATTACAACCTATTGATTTTTACTTTACGTGCTTCATTACAGTTGTCATTACACTGCCAAAACAGGGAAGAGAAACAGCAAGAAGAAGCAGCAAACCAAAGAGAAGACTGAGGAAAAAACCCAAACAAAAAACAAAACAAAAAAAAAAAAGAGGACCAAGTGGAATTTTTTCAATGTTTTAGAGGCAAATTGCGTTAAACCCGAAACCGAAAATGTTTCTGCCCGTCAAATCGAATCAGTAAGTAAACTTGGGGTTCAACCCCCGACAGAGAGAGAGACAAACAACCCTCCACAGTGCGTACGTGCGCGTCTGCCGTCAGTTTGTCGCCACATCAAACATGAGCAACATCTGTAGCCCCATCATCATCATCATCATCATTGGCATTATCAACCTCAACTAAGTTTTGATTCCATTTGCATTTCCCTCTCTCTTTCTTCTGCAGCTCCGCCGATGCGGGTGGCAACAACGAGGACGTCACCACCACCAGCAACAACTCAACACAAACCCCCAGCGATCTGAGCCCACCGGGACCCAACGAGGAGGTGCTGCCCCAGGCGCATCATCAGAATCCAGGACATTGTATTGCCTCCTTTGCGGCCATCAATCAGATGCGAAATAATGCGCAGGTGAGCTAAGATGAGTGTAGATAATTCACTTATAATATGTCTTAAGGGATCCTAGGTTTTTACCAAGTTAATTACATTTGAAATATGATTGATTTTGCCAGAAGTTAAATGCTCTTTCAAGTTCCCCCCTGACTTTGGCAGAGTGTTCAATCATTTATGGTAAAATTGCACGGCGATTCGAGTCGTCTTAGAACTTTACATACCATAGTTTTCATTGGCTTTCTTTTGGCATATTGTTTAGGAATCTTTAGATAACATTTTATACTTGTTTTCCTCATAAACAAAACCTTTACCAGGTCTAACTTTCATTTAGAGACTTTCTTTGGTTTATTTTCTATTTTAAATGAATATTTTTGGTATATTTTAATCGATGTGAAGACTTTAATTAGATATTTATATATATACTTATACATTAACATATTATATCTATTTAAATATATATTATAAATGTTATAATACATTATATATATATACATATTAAATAAATATATTCAAGTTCCATCAGTTAGAACCTCTAGCAAGTCAAGTGTTGTAATGATAGCATAGCTTCTAACTTAATCAACCCTTCAATTTGTGCAATGAAATCATTGGAAAGATCATCGTCAGTTACAGATCGTTCCAATTAGTGGCATTAGCATAACATTTAGCATAATTAATGCTATATATATGTGAAACTATTTGAACGATTGCGTGATTGGAATTGTGCGTTCTCACTTTGAGCTGAGGCGGGTGGGCTCACTTGGCGTATACATAATTTCATTTGGCAAAATTAATTGCCAGCTAACTAACTGATGGGCCGCCCCGAGGGCAGCTGGGTGAGCCGAGCTAATACACCGAAATTGTCGTTTAGCGATAAAAACGTTAAATTTGCAAAGCATGCCCCGAATCGAGCTGGGGGCGACTCCGCCCCCAATATATGTCGGCGGCATGACGTGTGTGCGACAATATTTTATATACACCAAAGAAAAAGAGAAGACCATAAAAGGTTGAATAAAAAACCTATTCAAAATAGATATTAATCGGGTGCACTGACTCGACAAGAGGCGTGTCTCAATGGGGGCCTACCCGCTAGTCGCTTGTAAGGATGCGAGGGCACAGTGGGGCAAGTTTAATTGGAAAATTGAGTAGAATGTAGATTGCAGATGCCAATTAGAATATATATGCAATGAGTTCAGTGTCATGATACAGCAATATCTCATAAATACATAACTAATAGTACAAGAGTTAAAGATACAAAAGTATCTTCATGTAGTTGCTGAAGAGAATCAAAGTATCTTATTGCCTAGGCAGCTCAATACAGCCTGCTGATTGCCCACGGCACGTTCTCCTTCCCTTCTCTATGACACTCGCTGCTTGCCTTGTCATTTACTTGCTATCTCGTACCACTGTGGCATCGTCGCGCCTGCAGGAGGCAACGAGGCAAAGCTAGTCGTTAATCGGATTTGTGTAAACGGACACTTTGCCAGTCTCGTCTGCTTCCTGCTCGGCTGCCTCTACTGCTGCTCGTCCTTCAATTAAGTTTCTGCTTCCGTTTTCTTGCCAAGCTCTGCGACGTGCGCCTGGAAGTGGGCGGCGACACCATCAATGCACACCGCGTGGTGCTGGCCTCCGTCTCGCCCTATTTCTACGCCATGTTCAACGGTAAGTGCAGTCACTGCCAAGTGCCACAAGTGCTGGCTCACTCCAATCCCTTCCTCGCCAGATGATATGCTGGAGCGCACGCAGGGCCTGGTGCGGCTGCACGACGTGGACAGCGGCGCACTGCGTCAGCTGATCGACTACACGTACACGGGCGAGATAACGATAACAGAACAGAATGTGCAGGTGCTGCTGCCCGCGTCGGGTCTGCTGCAGATGCACTCGGTGCGCGACGCATGCTGCAAGTTTCTGTTGCGGCAACTGCATCCATCGAACTGCCTGGGCATACGCAGCTTGCGGACGCACACTCCTGCAAGGAGCTCCACACCAGATCCCACAAATATGCGCTACAAAATTTCCAACAAGTCGTTGGCACCGAAGAGTTCCTCCTGCTGCCCTTCGAGGAGGTCAAGGAGCTGATTGCAAACAGTCAACTGAACATTAGCTCCGAGGAGAAGGTCTTTCTCGGTGTGCTCAGCTGGGTGAAGCATGATCTTGGCCAGCGTCGGCTGCACATTGCAGAGCTCATGTCACATGTGCGTCTGCCTCTGGTCTCGCGAGATTTCCTCATGAGCTGCGTCGACTCGGAGACTCTCATGCGCGATGACTCCGAGTGCAAGGAACTGCTGCTGGAGGCGATGAAGTATCATCTGCTGCCAGAGCAGCGCAGCCTCATGGGCAGCCAGCGGACACAGGAACGTCGTCCGGAGGGCATGAAGCCATATGTCTTTGCCGTCGGCGGCGGCAGTCTCTTTGCCATACACAACGAGTGCGAGGTTTACAATCCGCGCTGCAACAGCTGGTCCCCAGTGGCGCCGATGCTCTGGCGACGCTCTCGCTCGGGTGTCACCTCGCTGCACAAGCAACTGTATGTGGTGGGCGGGTATGATGGCGTGAGTGATCTGGCCACGGCCGAGTGCTACAATCCGCTGACTAACAAGTGGACAAACATCACACCCATGGGCACCAAGCGCAGCTGCCTCGGCATCTGTGCCTACGACGGCCTCATCTTCGTCTGCGGCGGCTACGATGGCGCCTCCTGTCTGAGCAGCATGGAGCGCTACGATCCGCTGACAGGCATCTGGAGCAGTTGCCCTGCTATGAGCACCAGGCGTCGCTATTGTCGCCTCGCTGTGCTGGAGAACCAAATCTATAGCTTGGGCGGCTTCGACTCCACCAACTATCAGTCGAGTGTGGAACGCTTTGATCCGCGTGTGGGTCGCTGGCAGCCGGTGCCCAGCATGACAGCGCGGCGCAGCAGCTGCGGCGTTGCCTCCACGGATGGCCATCTCTACTGTATTGGCGGCAACGATGGCACCATGTGCATGTCGAGTGGCGAACGCTTCAATTTGCGTCGCAACTGCTGGGAGCCCATTGCAGCAATGCATTCGCGCAGGTGAGTAGCTGTTGCTCTAGTCAGATTAGTTCAGTAGCCAAGCAATGATACCTTTGCAGATCTACCCACGAGGTGGTGGAGGTGGAGGGCGTGCTCTTCGCTCTGGGCGGCAACGATGGCAGCTCCTCGCTGAACTCTGTGGAACGCTACGATCCGCGGCTGAACAAGTGGACTGTGGTCAATGCCATGGTGGCACGTCGTAGCTCGGTGGGCGCCGCTGTGCTGGAGTGCTTCCATCTGGAGCGCGGACTGGTGCAGACAACGAACTTATGACCCCCAATGAGCAGCATCTGCGAATCCTTTGCCGCTGCCACAGCCACAGCGAATGCCGCCGCCAGTAGCAGCAGCAGCACGTTTCCGGCGCCAGCAACAGTAGCAGCAACAGCAATGGAGTCTGCAACGGCACCTTGACCGTACCCAGTCGCGCCGAGGCAGCTGCATTCACTGCCAACATTGCTTTGAGCTCCTCAGCGCCCTCGGCCAGCTCCACGCTGCGTCGTCATCGTCGGGATACGCCCGTGCTGGCAGAGAGTCGCCGCGCCAACAGCAATGCCAGCAACAAAAGCAGCAGCGACAGCAATGGAAGCAGTGGGGGCAATGGCAAAACTCCATCGACTGCCTGATCCTGGTCCATGTCGAGTGCGCGACATCCATAAAAGTAGAAATGACATACAAAGCTAAGCCCGCCTATTGCAGAAATCTGAATCGATTGTTCCGAGTTCGTTATTATGCATAGACATTATACGATATGATAGCTATATACATACAATATGATAATTATGAGTAGCAGAGGATGATCAATTGCTCAAGAAGTAGAACGCACCCCAGTGTGTTTGTTACGTTTAGACAGCAAGAGATTCTTCAGCCCCAGCTCGTTTTGCACTGCCTAAACTACATTTTGAGATACTTTATCTGTGCCTAAACGTAACAAAGCGACAGAGGAAGGGGAAGGGCAAGAGGGCGCTACACTTTACACACTCACACACACATACACACACTTTTTTCTAGTCAAGATCTCGCACGAACACGAAGACAAGAACATTAACTGCAACTGCAACAAGGAACTTAATCTGCCTACAATTTACATAAATATATATATACAACACTCACACACACACAGACACACAATACATATTATAAACTATATATATATATATATAATATATACATACACGGACCTTCTAATATACTATTCTTATGTATTTTATACATGCAATTATTATAATGTTAAGTAAATGTTTCGTATTTGAAAGTAAATCGAGTTCTTCTTTTAGTTCGTTCTTCCAGAATAATGATGTCGACCGATAAATTATAGATATACATGATGTGTATTTAAAAGGGGTGTGCAATTTATCCTGGATTCTTGTTTGTACTTTGTATGGATTTGATGTGAACAACGATGAGTTGGGCAAATGAGAACTGATAAACGTAGGCCGCTCCTCCTCCAACTCCAACTGCGATCTTGCGTTGGGATCTAGAGTAGACGACCCGCTGTATTGTGCGCTACATCGCCCACATTGGTCGAGCTGCTGTCCACGGCGGGCGTCATTTTGCTGGCATTCAACCAGTTCTTGGGCAAGCCCGTGCCAACTGTAAAGGATGAGGATGTGTGTTTTAGCTAGCTATGTAGAGGATATTGGAAAAGGATAATCTGTACAATTACAATCGATTTGATTCGAGTCACAGCGGGAACACAGTGTTTTCTCAATGCGCATTTATTATTATTGTTCTTTTCTTTTCTTTTGACTTAATTAAACAAACGCCTTAAATGCTTTCGCAATCTTTGTCGCAACTGCGTGCCACGAGGGATTGATGTGAGATGAAGCTAATCCCACATGGCAGACACGAGCGGGACGAGCGATTGAAGGAAGTTTATAACTAATAAAACGGTACTTAGGCACTAGGGCTTATTAGGTAGGCAGCAATGTACTTTGGAACCGCATTTAAATTGAATTGAATTTTTAGCAACATTTGTAAGAAATTGATCCGTTTACTTAATCCAAATCGTCTGGAACTGCATTGCGCGCGTTAGGGGAAGAGAAAGAAACGATTGAAACAGAACGAAATGGATAATAACAATAATAATCATAATAATTTGTTGTTGGTTTTGTTTTTGGGCAAAGAGAAGTAGAAGAAGAGAGAAAACATATTATGTTTGTTACTCAATTATATATACGCCGACGACTATGTCTAATAATTTGTTGTTGGCCAATGCTCGAAACCATAAAACAATCGAATTGTTTTCCATGTTTGAACTTAAATTTAGATTATAAAACTCAATGACGAAACGAGTTATTTACTTTTGTAAACCTTCTCAGTCATATCATCGAAGTTAGAGTCTTGAATGTTCAACATCAGACTGTCCGCTGACAGGAACACCTTGTTTTGTGAGCTGGCAATCTGTTTCAGGGAGAGAGAATTACGTTCAATAATGACAATTTATATGCAAAGATTTAATGATACTTACTGTGCGGGCAATGCTTTGGGCAGCGCGCAGCTTACGCAGCTTGAGGTAGGCGGGATTCTGCTTGACGGCCAGACCTAAGTAAACATATCAGTTAAGGTGCAAACCAAAGTGCAATATCAACCTATAAGTCTGTAAAGGAATAGATAGTAACATTATGAAGGGGCGTAGATAAGGAATAAATTAATCCCAAAAGAACATTCACAATATTACTACAAATTGGAAGAGAGATTAGGAATTAGTTATGGTATTGTGTTTTGTAAAAAGGATATCATTTTGGCTGCCTCGGCTTCTCCCTCAGCCTGCACAATCTTCTGCTGTTTCTCCTGCTTCGCGCGCTCTACAAAGAAGACAGCACGCTGTGCCTCCTGCTGTGCCACCTGCTTGGCCTCAATGGCAGCAGTGTATTCTTTGCCGAAACTCAGCTCAGTCAACGAAACATCATCAAGGATTATGTTGAAATCGCGGGCACGCTCAACGAGTTCCTTGCGTATCAGCAGCGAAACCTGCACGGGGCACAATCAATTCCAATTAACAATAATGAGGACAATCTCAATTGGGATTTCACAAAAAATCTACTGACCTGTTGACGCTGTGTAATCAACTGCGAGGCATTGAACTTGGCAATGACACTCTTGAGCACCTCATTGCAGATGGAGGGCAACACCTTCTCATCGTAGTCCACACCCAGCTGCTTGTGCAGGAAGGGTAGGTTAATGGAATCGGGGCGCGACAGCACACGCAGCGAGATGTTGATCATTTGCAAATCCTTGGAACCAGTGGGTGATGAAATTTTACGGGGACGCGAACGAATGTCGTAGATAATTGGATATTGGAACCATGGAATACGGAAATGCAGACCCTCAGAATAGATATCATTCTGAATGCCGCCCAGGCGGCTGAAGATGATGGCACGATGACCACCGTCAACTGGAAGCAAGAGAGATTGAATGTGATTATGGAGTTTGTTATGCAATCGCAACTCGCAGACTAATTTCGCCGGCAACTGCGGGAACTCTCTCTCATTGGAGTCCCTCTTATACCGTATTCTCTTTCATATTATACCATATTCTTTATAAAGTATGCTTCTTGCAATGCATTGTGCAAGCGTCTTTATTAGTTATGAAATGAATCTGTCCGCATCGGGCACACACACACGCAGCACACACACAGCGCAAGGTTGAGGTTATGTGCACATGCCGCTACTGCAGCCGTGTTTTCTTTCTTTTCGTTCCATTATATTGTTATTTTCTATTAAAACTATAACTTACCAGTATACAAGGATTGATTGACACCATAAGCTGCTGCACCCACTGCAGCCAGGAGCTTCAGTCCAATTCCCAGACCAGGAGGGCCACCTTTGCCCAGCTTGCCCGCAAGATCGTTCAGTTTGCTTTGTGCCATTGTGTGTGCTAATTAAAATAAAATATATATTTCATAAAATCAATTAAAAGTTAAAAAGTATACTGTGTACTATTTGAGAATAAACTGAGCTTATTTTGTTAAATAAAAAACTTTACGCACGTTATTTACTTGTGTCAGCAAGTACGAAATTACAAGTGTGCGAGTCTATCGATGCCGCTGCCAAGTAATCGATATCTGTGCACACAAATACTCACCGCAAGTATCGATATTGTGCGCAACATATCGATGTTCTTAAATTTGTGTCCCATTGTCTGGCAACGCTTTTAACTCAATTTTTTTAAATTGTAAATATCTGTATATATTTTAATAACGTATTTGGCATTACAATCACTACTTCTAATATATAATAAACATTTAAAATCACAAATTTTGTGTCACATATTCGCAGCATTGTGTGGCTCGTTGCAACCATAGTTCGTGTCGCGCAAATAGTGCACCGTTTGGTCGTTAATGAGCGACATCACAATCGTTTTCAGTCCCAAAATCGAGGCCAATCTGTATTTGAGTGTGACGGATCGAATGAGCTCCACCAGTTGAGCCAGAGATTCCTGCTGTTGAGCCGTGGGTACATTGTTTTGTGAGTGCAATATGAAACTGCAATGGTAAAGCATAACATATTAAAAGATATACAGTAAGTTAATAAGCTCCTCTTCCTCACCCCTTGATGATTTGCTCGATGATGTTGTCGTTCATTCGCAGATGACTGCGATACTCCTGCAGATAGTTGCGACGCTGCAGCAACAAAAACTGAGTCAACAAGGCTTCGCTCCAGTTAATGTCATAGCCATAGGCACGTCCCAGTATCAATGTTTGGGGCACGCTGTGTAAAAGATAAATAAGTAAGCAAATTCTAAGGCAGGGTGGAACAGGCTTACCTTAGTTGGCTGTTGACCAGCTCACGAAATTGTTCACGATTTTGCACGCCAATAACGTTAACGCATACCGAGAGCGCATTGTTGTGGGCTGCTCCACTGACCAATCCTCCACTGCGTCTCTCCAGCGCCTTATTGCACAGATCGATCTGCATGGCCATCAGTTCGGCACGTGCCACACTCTGCTGTGCCGGAATCAGCTTGTTGTCCAGCAGATAATTCTCCGTCGCGTGTGTATAGTTCTCCAGTGCCTGATGCAACTGCGTGTGCAGCTCTGGCGAGCACTTCAGCTGCTGTCTCTGTCCCATTTCAAATGTTGCCTCCGCACGCACTCGATCCAGCACCTCCTTGGCCTCCTGTGTCCACATCTCTGCCAGCTCCTTGTACATGAGAAAGTGATGGGCAGCCAGACGCAGCAACTCCTTGCCATTTCTGGGATTGTATTCTCGCAAATAGCCCAGTATGGCTTGTCGCAGTCCGCTCTTCTGATCGTCATCGAACTGACCCAACAGCGATTCGAACTGTTCGTTCTCAATGAGCGAATCAAAGCAGTAGAACATCTCCCGATAGCGGGCAATGCCAATGAGCAGGCGCACAATCAGGGACCACGACTTGGCCTTGGTCAACTGGCCGTTGAGCTGCTTGGCACGCTCCAGCACACTGGCAATGCCCTCCATGGAGCATTCGTGCACAAAGCAATTATTCGCCTTGATCAGCAGCTCCACATAGATTTGATTCTGTTTCTTGTGCGACAAGACCTGAGGAATGGCAGAAGAAGCAGCACCAGCAGCAGCATCGCCAGCATTGTTGTTGTTGTTACTGTTGCTCGGCAACCCATAGAGCGTTATAATCCCCGAGAGACGTTCAAAAGCCTCTGTCTGCTCGTAGGGTTTCTTGTCCTGGTAGCGACGATAGGCCTTCAGTGCGTCACAGTAATCGAGCAGACAGTTGCCCAGCAATGTCGTATTGGGTGCCAGCTCCAGAAACAGATGGAAATCCCTATCGATATTGTGCCCCCAGAGATCGGCGTTGCGCAGTGCGTTGCGCGGCTGTTGGCTGGCATGGAAGATGTAGAAACGTGGACGCAAAATGCATGTGATCAGCTCCAGAGCAAGAGATTCAGCAATCTAGGAGAGGAAATAAATATTAAAGAATGTGCAAAATAGATTTTGATAATCTTTGTTACCTCCTTGGGCGTCAATCTGGCCGAGATGTGTATGTCGCTGACAACAAGCAGCCGCTGCAGGCACTCCTCCTCGGCGGCGCTCTTGAGCAGCACAGTAACATCTTTGGTGCGCAGCACATCGATATATTCCTTGTCCAGATACATGGCAGCACGATAGCACAGCACAATGCGTCTGCCCAGCTCGACACCGTGCTTGAGCTTGGAGCCAATGCCGAGCAGTGTGTCCAGTGTTTGTTGCTTCTCCTTGGGCGGAATCTCTTCGAATTCCAGCGTGGAGCAACTGCCCGATAGATTGCCACTGCTACATCTGCCCGAGGGATTCTGATTGAGCGTCAAGCGATTGAATTTCGGGAACGTGCTCTTCTCAATATCATTGAGCAACTGACGCTCCTTGCTGGACAGATTCACACAGCTGGTCATGCCCTCGGCCAGGGCCATCGCAAAGACAATGAAGCGCAAATCATTCGGACGAAACTCGAACAGTTCCTGCAGTCGCAGTGCCTCCACAATGTCGCCCTCATCGAGCAGCAGATTGAGCAATTGATTCAGACGTTCTACCATCTCATCCGACAGCCGCGACTTGTTGGCCACGCTGAGGTCATCGATGCCAGCCAGTTCCTTTAGCTCTGAGAAGGATTTATACAATACACAGCGTTCCTGTCGCATGATCTGCTCAAAGTACTCCGAGTGGTAGATGGGCAAGGAGTCGGCCTGTTGCGGCTCTAGCTGTAGATAGCACATGACCATGTCGTATTCAATCTGATCCCGATCGAAGCATTCGTTGGGAAACAGATGATGTTGCTTGATCACACCCAGCGCACTCTGCAGCAGCTCGTAGCGACGCTGCTCTGGCTGCTGTCCGGCAGCCTGCAGCAGAAAGTTCACCAATATATCCGGTGGCAGTGCATGCTGTGCGATCTCCAGTTCGTATTCCTCGTGCCGACGCAGCTTGCCTGTCTCCAGCTCGGCCATCCACTTGGCATAAACAATGTCAGCCAGTGGCAGTTGCAGCAACGTTGCCAGCTGCAGCGCCTCCTCGTAGGCCTTGGCCTCAGTGAGTGCGTCCACCAGGCGCTTGTACTCGGCACTGTCACGCCTCACCAGCTGCTCATACTCGATGCCCAGCTTGCGCAGCCAAGGTGCTGCCACGCAAAAGATGCGATGCAGCAGACAGAAGTCCAGCAGGTCGCAAATGTCGCCCACATCCGAACGGCAGATGCAGTCGAGGAACTTCTGCTGTTGCATGCTGCAGTCGAAGTTCGCTTGCAGCTGCAGCAGCAGCAGGCCAATGCAACGCTGCATCAGCTGCTTGCGGCCTAGAGGGAGCGCACAATGGCAGCTGCACTGCATCCAGGCTCCAGCTGCAGAAGAATTGACGTAGTTCCATGATGCTTGTCTCGCTGAAGTCCTCATCCTTGGCAGTGAGCTTCAAGAAGCGGCAGAAGTGCACAAATTTACAGTGCTGGAAAGGGGAGAAGAAGGAAGTAGGGAATTAGTAACTAGAGTTATAGTTATCTAGTCAGTTCCCTTACCGGCTGAAAGATAATGAAGCTGTGCAGCAGCGCATTCAGTTGTCCCGCCTGGACAACGCTGCGTATCAATGGCCACACGTAGTCCAACTCCAGCAGCTGCTCCCGCGACTTGTGGACGAACTGCTGCCACTGTCCACTGGCCACAGCCAGCCAGAGTAGCCAGCACCAGTCGAGATTCTGCACACTCAGCGTGGAGGCGAGCACGGCCAGTATGGGCATCTGTTGACGCACGCAATGCTTGAGCAACTGCACGCTGGTGCACGCTTGTGCATTGCTCTGCATGAGCTCCACAAACTGTGCCATGCTGCCGATACACTCGTCGGGCAACTGATTGCTGCTGCACAGTATGATGGCAAAGAGATCCTGTCGAGCGTTCTGTGTCAGCAGATTACACATAGATTGCCCCGAGTCGCGTTGCAGCTGCTGCAGTTGTGCCTCCAGTCCCGAGCTATGCGATGAGTTTGTCATGGTTTCTTGTGAGGAATTCGCTTGGCTATCGCTGCGTCGCAATTGCCGTGTGGTTGCACGTTTGTGTTGCCGCTCGCTGCTGCAGTTGTAGCTGAGGGCGCGCAGCAGATGCACGCCCATGGCGCTGTACTTGAAGTGTGGCAACAGCAGCTGCAGCTCACTCAGTGGCAGATCGTAGTACTGCAAGATTAGCAGCACGCGCCACCAATCGTTTCTTGCGGCAAAGTGTTGCAACATTGCCGTGGGGCATTTGCCAGTCATGTTCCGTGCGCCCAGACGCATCAGCGCCGTGTAGGATTGCAATGGAAACTCATTCTCGGACTCGTCGTGCTGCAGTTGCTCAACCAAGGCTTGATCCCAATGCTGCAGTTGCTCCACATAACTTGTGGCTGCCGCTGGAGGAAATGTGCGTTGCAAGTGCAGAAAACTGCGCAGGTTCTGCGTATCAAAGTCCAACATCTCACAGCAGGCGACACAGTGGGCGACCAGCTCATCATCCCCTGCATGCTGCAGTGCCAGCTGTGTGGCCGTCTCGCAGGCATGGAACAGCTGCGTTCTGGTGATCTGTCCATAGAGCTGCAGTTGCTCCATGAGGAAGTAGTAGACAGCGTAGGCGCTGCGATGCTGCTTCAGGTAGTGCGTGTAGTTCAACTGCGCCTGGCTGCCGTAACGTTGACTCAGTCGTGGATTGGAGAAGGTTAACATCTCGCCGTGATTGGCCCCAGCCAGTGCATGCAGATCGATGTGATAGAACTTGTGGAAGAGCTCGTGTGATGTGGGCAAGGTGGGTGAACTGCCTGGCACATGTCGCTCGATGCGCGTCATCAAGGACTTCAGGTAAGGCACACGACTCAGGTTGCTGGACGAGAGGAAGCCCTCCAGGGATTGCACAGTGGGCTCATGGCACAGGAAGTCGAAAAATATCAGCAGCGGCTCCTCCTGCAGTGACTCGGCGCCGTTGTGCGTGCGATCCAAGTAATTTTGCACACTCTTGGAGATCTAAATGGAAGGGAAAGGCATGGAAGTTGCAGTAGATTCGTGCGTGGTAGCTGCAACAGTTGCTTACCAGTTCGAAGCCCTCGCGCTGTGTCAGATCGTTTGTCTTGAGATCGATGAGCAAGGACATCAGTGGCTCATTCTCGCCCGCCAGCTGCTCTAGCGCCGAGACGGGCACACAGTCCAACAGCAGCAGTGCATGGTAGCCACGATCCAGCAGATGCTTGGCCAGCGGCAAACGGCTGATCAGCTCCTTGTGCTTGTCCAGACACTCCATGGTGCAGAGGCGACGCAGCACTGTGCACATATCCGAGGATTCGCAGGCAAAGAAGTGGCCAGCATGTGCAAAGTAGTTGCGCAGTGGTTCGCATGGCTGCTTCAGCTGCTCCAGTGCATATTCATACATGCTGCACTCGATTTTCCACATGCTGTACGCCTGCTCCAATGGCAGCGGCAGTTGCTCAGTTTCCGTTGCCGTTGTCTCTCGACACCAGCACCAGCGACACAGTCTGTCTAGATCCTCTGTGTCCACCACATGCTGCCAGACGAGCTGCTTCTGTAGATCCGGTAGCAATGCATCGTTACCGTTGGCAAAGTACAGCTCGACCAGCAGCAGATGCAACGTGGACTCGGGCAGCGTCATCAGTGCCTCAATGTGTACGCGTGGCAGCTGCGCCTTGCGCCTGTCCAGCAATTGGCAGCACTCGCGCAGCTGTTGCACCAGCGACCAGTAATACTCCAGCACAAGCTTCTCCTGCTCGTACGTCTGCGGTTCGCGGCAACGCAAATGATCCAGCACGAACTCACTGAGATCCGGATCGTTGCACTCGCAGGCGTATTGATAGAAGAAGCACTTCACGTCGCGTTCGACGTTATGCAAAACATTGTCGGCCTTGCACACGAGTCTTTCGGAGAGCAGACGCTGCACGTAGGCCTGCACAACGTCGTAGAAATAATGACGATATTCGGATATCGGTATCTTACGCTTGGCAGCCCAATATTCCAAGCACAGGTCAATGTACTCGCCCTTGGTGGCCACCTCCTTGATGATGGAGACCTCGCTGATGCCTGACCAGCTTTTGAAGATCTTGTTGCGTGCCTTGTCGGAATGCATTTTGTTGGAATAGGTGTGGTTCGCATTGAACGTTGCTTGCTTTACATTTTCACTAGTTGCTGGTTGCAAATGTTCGCTTTCTTTGTTTGCAACAAGGGATCTAGCTCAGATGTTGCCGTTGCAAATCAGCCAATCAGCTGCTCAGCCCTGCAGCGTTGCCAGACTTGCAAACAATGAGTAGTGAGTACTTTTTAAATTGTGGCGGCGGCACACAGTACTAGCTTTATTAAGCCTATCAGCTGTTCGGCCCTACAGCGTTACCAGACTTGCCAACAACGAGTAATGGTACTTTTAAATTGTTGCAGCAGGCAAATGAGTACTCCGAGTAACTTTAAAATGTCCAGTGACTGATCGGTGGCATATGAGAAGGGTATCATCTTTCCAGGCTTCAGGTAATTGAATCTTCTCTGTGCTTGCCTGTTGCTGCTTGTCTGAAATTTTATAAATTGCAGGAAGCGACAGCCGTTTATGGTTAAAGTTCAGGCCACACACCAGGCCAAAAAAAAAACCACACGGCAACATTCTTTTGAGCCGGCTTATTTAGCCAGAATTATTTCGGGTACAATTTGCAATTGGCCGGGATTACAACATCCGCTTACAACTTTGCTGGCCCGATAAATCAACAAACTTACAACACATGTAACAACGAGTAGCAACTGGACATTTCCAAGAATGTCACATTCTAGCAGAGATCCCCTCAGACACTCTCTAACAAGTGAACCCCGCCTCACCTCACCTCAGCTCACCACAATCCCCTCTCACTTGCTTCGGGTGCCATTAATAAATTTCACACGAATGTTTTACATGGCATCTGTACAACCCCCTTCCCAGCACCCTTTCTCCATCCCTGTAGAAAGGTTGCGTAAGCTGATATTTTCGTTGGGTTTATATATGCAGCAGCATAATTATTCTTTATATCGTTTATGAGCCCAAGTCAAGAATGGGTAAGAAAAGGTAAGAAAAGGGAAAAAAACTGTTGCCACTTCTTGTTGCCTGTTGCCCGTTTTTGTTGTTGTTGTTGTTGTCGTCGCTGGTGTTGTTGTTACCGTTTTGGTCACTTAACAAATAGCCGAAAAGCTTTATGGGATCCGCAGTTTGTTTATAAGCGGGTGACTTGGCAATCCAAACCGGTTGGCCCTCTCTCTCTCCCTCTCTCTCCCTCTCTGTGGCTGTGTATGTGATTTATAGTTACGCACAAGCGCGCAAATCCAATTAGACGTACTCACTCACCAACTGACTGACTGCCTGACTGACTGCTGCCTGCCTGTCCGACTGATCGCCCGCGGGCCAAGAGAGTCACCAGGCCCAGAGGACGGCAGTCCAATCACATGTCTCACATGCTCCTCTTTCCATCGAAATGTATATTTCAAATTGTTGGATAGATTCAGATTCAGGTCGCCAGCTGAATCTGTTTTTTTTACTTTTGGTTTTGTTTTGTTGTTTACATCATCGCGGAACTGTGCGCGACATTGGACGCAGTGCGGTGAGCTGGGGTGGGGGGCTTTTGTTGCATTTTTAAATATCAAAGCGAAATGCAGTGCGCGAGTGTGCGCCATCTTTATCTAAAGAGGCCTACACAAATGTGTGTCATAATAGGCAGCCACGGCAACTCTGGCAGAAGGCAGCGCACTCATGTATTTTTTAATGTCTCCTTCTGCTGCCTTGCAACAAATGATTAATTAAAACAGAAGCCATAAATTGTCCCCACTGGGGAACCTTCCTCACTGCATGCAAATGAATTCAGGCAAGTGGAGCAAGCACAGCTGATGACGTCACTGCACTGTGTGCCCAATTGTAATGCAGCCCGCATGCAGCCAAGGCAACCCTGAAATCGTCTCCAAACGTGCGAAAAAGGCCACTGGAATGGGAATGGGAATTGGAACTGGAACTGGTACTGGGTGTGTAAGCTGGAATTTGCACTTGGAATGCTTAAATAGCAAAGTCTCTCGTACGCTCTCCCTCTCGCTCCCACTCCCAGTCGAGGGCGGCGGCGGCGCGTAACCTTCAGCTTTGTCCGCAGTTGCCGCGATCGAGGGCTTTTCCAATGGAAAGTCGAGAGCCGGTCGGGTGAGCCCGATGGATTTGGTAATGGTCGAGACAATAGACAAAAACGAGAGAAGAAGAAAGAAAGAAACAACAAAAAAATAACTGATTGATAGTCGCGGCACATTCCACGCTCTCCCGGAGCAAGCGGTAAACTTGTTTTTGTTTTGCGCAAAAAAAGGGAGAAAGAAAATAAAAATAATAGAAAATAAAACAAATGCGAGCCAATGAGTAAGGCGATGATTAATTGGTGAGGAACGAGAGGCGCGAACATATCGGGAGTCGGGATACCAGAAAAGTTAACCTGGCTAGATAACCAGCCCAGCCAAAAACGCCCCCCGGCGTGGCAGAGGCAGAGGCTGTAACTGGCCAGGGAATTATCGTATCGAACGATCTAGTCCGATATTGGTATTAATTATCGTTGCCAGATGGATCTCGTGTGCATTCAGTTGACAATATGTGTATTATATACAGGGCTCCCAGATCATCTTTTTCCGGACAGATCGGTTCTTTTATTTTAAAATATATCGCCCTGATGGCATCCCTATATCTAACGATCTAAGTATTCCGATATTGGAATTAATCATTTAAAATCGGTTAACGAACTGTGTGAGAATGGCAAATGAAAGTTAGAGAACTCGAGAACCGTTGATTATTGTCATCTCTTCCTTCCTCTCCCCTCCTCCCTCTCTATCTTTCTCTCTTTCTCTCTGTTTTGCTCGTATTTTATTGTGGCAATTTGCATGTTGCCACCTTTCGCTTGTACCGTTAAGCAGCTACGCTTATTGGACATGCTGCAGCAGTACAAGAAGAAGCAGAAGATGAACCGAATTTAAGCATCAAATTTAGCATAAATTAAACACACAACAGAATGAGCTCATTAGCACCTGAGTATTGTATTTATTGCCCGATTTGCATGTAACGGCCATAATCAATAATTGAGCACAAACATTGCCCTTATTAATTTGCTCATGTGCAGAGGCAGAGGCAGCGGCAGAGGCAGCAGCAGCGGCAGCTGTCAAACGTTCTGGCAACGTTGGTGGTCGCTCAATCTTCCTCTTTCTCTTTCTTTCTCTCTCCCTCTGCTCTCTCTTGCTGTTTGTTTGCTGCTCCTTTTTGCTTAATTGGAAGCGACTTACGCTGAAAATCAAAAGTGCCATAGCAACAAAAAGAAAAACAAAAGGAACAACAACAACAGGCAGCAGCGCATACATAAATCAACTTTGAAGTGCAGCGGCAGCGGCAGCAGTGGCAGCAGCAGAGGCAGTAACAGCTCAGTGCAGCTCAGCTCTTCACGGCCTTGCTTATCAACGTTTCCTTCATTACGTTCTTTTTGTTTCTCTTACTTTTTAAGTCTTACTTTCTTTGTTTGCCCTGCCCGCACGAATTTTGGCTAAGTGCAGAGACCAAACTGCTGAACGAACGCAGCCGGCTTTGCTGTCGCTGTCACAGTCGCAGTCGTCGTTGCCGTCGCTGTTACCGCAACAGGTTCTTGTTCTTCGGCATAGCACGCGCAACAGGTTCTGCCCGCAGCCTGATTAAGTGGTGTGTGTGTGCATGTGTATGTGTGCTCTTGCGCTCTCAGCAAGTCACTGACACACACACACACACGCACACATGCAGGCGGACTCACTGACAGCTGAGATAAGTGACTTTCAATAAAAAAAATACCTGTTTATGTTGTTGTTGCTGCTATTGCTTTGCTCTGCTTTGCTTCTGCTGCGTCTATGATAAGACCGACCCCCATTAGCAAACGTTTTTACCATGTGGAAATACGCGTCTCATTTCCCAGCATATTGAGTGCAGCGTCCAAATTTCCACTGGGGTTTTTCGACAGCGACAACGACGGCGACGACGGCGCAGGTAAAGCAGACTTAAGATTGCGGCGTTGTGTGGCTCGCTCTTTGTGTGTGTGAGTGCGGTTTCTCTCTCTTCGCCTCTCTCTCGCTTCGCTTCTCTCTCTACGCGTCTCTCTATTCGCTACTCTTCCTCTCTCGATGTCTTGTCGTTAACGTGGCCAAAGACAAACATTTTCGCAATTGCTGCGGCGAGAGAGCGTCTCTGTGTCTCTATCTGTGTGTGTGTAGGTGTTGGACTCTGACTCTGCCGCTGCTGCGTCGCTGTCGCAGTCGCTGTTGCCGTGAGCTTTGCCTGATCGCGCCTCAGTCTCAGTGTCAGTCCACTTTTGGCTCTCGTCTCGTGCAGTTTACGAAGAAGGAACAACAAAAAGTAAATGCGACGCGTCGCGTTCATTGGCCGCGCGTTACGTGTCTGTGTGTATGTGTGTGTTTCTTGCTGGTGTGTATAGAACGCGTTTGTGCGTGTGTGTGCACCCGTGTGCATACGAATAATTAAAAGAAAATTAATAAAAATTCAATTTTGAATTCTCTTTTTCATATGTTGCATTTGTCGCTGCATACTTGAAATATTTAATACAGAAATAATTGACAAATGCGACAACAACAACAAAGGCGACTCTCTTTCGTGTGTGCGTGCATGTGCATGCGACTATCAGTGTGTGTGTGTGTAATATGAAGCAAGAGCGACCATCACGCGTTCTGCAACAACAACAACAACAACCTCGGCATGTAAAATGTGCCTAAAAAAGAATAATTAAAATTCAGCAAACATAAACAAAAGAAATAAACGAAAATAAGGTTTAAAAAAGCAAAGCCTTCAACGAGCACATTTCTTCCGCTTACAAGAAAAGTATTTTTTTTTTTTTTCGTTCTCTTCGTCTGTTCTTTTCGTATCTGCATCTTCATCTTTACCTTTGCTTCTGCTGTTGCGGGTGGCAAGAAGCTTCTGCTGTTTGCTGCCGCTTCTACAACTCCATCTTGTGCTTTGAGGCCAACAAGTTTTGCTCAAGCTTTTCGCTAGCGTGCAGCACCTTCTCCTCTTCTTCTCTCTCCACCCCCCAACTCCCTCCCTACCCCCGCGCACGAGCTACATTTTCCTTAGGCAGACCAGTTTTTGGCGGCTGCATTTTGCCATTTTCCGCGCTTCATGAGGCCTTCTCGCGAGGCAACAACGAAGGAGAAGAGGAGGCAGAAGCAGCAGAAGAGAAGACAGAAGCAGAAGAGAAGGCAGTAGAAGAGGAGGCGGAGCAGTTGGAGCCGAGGAGAGTTTGCAGCCTCCCATTGGCAGTTGCACTTGGGAAAACTCCGATGCGGCATCTCGGCCATATAAAGCATATTTGCACAGCCCATAACAAAGGCGGACAGTACGTGTTTTGGATTATTTTAATTGGCGCCAGACGAGACAAAAAACAAGGCAAGAGAAGAGGAAGGGGAAGGGGAGAAGAAGAAGAAGAAGCAGCTGAATATAATAAGAAGAAATGCGCAACGAGAAACATTTTCTATGGGGTCAGTTTCAGAACTTTAGCATGGACCAAATGTCGTTACAAACATGTAGAGCTGATAGAGCGCTAACAACACAAAAACACTAGAAACAACAACAACAACAGCAAGAACTGAAACAAAGGTTACATAACGTGCAGGAGAAATGCGATAAAGAAGCATTTGAAAAGCTCAGGAAAAGCTGAAAGAGCAAGTGCCAAAAGATAGCTGAAGAATAACGCTAAAACAGAGAGCATGTGCTAAGTGTAATGCAGATTGCTTTGTATAGAACACCTGAGACCTTCCTTATTATATTCAAAACAATTAGAAGCGCTTTTGAACTCACTTGTTCAATATTTTCAATACTAAATTTCGTATGATTCAAACTAAAAACCTTTGTTGGGAATTCTAGTGGGATTCAAGCAAAGATAAAGACTACCAGATAGCTAAGAATAAAGCTAAAACAAAGAGTTGTTTTACAATATATAGTATAAAAAGATTCTTTTCTATAAAATAACTAAAACTTGTATTAAATATATATAAAACAATTAAAACCGATTTAAAAGTTAACAATTCTTTTGAATTGCATTCCAGACTTTGCTATGATTCCACTAGAAACCTTTGTTGGGAATTTTAGTAAGATTATAGTATAGCAAATACATCAAATGCTAGTTAGAAGACATCAAGTTATTTGTGTATTTTAATGAGCTAGCAAGTAAAAACAACTGATAATCTTCATGCTGTTAATGTCTTTGATAAACTTGTTAAGTACTTAATACTCATAAGTACGAAGAACGTTTAACTTAATCAACGCATTCCACAAAACTCGCTGAACTCTTTGCCGAACTTTGCGCAAAATTTACATATAGATTAAGGGAATTTCAAGTGCGTTGCGATAAAGCAGACAGACAGACAGACAAAGGAGAGCAGAACTGGGCCGTATAGAGTTGCAAAGGGAATACAAATAAATGTGAATCAGAAACGGAATGGGAATGGGAATGTGAATCGGCATTATCAGCTGTGGGTGGCAGACGAGACGAGAGAAGACGCGACACTTCTCACATGGCATCAACATAAAAGTACAAATACAACAAAATAATTTCAAAACAAACTTGTTTGTAGAAGTGCAGATGGGTTCAATACACCCGCTCCAAAATGTGTGCACATTGTGAATGGTAGATTGATTGAATTATAAGTTGACGGAGACGAACGACTATATCTCTCTCTCTCTCTCTCTCTCTGTCGAGCGATCATCGATTCAATTAAAAGCAAAACAACATCTCCAGCATGCAGCGACCTTGCCGTGCGTACATGTATCTGTCGGATACACAATGTGTATCTGTAGATAGACATTAAGAGAAGACTGACTATAGCTCACGTCTCATTGCCAGGCAAACTTCATTGGCAACCAGTTTCTGCGTGTGTGTGTGTGTGTGCGTGTCTCGTAGAGGCAGCACAATTTATCTTATCAATTCGCCTGCAAGCGACAACTGGCTAAGTCGAATTTTAATCTTATCTGTCAGAACTAAGTAGTGCAAACATCACTACAAAAAAAAAAAAAAAAAACACAAAATAACAAACGATCTGAAGTGAAGAATTGAAGATATATTCTTCTACTGCCTCTTCATGCTCGACTGCGCTCATCTTTGGCGTTGTAAATTGCTCAGTTCTTGTTGCTAAACCGAAAATTCATCTGAAGAACATTGCAGATGATGTTGAAGACTTCCCTGCATAGTCTTGCTCATATATTATATTCGTATTTAAGTCGTATTTTCCACTTAAGAACAAAGAGAAATAACAAATAATACAGCAAAAAACAACGATAAATACAATAATAACATTTTCAACAAATTGCGCACAAAAGATTCTCTGCCTTACATGACAGACACCAGTTAAGCAAATAGCAAACAAACAGTTAAACGCGGTTGCTAAAGTTCCGCAGAAATAGCAAATTCATCATGAATTTCCCAACCCAGAGAGAGTGAGAGAGCGAGAGAGAGAGAGAGAGAGAAGGAGTGTGTACGCACCTCGATGTGGTGGTAAAACTAGGAAAACTCGGAGGCGCAACGGGTTTTTCTTTGAAGTAACCCAATTTGATAAGGATCGAACTGTATACGAAATAGCTGACTATCTATCTAGCTATCTATCCATACATCCAGCTGTCTATCTAGCTATCTATCCATCTATCAATTTATCTATCTACCTATCTGGCTATCTAATGATCTAGTCTGTGATGATCTATGATCTTTTAAGTAGCCCAATTTGATAAGGATCGAACTGTATTCGAAATTGCTGACTATCTATCTAGTTATCTATCTAGTTATCTATCTAAACATCTAGCTATCTATAGAAAGATATATCTGTCAATTTATTTATCTACCTATCTATCTATCTATATTTATCTACGATCTAGCTATCTATCTACATATCTATCCATCTATCTAGCTATGTATCTTAACTTATATCTCTCAAATTTGAACTTACTTCCTTCTCGAAACTTTAGTTTCTTTAGAGATTTATCTTCCTCCCCAGAACTTTAGTTTCTTCAGAGGTTTAGAGCTTTTCAACTAGAGTTTCTTCAGTGGTTTATCTACCTCCTTGACGAGCATTCATGGCATTATTCGACCTGCAAATATCTTGATTCTATTTTCATTCCACCTCAACAACATCAGCGGCTGTTCCTTATTTAGTTTATGACGACATAATCGTTAAAATTTAGTACACACATATGGTGGGTTTGTATAGCTTTATATAGAGTACTGCGCTAAGTGGTATGTGCTGTCGTTCATTATTACGAGCATTTTCATTATTTCATTATTTATTTATATTTTATTTCATTTTGTTGTTGTTTTTTCCACGTTATTTCGTTGATGCATTTAAAAGGCATTTTGAGATAACTTGACTTCTCAAGTGGGTGAAGTACTCAGCCCCCCTCTGACTGCTCCTCTTTGCTTTCTCCCCTTCTCTCTCTCTCTCACTATATATCTCTGCCTTTGCTATCTCTCTCTCTCTCTCTTACTCTCGTCGCTTTACATTCCCGTTACGTTGCACGTTTTACACTTTGTATTTGCGCTGCCAAAGTGTTTGGAATGTGCTGAGCAAATATTTGTGGCACACACACACACACACACACTAACTAAAGGTGTTTAGTGTGTGTGTGTGCGACGGGTATTTTGCTAACAAATTGGTCCACGGTCTGCTCTGGTGATAAGCGACCTTGCGGCATCCAACGACCTTCACATCCTGCCACACAAGGCGGAAGTAAACGGCGGCGTATCCGACAAATTTGACTGAAATCTAAGTGCGATTTAGGTAGTGTAGGTGTATGGAGCAGGGATAGTTTCAGGGGTGGGGTAAGGTATATAAGCAGGGGCAGGGGCAGGTGCAGGGGCGGAGGTAAGTCTTGAAAGATGCACTGAGGAGTAGAGCAAGCAAGCGCAGTACGCGTAGTTGAGCTAAGCTGCTGTGGCATTGGGTAGCGTCTGCATGTTTGTAGGTGAGTGTAGGTGTGTGTAGGTTTGTGTTAGTGTGTTGTTGTGTGAAGATGTTTTGTGTTGCGGGTGTTGCTGCTGTTGCTACCAAGAAGCGCGCTTGGGAATCATTATGCTGCCTCCGCTTCGTCTACTGCTTCTTCATCTTCTTCATCTGCTTCTTCATTATTCCGCGCCTTCAGTTTTGCTGCAAGCCAAGCGCGGCAGGCGCACTAAAGAAGACGTTGAACTTGCCACAAACGTTAGCGCTGCCTGCGCTTTTTTGCTGCAACAATTGTTGATTGTTATTGGCCCTTTTTCTGTTGCATTTGTTGCTTTCAGTTGTTGTTGTTGTTGCTTCCTTTTTTGCGGAAATCCAGCGAACGAATTAAATTTAATTGTAAATTTATGCGTTGTGCTGTTTTTTGTTATAGTTGTAGCTATTGTTGTTGCTGTTGTAGTTGTTGATGCTGTTGTAGTTGTTGCTGCTGTTGCTATGTGAATGTTGCAGCGCCATGCGATCTTCACCTTTGTCTGCTTGTCTGCCCCGCGCTACCTGTGGGAATTGACAAAAATTATAATGAATCGCAGCAGAGGCAACAACAACAACAGTGGCAACATCAACAACAAAGTGGCAACAACAACAGCAACAACTATAATAGCAACAACTACAACAGCACTGCTGTAAACACCTTCAGCCCAGGTAAAGCTAATCACAGCATAAGCAGCCACAGGTAACAGTTTCATTCACATTGCGCTCTCCCACTCCCACTCTTCGCTCTCTATCTCACTCCCTCTCTGTCTCTCTCTCTCTCTCTCTCTCCCCCACTCGCTGCTCTCTTGTCAAGCAGTTTGTTACGCTTGTTGGTAGCTGACACTCTACAGCAATTTCGAGCAGAATTTATGACAACCCTGGCGTAGCTGAGTTCAGTTCAGGGACATTATCTTTATCAGGCATCTCTCTACATACATCTCTGACAAGTCTTTTAAGCGACACACATAGCTGAAAATCTCTAACAGCTGATAACTGCTATTTCATATGACAAAGGTGCTAATCGAGGGTGCCGGATAGAGGGTACCGGATAAGGAAAACCTCTTGAAGTCATTTGGGAAAACCTTAATAAATCAATTCATCTGTAATCGCATTGCTTGTCTGCTGAAGTTTTGTTGAGAGTACCGGATCAATAGAGGTTGCTGGTTTGAAGTACCGGATGAGCTCTTTAATTCATCTGGGAAGACTGAAACTTTATTATAGTAATGTGTAAGTTGCAACAGATTGCATGGTTTGTCCCTGAAATTCTATTAAATTTGAGTACTGCAGGAAAAGGGTACCGCATAAAGGTCCTGATAAAGAAAAACTCTTTAAATCTTCTTGATAAACTTCCTAAGTCAATTAATCTGTGAGTTGTGAACAGATTGCATTGAATTGTTTGCTGAAATTCTATTCTATTTGAGTATTGCAGTTATAGGGTGCCAAATAAAGGTCCCGAATAAAGAAAACCTTTTGAAATATTCTTGAAAAACTTTATTAGTCAATTGATTTGCATGTTGTGAACAGATCTCATCGATTACTTGCTGAAATTTTATTAAATTTGAGTAGTGCAGGAAAAGGGTACTGCATAAAGGTCCTGGATAAAGAAAAACTCTTTAAATCTTCTTGAAAATCTTCCTAACTCAATTAATTTGTAAGCTGTGAACAGTTCGCATTACTTGTTTGCTAAAGTTCTGTAAATTTTGAATACCGAAGCAATAAATTACCCAACTAAAGGTACCAGCTAAAGAAAACCCCTTGAAATAATGATGAATAATTCAAGCAAACAATTGCTGAGTGAGTTTCGACAAGCTGTAAACAAATCGCTTTAAAATTATATTAATTTTATATAATAATTTCTATAAACAACAGACAACTTGCGTTTATGTATTTCACCTTGCATACGCAAGCGTATTTTTGTATAATTTTTTAAGAAATTTATATAGAATACAATATGAAATGACAGCTAAGCTTTTGTATAAGGAAACTTCATACTTGTTCTTCGCACATTGTCCATATCGAGCTGTAATCTTTAAATCTATGATGATTCATAATTTCCATACAATTTATCTTCCTCTTATGGCTTATAGCGATATAATCTTTTAGATTTGTGCTTTTTTTGTTCCCACAGTAAATTGTTTATTTAAATCAATCAATTATGTTAGTAGAGAATTCCTGTTTCGGATTAAATATCTGCGGAAAGTGATCGTTGCTGACAGCTGTTTGTTGTTGTTGTTGTTACTCTTGTTGTTGTTACTATGTAGCCTAGTGTAGCCTGTTTTTGACCTCGCCGTGGAATTTATTGGACTAGCGAACAGCAGCAACAGTTGCTGTTGTTGCTTGCTTATAAACTCGTTCTCTGGCGAGGAGTGTGTGTGCATGTGTAGAGAGAGGGGGTGTGGTAGAGGGTAGCGCAGGCACTGTGGCTACTGGGAACTGTGCCCATTTCGCTGGCGCCAGTGTGTGTTAGCCATGGTGTGTGTGAGTGAGTGTGTGTTGTTTTTCCGCATTAAACCCAAAGACAACAACAACAACAAACAAAAAAACTGTCGTTTTGCATTTTAGCCAAATTTGCCGTTGTCGTTGTCGATTTGGATGTTGATTTTGATTCGCATAGCACAGCAAAAGTGTCTAATTTCGCTTTTAGCGCACAATACAACAAAAAGAAGCAACAGCAACAACAATAACAATGTTGTAGACAATTTTTTGCAGCAGTTTGGCCAAAATATCGTCTCCATTAGCGACAGTGGCCAACGGCAGTTGAAGAAGTTTAGAGCGCTCCTTGGGGCCATAATTAACGAATTGCCAGCTCGGTTTCCCCCTGCTACTCTCTCTCAGTCTCTCTCACTCTCAGTCTATCTCTCTCTCTCTGTTCTCAGTCTGTCTCTCCCTACGGCTTTCGTCAATTTTGGGCAACAGCTTTCACGCATTGCCGCTGGGCACAAGCTGCTGTTGCCAACAGGACAGGAGCAACAGCAGGCGATGGCGTTGTCGATGGCAATGTCATTGCACTCCCAGACTAGCTGGGACTGCCTGGAAGTGCCTGGGACTGCATGGGACTGCCTGGAACTGCCTGGCTGGCAACTACTAGGCAGCCTGCCATGTTGTAGATTTATCTGCGCTGTTTCCAACGTACTTTGCCCCCTCAAACAGGCTTCGAGCAGGCTGCAAGGTTTTGTCAACTACAGTACAGAGAGGGACAGCTAGAAAGAGAGAGAAATAGAGAGAGAGAGAGGATGGCTAGAGAGAGGGGTAGATAGGTAGACTTAGAATCCAGTTTTGTGCTGCAGTAGTATTTGCCAGTTCCAGTTCTTGGGCGCCTCTGTCAGCCTCATAATTATGCATTAAACACTTGAGGTTTACGGGGCAATGATTTGCATAGAAACCATAGACAAGATGACCCCCCCTCACCGTACGGTGTGCATTAAAACTGCCCAAGTTGACAAGGTGCAAGGGGGGGGGCAAAAGAGGGGGCTGCGTGGGCAACGAAACGTAACCAAAATGCAGTCGGCAAACGTAAATCGCATTTAAAAATATAAAAAAGAAAACATGTTTATTGGCTTAGGCAGATAGTCAGAGGAGGAGAGGGGTGCGTGGCGAAGGGGGAGGGGGAAGAAGGGCTGCCCTTTTGGGTCAATGTTATGTAAACGTGGTTCACTTTTTTTTTTCTTTCTTTACACAAAGCGCGCATATTACACAAAAACCCAAATAACTTGACAACAACAGCAACAATAAATAACGCGGCCAAAGCAATCGATTCAATTTGCTGCTATTCCACTCTATTGCCCTCTCTCTTTCCCTCTCCCTCTCTCTCTCTCTCTGTCTGTCTGCCTGTTGGTGCTGCATTCCGCGAAGATGCGCAACACAATTTGATGCGTTAAAAAGTGCAACAAAAAACGAGCGAGAAAAAGAGAAAAAAAAGAAACATAGCTAAATATGTCGCCAGAGCAAATGAGAAATAATAATTTAACAAAGTGAAATGTGCGTTTCAATGCGTTGCATAATCAGCCTCGAACGTGTTATTTATGTGTTATTATTAATGCCTTCTTGACCCACTGTACCGCACTGTGTCTCTCTGTGTGGTATTTTGCATCTAATCGCGTGTTGATCTTCTTCTGCAGAGTCGCCAAAATGCCGGCAACAAGGTGTTAAAACAATTTCAACAATTCACATAATAAACATAACAACAACAACAACAATAATAATAATCATAATAGTTTTAATCGTGCTGTAAGAAAAGGAAAACGAAACGAACACAACAGCGAAGGAGAGAGACAGAGACAGAGAGAGAGAGGAGAGAGCAATTACTAAATGAAAATGCGAAATCATAAAGAAAACGGAAATCATCAGCAGAGCTCAGCCACGACGACAGCAGCAACAGCAACAGCAACAGCAACAGCAGCAACATCGGCAACATCAGCAGCAACGACAACAGCAGCTACGGCAGCGGCAGCAGCTACAACTCCGACGGCGACAATGCCACTGGAGAGCTCAAAAATGGACAGCAGCAACAACAACAACAACATCAGAAGCAACAACAACAAGAACAACAACAATAACTGCAGCAACAACATTAACATCAACAACAGCAACGGACAAACAGACAAACTGTCAGTGTCGAAACTGTTGCTGCCCGCACTAAAGTCCGCCTCAAAGGATGCCACCACCACAATCCCCTCCTTGCACACCTCGCACTCCTCACAACGACGGCAACAGCAATTCACGCCCCTCTCCGTCGTGTCGGATGCGGCCAGCAATGCCAGCTTCAGTTCCGCATCGGTCGCCGGTTCCATACAGGTAAGCTAAGCCAGGCCAACCAAACAGATCCCCAAACTTAAACTCAAACTCAAACCAGAGACCCAAAGTCGAACTTCAACTCAGACTCACATTGAATACTAACAAAAAAATCAACGAAAAACAAAACGAAAAACTCTTCAAGAACTTTTGTACTGGCAAACGCGACTATATAATACTCTTTTAGCAACTTTAAAATAATGAAAAAGGTTTACAGTTTAAAGGTTTACTTAAATTTTAATTGGTTTAGGTAAAAATCATTATTTGAATTGATCAAGTTCTTTGTAATTCCTCAATAAAATTTTCAATTCTTTGTGATTCAAATGCAGAAAGAAGTCAAATCTAGAGACTAAAAGTGTATCTTCAACTCAGACTCTCATTGAATACCAATAAAATATCAACGAAAAAAACGAAAGAAATCTGTCAGAACTTGCGCAGTATGGAAAATAACTAAGTTACTCCCTGTTGTCAACTTTAGAAAGATAAAGAAGGTTTTAAGAGATTAATTTATATTTAAACTTCACTTTAAAAAGCTAAACATCATTATTAGAATCAAGGAATAAACATTTTTAGTTGATTTTTACTTTGGTAATATAATTTTTTTGTGTTTCAAATTCCAAATGAATTCAATCTAGTTTCTCCTAATGCTCTTAATCTTCAAACAAGTAGTTTACTTCCTTCATCATGCCCTGTGTAAGCATATAAAGGCCTACAGGGTATACATATATAGTATATACCTATAGCATTGGCAACCGGTTTAACTGCCGGCTCTTCTCGCCGTCGTCTGCGTCTGTTTCTGTTTCGGTTTCGGTTTTTTTTTTATTATTCTTGTTAATAAATCCTCAAAGCGCGCAGAATTCCAATCGTACTGGCGCTGACTCATTGCCCACAGTTGCTGTCTCCAGTCTACAGTCTCATTACAGTCTGCGATCTGCGATCTATACAACAGCAGAAAAAGTGAAGGCTTAAACAAACAATATTTAACTTTGATCGTCGTCGATGTCGATTTACATGGCCGGCAAAAAATAAATATCGTTATAAGAAATATAAAAACGAGCGGAAAATGATTGTCTCCTGCTTTGTTTCTCTCTCTCTCTCTTGCTCTTTATGTCTCTCTCTCTCTTGTCTGAGCCCACGCACAGTGGGTCGGAATGTGTGTGTGTGTTTTGGGGCACGGCGCAGCAGTGTCACCGCTGCAGGTTCCTAATTGAATTATGAGGTTGACCTCCATTCGGCCGAGTTCCGTTTGGAACCCTCCACCGCATGGAACCCCCCGCTTAGTTTTCGTTTTCGAAATCACGATACTGTACGGTACTTTGATTTTGTTTGTATATAGTTTTCGGGATCAGTATCAACGAAGATTCTCTGAGTTCGCATGTCGCATGCTAAGGATCTGACAGCGACAGTTGTTATTAACTGGCAGTCTGACAATGAATGAAACCGTAGGAATGCGGTTATGAGTTGTCAATGGAGAAGGAGGAGCTTCTTCTTGTTGTTCTTCTTTGCTTCTGTGTGCTCTCTCGTAATGTTTTGATGTGCATATTATACGGTTATTTTGATTGACAGTTTTGGGTTATCCTGGACTTGCAATGTGAGATATTTGTATATTAATTCGTATTTTGAGCGATATGAATGATTTGCAAATATTCTAATATTGAAATAAATGCATACAAACTATAATGAACTTAGTCATACGTTTTTATTTGGAGTATTTGAGGAATTATCTTTAAAATTTACAAGTTTTCAATTAATGTGTTTTTATTTGGTATATTCGAAGAGTTCTTCATTTGTTGTGAATTAGTTCTTATTATATAAGTCTTACTTCAACAAAGAATGCACAAAATGTATTATTTGATGTTTTATCTTTGACTTAAATTTAAGAAATCTTATATTTTTGTATTTTTTATCACTTTTATTTCTGTGCAGAATTTTTACTATAACTCTTACTTCAACAAAGAATGCACAAATTGTTGAAAATGTAGCAAAACTTCTTATTAAATGTTTAATTTTCTTATTTAAGATTTAATTTTGAGGATTTAAATTGGGCATATCCAAATTTCAATCTGTCAATCATTTAAATTTTATATATTTAATACACTCTTGTTTTTCTGTGTAAGAATTCTTGCGACCATCGTCGTTCTCCAATGACCAATGCACAAAGCTAAAATTATCGCATGTATTCGATAGTTGAGTCACCCATTGGTGCGTTCCCTGTTGCTTTTAACTGTTTATTTTGTGTTGCCAAAAATAATTGATGAAGTCACTTGTAAGCTCTACCACCTGATGCTTTTCAATTATCTTTTAATTCGAAACAAAACCTATATTTATTTTTAGAAATTCGATTATAAATCTCATTCTTTAATAACCTATTGAATTTCTGGGGTACTTCTCCTCTCTCCTCTTTCTCGCATTACACTCATTGATGATGGCCCCCACCTAGAGGCAGTGCCACTTGGTAATGTTCTACATATACCATATATATTCCATATGTATGTCTGTGCCCGTCACCCATTAACCTTAACTGAATTACAAGTTTATTGTAAGCCGGGGGTCTTTGGCATCATCATCATCATCGCAATGAAAATGGATTGGTTTTGCCGTCTAAATGCAAAATAATTTACCAAATTAACGGTACCATTATCAACAGCGACGATCCGATCAATCAAAGTGAATCCGATCAATTAAATGTTGCCTCGAAGCGTGCACGAAGAGAGCACACAAAGAAAATGGGTTATGCGCGAGCAAACCAACAAACAAGCAATGAAAAAGAATTGAAAAGAGAAAGAATTGTTGAAAATAGAACTAGAAATAAAGAAAGAAACAGCACGGAATACCACAAATCGTATCTAGAGTTACTGCATATACTGAGAGAAAGAGGAGATTGTCTGTCTGCCGTTTTGGGGAATTTGGAACAGAGTTGACCTTATCACAGTCGAAGCTTTAACTGCTGCTTCTTCTTCTTCTCTGCTGCTGCTTCTTCTTCTTCCGCCTGCTGCTTCTTCGTTGTCTTTTTCTGCTGCTGCTTCTTGAAGATGGGGGCGTGCGTTGATTAATCATCGACTTTGCATGTTGCGGATTATCTTCACTTTGACCAGCACTAGCCCCGGGCAACAGCAGCAATGGCAGAGGGGGGGCGGAATGGGGCAAGCAGCTGGCACATGCGCCCGCCAATCGATAGACAATGTTCGATACTCGATTGGCAGGTTAATGAACCGACTCACGCTGCGGGTTCACTTACGCTCGGCTATTTGTAACGATTCTTCTTCTACGCTAATTGCTGCAAGCTTTAGTTCCAGTTATTAGACATGACTTCATTCCCAGTGAGTGTGTGCAAAAGAGAGAGACAGAGAGAGAGATAGTAGAGAGAGAGAGAGAGAGACAGCAGCTCTGCGAGTGCGTGGCATCTCTCCCATTGATGGTGGTCCTTGTCTCGGCTTAGAACAAGTTTTCGGGCGATTTTGCATCGATTAGGCGCATTCCAAGCTCTCGCGTCGCCTCTTTGCTTCTGCCAGGTGGGCGTGGCAGCCGATTGCAACAGCAACCAACTGCCCCAGCCGTGTCTATTTATAGCTGCAATCAAATTAATTGGGGCCACGCCCACTTGCAGCACAGCGACAAAACCAACTGTAATGCAGCCGCGCCGCGTCGCAGCTTGACGAAGGTCGCTTGACTTCGTTGCTGTTGTTGTTGCAGTTGTTGTTGCTGTTGTTGTTGTTGTCATCTATCTTTCTGTGTATGTTTTTTACGTTCAGATGAATGCGCAGATTTCCACAGAAAATTATAAAAATATTTTGATTTTTTTCTCCATGCATTTGGGGTGTTTGTAAGAGTTTCGCTTCTGTCTCTTTTTTGTATGTGTTTTTTTCTTTGATTTGTTGGTTTTTTTTCTCTGTCCTCTTCCTCCTCTTCCCCTTCTACATACCCTTACCCCTTCCTCTGTTTATTTTCTGTCGAATCAGCCAAAACACTTGACGCTGCAGTGGAATATTTTGTAGCCCTTCGTGATGTAAAGTTCAAGTGGTGTGCGTGTGTGCGACAGTGTGTGTGCAGAGTGTGTGTGTGTGTGTTGCATAGTTGCAGCTAACTGATCACTTAGCCAAGTTCGAGCTGAAGATAGAGTCGAAACCGGAGTCGGAGTCAGAGTCGGCGTCTTAATTGACGCTTCATTTCCGTGAACTGTCCGCTGTGCGCTTTCGTTTTGCCACGGAAATGATCGCATATTTTGCTAAAGAGTTTAAACCAAACACAGTTCCGAACCGCTTATAGCTCTCCCATAGTTGCGCAATTAGGGCGGTCCCAGGAAAACGCCTCTTTTTAGATACCCTGTTAAGGGGAATAAAGGCTTAAAGGTGTTGAACAAAGTGAAGGGTAGCGATGGTTAGTTGAACTACAAATATGCAGATATATTTGTACAAAGCGTTACCTTCTAGATTATCAGTCGATAGTTATGATTCGCTTAGGGATACTATCGATAGTTTATGCATGCGGCAATCGACAGATTATTATACAATATTAAACATACATTTATTTACAATGAATATGATTTGTTTAGGATTACCATAGGCTTTGTTGTTTATTAATACTATCAATAGTTAGTCTGATAAAGGCTTACGGTATACGCGACTTAAACGATTAAAGCGATATTTTATTGATACTATCGATAGTTTGCAATTTAATGTAAATGAAAATCAAATGAATAAAAGTAGATTATTGTAATTAAGTTTACAATTCATTGTCAAACTAAGTAAGGCTTACGATACTAGCTACTATTCACTAACTAACTACTATAGGCGTTATGAGGCAACATTAAGGCGATACTTTATTCTTACTATCGATAGTTTGTTATTCATTCTAAATGCTACTTTATTGACTATCGATAGTTTGCAACTCATTATATATTAGTTAAGGACATAAAGTTGTTTAATAATCCGATAGATTCATGTGTTAACTAGATCAGTCGATAATTTCAAACAATTTCAATACTTTTAAGCAAGTTTCGCTTGATTTTCTATGCAACAGTTCATTACTCTCTTCGTTCTTCATATTTAGCTATGCTTTTCTTATTCTCACCATCAAGTCCATCCACAATTTCCCAGGGTATTCGCCTGGCATTGGTTCTACCACACATTTTCTTCTGCTTGCTTTCTTTTCTTGCCGCTGTTTCATTTTCATTTCCAATGCTCTCGGGCCGCAACTCTTAATGCTCATTAGTTTTCTAACCTGCCGTCGAACTCGTTTCTCACACACACGAAGTGCGGCGGCTCTGCAATTAATTAATGCCAACAGTCCAACAATGACAACAACAACAGCAACAGCAACAACAACAACAATGACAACAGCAACAGAGAACACAACAGCAACAGCAAAAGGAACAGCAACAATGCCGCCAGGCAGCGCTAAATTCTAGCCAGATTCCAGCTAAATTGTTTGCGCCGTCTTTGAACTTGCGCCGCCTTCAGCTGATCAGCTGAAGTGGGCAACGTAGAGGGGCAGAGGGGTTGGTTCTATAGCTGGGGCTGAGGATGGTCAACCGTCAATGCTTTGCATTTTTTCAACAGAAATTATAACAAATAATTGCAACGCTAACAATTTGCCAGGCTGCAGACGGGACAGGTGCAAGAGTTTCACCTTTTGTTAAGGCCAACAGCGACAACTACAACAACAGCAACAACAACAACGCAGCAACAACAGCAGCAACAACTTTGACTGCACCATATGCACTTTGGCCATGGCCTGCAGGAGGCATAGTTTCATTTCATTATTATGGTTAGTTTGGCTTGTTAATTAATTAATAGTCCAAGTGAAAATGCATTTGGACAGTGCCGTTGGCTGCCTTAACGGTGCAACAGATACCCTGTAAGTGGTTGACAAGGGGCTGTCTTTAGTTAAGACTTGAGTTACCATAGGGTTTTACTTATTTATAGTTATAGTATTTGTACAGTTCTAACTCTATGCCAAACTTCATTGGGATTCATCTGCAATTAACTGAGTTACTATAGGATTTTTGTTAAAAATGGTCTGTGTTTACTTTAGACTTGTCTTTTCATAGGGTATATTTATATATATTAATAGTATTTGTTTACTTGTTGCTCTATGCCAAATTTCTCTTGGATACATCAGCATTTAGTTGAGTTAACTGAGCTAGGACAGTTCAAATACGTATTTATTCAATTTGTATACATGCTGTAGGGTATTCTCTAGTCTTCCTCCCTACTCTCAACTCTTTTCACTGAGATTGTTTTTTGTTCGGACTCGAATTGCCGCTAGTTCTGAACCCACACGAGAAAAATTTCACTTTTGTTTCTGTGGCCAGACAAAAAACGCGACATTCAAGCCACGAAAATTTGAGGTCAAAAACAACAAAAACAGCAACTCGATGTTGTTCCCATTACTGCTGTTGGCAGAGCAGTTGCCGTCTCGATCGATGGGAAGCACAAGTGTTGTTGTTGTTGGGGATGTTGTTGTTGCTGTTGCTGCTGTTGTTGCTGCTGCTGTTGCTGCTGCTGCTGCTGCTGCTGTCTCGACTCCATTGAAATTCTTGAGCTGGCAACCGCAAATGAACTGCGTGCATGTTGCCCATGGCTCTTATACCTGTCTCACTCTGCGCCCCCCGCTGCTTCCCCCCTCACGTAATTTAATGCCAAGTTAGAAGCCTCTGCTCCACGCAAGCAGCAAGCAGCAAAAACATTCCTGCGCCAGCTGCGCCTGCTGCCCTTGTGCGCATGAAAAATATGCAAACTTTCGATCCAGTTGACAGACATCGGAGCTTCTGACATGATATGCCATTTTGGGGAGCCACAACAACAGCAGCAGCAGCTGCCACTTGCTGCCAGTTGTTGCCAGTTGTTGTTGCAACCAGTTGTTGTTGTCGTTGCTGTTGCTGATTTTGTGTGTTGTCATCGAGGCAGGCAAAGTGACCAAAGAAAAGTGAAAATCTGCGCTTTCTAATTACAGCAGCAGCAGCAGCAGCAGCAGCTGGCGCAGTTCTTGGCTGGAAACGAAGCGAAGCGTGCATAATTAAAGGTCTCTCTGCTTGCAACATGCTGCCTAATTATGGCTAATATACATGACGCAGCACAGCGACTATGTAGAAAGTCTAGTTCAGTTGAAGAATCGGTGGCAAAAAGAATCTGCGTTGCGCATCGTTGCGCGTGGGGCATGCGCATGACCTTCAGATGAGGCAGGAGGGTAGGGGCAGGAAGAGAGGAGGAGGGGGAGAAAGAGAGAGAGAGAGACAGAGAAAAGAAGAGGAAAAGGAAGCTGTAAAGGAAGAGAGGGAAAGAGACGTAGAGGCAGCTTGAGGCAAAGTTAGACTAGTAAACTAGGAAGCGAGAGATTGAGAGTGAGAAAAGTGCGTAGTCAAGCTAGAGAGAGAAAGGAAGAGAGACTGAGAAGTGTGAGAGAGAGAGAGACAAGAGAGAGAAGAGAGAAAGGGAAAGGAGAAGAAGAAGGGAGAAGGAGAGGAAGACAGACGAAGAGGAAGACTTTGATAGAGCCAGCGTGAGGCAAAGTTAGACTAGGAAACTAGGCAGAGGCAGAGTGAGAAAGATGCTAAGGACAGCAAGCAATAGAGACTGGACAGAGATAAAAAGAGAGAGAGAGAGAGACTGGCAGCTAGCTACTCAGTCTAGCTAAAAAGAGACAGAGAGAGAGAGAGTGAGTGAGTGAGGCAGAGAGTGGGAGCACCCAATGCAAGCAACACAACTCGTTTATTCTGGCTTCGCAATCGCCTTTGGTCTCTGTCTCAGTTTGTTTTTCGCTTGGCTATTTATTTGTTCTTGGCATGCGCTCCTTGGCCTGCTAGAGCCGGCCTAGGCCAGACCAGAGCAGGCCAGACCAGACCAGGCCGGGCCGGGTTGGGGCAGGCCAGCGCTGCGTTGTTCTTATTGCCTGAACGCCTCAAACTTATCACTGGCCATAAATCTTGGCCCGCATACCAGAGACAGCGACAGCGACAGCAGCAGCAGCAGCAGCAGAGCTGGCCGGATCCCCAACTGGCAACTGGCAACTGGTTGCCATGCCATGACCATTACCAGTTGCTCCAGCTACACAGCCTCAGCCACAACTCCAGCTCCAGGTTATTAATTCGCGCAACATGCCACGCTTGCCAACGGGGTCAAGGATGCGTATTGTTGGCCCGTGCTGGAGCTGCATCCTCACGCTAATGAGACGCGCGCTGGAGGCACAAAGACTTGCGCAACTCATGACGCATCCTTATCAGCAGTGCCTGCTGCACGTACCCCTTCTCCGCACACATCTCTTAAATGCCACATCTGATTACCAATCAGGCCAAGTGGCGTTGCAGCGCAGCGCATTAAGTCACAAAGATTTACTTTCATTTGGAGGCACTTAAAGGGCCAACGCCAACTGCCAACTGCCACTTGACAGTTGGCAGAGCTGGCGAAAGGCCGCGTGCGCGAAAGTGTGAAGAAACCAAAAGAAAAGACTAAAGAGTCAAGACTGAACACTGAAGACGTCTGTGTGGCAAGAGTTCAACTCGCCACTGCCACAGCCACCGTCGCTTGTCATCGCACACAATTGGACACGCTTGCAGTTGCAGCAGTCACAGTTACAGTTACTGAAACTGAAAAGAAATCGGAATCGGTTTCTGAATGGGAATGGGACCGTTAATCATATTGCCAACAAAAGTTCCTGCAGGCAAAATCGCCAGCGGTGCAGCATCCAATTAAATGTAATCGCTTAAATAAGTATCAACTAATTTGACAGGCAGTTTAAGAAACATTGTTAAGCTCTTGTCGCTTTCGGGCCAAGGCTAAGAAATCGTCTCTTCTTAGCTCTTTACTGTCCTCTAAGCTGTCAGAGCTTCATTTCTTTTCCCTTTGTATTGCAATTGGGGAAATTTCGGAAACATTTTCATATCAAGCTGGCTTGTATTTTGCAATATATGGAGTACCTTATGGCATTGTGGCATAAAACATATGAAAATACTGTGCAGATTATGGGAAATGTCATAAAGGAAATTAAAAATTGAGCATAAAAAAACAAAAAAGATAATGAAAGGAAATTATGGGGGGAAGTTTATTTTTTTTATGCCAAAAACTCTTTGAAGTTTCAGCAGAATTTGTGGATAATGTATTAAATACTTTTTGTTAGACATAAAACAATGGTTATATGTTATTATATCTAGAATATATATACAATTGTTTAAGAAATGGATGAATTGGATAATTAGTTGTAGTTTTTCCTGCTTAATTTTAGCTAGAAATCAATATTTCTGAACTGTAGAGATATTAGAATGGTTATTATCATTACGATTTTTATTTTATATATTTAATAGAGAATTAATTGGTATATTTTGTCATTTTAACCCAAAGAATAATTGAGGTTTTATTAGACTTTTTAAATATTTGTTAGATAATTGATTGTATGATTTTGTATTATTTGATTTTGGTATATTTGATGCTTTTAAACTTATAGATAAAAATTAACATTGGTTTTATGTTATATCTAATATTTCTATAGAAATCCCAAGCAAATCTATAATTTTCAATGATTTATTGCAATTTTATGGATAACTTAAGCCAGAAAAGTTGAATTTCTCATCTACAGACATGTCAGGCTTGTATTCTTTAATAATGTTGATTTTTTTTTAATAATGAAAAAAAGATAATAAATTAAAAAGAAACATTACTGACCTTGTACATTGTATAAATACTTCCTTTATTGATAAACCTATCGTTAGATTAATCATCCACTTAACTTACGTTATTGTATTGATAATTGAGACAGATTTTTATATGCCACTTAACATAAGTAGAAAGTACATATCTTTTAAACAGTTCGCAACGCATTTACTTCCGACTTTGAAAAATAAATAAAATTCTATATAAAATTCTTTAATCTGCACAATGCTTCATGTTGCTGTTGCATATCATAAGAGTCTGTTGTCTGTCTTATCGTAATCTGAAAGTATTTAATACTCATAATATCACAAAAAGTGAGCGAACATTTTGCAATACAATTCTGACTTGGCTTGGGCTCTGACAGCAAGGTAACCAGACAACTGATCCACGGCTACACAAGTCCCTGGCTTACTGACTGACTGACTGACTGAGTGACTGACTGACTGACTGAGTGACTGACTGAATGACTGACAGTTGCTTGTTTCGTGCGCTTGCCAAATTCAAATCGAAATCGCGGCACGATCGCGCTTAACTAAAGCCAAAACCGATGCTGAAGTTCGCGATGAATTTGAAGCTGAAGTAGAAGTTGAAGCTGTGGCTGAAGTTGAAGTTGAAGCTGAAGCTGTAGCTGAAACTGAAGTTGGAGCTGGAGCTGCGACTGTAGCTGGCCACGTTGTAGCTGACACGTTTGCTCGCATTTTGATTGCAATTTCTTTTCATTTTCTTCTTCTTTTTTTGCGCCGGGGCGCGTTTTCTCGCTGCCTCCATTAAAGAGTCAAATTCGTGTTGGCCATTAAAAAAAAAAAGAGCCAAAGCCAGCGACAATGGAAAACGCAAATCAAAAGTTAGAAAATTTCCTCACGAACTCCCCCAAAAAAAAAAAGATAGAAAGAAAAAGGAAAACCAGAAAAAGAAAAGAAATGGCGAATGATGATGCGACCAGAGCGAGGTTCGGTACGGTTTGGTAAGGAAAATTCAAGGAGAAACTGTGTGCAGCGATATTTTCGATTTTCAATCATTTGTTGTTGTTGCTCTTGTTGTTGTTGTTGGCAGCTTGACACGAAAATCTCAAGCAGAAATTCCATTTGCCGTGGGCGGAGTGGGGAAGGAATTGTTGTTTTTTTTATCTGTTCAACAAGATTTTTGTGCGGCTCCATGGCGCATTCTCATTGCACATTCCGCCAAATATTTTCAGATCATGTGACAGCTTGGCAGCCACACACACACACATACTCCGTGGGTGTATATGTCTCCCTCTCCCTCTTCCTCTCTCCCTGTCTCTCTTTCTGTCTGCCTGCCTCTTGTGTTCTCTTATCACTCTCGTTTTTTTGTTGCATGAACAAATAAATCGCCGACAATTGAATTTGCCTGTCCCACTGTCAGTTCCACTGTCTGCCTGCCCCTGCCTGCCTGTGTTTTATATGACTCACACATTCTCTGACGTCGCTGACATATCAAATTGTTGTACTTTTTATTTAGTTTGTTAAAGCAAAGTGCTTAACTGACTAATGCGCCGGCAGCCAGCGCTGCTTTTGGCCATGACCAAAGCGCATTTGTTTACGATTAATGCGAAAAGCGCTTGCAGATCGCAAGCTCATTATGAATGAAATTTCACTTGTATATATCAAATGAAACACGTTCTTACGTTTTTGTTATTCGTTTTCGTTTTCGTCTTTCGTTTTCGTTTCTTGTTTTTACCGTTCTCTGTCTACTTTGATTTTGGTGTAATCGCATTTTATTTAATGTCAGCCGAGCCGAAACATTGCTCAATGACAGCAGCTGTCAGTGTGTGTGTGTGAGAGAGAACGTATGTGTGTGTTTAAGAGTGAGTGTGTGTTTGTGTGTGCGACATGTTTGGGTAGAAAGCGGAAGAACTTTTTGGGGAGCAAGAAGAGAGAGTTGTCTTTGATTTTGTACATGATTTAAGAGTAATTTGAAAGCTCATTAAGGTGTAGAGTTACGTTAAATAGGTAATAAATATATCTATGCAGACAGCTTGCAAAATATATATGTATATTCATATTCACAAGAAATTAAATGTACAAATTTACAACCCAAAGAGTAGACGATTATTATAATACTGTTCAAATAATGCCTGATATTGCTTGAAAATTTGATTGTGATTGGATAATTAGCATGCAAGTTATTAAAGAAACAATTTTAGAAGGGTTACTGATTTCGAAGACTCTGCAAAGTATGCAACAAAATTTAATCTTGTATTTTTACTATTTATTGCTGGTTAACAAATCGTAAAATATTAAATTAAAACTTAAATAAAAAATTTTTTTAAGAATAAAAAATGTTAAAAATAATAAATTAAAATTATAAATACAATAATAATAAATTATAAAAATTTAAACAATATAGAAAACATGTGTGATTTGCTGTGCTCAGCAAACCCCCTTACAAGTGCTACATACTTACAGGGTATGTAAAAGTCTCTTAATTTGCTGATTAATTGTTTAATATAACACATACGCAGCGTGTTATAGTATTCGATTAATGTGCAACAAAGCTGACCTTTCTCCTGGCGTTAAGCGTGAAATGGCCAACAAATCTTCCCAGAGCAACTTTCAATAGTTTTTAGCCTTTTTTTTGCAGCCGTAGGGCGCTCGCTTTGCACTCCATCAAGTGATTTATTTAACACGAGACGAAAGAACCAAGAACGGGCAAGAGTAGACAGTAGAAAGAAGGTGGGGTGGGATGGGGAGACCATTAAGAAGCATCAGCGGCCAGCGGCGCTCAGCTGCGTCCAGCTGTTGACCCACTGCACCAGTTTAAATACGCTCGCAGTTTGCCCCAACGTTGTTGCCATTGATTTATTGTACGCGATGCTCGATCTGTAGCTGAAATTGTGGCCGAACCTGAAGTTGTAGTAGCAGCTCTATGCTGATGCTCATCCGGCGCAATTTCATATGGATAATTACGGTGGGGCCCCCCTTTGAAGAGCTGCTCTAGGAATTGGAATCGGAAAGAGTAGGAGTTTGGAGTTTGGAGTTTGGAGTAAGGAAAATGAAAGGGTCTCGTGTATTGCGCCGTGGGACAGTTGCTGATTTAAATTCGTGTTAGGAGAGACACAATAATTACGGCAATTGGGCAAAACGAAACAAAATGAAACGAAACTGACGGGCACGACGAACGAATAAATGACGTGACTGACTGGCTGAGTGCCAGACTGACTGACTAACAGACTGAGTTCTTGTATAAGTGAGTGTGTGAGTGAGTGTACCAGCGAATGAATGAGTGCTTAAATGAATGACTTCGATTTGGTCTTGGGAACATTGCAAGAGACACAGAGAGAAAGAGAGACCATTAAAATTCTTTAGCGATGCGCCTGCGGGTTCCACTGTGCCTAGTCTCATTGCCAGTCAAGTTGACCCACTAAGCCGCACTTCGCTAGCATTTGTCGCCGTCTGTCAGCTTATGATTGTTTGTTATAAACTAAAGATATATCTCTATATATATATATAGTATAAATATCTATGCATATATATTGTATATTTGCCAAGCATTCTGTGTGTGGCGCCAAAGTCAAAAAGACAATCAAAAGCGGCCCACGTTGATGGCGGCGATTGCGCATGGCGACGCTGAGCTGCAGCCGGAGTCAGTCAAGTGGCTCACAGGCTTGGCCCGGCGTCGACTCAACATTTTACTTTTTTTTTAGCTCTTTTTTTAGCTTGAAAAAGTATGCATAAGTATTTACAATTCGATTTGGTTGATGCGAAGTTGAAATATTAAGTATACGTCGCGTCGCTTTGATTGAGCATTTTGACACCAGGGCTGCTGTAATGATTCAAATAATACACACAAACTTATGTATAGTATATATTTATGTGTGTATGTGTGTGTGTGCAGTATTTACGGCACTCTAGTTAACATGTTCGGACATGTTCGTTGTGCAACAGTTAACCAAAAGAAATAGTCACAGTTTATTGCAATTTTCAACTCAAATGGGGGCGCAGCATGAACTGCAGAAAGGCGAATAACTGTAAGACTGTTAACTGCAAATGTAAATGTGACTATAAAATTTAGATTCGAGTTGTTAAATAATTTATCTCTGTTGATTAGTCTAATTTTAATGACTAACTGTAAAATGTATCTTGAATAGAATTTTTAATTGAGATATGTAAATTGAGAACTGATATAAATTACATATTGAAAGTTCTATGGGTAGACTGTGGTACAGATTTATACCATGTGCTTCAATATGTTTATTATGTCAGCTTCGAGTGGTTCAAGAGATGAATGTTTGTGCATCCCTGGTCGTTCGCTTATCTATCTCTGTCACTTACTTTAGAGTAAAGCTGGTGTCTGCTTAGTTCTCTCACTACTCATTATTCATTATATATTGCATTCCCAGTACATTCGAATTCTTTAAAAGTTCATAGAATTCATGCTTATCATTTATAAGTTATAAATTCGTTAGGCTCTATCCCAACTATGTGTAGTAAGTGTATCTAACTCGTTTTCATGAAAATGATCATTATATATGGTAATTCTAATGCTAACCTATGTCTGGTTCTTTCTTTATATTAAACTGCACTAGAGATACATTTCAAATGCTTGGTATCTGGCTACTATATACACCATGTCTCCAAATTACATTTCCTTTATTGCCATATCTAGTGCACCCTGGTCCTCTTTGGTAATCTATCCAGCTTAGTTCGCTCTTCTATTCCTTATATACAATACTTCTTCCTTATGCCAGCTCAACTCAGTACATTTGCTTCTCAATGCAACCCTGCACGGCTAGCCCATCCCTGGCTTTGCTTGCGTTACTTAATCCGGCTTATTATGGAAGCTTAGCTGAATTTTTTCCCCATAACTACAGTCCATTTTTTATTATACACTATTTTTGTGTGCTGATTTTGTTTTGATTCGTACAGTTTTTATACCCTTCGATCATTTGAAAGTGGGTAAAAAAAGGGTATATTGACTGTGTAAACAGGCAGAAGGAGGCGTGGTAGACCTCACAAAGTATATATATTCGCTGATTCAGCCAGGTATGTCTGGCTATCTGCTCGTCTATCTGTTTCTGTCTGTTCGTCTGTCTGCCTGTCTATCTGTTCGTCTGTTAGTTTGTCTGTCCGTCTGTCTGTCTGCTCATCTGTCTGTCTGTCTGTCTGTCTCTGTAAACACACACATCTCAGTTGTTGTATAAGTTAGAGACACCAAATTTGGCATAAAGCTTCCTGTACACCCTATGCAGCTCTAGTTTATTTCAAATGTTGAGTGCCACGTTCATCGCGGTATAAAATCAATAATTTTATGTTTCTATACGGTTTATAAGCGACATATATTAGTGAAACTTACTGAATTTGACAAATACTTAGCTGACTACAGTATCTAGCTGTTTCTCGAATTTGCATCCGATGTGACCATAGACACAGAAGGTTTTGAAGTAACTGAAGCGCCTGCGCCTGCTGGTATGCTTTAATATGCGCCTGCATATGTCTGTTAGAGCGAGGAAGCAATAGACTGTAGCAGACTTTGTCTTTGTATTGGTTTTCAACACTTGTCGAAGGGTATCTTACTGTCGGGCTTGCCTTGCTTGACTGTTTGTCTGGTTTTGGTTGCGAATATCATTTTTTTTCTTGCTCAATTTCATTTGGCTGCACTTCAAATTGTTGTTGTTTTTGTTGTTGGCTGTCTGCAACTTTAAGCCAAGCCGGGCGCCGGCCTTATCGGAGCTTCGAAATTGCCGAAATGCAAGCAAAAATAATAATTTTCACTTAATTATCCAATGAGCAGACGAACGAGAAACAAACAGGCAAAGCAAACAAACAAAAGTATTAGGCTCAAACTGTTGATAATGATGATGATGATGATGATGATGGGGAGTTCTCTACCTACCCTCCCTCTCCCCCTCCCTCTCACTCTCCCTCTCTCTGATATTGCACGTAACAATTATGCGATCATTTGCAAGCTGATCTCGACCCCGATGTGGACATAGCTAATGATTAAATTGTTAAATTGTTGCCGATTTGTTCGCTGAAGCTCACATAACGTATACGCAGCGTTATGCAATTGCCAAAGAGAAAAGTAAAACTAATGAAAGACTACGAAAGTAACATTTGATTTTCTCTCTCTCTGGCTTTGCAGGATGATATGTTGCCGCCAGCAACGCAGCAACAGCAACTGTTGCAACAGCAGCAACATCAGCAACAGCAGCAGCAGCAGCAACAGCACTTGGACCAATGCGGCTTGACGCAGGCTGGCCTGGAGGAGTACAACATACGCGCCTCATCCTACTACGACCAGACAACGTTCCATCATCAGAAGCAGGCCTCCTATGCACAGTCCGAGGGTTATCATAGCTATGTCTCCAGTTCCGATTCAACATCAGCTACGCCGTTCCTGGACAAGTGAGTAGAACTACAACAATGATCGAGTGCTGAGCTGAGCTGAGCTGAGAAACATGTTTTGTGGCGACAATTATGAGTTTTATTTCCATTACACACACACGCGAATACACACACACTCATAGCGTGGCACACACGCATATAAAAAGTGATTAAAAGTGATTCTTGGTAAGGAGCACATGGAGCCATAAACAGCGACAGCGAAACTAGCTGAAAACTTTCAAGGTCTCAAGACTCTCAAGTTGCTCTATTGTCATTGTTGTTGCTATCGTTGGTAAACTTGCCACAACAACAACAGCAGCAGCAACAACAGCAACAGCAGCAGCGACAGCAGCAACTTGAAGAGAGTTTTGCTTGCTGTACTCGCTGTCATGTCTATCGCCATCGAAATGCGATTTTGAAGGCTAAGCCGAAATTCAAGTAATTACGGCCACAGTCTGCCTGTCTGTCCTCTTTCTGTCTGTCTGTCTCTGTCTGTCCGTCTGTCCGTCTCTTCATCTGTCCGTCTGTCTGTCTGTCCCACTGTTTGTCCATCTGTACGTGTTGTAGGAAACGCCAAAGCAACATGACAACTAGCAAAATTGTTCGCTTTATTTTCTGTATGTAGTCAACGACGCAGCACGCAATGATTTGCCATTTTCAACTAACTCAACTTCAACTCTGCCTGCCCTCTTCCCCCCCTCTTCTTCTGCTCCTCCTTTCTCATGCTGCTTCTTCTGCTTTATCTGCTTCTACTCTAGATTGCGTCAGGAGAGCGATCTGCTGTCGCGCCAGTCGCATCATTGGTCCGAGAATGATCTGTCATCGGTCTGCAGCAATTCGGTGGCACCTTCGCCCATTCCCCTGTTGGCGCGTCAATGCAGCAGCCGCAGCAGCAGTGGCGGCAACATTAGCACCACCAGCAACAACAACAACAGCAGCAGCAACAGCAACAGCAGCAGCAACTGCAACGCCAACTCACTTGCCCAGCATAACAACAACACAAACAGCTCGGAGAGCACCTCATCAACGGAGACACTCAAATGGCATGGCTCAATGAGCGACATCTCCGAGGCGAGTCATACCACAGGGTACAGTGCCATCGCCGAGTCGGGTAAGTGTGCAGTGTTGCAAAGGGTTGGGTGGAAGAGTTAAGGATTGTCTGGGATGAATGGGTTTATATTATGATTAAATGGGTTTGAATAATGCACGATTGAGTGGAGTGTTTTAGTGTTGCATAGAGATGCAAGCAGTTGTAATGCTGCTGATGTTTGACCAGTGTTGGGTAGAACTTTCCAGCATGGTATGCTACAAATAGCGTGAGACATTATAACTATTATCATGTGCATATGTATATATAATCCATAATTAAATAGGATCATTTAGTTTGGTAATGATGAGATTCCATGCTCTAGTGTTGGTAAAGGTTAGATAGAACATTACGGACAGTGTGGAAAGGCATAAAATGTAACTATTTAAGTAAGATATGTAAACTTATGATCCCTTCAAGAATATAGTGTGTTAGTTGAGAAATAATTAGGATGTCTTTTAGTTGAGGAATGGAAAGATTCATTGTCTTTTGCTAGTGTTGCAAAAGGTGGAATAGAACCTTCAGCATGTTGTGCTAGAAATAAAATAGGACTATATAATTATTATAAGTGTTTAAATAGTCCCAAATCAAATAGGTTGTTTTAGTATTGTATAGGATTGCAAGGTCACTGATGCTTAGGTAGTGTTCGAAAGGAATGAAAAGACCTTTAACGAGGTATTATAGAACTTTAATATGGAATTATGTAGAATTTGTATGAGCTAGTTATATAATTTGTTGTTATTTCATTAATCAATAACCTCATTAATAATTGACTGGAGTCAGACAAGCTGTTTTCACTCTGAATTAGTGTCAAATGTAGCCATTTTACGGCTAAAACTCAGTTCATTCTCTTATTTAACTTTAGTTAAAACATTAGAGTTGTTTCTATATAATTTGCTGGATTATTTTATACAAACCTTTGGCAGAAATCAACAAAAACTTTACCAAGGCTGCGCATCTTTAAAGTTTAGCCTTTTTCCAGCCAACAAATAGGTCTTAATGCCTATATAGACAGGAGTAATCCTTCTATAAATATGCAAGTATTAGGTACAAGCAAAACAGAGTTGTCTATCTCATATTTCTGGCACACAATAAGGCAGTACAAGTCAGTCTACTCAGTCTAAATTCCACATGAACCTTTCTCTTGTACCCCTGTTATTTACATATATCTCGTTCTGGAATACCTCTGTTATATACATATATCTCCAGCTATAATACCCCTGTTATTTACATATATCTCTTGAGCTGGAATACCCCTGCTATGCATATCATAAACCTGTCCGAGGCGCAGAACGTGACTTTATCTTGAAATTTTAGAAGCCTGCCAAACTTGTTTTATTTTTCTTGGCCTCTCACATTAGCTATGGGGTGTGACAGGGGGGTGGGGTGGTGCGACCTTGTGTCATTGTTTGCTTGGCCCCTCATTGACCGACTTTTACTGCTCCAGCTCCAGACTGCGCCCCCAAGTCCAAACGATTTGCCCAAAACTAAAACTAAAGTTCTGTCTCTCTCTCTTCCTCCCTCCCTCTCTCTCTGTCTGTCTCTCTCTTGCAGTCTCCTCATCGCAGCTGATAGTGCACAGCTCGCGCGTGCTGACGCCCAAGCGGCACCAGAGCGAGAGCGTGTTGTATCTGCACGACAACGAGCTGACATTGCCGGCAACTGCAGCAACGACAACGTCGTCCGCGACCAGCGGCGGCAGCAGCGGCGCCCTCAACTCGTCGCCGATCTCAGAGGACGCTGTGCCCGCGCTGCGCGTGCAGCATCGTCACAGTCCCAGCTATCCGCCGGTGCATACATCCATGGCGCTGCATCGCTTCCAGCAGCAGCCCAACTACAAACTGAGCGCACAAAGTTCCTTGCCAGAGTTGGAGACGGGCGTGCCGCAACACGCCAGACGTGCCACACTGCGTGGCCAATCGCAGTCGACAGGGGATCTGCAACAGCAACAGCAGCTGCATCGTCCTGCACAGAAGCACAAGTCCAGCATATCGGTGACCATCTCCAGCAGCGAGGCTGTGGTCACCATTGCCCCACAGCCGCCGCCCAGCAAGCCGCAGCTGAGCAAGCTGGAGCTGCACAGCTGCAGTGCACCCAATGTGGCAAGCAGTGGGGGGGAACAGGGGGAACAGCACTCGCCTGCCTCCTCATATCGCAGCAATCATCGCCTCTTCCCGGTCAGCACCTACACGGAGCCGTCGCAGCAGCACAGCAACACCTCGCAGTATGTGCAGCATCCCAAGCCGCAGTTCAGCGCTAATTTGCACAAGTCCGCCAAGTAAGTAATCCTAGCTGGAAGATTGCACTTGCTGCCAACTAATCTCCTACTTCTACTTCCCCTTCTTCCTCTCAGACTTCCTGTGATAACTCCTGCTGGCTCTGCTGTGCAGCCCGCCTGGCACTCGGTCGCCGAGCGCATCAATGACTTTGAGCGCACTCAGGATGCTGCACCCAAGTTTGCCTATCTGGAGCCCAGCAAGACGCACCGCTTGTCCAATCCGGCACTGAAGGCGCTGCAGAAGAACGCTGTGCAATCGTATGTGGAGCGGCAGCAGCAGCAGGCGCACAAGGAGGAGCAGCAGCTGCTGCGTCCGGGACACGCGTCGTATCAATCGCTGCAGGCCGAGCGCAAGTCTCTGCCCAACAATCTCAGTCCCATCTCAAGCAGCAGCGGCGGCGGCGGCTCTGGTTGCAGTTCCCCCACGCCGCCACCGCCGCCGCCGCGTTCGCGTTCGCTGCTGCCCAATCTGCTGCGTCGCTCCAGCTCCGCCTCGGACTATGCGGAGTTCAGGGAGCAGCACAGCCAGCACAGCCGGGAGCAGCAGCACAGTCGGGAGCAGCACAGTTGGGAGCAGCAGCAGCAGTTCCTGTTGCAGCACAGTCGGGAGCAGCATCATCAGCCCAGCATACGCAACATTAGCAGCGCCGAGAAGTCTTCGTTCAATGATATAGGCATGCCACCGCCTCCGCCGCCGCCACGTGGCCGTGTGGCGCTGCCCAGCAGACGCACTTCCTCCGCCACGGAGTATGCGCCCATGCGGGAGAAACTGTTGCTGCAGCAGGCCGCAGCGCTGGCACATCAGCAGCATCATCCGCAGCAGCATCGTGGCATGGCGCACGCCCACCAGCCCACCACAACGCCCACAATCTGCCCCTGGGCCCTGCGCCAGAGCGTCCGCCCGAGCGTCCGCCCAAGCATCCGCATTTGCGTGTGCCCTCGCCAGAGTTGCCGCCGCCACCAATGACGCTGGCCGTTGAACTGGACACCAGCTACACCTTTGATGAGCCACTGCCGCCACCGCCGCCGCCGGAAGTGCTGCAGCCGCGTCCGCCGGCATCGCCCAACAGGCGCAACAGCTTTGCGGGCGCCTCGACGCGCAGTCGTGCAACGCCAACGCTGGCGCCGCCCAAAGCTGCCGCCGCAGGTGCCCAAGAAGCCCACCAGCTTGCGGCAACAGGTGAGTGCCCCTCTCCCTCTCTCTTTGCCACACATGCCACTAACTGCTGTCTGTTGCCACGCTCTCTTCCGCAGCTGCCACACAAGCCACAAGCTGCGCTGGCGAATGGCGCCGCCGCCGTCGCTGCCAAGCCCACAAACTCAAATCTGCCCACCAACACCAACAGCCGCAAGCGTCCGCACATCCCGGAGAGCGGCACAGCCAGCGTTGTTGCCTCGTCTGCCCCCACAGCTGCTTGGCAGCAACACTGCCACCGCCGCCCTTGCTGCCCCGTGCACGTCCCACGCACGTCGACAGCGTCATTGCCAGCAATCTGAATGCGAATCTGGAGAGCAATCAGCAGCAGAAACTCAGGTGAGTGCTGCGCATCAATCATACGCCCCGTGCAACTCAAATGCATTTCTCATTTATGCAACTCACAAATTGTTAGCGGGTTTTTCTCTAGCGGCTTTTAAATGTGGCTACTCTGTGAACATTGATTGGGTTAGTTGAAGCTTTAATTAAACTTTGGCATGATGTGGTGCTTAGAAACTTTGTATAGCTCTGTTAACTAAAAGTTTTAAGCTAGAAAAAGGTCTTTAAACTTATCTACAAACAGCTTAAAGTCCTAAGAACTATCTCAGCTCTTAGTTATAATGCCATTAAACTTTGATGTGGAATTCGTGGTTAATCAGTTAAGAAATAAGCATAAGCTGAAAGCTTTGAACTGTAGAGAAGCACTTGAAAGTTACTTTTTAAGCAGCTTACAGGCTATACAGCTATCAAAGCTAAACTACACAACTTATTAAACTTCTTAAAATTATATTAACTATCAATTACACAGACATTAATTAAAATATGTAAACGTATGTGATAATATGTTAGCTCTATTACATATTTCGCAAACAGAATTAGTGACCAGAAGCGCATTAAAGCTTATTCAACTTAAAGTTCTGCACAATATTGACAGAGAGAAGCTCTTGAAAGTTATTCTTTTAACCGGCTCAGGCAACAAACATGTTGCAAGCTTTTTTATCTTTATGAACTCACAAGTTAGAAGCTTCTTCAAGTTCCTTTGTATGCAGTAAAAATACAGATAAGAGTTTAATAGGGCCATTAACTTAAAGCCTTGCATCCACAATTTCCCTGTATTATTATTTTTATTGTAATTATTTAACTAAACGCAAGCAAAGCATTTGAACTTCTTGTGTAAGCAGGAAGTATATAGTTGAAAGCTTTTTTTTAATCTGTATAAATGCTATTCATAATTACAATTAAATAGCTAAAAATAGCTGACCAAAAGCACCTTAATTCGCTCATTAAGCTTATTTGGTCATTAGCATTTTCAACTCGCAACCTTAGCAGAACAAAAGAATCGCTTGAAGAATTTAAATCCAACTCGAAATGAAGCAAATAAAATAAGCCAAAATTACTTTGGCCACATTCCAACTTGAGCAGAATATATATAAACATAAATATATATATAAATTGTATATATATATCTATATATAACCTACAATATATTGTTGAGTGGATTAAGTGTAAGCTGGCATTGTTCTTGACCTTATCGAATCCAATTAGGCAACGTGCGTGTAGCACAGTAGCAGCAAAGCTGCAGCGCAGAGCTTTTGGCTAATAAGCTGCTTCCTTTTTGAGGCAGTGAGGCAGGTAAGGGGTAGCGGGAGCGCGGGTACAGTGGGTGCCGTCAATCAGCTGTCGCTTAATGTGCGCAGCTCGCTTTAATGCCGCTGGCGGTCTAATTGGATTATGAAACAGACTTCAACTGACGCGAATCACAGCGAACTTTCGCTTTTCTGCCCAGTGTGGGTGCCACCCCCCCCCCGCCACCCCCTCCCCCCTCTGGAGGCAACAAATGTGTCAACATTGTGTATGCTCCTGGCGCTTTGTTCTTTGTTGTTGTTCTCTTGTAAAAGCCAAACGAATTGTAATCGCCTATCGGCAATCGAACAATCGAAAACTGGAATTGAAAATTGAAATTTATGTTGAAGTAGAGAGGGAAGAGTAAAGGGAGGGGGGATGGGGTGTCGCTGTACTGTCGCTGACATTGATAGATGAACGAGCTGGCTGGGGGTTCATTAGCGCATACTTTTTGCACCCACTGTGGCGCATATGCTGCGCTTGCTAGCTGGCTTGCGGCTGGGTGCGGGCATTAGATAACCAGTTGACTTGGCTGTCTCTCTCTCTCTCTCTCTCTCTCTCATTCTCTCACTCTGTGCTTAGCTACCAAGTGGAGCAGCAGGCCGCAAGTTGTTGCTTGTTGTTGCACTGCATGTTGTACTGTTTGTTGTACTGTTTGTTGTTGTTGCAGCTTGTGGCATGCTGAACAGTTTGTGCTGTGGCTCGCTGACACCGCTGCAGACCTTTGCGGCACGATTTGTTGCAGCACATCCAGGCACGAGACAAATATTGACACAATTTGTGGCAAGTTTTGAGGGTTTGTCTGCCCCCCTGCCTCCTCATCCTACACTCTTCTCCCTCTCTCTCTCTCTATCTCTCCTCTGTTTTGCCAGTTCAAACGTGTCTCATTTGCATTTTGAAAGTTTATTTGCTGTTCATGTTTGTCGCGCTAACAGAAATTGGAGCAAAGGGCAGCTGCATTTCCTCTAGTTTGCCATCACCTGCACACACACAGGCACACACACAGGCATTAGGCACACACAGACCTGAGAAACTGACTGTAATCATTGCCTTGCTGCCTGCCTGACTGACAGCCTTTTTTTTCGGCTGCATTAATTGGCTGAACACCTACGGGCCTGCAGCTGAGGTGTGTCTGCCTGCCCGCCTTCCCCTTACTACCTCTCTTCTCTCCCCTCCCCTTCCCCCCTGCTCTCTCTCTCACACCATGTGTTCTCGACAGGCGCTAATTATCGCCTCTGCACAGCCGGCGGGCTGGTCTAGGCCCAGAGTGCCTCAGCCTCAGTCAACAGCTCTGAATGGCCATTTGAATTAATTTCGTAGCCAAAACTAGGCGAACCGTATTATTTTCAAATTAACTGCACAGCGCAGCACACGCGGCGTATGCGAAATAAATCACTCATGCGCCGCATTGCGCACCCGTAGCCGGCATAGCAAGGCAGACAAAATAACTTGCAATTGCCAAGACAATTCAATTTGCGAGACACTCGCGACAGACAGAGAGACAGACAGAGAGACAGACAGAGAGACACTCGCGATGCAGTCGCCGCGATTGCAGGCGGCATCTAATCCCCCCTCCAGCTCCCCTCTTCTCTTCTCCCACTGCTTAACAATGAGAGCGACGTCGTGAGCAACATTTAACAAAGTGCTTGCCATAATTTTGGCGCTATCGCCAACTAAATATCGACAGCAATAATCGATTGAACTTTGAGCCGAGAATATTGTGAAATCAAGCCAAAAACTAAATACAAAGAAACGCACACACACACACGACAGTCTGCACATTGCATTAAATGCATTTTATTTTATGGTCAACGCCAAGTTTTTGTTGCTGTTGTTTCTCTTCTGTATATAGTTTCCATCTGATTTGTGTTCACTGTCAGGGAACACGCAATTGTTATTTTTTACGATCGAAAAAACTAAAAAACAACATTACTTTGTTCTTGCCGGCTGCTTATCTGCGTCTCTTGTCAATTTGCAATTGTTTTTTGCGCTTGATTTACGCAGATGCTTAATAGATTATTAACTTGTAGAGCGTTTATATCGTATATATCTGTATATTGTATATAAATGGTAGTGCTATAAAGCCATAAGAGGCTTTTCGCAAATGTTTTGGGCGACCATCTGCGACGGAAAGCCAGAAAAAGTCAAAAAAAAAAGCTAAATAGAAAATGTCATCTGCGCTGGTGAAGGAAAACTGTGCGAGAGGGTGAGGTATCATTGCCTGCTTTTAGGCTGCTGCGTAAGTACGCTAGCACGCGAAAGTATGCAACATAATTTGCATCTGCCTGTGCCAGTAACAATAAAAATAGCTAGATTTTTCACTGTTTGCTACTTTCGAATACAGCTAGATTCGGCGCGATAAAGCTGAGTTGACAACACTAATTGCTGTTGCTGCGCGTTGATTCTAATCTATGAGAGAAAGAAAGAGCGAAACACTTTGGCCACTCTAAAACCCCAAAAGCATCGTTTATTTCGCTAGTGTGATTAACAATTAAATGCAAGCAATAATCAATAAATAATCAAGTGCGAAATAAACAATAATTGAGTGAGGTTGATAACGTCGGAACTGACCAACGAACCTTAAAAATGCGGTAGTCCGCATTCCCCGAATTCTGATAAGGCATGAGACGCAAAGCCTATAAATAGATGAATTAATTAAACAATCGAGATATTTATAAGAATGCTGAATCAATATGTTTTAAATATTTTGTAATGCACAATAAATAGCTCAATGTGCTGCAGTATAATACACTCACTCAAAACATGCATACTCTGAGCGTAACTATGATCGCTCAAAAACCTGTGATGAGTGGAAGAGCGAGAGAAACTGACTGCCAGAGCGAATTCAACAGCAGCAGCAACAACAACAGCAGCACCATGTACTAACTCCCGCTGCACTGCAAACAAACTCTCTAAGTGAGCACACGAGCATAAGAGCGCAACAACAACGTGCATGCACTCTCTCTCACTCTCTCAACTGCTGCACCACTAACACACTCTCACTTTTAAACACTGCGCAGACTTGTCGCCGTCGCGCACACTCCCCATAGGCCTGTGTGACTGCACGCTCTCCCACAGCACACGCACAATGCTCTCTCACAGTGCTTGCTCTCTTGCTCTTACTCTCTCCCAACTGGTTGCCGGCTTCGTTTATTTATCGTTTGTGGTCGCAACTTCAATCGAGTGAAAACCGCTGACGCGTGCAGACGTACGCGCAGCACCAGCGACAGCGACTGAATTCGGCGCGTGTGCAAATTAAAGTTCTCCCCACCTATTCCTTCTCCCTGCCCCTACCACAGCACCAGCTGTGGGTGTGAGTGTGTCTGTGTCGAAGATCGAATCGCGAATGCGAACGAATTTGTCATAAAAGAAAAGAGTGAGAAACAACAAAAACATCAGCAACAGCAGCAATGCTAAACTTTCGCCTCTTTTGCATACGTGTAAATCAATTGCAATTGAGTCAATAGAGCAGCTCCATCCCCTTCCCACACACAAACACACACATACAAACACTCGCACAAGTGCAACCCCCTTCAAACGAGAAAAGAAGTGCAAAGAGAGTGAGAGAGAGAGTGTGACAGTGAGAGAGTAAAGTGTCATCCGAGTGAAACAAGGAAGTTTGCGGCGCAGTTCAAATGTGCGACAACAACAGCAAAAATTGCATTTAATTTGCGGCAAAAGCAACTGTGAATAACAACAACAATAAAGGAAGAGAGCGAAATAAGAAAAACAAAAACAAAAAACATAATCGAACACGTTGCTGCACGTTCAAATTGGATTTCACAATTTTGGATACCGTCGATCAGCTTAAAATGGTTTTCGGCGGCAGATTTCGCATCAGAAGGTAACATATTAAATAGAATAAAATAAATACAAATAAAAGTGGGAGAAGCAGGAATTGTTTGACAGAATTTCCTGCTTTAATTAATTAATTAATTAAAACACAAAGAGCGCAGCCTGCAACAGTTGCTCAACTTTATCTGCCTCTAATTGCACCAGTTTCTGCGTCAGTGTGTGTGTGTGAGCTTGTCACTGTCTGTCGGCTAACTTTAGTGTGACCATATTTAGCATGTTCAATGCACGACTCGCTAATGACGACAGTTAGCAAGAGAGGTAGAGGGGGAGAGACAGACACACACACACACACTCAAAGAGCTGCTAATAACTGTGCACAGCTGTTGCATGCAACATGGCAGTTTTAACTGACGCTGCCACTGACTGCAATTTGTCTTGTAGGCGGCAGGTGCAAAGAAACACACTGGAATACCTTTTCTTATGGCACGTTTCCTGCTGCTGACAATCAAAATCAGGCTGAGTGAGAAAGGGACAGACAGGAAGAGAGGGGGAAGAGACAGAGAGGAAGAGAAGTAGTTTGAAACCTTTGTCAGACACGCGCCATATAAACGTAGCCCTCTCTGACTAACTCCAACGGATCCTATATTGATTTTTCTGTGGTAAACTAGTTTAAACCGGTTCTGTCTCGAGTCACCCTTAACAACGGTTTTAACGACTACGACACACCCTGAGCAAGATCGTCACCCTCATCCTCACAGCAGGCTCACCCTCAGGCAACCTGCACAGCTGCAACGCTGACAAAAGCTGACTGCTAACCGCATGCACTACACATTTTCCTTTACCTATTGTTTTCTGGCGTAGAACCCTTAAACACAGCAACGAATTCAATGAAATTTGCACTGTGGATTCATCAGAAGAATTAACATTGATTTATGCAGAGTCACATGCTCTATTGCGCATAAATTACTTTAATTACCGCACGCTATCAATGCCAACAACAACAACAACAACAGTACCCAGTAGCACCCTCAGTTCTGCTCGAGTACCGACTTCAAAAAGCAAATTAATTTGTTTGCGTTTACAAATAAGTCGCCTCCTCTGCTTTTGTTCCATTTTTGTTCCGTTTTTGTTATACATTTCGTTTCTTGTTTTGTTGTTGCTTTATTTTATTAAAGCTTTGCACGAATTTCGACATCGGCAAAAGAATTTGCTGTCAATGGAGAAAATGTTAACGAACCAACACTAAATTCATTCGCAATCAATAAAGAAAACAGTAAAATAAACACATGAAGAAAACAAATGAGGAAGAGGGAGAAAGATTGAAAATACTTACAATATGTTAAATCACTTGACAGCCAATAGAATTTTGGTTTACGATCACGAGTAGAACTTGGAACGTTTTTGTGGAAATTGCTCTGACCTTCGGCGAGCGTCAAACGGAATTGAATTGATTGAATTGTGCAGGGCCTAATGTTTGCTGTTATTATAATATTGTGCTGGTGCAGGCCACTAAACAAATCAAACAATCAAACAATAAACGTTTATTGTGCCACAGAGCGCTTTACATGGCCAATCGATTCGATGCGGTGTGTTTTTAGGGGGGTTCGGCTGAAAGATGCGCTGTAAAAGAATTGAACAGATCAATTTGCAATACAATATAATATAATTTTTGCATTGTTATGAAACTTTTGGCATAGAAAGAAAAGAACTTGATGCGTTTTTCTAGCAAATTTCATAATGATTTGTACATGTTTAAAATAGCTTCTAAACTTTAGCATGTTTATAATGCCTTTATAAACTTTTATCATAAGTTTTAAATGTCTTAGCTGATTTCATTCCTTCTTATTCCTAATAGACAATAGAATTTTAACTATATATTGTATAAGACTATTGACTTAAATCATTCACATTCCTAAGGATTTGACTTAAAACAGCATTCTTAGGGATACAATAGTTAAAACATTTAACTTTTATCACGCCATTTGACACTTGCAAATGCCTTACTGGTGTCCAAATGCATGTACAGGGTATATTTACAATGTAGCTGGTAATGCCAAGCTGTTACCTTCGCTCCCTATTGCCTTCTCCTGCTCCCCCTCCCCCCTAATCCTTGCCTACTCTTTCGAAAAGTGAAAAACATCAACGGCAAAATGTCAAGAGTTTTCAATTAACGCCTGCTGCTCTATAAAAATTGATTGTTCCTTCGCATTGAATACAGATCAGTTAAGATCTGTTGTATGAGAGCGACAGAGATATGGTTGATATATATATATATATATATATATATATATTTAAACAGGTTTTTTGCCTGTTGATGTTTGCTTTTGTTTATCGCGTGTTTTGCTCGACTTTGGGTTATTTTTGTGGCATGCCAAAATATCATACAACACTTGAGCAAATACGAATTGAACATGCATATCAATTGGAGCAGCAGGAACAGCAGCAAGCGACAATAAAATACGCTTTTTACAATTCAACAATTATTCAGTCTTAATTAAAATGTATAAAAAATATTCCATTTCTTTAAGCGACACTGACAAATTGACAATTAAAGCCTTTTCATTTAAATATCGACGCGTAAACATTTTAAGTTAAAGGCGGAAATTGCCGTAAAGACAAAAGCGATAAACAATCAGATATAACTAAAGATGAAAATGAACAAAGAACCCTTACTAAGTTAGCAATTAAGTTTCAATTGTTTCTTGCAGTGTAAGCTTGTTAACTTACTTTCGTTATATGACAATCTCTTTCATACTTCCCAGTTTTACTGCTTAAACTTATCTCAATATTTACCCTATTTGCTTAACTGGCACATTTATTTTACATCCTTCCAACCCTTACTCCTTTTCGCTCAGTGTAGAACTGTAGTTTGCTCTACATATTCCTGCCTATTTCGCTCAGTGTCTCTGCTAACTAACAAAGTTCATTAGACCGCCCGCAATGTTATCGAAAATTTGTTAGACATGCTTTTGTTGGCTAGCAGCTCAGCAAACTTGTTTTCAATTCATCAATCAATCAATAGCTTGATCAGTTGTTGTCTGTCTCTCTCTGCCCCTCTCTCTCTCTCTCTCTCTATCTCTCTTTCGTGCTGTTTGTTGTGTTTGTGCCAGTTCTGTATTATGATAATTAGTTGTAGCGCGTTAGAAAAATCAACGTAGAAAACTTGAAACTTCCCCCCAAAATGTTGCCCTCTAATCAGCAAAGCCGTCGCCCCGCTCCTCCTCCTCCTCCCTCTCTTCCCACTCAATCAATTGTCTCATTCTGATTGGAGGTGTACACGTATGTGTGTGTGTGTACGTGCCAAGTTCTGGATTATCCATTATAGCTACAAATGTCAATGTACCCGATATGCAAATGCTGCGTCGGATCGTTGGTGTTCCATGTAGAACCCTTTGCAGGTTAACTCAAGCTCAACTACACAGTTGGGATAGCAGGCATACTACCTGCTGCCTGCTACTCCAGATATGTGTATATATCATTGCATTCTAATTGTAATTTGTTGTTGCTGTTGTTGTTTCTTGTGCTATATTTACGTAGTTACTTTCCCAGCTTATCTGAAAGTGAACGGGCGTAGAGAACAGAGAGAGAAGCAGACAGAATGAATGGAGAAGGGGAAGGGAGGGGAGAGGGAGCACTGTTGGGGAGTCAGCGAACCATCAAGTCGAGTCGAGTACTCTGGCTGTATCTACAATGGCCCGGGGAATACGCGGGCATTATGCATGCATATTCTAAAACAAAAAGCCAAATGAAGTTAAATGAGTGCAGGCGACAAAACAAAAGGGGCGTCAAATATCAAGCCGAGTGCGACTAAAAAATACGCTATAAAAGTTGCCATAAAGTTGATATTATACTTCAACTATAACTATCATGTTTATGATATAATTTCTTACTTTTATTTTTTATTTCTTAATCCAACTTTTATAATGCTTCTCAACTTTCTCTCAGCGCTTCTTACCAGAATCTCTCGTGTCTAAATATGGAATTTCTTTAATTATAGATGGGAATACCCCCAATCTTACACGGCTTTATAAGCCTGGGAAGTTTCTAATTTATGAAGCACTATAAAAAGAATATATATTGCACAATTCCGACAATTTTCAATGGTCGCTGATTTTGCTATAGCTCCGCAATAAACGTTAAATCTTGTCGGCCATAAATCTCTAAACACACCTAGGCATATACTATATATACCATGTATATAATATATATATATGCTCTGCTGACCTCTAGCTATTATCATTGAAGAATCCTGTTTGGAATCTTTGAATTCCGTTTGTTATTTGCGAACAAACATTGGATTAAGATATGCCCGCGCTGGCATAGTGCATATGCAGAGACCTCAGATTGTAATTACAACAACGGTTTATGGTGGGTAACATTCTACAGCAGAATTGTTCAGAGATAAAGCGGGCAACAAGTTCAAGTCGAGCGGGCAGACAAAGTACCGCAAAAGTTAAACAAATGTAGCAACAAGTCAGCGACAAAGACACAACAGACAACAAAAAGAATGAGGAAACAAAAGGGCGGCTAAAGCAGAAGAAGCCAACAGCTACAGGTGTCTACGGGCTCATACATATACATATGTATATACATATCTATATATTGTAAAGAACAGTTTGTACGGCCTACGTGTGGTGACGAGATACAAATGTATCTGTATCTGTACGTTAGCCAAAAGGCTCTTTGGTATACGGGCCGGGTGACAAGGTCGCGGTCTTTAATGAGAACTCGGGTCCGACAATAAAACTGTTTCAATTAGCCCGCAAAATTAATGAAGAAACAAAGCTTTAAACGCTCCAGTAACCTCCGGCGTGCAACTTCCTTTCCAACATCGTGAAATCATTAAGAAATCCAAACAGCACAAAATTTCACAAATTAACTTTATAGCACGAATGAATTTCTTGCCGCACGAGACCAGACGAGACCAGACGAGACCAGACAAGAGATGCACGATACATATATATCGTATACATCGTATACATTATAACGATATAACGATATATTAATAATTATGAGCTGAAAAGTGCCCAAAAGGTAAATAAAAAACTCTTTTTGGCTTCCTGTTCGCCTGACGGGTTAACTGTTTACTGTTTTCTGTCTTGGCTACTGGAAACGACAGACGACACGTACATACGTATACATATGTATGTATTGTGTGTATGAATCGATCGCATCGATCGTTAGCTCGTTGTCTTCGCCGCCTTCTCTGGCTCGTTTCTTTTGGGCCGGGACCTGACTCTGGGCTCTGGGCTGTGTTTTTGGGCTTGGGCCAAGCACGAAAATTGCTTTGACATAAAAAAGTACAATGAACAAAAATGCTCTTTTTTTAGTGGGTCACGCGCGTCATGACGCGGACGGAGGAGGGGCAAATGAAAAGCCTCGGCCATGCGACCAGCCCACCCAGCTGATAAAAATCAAAAACATGCGCAAAAAACGACTCAAAAATAACCAAAATAAAAACCCAAATTAAAATCGGAGCAAGCACTTGGACTGTGTTTGCTACGGAACGGGGTCTGGGTCTGGTCATTACTTAGCCTATGCTGGGTTTCCCGGCATTTTTAAATTGTGTGTGTGTTTCGTGTGTTTGCCTAATTTACCTTTGTTTTGTTCGTATTTCCCCCTGGCCCCTTGGGCAAAATGTATTGCAATTAAGTTGAATTTTTATTTATACGTATTGCCATTTAAAAAACGCAACAAATTTCACAGTCGCCTGGGAAGGTCTTCGTGATATTTGAGCAATGTAACGCTCGTGCAATATGTAATTGAATGAGAGGAACTTGGGTGGCTTTTCATTTCTGTGTGTCTTGGGCAATGGGAGCAGGTTAATGCGATGGAGATCGCCCTGAATTTAACTAATGCCCACTACTTACAATGCCTGCGAAATTATCATGCTAATTTCTGTAATCTTATTTTGATAACTTGGCTTAAGCACGATGGAAGATGGTTTTTAATACTTTATAAAGTGTGTTTGTTTGAAGAACTTAACTTTGAACTCTGCAGAGCATTGATATTTGATTAATGACAAGCTGCACTTAAAATTTTAGCTGAAATAGTATTTTGTTAGGGATTTTTAAGTGAATACAATAGTATAATATATATTGATGATGATATTATAATATATATATATATATTTGATGATCAAAATCTTTGTCTAATCTCAGTATTAGTGCAATATCTGTCTATCTACTGAGTTTCAGCTGAATACAATGTTTTGTTAGGGTTTCTCAAGTGAATAGGATAGTATAATATGTAGTTGATGATCATAATCTATGTTAAATCTCAGTATAAATGCAATATCTGGCTGTCTACTGATTTTCAGCTCAATCTATAGTATTGTTATGGTTTTTTAAAGATAAAACCCTTAGTGCTTTATCAAAATCTTTATCTAACGAAAGTAAATCCATAGGAATGGTATTTAGTCATTAAAATACTTTATTTAAAAATTTCAGCTGCAAATATAGTTTTGTTTGGCTTGCAAGTTTTGTACCTTTAATTGTTAATCAAAATCTTTGTCTAATCGCAATATACATGCAATATTAATTTCAGCGCTATCTATGATTTTATTAAGGTTTCTAGCTTTATACCCATAGTAACATAGGTAATCCTTGTCTAACCGAAGTATACTTGTAATGTCTAACTCTACACTGCGTGCCTGCGTTGCAGTTAATATTATAGTTTTGTTTTGGTTATAAAGACCAAAATTGAAGTTGGTAACCCAACACGTTTCCCAAACTGTATAAATGAGCATTATTTAACTGTGGCTCGAGTTTCAGTTGAATCTATCGTTTTGTTGGGGTTACCTTTATGCACAAAACACCACTTTATGCACCCATAAAACTCAACACTCTGCGTGAGAAGTGACGCAAATAAATCTGTTGTCATAAAGAGTTGATTTTATTGCACTGATCTGGAGGGAGTCATGGAGGTACTCTTGTAATTGCAAATAAGTTGAGATCATGCAACGTTTTCTGTGGCTGTTGTTGTTATTATTGTTGTTGTTGCTTTGTCTTATTCGTCATTCCCTGTTTTTGTTTTTGTCACGATATTTTTGCATGTCCGTCGCAATGGGAATCGCATTGAGAGCTCGGGATTCTCTTTGGCCCAAGCTACCCAAGTCGATAACCGCAAGTCGCGAATTGATGATCGTTGTCAATCGGGCGTGGCAGGCCTTCCAACTCTCTTCCCTCTCCTGTTCCCCCTCTCTCTGTGTCTCTCTGCCTGTCTGTCAATGAACTTGGTCTTTTTGCTACGTGCCTGCAATTATTCTTGAGCAAGAAGAGAGGAGAGGAGGGAGGTAGCTGCCAAGGAGGGTAGAGTGTCCAAAGCGGAGCACCTTTTGCATAAATTGAAATTGAAGCCAATGTGTGGTGGACAAAGCAACCGAAATAAAATATTGCGCAATGTATCTCAATATTGAAATGAAACATTTAATGCGCCCGACGTGTTGAGCCTACGCAGAGTCTGAGAACGCGCTCGTAAAGTGCCGTTAGAAGCTACGCTGTGTGGAAATTCAATTAGTGACACCCACAAGATAGACACGCTGCATGGAACCACGACAATGGACAATGGGACAAAGGCGCGTTCTCGTGCTCTCTTGCTTAATGGACATAATCATTACAAAAGCAAAGCACAGAGACAAGCACAATTGCACACACACACACACACACATACATTCGAATACATATGCAGAGTGTCGTAAAACTTAAAAAGCAATTTAATTTTATAGCAACTCAAATTGACACCAAGAAAACCCAAAGAGCCTGGGAAACAATTCGAAATGGAAGTGTCAAATTGTGAATATTTCGATTACATTTGATTTGATTTGATTTGATTGCACTGTGACAATTGAAAGGCAAATGTGAGTGGACTGCGTAAAAAGAATGATGGGGAGAAAACTATGGGAAATTATGGAAAAGTTATATTGGAGGGAGAAAAAGCTTTCACTTGACTGCAGAGGATAGCAGAAGGTGCAACTCAGGACATGGTTAAGTTAAAGATGCAGTATCAATAGATAGGCGTATAGATAGTTATAGATATATAGAAACAATACAGGAAGTTACAAATGTATCTAGGAAAAGAAAGAGGGTCCTCTGCAGTACCTGCAACTGCCTCATTCAAAGCTGAAGTTATAAGAACAATGCACAGTCAATAGATATAGACAGTTTGTTGGCCAAGCGTTAAAGTACAATGCGTAAATTTATCTAGGGAAAGAAAGAGGCTACTCTGCAGTACCTGCAACTGCCTCAGTTCAAACTATACTTATGGATACAATGCACAGTCAATAGATAGATAGGTATAGATAGTTTGTTGGTCATGCAGCCAGATACAAATGTATCTAACACGCACGCATGCCGCTTGGGCGTGAAAGCGACGCGACGCCTGAAAACGGAAGCCAGACAACACAAGAGGCAGACCCCCTTCCTACTCTCCCCTCCCCGCACTCCCCTCTTTAGCTAATCAGCGGCATTTGTTGGCCCTGTCGATTAGCGCAGAGAGTGAATGAAAACGAAAGCACTCACAATGGGCCACAATTGAAATGCAAAGCCAGCTGCAGTTGCAGTGAGCACGCAATGGCAGTAACAAAGTATCTATAACTGTCTATGCGTGTAGTTAAGTTTAGTATCTTTAAATATCTATGACTATGTGGCTGACTAGCTTAATCGTCTCTGCCTGTGAGCAATGTCGCAATGATTGTCAACCAGTCAAGTCATCGTCATCGTCATCCTCGTCGTCGTCGTCATTGTCGTCGTCTGCCTTGTGCTCAATCATTATGGCCAGCTCGTACTGCCAATTGGCAATTGCGATTGCATGTTGTAAGTACTTGAAATAAGTGTGTAGCATGATCGCACGTTAATAACTAATAAATGACTGGCAAGCGGCTAGACACAGCTCTGACTGTAGACGAGTCTCTGGCTCTCTGTAGACTCTAGTTCGTGATTGATTCTCACAATGCAAATGAAATGCAATCAAATGTGAACACTTTGGCTTGCTCGCTGCGTATTATTATGCGTCCAACTTCGCGTCCAACTTCGATACATATATATATACTAGATATATATATATATGTATATATATATATATATAAATGTTTATATATGGTATATGTATGCACGATCTGTTTGCGCTTTTCGTTTTGGCATTCGTACGTGGCCAACGACAGCTCAAGGCCGGCTGTCTGGAGCCGCTGTGCTGCCTTTGACTGCTGCACTCGTCTGCATGTCCCACTGTTTGTCTCTGTCCGTCCCATTGTACACCCTGCCTCCCCTCAGCCCCACCTCTTTAACGTCTGCCTGACTGCCTGCATAATACAACAAAGTAAAAAGCGCCAACTAAGCGGCGAATATTGCTTTTCATTTGCTCTTCAGCTGCCGTTCTCGATTGCATGACGAATTACACGCAAACACACACACACACACCACACACACATATAGAAAGAGAGGTATGCACAACAAAGCAAATGCCACAAAAAGGGTCTTCAGGTCCAGACCACAAATATGCATCCTGCGTCGCGCCATCACGTTCTACAGGGAAAACAATTTTCAATTTGCAATTTGCTCACTCGACTCAGCTTGGCTTGGCCAATTTGGCGAAATGAAATGCAAAGCTAAGCAGCAGCACAGAAAAAAAAGGCTAAAGCCAAAACAGAATGCCAAGCCAGACAACACTTAACAATATCTATATATTCCCTATATATTTTACATACACTTTAACAGCTTCTTCTTCCCCTTCCTTCCCCTTCTTCTTGTTCGGGTTTTGATTTTCTTTCTGTGTGTTTTTTTGGGTCAGCCGCAGTGCATAAATCAGTGCGTGGCCGGAAAATAGCAGCTAATATGTCAGGCATGCGTCTAATTTGTTGGCTAATCAGCAGCAGCATCAGCAGCAGCAATTTTTTTCTGCTGGAAATTCCCAATGGAAATTGGGAACGGCACCGCTTTTCTTTCCCTCCGGAGTTGACACTGGCGCGCACTGCACGCAACATTTTTTTTCCCCATTTCCCATTTTTATCAGTGATAAATTCTAGTGCAACCCGAATTATGCCATTTATTTATAGTCAACCCGAATTTTCCCTGTATGTTGTGTGCAGATAAATAGCTAAATATTTCCCGCTAAACGGAAATAACATTCAATTTGATTTGAATAAAGCTTTTGCAAATATTTAAAGCCCTTGCCAAATTATGTGGCAAAAGTTCTTGAAAATGCACACACATACTTTCACACACACACAGACACACATATGCATGTGTGTGTGTTGATGACACTTAAATATCTCGTAGATACACTTCAGTTAAGTGCAACAGCGCAAATTGTTCAAGTTTTCTTCATGATGCAGCAGGTTTTGCATACTCGCATGGCAAATACACTTAGCGAAAATAGGTGGTTAATTGCATTAGCTAAATAAGTGTTGTAATTTGAGGTTAGTTAAGTAAATATTTGTTTAAATTTGGGTTTAAAGAAATACCAAATATTTTAAAATGCACATTTGCATTGAATATACGTAAAAATATTATGGAAATTAAATTAAAATGGCTAAAATATTATGGAAATCTACTTTAAATAACTACAACTAAAATATTATAGAAATCAATTTTAATTAGCTAAAATATTATAGAATTCCAATTTAATTACTTAAAATATTATAGAAATCAATTTTAAACGACTAAAATATTATGAAAATCAACTTAAAATAGCTAAAATATTATGGAAATCAACTTTAAATAGATAAATTATTGTATAAATCAAATTTAATTACCTAAATATTATGAAATTGAAATTTAAATGGTTAGAATATTATAGAAATCAATTTTAAATAGCTAAAATATTATAGAAATCAAATTTAATTAGCTCAAAAATTAAAGAATCAACTTTAAATAGCTAAAATATTATGTAAATCAAATTTAAATAGCTAAAAACAGCGAACTTATAGCAAAACACTTCCACTTCTCATAAATTAAATTAACCATCATTAATTATAAATGAATTTATAGACAATAGCTGGAATTGTTAACTAATAAGTAGCATATTCATTTCAAGCATTGTTTTACTACTTATTTTTCTAGCCTTTTTTCCCACATTTATTTGTTCTAGAGGAAAGAAAAAAAACTCCCATTATTATCGCAACATTCCACAGCAAGGGCATTCTCAGTTCGCTATCTTTTTCCCTTTTGTCACACACATGTGCTCTGCTCGGACAGCAGCAGATGTAGATAGATATTAGCGTGAGTATCTTACGGATACGCCACACATTGATTTTTTGTATCTCAGTCGAAAAGTGCGCGCTGTGCGGATAATTTCGCTTGATTTACGCGGCATTCAATCTTGAACTTCAACCTGTTGCACACTGAACAAGACAGAGACGAAGAGAGTGATAAAAAGAGACGAAGAGACAGAGAAAGAGAAAGGGAGAGAGCGAGAACGAGCAACGATGTCGCATTGGTGTCAAAACTTGGGCTTTAGGTACGATCGTTAGCATTAGTGTAGCGTGTAAAATGACAGAAATGTCTAGACGGACAGCTGTATCTATGTGTGTATGTGTGTGTGTCTGTGTGTGTGTTATGCAAAAACTTTAAATAGCGACAGAAAATAAAATAAATATGACGTCATTTGCAAAGCAATTTGGGGCAGCCAAAACAATTTGTGCAGCCGCGTTTCCTTAGCCAATAAATATAGCAGATAGTCTGCGAGATATATATTTTACAAGCAGACAGACAGATGTATACTATATTTATGTATATATATCATGCCATATATGCTGGCATTTTTAATTGCAACGCGCCAATTTTGGGCAATGCAACGGCAGCAGCAACAACAACAACCTTGAAAATGCAATCAAAGCCAAATCTTGATCTCGTTTTTGATTTGTTGCGCGTACTTAATTGCGTTTACTCTCTTGTTGTTGCTTTGTTGTTGTTGCTGTTTGCTTTTTAGAAATTTGCCAGGCTTGCCGCGCATATTGCTGTCGTCGCTGGTGTTGCTGCTGCTGCACGCGAGCAACATGCAGACAATTTTGGGCAAAGCAGCGGCTGCAAATGCTTCCTGTCCCATCCTCAAAGTGCAACAAGTGTTGTGGCTCCTCCAGCAGTTTGTTGTTGTTGTTGTTGATGTTGTTTTATTATTATTATTATTATTATGAAAATGCCGCAATGACGGCAACGGCGACGCGGTTCGTTGTACACATAAAAATTGCTTTGACTCAGCGCAGCGCAGCAACTGCCAACTATTTAGGGTCGCAGCACCGAGTTGGGTGCAAGAGGAGAGTAGGCAGAGAGGGGGGAGGGGGGAGGGAGGGCTGTGCTTGAATGTCATGGCTGCCCAATGGAGGCAAAAACAATTTCACGCTTTGCCTCACGCTGCCGCATCAGAGAATTATGTTTATGGCAAAATCAAAAACAAAATCGACAAAAAAAAATAAAACGCAGAAAAAAAATGCCACAAAAAACGCCCACCAAATGACCAACGGGCTTTGGATACAAGTTTGATGGGTAAGGAGGGGGAAGAAGGTAGAGAGGAGGGTAGCTGCAGGATGATGATGCTGTGTTGCTGCTGCTGCTGCGGCTGCTGGTGATAATCGGCCTGCTCTGATCATCAATTGCAATTCGTATCGTTTTATCAATAAACCGTTAATTATCGAGTGAATGCGCTGCGGAGGGGGGGAAGGCAGGCAGAGAGGGGCAAGACGGGGCAGCTGCAATTGTTGTGCGAACAATACGCGGATGTGTTTCAGCTTTTTCTCAGTCGCAGTCTCAGCCAACAGTCGCCGTCTCCAGTCTCTCCACAAAACTAGGAGTGGCACTCATCACCAAGAGCCACAGAGCACTCTGGGGCCAACGATCGCCACGCGTCCGAGAGTCCAAGGTTTTGTAAACAAAAGCTCATGGCGTGGGTGTGGGCTGGGTCTACCCCAACATCATTGCCAGCTCTCCTGCTGTATAGAGATTTTTCAATTTTGGCTACGGGGATAGGCTCGAGTTACGCTGCACAAACCTTCAGATCAAGCTGTAGAGTTCTTTTGAGTTTCCAAGTAAACAAAGTGTGGCCATATTCAATAGAAAACATTAATAACTATACACAAAACAGTTGGGAGTGCTGCTGCTGGAGTAATATAAGAGTGTGTGCTGTAAGGAACTAAGAAGATCGGACAACAGACTAAAGATCAAGATAATCTATAGAAACTTTTGCAAGAGAACTTCATAAAGAAACTACAAGTAGGTGGCAATTGTAGATCTATAACTAAAGAGGTTTGATTTTAGAGTAATAAGAATAGAAGAATTATATATATTATATACTTGTTAAAAGTGTGGAAACTAGTTCAGCATAAAGGTTTTATAAGGAAGATAGATAGAGAGAGATTACATGAGTTTAAGTTGTTGCTGAATTACAAATCTTAAATGAGAGATATTTGTAGAAAGATAGACACATTATATACAAATGTATTCCAGATCATATTTATAATATATTTCAGAGTCAGATATATCTATAGAAAGATACATAGAAGCTTACTACATTACCTTTAAGAGTCAAATCGCTAGATCTCTATCAAGATTAGAAGATCACTTACAGAGAACTAACAAAAATTGATGAGGTTTTTATGGTAATCAGAGTTATCTATCTATCTATAGAAAGTTTCCACATAGAAACCAGCGTAAAGGGTTCAAGATCAGAGACTTTATCTACTTAACTCCCCCTACAACTAATTGCAATCTATAAAAGAAACAAATTCAAAGTGAACTCGAAATTCAGAACTGAAGTTCCCCCCAAACAGAGTGTTTTCTTTATTAAATCGAGTACAACAACTCAAGTACTACAATGATTATAAACGAAACGAATAGAACACTTTCAAATTTGTTGCATACATACAAAGATACATATGACTTGTAAGATTTCTCTGTCTCAAGTTCCCCCTGACAACAATTTGATTACCTCTAGCCTGATGCCAGAGCCAAGTTATTCTTTCTATCAAAAATATTATTCTTTCTCGAGGCATTGTTTGTTTTGCAGATACACACACACACACACACCCGTCTTCAAGTGCCTGTGCTGGCCTTGTGACGTCAGCTGTCCAGTTGAATACTGTATGAGGGGCAGAAGTTACATTCATTGAAGTCGGGAGAGTCGAGTCGAGTCATACTAGTCGCGTCTATATAGAGAAGCGTTGCGCTTTGTTTGCTTTTCGGCTGTGAAGCGCGTGACATAGAAAACAACTGGAGTGCAGCCGCACAGTCGACACATGTTGACACAGCAACAGCAACAGCAGCAACAACAACAACTGCAACTCGGGGGCAATGTCTCACAGTGTTGCTATCAGGCAGAGAGGGGGCCAGGGTGGGGTGACTAGCACGATGACTACATCAGAAATCGATCAATCGAACGAAACTTTGGCCAGGCCCGTAGCTAAAGGTATGCAGGGGTGGGCTGCACTAGGGCTCACGGCTGCCAAGGGCGCTCAGCTATAACAAATAGAAAGGGAACAAGAATATATATGATGGGTATAATAATTGGGAAGTAAATTAGGTCAACTTGGATGTAATGGATGGCAAATATATATCAATCGAGTATAAGAGCGTCAGAAGTATTGATTATTAATTATTAAAATATATTGATTTATAAAAATATATATATTGATGATTTTGTCAATATAAAATCGAGTAAAAAGTAAAATGTAATTAGTATTAGATTACTTCCTGTTCTGAAATGTTTTATGAACTAAATTCAAACTTTATTTCAAAGAAAGTCAGTTACACTAGAGGCCCCCAAAAGGTTTAGCACAAGGACCCGCGGGAGCGTCGCTACGGCCCTGAACTTTGCCTAGTTTGATCGTTTCGAGCGTGAGAATTCTTCGTGTGTTGCCTACGCTACACACTGTGATTTGCATAAATAATCGCTAACTGATGCAAATTCTCTTTAGCTCTATGGGGGTTCTACGATTTGACCTTGTCTGATCAGCAGCAGCAGCAGCAGCGGCAGCAACAGATCAATAACATCCAATAACTTCCAGTTCCAATTCCACATTGGCAATTCGACAGCTTCGTTTTGTTCTGGGCGCGACGAAAGACAATGCAAGCGATTGTTATAGTTGTTAATGTTGTTCTTGCCGGACTGTATCATTAATAAGTGCGCTAAAGGTCAGCTAAAAACAACAGCACAACAACAACAACAACAATAAGTTGAGCAATTAACTGTGTGGCGCATACTCTATAAATATACATCAGCCTGGGTCGGGACCATCCATCAATCTCTTACTTTCATTCCGAAAAAATTAAACTAAAAAAAAAAAGAGAAATACTACAAAAAGTTGTAGGAATTCGCTGCTAAATGTTGCTGTAGCTGTATCTGTAGCTGTAGCTGTATCTGTATCTGCAATTGTAGCTGTATCTGTGCTGCAACTCTAGCTGTATCTGTAGCTGCAACTGCAATAATAGCTGCATCTGTGTCAGCAATGTGAGTGTATAATGTACTGCATCTGTATATCTGCTGTTGTATCTGTAACTGCATCTGTATGTGTGCCTCTGTATCTGTATCTGTGCATCTGTATTTGTATATTTACGTATCTGCAGTTGACACCGACCCTCGTCGATCATGCCGCGTGTTGAAATACATTAAAAAATTGTCCATGTTGTTGATGAGAGGTTGCTCTTGCTCGCGTTGTTGTACGTGTTGTTGTACGTGTTGTTGCTCGTGTTGCTGTTGCTGCTGCTGTTGTTGCTGCCTTTAACTTTGTATTTCCCTTCGTATTTTTTTTGGTATTTCATGCCTGTTGCTGACAAGTTTCACTGATGAGCTCAGAGAAACATTTTACATATGCACAGTTCTCTTCTCTATGATATCACGTGATAATATAATAAAAATAATAATAATAAAAATTGCAATTAGTTAGCTGATGAGGCGCAGGCAGCGAATATTTAATAGAGTTGAAGCTTATATATAGAAATGTAATCTTGAAATCTTTACTATATAGTCACATGCCTAGTTCTGCCTATATACCTTTCTATACCATTATGCCCACCAACTCTCTATCATTTGCATCTCTTGCATGCCCGGATCTCTCTGAGGCCGTGACATGACCAACAAGTAGAGCACTTAGCCCCCCTCCTTCTGCTCTCCTTCCGGCTGCCACTTCCCACCTGCAGCACGGCGTGCACTTGAAGCATTTCGCAAAAGCTAAGCGCACAAATTAGCAACAACAAATACCAAAAAACAAAAGAAAGAAAAAGAGAGAAACAAAGCAAAAACAATGCGAAATACGTATTCAGGGCAGTTCCTCCTCAAGAGCAACGACCACGCACACGACTGAGGCACTTTGGCATTCGCCGCTGGCTTTGTGTAATGTCTAAAACGCAAATGGTTCAGCTCAGTATAGCTGCCTCTTTCCCTACACTGCCTGCCTGCCGCTTACCCTCTCGCTATTCGCCATCTCCGGCTAGTTCGTCTGATCCATGTCCGGACGTGTTGCGCATGCGCCCGCAGGCCAATTCGCAGTTGGTTTTATAATTTCACAGCGAGCGCAAAAGAGTGAAAATGTCATTGGCAGATGTGTCGCGGATATTAGCAACAAGGCACAACACAGTACACACACACACTCAGGCAGACACATTGCACACTCACTACAAGCCACAAGACAAGACAAGACAAGACAAAGCAGAGTTGGCCCAAAACAAAAGCCACGCCATAGACAATGAGGCAAGCTGTGGGTCTAGACGGGTGGGGGTAGAAGTGGGCAGTGTTGAGAAGGGACTGTGACTGAGATTGAGACTGTGCCCAGTGTATCTAACATTTTACGAGCCTGTCTTCTTCTGGGCCGCCGCTTTTGTTCTGCGTTTAATTGTTATGACTGAAGCGTTTAGCTCACAAGTTAATTACCCCATTGCAGCAGCGGCAGTGGCAGCAACACAGTGGCAGCAACAGCAGTGGCTGTGGCAGCAACAATTCCAGTTTCTAGCCAACACTTTCGACACTTTCAACAAGTGGCAGCTGCCTCAGCTGTTGCTGCCTCTGCCTCTGCTTCTGCTGCTGTTGCTGTTGCATTTCTCAAGTTTGTCTATTTCTGTCTGAGCCCTTGCGGCAAAATGTGGCATTAAATCGATTTTACATTTAAAATATTGCACAAGGCGCCGCCTGCCGCCAGAATTAATGGATCATAATTATGGCCAAAGCGACAGCAGCGATAACAACAACAGCAACAGCAGCAACAATGATCACAACAACAGCATCAATATCAACAGCATTAGAAATGAAAACAGCCCACGAAAAAGTGAAGCAAACAATTGTTGAGCTCGAAGATGCTGCCACAGACTGTGCACAGTGGGTCGAAGGAGGCTGCACATGGCATACAATGTTGTAGTATTGACAGAGAAGAGTAATACTATATATAAATAGACACAGGGTGAATAGTTGAATAATTTGACAGATAGAATATAGATAAATTAATAGAATAAAATATAATAGGTTGGTATATTTATTTAAATAAAGTTATGTACTGATTAGTAGATTAATAGAGACATGTTGTAAATATATATTATAAATAGAATGAAATCAATCTGATATCAGCACAAATATACTTGTTGCATGTTTATGAAAAAATCTTCAAAATAAATAGAGAGATGGATAAAATATATATAAATAAATAGTGATTAGATGAAAAGTTGAATAAATAAATAGGTATAAATATTGATACATAAATGATAAATAAATAAATAGATGAAAGGATAAATATTTAGATAAGATGAGTAAAAGAATATATGACTGAATAGAAAAATAGAAAATCAGATATATAAACATGAATATATGAATATATAAATAGATAAATAAATAATTTAATAGATAAATAAATAAATAGATAGATAGATAGATGACAGATATATCAAATGAATACATAAATGTACTAAATTGTTGTACTACTTTTTATTTATTTTTGTATTTATCAGTTAATCTGTCATATCAATCGTTAAATGTATTTTGTTATCTATCCATCTTTTTTTATTTTTTTATCGATATGTTTTTTTATAGGATCTATCTTTTAGAACTTTATTTATTCCCTCACTCTTTTAATAAATAAACAGTTGCAATGATCTCTAGTTTTGCGCACTCCTGTGCCACTGTGCAGCCATCACTGGCCAGTGGCGAATCTTCCACTTGGCTTTTGCTGCCCGCTGCTGCCTGCAGATGCTGCAATCCGTCACTTTCCGTGCCTCGCACATGAAGAAAGAACTTTTCTTTTCTTTTCTTTTCTTGACTTTTTCTCTACATTTTTTTTTACTCTGGCTGCGTTTTCTTTCTCGCAACGACGTCGGCCTTTTCCAGTTTGTTTGGCATTGTTTTTTTTTTTTTGGTATTTTACAGTAGTTTTCCTAAGAGAAATTCATGCTAGAGTTTGACGAGTGTGTGTCCGTCTGTGCACAGAAAGAAGCCTAAATACCAAGAGAGTGCCACGAGAGGCATTTGAAGAGCGCAACAATTTGTGGCACTTGCCGCTGCGATTTGTTCTGCAGTTGTTGCAGTTGTTGCAGTTGTTGTTGTTGTTGTTGGCAAACTGACCTTATGATCCACGCCGTACACTTGCTCTGACCCCAGTACAATTTCATGCCCGCCGCACCGAAAGAAGAAAGTGGCGACTGCGACGACGACGACGACGACACGCTTCGGCCATCTGTTTATGTTGGACTTGACGTCATTTTGCGGCAAGTGAAAATGTGTGCGACGCGTTCAATCCGGTTTTTTATTCGGTGCCCGCAACGAGAGATGTTTATGTTTTCAACAGCAGCAGCAACAACAACAGCAACAACAACAATCGTGTACAACAACAACAACAACAAGCGAGAGCACAACATCAGCGACAGCTTCTTTTTTTTTGGCTTTTTTTCGGCTCAATGTTAAGACGAGATGTTAAAAACGTGATTTCCATGCGTAGTCGTTGTTGTTGTTGTTGTTGCTGTTGCTGCTGTTGTTGTTGTCGGCATATTTAAATAAAATACTTTTACTATCAAAGAAAACTAGTCAGCCATGCCGATCAGAAATTATAGTGCAACGGCGCCAGGCAACCATTGCGCATACGCAATGTGCAACGTGCAACATGCTGGCAGAGGCCACTGACCATAGAGAGACTTGCTGGCAACTTGCTGCTGCTGAGTGTGTCGCCAATTTGGACACTGAACCCCTATCCATCACCCCTACACTTGTCCCTCTGCTATGCCCTGCAACTGAGAAGCGTAACATTCCAAGCGGGTGGCTTAAAGGTAGCCAGGTCAGTGGCAGCAACAGCAGGGGGGAGTGGTACAAGAAGGTACGGGGGAGGTGGGAAGCAGGGGGGGGGACATTATGCAACACTTTTGGCCAAACAAAAGCCAAAGCAATTTATCAAAATCTGCTCTGAGGTATTCATAATTTGCATCACATAATAAACAGCGCCCCGAAATAGCTAAAATATGGCTAAAAAATGGCCAAAATAGCAATAGCAACAACAACAACAACAGCGAAAGATATCGAAAAATATGCGTTAATTGTATGGAAATGGAAATGTTATTGAGCAGATCAGGCAAGAAAGGGGCAGAGAGAAAGGGAGAGAAGGGATGAGGGATGAGAGAGAGAGAGACAGGCCTTGCCTTTGTCAGCCAAGCGATTCATTGGCCGTTTCTTCTTGCCCGGCATGGTGGCATTTTTGTCTCGCCGCCAACTTACACAACAAAAACAGTTAGACAAAGAAAGCCAAATGGCAGAAGAAGAAGAAGAAAAAGCCAAACAGATAATTTGCCATAAATCTGTGCATTATAATCCAAATATCATTGCGGGTGTAATTTTCTCCACATTTGAATCAAAGAGAGAGAAACGGGCGACTTATGTCAGACGATGCTGTTGCCCAATCGTACGCATATTAAGCCAGATATTTATATAGATTTATATGGTGTATATATATAGACATTGTCTAGTGCTGTAAATATGCCCAGCCTAAGCTGTCATTGTATAGCGCTAAGTACCTTTGCCAACGTGCTATCGATTGGTTTATCAATTTACTATCTTTGCCAATTTGATAATGTTGCAGACCTCACTGAACAACAGAGTTATTGTTCTAGTACGGGGAACTATAGTATATAATATATATAATATAATATATATATATGTTGAATGAACTAGACTCTTTGTCTTACTTCCTTAAAGTGCATTTTGAGTAATCTAATAAACTCAAGTCCAAGTGGCCAAGTTCTTTTGCACTTCCAGCTCAAACGATGCGTAATATTCCAGTAAGCAAGATTCGAGTGTGACGCAGAACATTAAACAAGCTAACAATCTAACAAGCTAACTGAACGTAGCCATTTAGATCCATATATAAGATATGGAATACATGTGTAGAGACATTATCATAACTCATATTAGTTGCTTATCTCTCTCCCTCTCGCTCACTCACTCAATTCGCCAGACATTCTGTCGTCGTGTGTCTTCTGCTCTTTTGTGCTGTAATATGCAAATCATGCCGTCATATCTTTATGCAAATGAAACAATTTTTTGGCCAAAGGCAGCAAACATAGAGAGGGGTAGAGACAGAGAGAAGGAGGGGCATACGAAGAGAAGAGTGAGAGGGAGAGATGCTGAAAACATCAAGTTGAAACAATAAACATGGCAAAATTGGCAATGCGATGGAGTAGAGTGCAGATTACTCAACAGGCTGCTGGCGAACGGAAGTGATTAAGAGAGTCAAACAAGTGGAGATAGCTACAGATACATTGTGCATCTTCCACCTTCCCCCTCTCCCCCTTTCGGCACCCCGAAGAAAGTGAAGAAGCTCAGCTGAGACATAATCAAATGTGAAGCGTTGGGAACTAGACAAAAGACCCTTGCAAGCTTATGCAAATGCCAGCTGAGGCCAATTGACAGATACATATACAGATACACACATGTGTGTGTGGTGCATGTGTCTGTCTACGGTGTGTGTGTATATCTGAGATAGAAAGATACATTGGACTACAGCTGTTTTCGCTGATGTAAGCGTACAAAATGTAGCTTAATTTATGCACAGCATTTCCAAGTCGGCTTTCTTTTGACTTTTGCTCGATTCATATGCATATAGTTACTATATAATATCTGTTTGTATACAAATATCTTATATATTTATCTAGTTATATGGTGAAAAAGTGCAAATCGCTAGAGACCGTTACAAGGGGGTGGCCAAGCTGAAAATTGCGATTGTTTTTTTGGCTTTTGAAATTTACACAAAATTAGTTTAGCACTTTTTGAAAGTTGTCGACAAGGTGTCGCTGTGCTTCTCCCTCTCCTCTCTCTCTCCCTCTCTCTCTCTCTCTGTTTCTCTGGCGTTGCTCGTCATACGCGCTGCACACTAAAATGAGTCTCCAACTTTGTCCAAAGGCGGCTCCAAACTGAAACATAAAACTCTTTATAATTGCACTGTAAACATTTCACTTTCATTTTCTCAGCTGTTTTGTATTTTTTTTTGGTTTTTTTTTGTTGTCTTGAAACTGTTTTAATACTCGTACGAACAAAATGTTGTCTCCGTATCGTGCACAGAATAATTTTCAGCTTGTTTTCTTGTTTTTTTTTTGGTTATTTTCGGCTACTTTCGCCATGTGGGTGCACGTTGAGTAGTTGAGGGTTTGATGGGAACTTGGGATATGGTTGAGGACTCAATTAGCAGGCCTGTTTAGATTATGGCATGCATAATTTGCATAATATAACTGGCGAATCGTGGGCTGCGTGAGCAGCTGAGATGACCCACAGTAGATGACCCGCGATTGACATTTAGTTGCCTTTTAACCAAGTTACTTGTCTAATTAAGGTATTTCTTCTCTTTCCTTATCTGCTTGCAGATCCAACTCGAAGGCTTCGTATCTGCCGCGCCAGAGCCTGGAGAAGCTGAACAATACAGATCCGGATCATGGCATCTATAAGCTAACGCTCAGCTCCAATGAGGATCTGGTGGCGCATAGCAAACCCAGCTATGGTGTTGGTGGTGGTGGCAAACTGAAGTTGCCCAACAATTTGCCTGATGTGCTGCCGCTGGGCGTCAAGCTGCATCAGCAGACTGCCAAGCTGCCTGCCACGCCCAGTTCGCCCGGTGAGGTTGCTGTGCAACTGCGCTATGGATCGAATAATAACCTCGCTACGAAATCGCCAACAAATGCCACGCCCAATGGCACTGCCTACGCAATGATCTATGGACAGGCGCCAGTGCAGCAGCAGCAGCAACAGCAGCAGCGATACTCGACGCCTGCGCTGGGCCACGCCTACAGCAGATCGCCAGCGCCTCAATTTACGCGATCTCAGTCGTATGACGTGAAGCAGCAGCAGCACAACGATCCCGCACAGTTCATGTCCCAGTCACATGTCGATCTGAAGCAAGTTGTCCATGACCTCGAGACGACGCTGGAGGAGGTGCTGCCTGAGACGCCGCCGCGTCTCTCGCCGGCCACCTCCGACTGCAGCCTGAGCAAGAGTTCGCTCGAGTGCAGTCCAGTGAATGCCAATCATCATAGTCCGAATCCCAATCCCAACTCCAACTCAAACTCCAGTGCTGAGGCGCACATCTTTCGTGCCGAGTTGATCAGCACAACGACACCAACAGCGACGCTGCCAAAGCCGATGTCAATGACGACGCCAACGCCGACCCCACCGACGACAGTTAGTCGACAGGAATCGCTGCGTGAGAACATCGAGAAGATTACCCAGCTGCAGTCGCAGCTCATGTCGGCGCATCTCTGTGACACGGGAATCCTTAGTTATGCCAGCAAACAGTTGCCAGCAAGTCCAGCGAGTGCCGAGCCAGTGTTGGAGCCAGCAGCCTTACCGCCAAGCCTTCCTGCAGAGCCAGCACCAGAGTTGGACTCGCCACCACCGACTTCACCCACAAGTGCGGACAGTCTGAAGCTGTTGCAGCGCAGCGAGCTGGTGCTAATGGTTAATCCCATGCCCAGCACGGCGGACATGGCCTGCCAGACGGAAGAGCATCTCGAAACGGAGCTGGAGGCGACGCGCGAGGAGCAACAGACACGCACCACACTGCAGCCGCGACAGCGTCAGGCCATCGAGCTGGAGTACGAGCTGCTGGCCATGGAACTGATTAGGCAGCTGCCAGCCAACGACAAGCTTATCGAAATATTGACACCAAAAAGCTGTAAGCCGACGACGCAGTACGTCAGCAATCTGTACAATCCGAATGTGCCGGTGCGTCCGGCCAAGAGGGATGTGGGTACATCAACTTTGATGCGCATGAAGGCGGCAGGCAGCACGACGATTACAGCAACAACGTCCTCGCTTGGCAGCACAGTGGAGCAACTGCAGCAGCAGGTGGTCAGTGTGGAGCTGCAGCTGAACGACGAGACGAACGAGTCGGAAGCCACGAGTTTCATCAAATCAAAGCTGGTGAGTAAATGCTTGAAGAATGAAGCTGGTCGAGGTGTTAAACCATTCTCCATTTCTCTGCAGGATGAGCTGATCAAGCACCTGGATCAGAAGATTGGCGCATTGAAGCGCGAACAGCAAACCATTGGGGACGAGTGCGCCATCAATGACAAGCTCGGCCTGGATTTGCTGGACAAACTGACGGAGAAGGTGCGTCCCAGCGAAGCGTCCAAGTTCCGCACCTACATCGCTGATGTGGGTCACATAACCAGTCTGTTGCTGTCGCTGTCGGAGCGCCTGGCCCAAACCGAAGCCAGTCTCGAGGTGCGTCCGCCCAGCAGCCAGCTGGAGAAGGTGAGTTCCCTCCCCCCCCACATTTACATTGCTGTTCCCTACCATTAATCCTTATTTCTCTCTCCCAATGCAGAGCACGCTGGAAGCGAAACGTGAACGCCTCTACGAGCAGCTGGAGGAGGCGCAACGCCTGAAGGCGGACTTCGATAGGCGTGGCAGCAGCATTGCCAAACTGTTTGGCAAACATCTCAGCACCGACACATGCGCCGATTATGATTATTTTATCAACATGAAGGCCAAACTCATTGCCGATGCACGCGATCTGGCCGACAGGATCAAGGGCAGCGAGGAGCAGCAGTGCGCCCTCAGCGATGCGCTGGTCCAGAGCGATTGCTAGGCTGCATCTCCAGGTGCTTCTCCTGCGGCTGCTGCCTCAATTTTCCTTGCTGTCAACTCAAAGTTGAGAGCCGTTTGCGAGAATTGTGAGCTCTCCTGACAGTTCCTCCTCCTTCTCCCCCTCCCTGTCCCCCTGTCTGAGTGTGTGTATTAACTTAAAGATGATGTGCTTAAATATAGCTATCCCCTATCACACACACACACACACGCGTACACACACACTATAATGTATAAATAATATTTTATGTTCATTTGTGATTTTCAATTAGCATGTAGGTTAATCTATGTATCAACCGCATAGGTCTAAGCAATTTTTTATATAATTATCAAAGCAAAGATAAACTATATGCATTAATAAAAATTTTAAAACAATTAGTGTATGAAATTTAAATTACTTGTTAATTTTTATGCAAACTGTTAACTGTCTGGCAACCTTATTGAAACGCAGTCTTCAAAATGTGTCCCGCACTTTGGTCTGGCAACACTTGTAGAGTTGCCAACTCACAAAAACACCTGTTATTGTTTACAAACATCGTCACTTCAACTATCGTAATATAAGTATCGAGTACTTTGCAGAATCGATAACTCACATGGCCAATTTGTCATTGTTCAACTATCTAATTTGCAAATAAAATCAAAATAATAAATAAAACAGCGCAAACAGCTAAATTCAAGTAGTGCTTGTTATTGTTTTTCAAAATGTAGCATAGTAGCTGATTTGTAATCGATAAATGTGTTATGAATGCGTAATCAATTCAATCAGTTGATGGAATACCCTTTTCTTTCTATATGTATATTATTAATAAATTGCTATGTTTAGAGGCAAAACAATCTGCCAGTCCTGGATAAGAAGCGCTTTGGCATTAACAACGCCAAACAATACACAAACGCAGCCCCATCACAGTTGGCTTTACGACGCGTAAGTTGACATCACTTGGCATAAATTATAAATCTCGTTCAAACTCAATTTGAAGGCAAAGGCAATATTTAAAAGGTAGCAGCGCGACAACAGCAACAACAACGCAAACAGCAGCAGCAGCACAACAAAAGCAGAAGCAGCCTCACCTGTTTCGTGGCATGGCGACTGGCGGGAAAGTCAGGGCGCAGTCGCCGCCGCCGCCGCCGACCCACACCAACCGATTGGCATCTTCCAAGTCGCCGTATTTACTGCAGCATGCGCACAATCCCGTCGATTGGTGAGAATATTCCAGAGGGAGACGAGAGCAACTTACCCTTTCCTCCTTCCCCTGCAGGTATCCCTGGTGTGAGGAGGCATTCGAGCGTGCGCGTAGTGAAAATAAATTAATATTTCTCTCTGTGGGTTATTCCACCTGTCATTGGTGTCATGTCATGGAACACGAGTCTTTCGAGGATCCCGATACGGCTGCCATCATGAACAAGCACTTCGTTAACATCAAGGTGGACAGAGAAGAACGACCCGACATTGATAAGATCTACATGCAGTTCCTGCTCATGTCCAAGGGTAGTGGCGGTTGGCCAATGAGCGTGTGGATCACCCCAGAACTGGCTCCCCTTGCAGCGGGCACCTATTTTCCGCCGAAACCGCGGTAGGCAGTGATAACTATCGCATAAGATTCCTAATTCCATTTAATCCCTTTTGCCCCACGCAGCTACGGCATGGCCTCGTTCAGCATGGTGCTGGAATCTATAGCCAAAAAGTGGGAAACTGATCAAGAGTCACTGAAGAAGGCCGGCGCCACTCTGCTGAAGGCGATGCAGACCAATCAGTATGCTGCTGCCGTTGAGGAGGCAGCCTTTGAGCCTGGCAGCGCGGATGCCAAGCTGGCAGAGGCACTGGGCGTGCACAAGCAACGTTTCGATCAGCAGCATTGCGGCTTTGGTCGGGAGCCAAAGTTCCCCGAGGTGCCACGTCTCAATTTTCTGTTCCACGCCTATTTGGTTACCAAAGATGTGGACGTGCTGGACATGGTGCTGCAGACACTCGATCACATTGGACGTGGCGGCATTAACGATCACATCTTTGGCGGCTTTGCACGCTATGCCACCACACGGGATTGGCATAATGTGCACTTCGAGAAGATGCTGTACGATCAGGGGCAGTTAATGGCAGCTTATGCCAACGGGTATAAGTTAACCCGCAGCATAGACTTCCTCAACTATGCGGATCGAATTTATGAGTACCTTGTCAAGGACCTACGTCATCCGGCCGGCGGGTTCTATGCCGGCGAGGATGCCGACTCGTTGCCAACTCATGAGGATACTGTGAAAGTGGAGGGCGCATTCTATGCCTGGACCTGGAACGAAATACAGAATGCGTTCATCGCGGAGAAGGATCGCTTTAGCGATATCAAGCCAGAACTCGTTTTTGATATCTACACCTTTCACTATGATCTGAAGCCCGGTGGTAATGTGCCGCCCGCCAGTGATCCACATGGTCACCTCACGGGCAAGAATATACTCATTGTGCGTGGCTCCGAGGAGGACACGGCATTGAACTTTAGTTTGGAAAGGGCTAAGCTGAATCAGGTGCTGCAGACGGCAAACGATATATTACACAAGATCAGAGATAAACGTCCACGACCCCATCTCGATACGAAGATCATCTGTGGCTGGAACGGGCTGGTGCTTTCGGGTCTATCTAAATTGGCAAACTGTGGCACAGCAAAGCGCGAGGCGTATCTACGGACAGCCAAGCAGCTGCTGCACTTCATTCGCACGCATCTTTACGACGCAGAGCGTCAACTGCTTTTGCGTTCCTGCTATGGAGCCGGAGTCGAGCATGACACGCTGGAACAGAATACGTGAGTTTGCTGGAACTTATCATATCGTACCACGTAAAGAACATGTGAAAGGACTTCTGGCTTATAGCTCCCGCATCGAGGGCTTTCTGGACGATTACGCCTTCCTCATCAGGGGATTGCTGGACTATTATAAATCCTCGCTAGATATGGATGCCTTGCGCTGGGCCAAGGAGCTGCAGGAGACACAGGACAAGCTCTTTTGGGATGAGAAAAACGGCGCTTACTTCTTCTCGCAACAGGATGCGCCCAACGTGATTGTTAGACTAAAAGAAGGTGCGAGAGCAAGATTACCTGCTGTACAAACAACACGCATCTCAGTCTCTCTCTCTCTTACAGACCATGATGGAGCCGAGCCCTGTGGCAACAGCGTCGCTGCACGTAATCTCACCATACTCTCGCATTATTATGATGAGGATGCGTATTTGAAGCGTGCCGCCAAGCTGCTCAATTACTTTGCAGATGTCTCGCCCTTTGGCCACGCCTTGCCCGAAATGCTCTCGGCCCTGCTGCTGCACGAGCACGGCCTGGATCTGGTGGCAGTGGTGGGTCCAGACTCACCGGATACTCAACGTTTTGTGGAGATTTGCCGCAAGTTCTATATACCTGGCATGATCATCGTCCACTGCGATCCACAACATCCCGACGAGGCGTGCAACCAGCGAGTGCAACGCAAGTTCAAAATGGTCAATGGCAAGACAACTGTCTATATATGCCACGATCGTGTCTGTCGCATGCCCGTTACAGACCCCGCCCAGTTGGAGGAGAATCTAATGGCCAACTTCTACAAGGAGCGCATCTAAGCCCTGACACTCTCGTTGACATTACTCGAAGTAGATATTAGCTAACAGTTATAAATTACTATGATTATTAACAATTATTGTTATTGTTTATTCTTCTGCATGGCTTTTAAAGCTTGAATCGGTTCTCGGAACTAGTTGTATTTTTCATAATCGTAGTCGCTTATCTGATGTATTATTATCCATGTTTCCTCTGAAATAAACAGACCTAACGCCAGCATTACTTTTGTATGACCTAAGCGACGATTTAATCGGTTAGCAGGCCTCCCAAAACAGGTCGTCATCGTCATTCCAGTTCAGGTTTGTTTCCACTAATTAGAATGTCGAATTTTGAGAGTGTTTACCAATTTACCTTACCATTTACCTGTTGCCAATTGATTGTTAGGAAAAACATACAATGTTTGTTTATGAGGAGGTCTACACGATATTTGTTTAATTTGTGACGTTTTCCATATAGAACTAGATGATTTCAGTAAACTTCATCAGGATTGCACTATTATATAGTATTGTTTTTTTTAAATAAACAGTCTGATTGAAAAAACTTGTTTGTACAAATTGAATTTTAAGACGGTTTCTTTTGTAGTTTTAGTTTGTTTTTTTTTTGTTTTCATTTTCATCATATTTTGTGTTTTGTTTTATATAGTCTGGATCACAACAAGATATATGTATATATCGTATATCGTATCGCTGTCAATATAAACAATCTCTTAAATAGATCCGATTGGCGGATAAGAAGAAAATTACAATGTTTATCATCTTCACAAATACAGCACAATTAATTTGTGCATTTATTGGAATCGTTTGTTTGGCTCCACTGTGCACACGTTCCACACAATCAGCCAACAATCGAAATACTAGATATTGTGCCTTCTGTTGTTGTTGCTGCTGCTGCTTCTCTTATTGTTGCTTGCTATTGCTATTTGCTGTTGTTGTTGTGGTTGAACGTTGGCACAGTGTCCACACAGGCGTAAGAACTAAGCTAAAAACTAAATGCTCGCCCTGCACTGCCCCAGGGAATATGGAATACAGTTGTGGATCCCATTTCAGCCGTGTGGAATCCAAGACGCGACGGCAATCAGCGCAAAAGAACTAAATGTATGGAGAGAACAGTTCGGTAATCGATAATCGGTAAACGGTAATCGGTAATCATAATCGTAATAATAATAATAATATAGTAGTAGTAATAAAAATAATTTAGTTGAAATTCACATTCATCACATTGGTTTGCACTTAGCGGCGAACCACTTGCCCGTGCCTGTGGTGTTGTTGTTGCTTGCTCGCGGATGCCGCAGCAACTGCTCCTGCTGCTGCTGTTGCTGTTGCTGCTACTGTTGTTGCAGCTGCAGTTGCAGCCGCTGCTAATGTTGCGACTGTTGCTGCTGCCGCTACTGCTGCTAGTCTGGCTGCAGCATCCGCTCAGGTATCTGCATCGTTGAAGCTCATGGCCGCATCAAAGCTATCGACAATCGTCTCCATGCGCTCGTGATGCTCGAAGCGGGCAAACTTGCGTCCCATGCGGGTGTAGGCACGGCGACGGGAGTGCCGTGTCCGTCGAAAGAAGCGGAACCGTGTGTCCTCCTCCTCCTCATCGTATTCGGGTGCCGATACCGAATCCTCGTCCGTTTCACGCAGAAATTCCTTGGGATCCCGATGAATTTTGAAGATCTTTGTCGCTCCCCCGCCATGCAGCTTGGATATGGTGCGCGACGCATTCATGATGCCACGCTCGGCCATTTGCTGCTGCGGAGGTTGCTTATTGTGCGCCCGATTCTTGATCGCCGTTAGGCGATTCGTAATGGATACAACGTTGAAGAGCTTGGACAGTTCCGAGTCGACGCAACGTGAATCCCGACGCAGGTTCTTGCCATTTTTCACATAGATAAAGTGATTGATTTGATTATTATCGGCCACCAGGCTGGCGGTGGGTGAGCTGGAGCTTCCGTTGGCATTCACGTTTGCACCGACGACAATGGAACCAATGGCACCGATGCTACTGCTGGCTCCGAGAGTGGCAACACTGGGGATGGCGCTGCAGTTGCCGTTGCTGGTGCTAATGCCCGTGCCGTTGGAGTTGGACGTTAGCAGCGTTGGTGTGGAGGGCGGCGCGGGAGGTACGTGCGGCATTGTGTAGCAACGCTGACGTCCCTCGTACAGGTTGGCAACATTGTACCGGCTAAGTCGGCACGATTCCGACTCGATTTCTTCGTGGTCTGAGCTCGGCATGTCCATAGCCTGCGGCGAGAAGCGCATGTGTGTGTATGTGTGCGCGTGTTTGTTGTTGTGATTGTGTGTATGGGGAGTACATGTTGTATGTATGTGCGAGCGCGTGTGCGTATTCGTGTTCGTGTGCATGTGTGTTTTGGTGTTTTGAGAGTGGGTGCGTTCGCGTGAGTGGGCAGGCGAAGACGGGCGAAAAATAGATGAGGCGTTGTTGTAATCATAACAATTATATTGCGACCATGCACAGAATGTGTATTTTATTATACGTACCTGTAGCAAACCTTCCACTTCTGAATAATGACGATCCGTCAGACGATGCAGTTGTTGATCCATTTTTGCTAAACAACAACAACAGCATAACAAAAATACGACAGTCCGATACCGATACTTTAGCTGCACAGCAACCCTGCGCACTGCGCAGTGTCCCAGGCCCAGACGAGAATTCGATACCGTTATTGCAGCCCTGGTTGTGCAAGTCAAAATATGGCGAACTGATTAACAAATGGCATCCCTTATGTATGGCAACGCCAGATGCAAACTAGCTGAACTAACAGTTATAAATAACAACAAAAAATTAAATCAAAAATTTACATTTATTTTTTATACAGTAGATTGGATTATTGACAGTTAAGCTGCGTTACAGAAATATGAGTGTTTAAAATTAAATTCAACTTACATTACTATGTATGAAAAAAAAATAAAATGTAATTTTATATACGATACAGTGGATTAGTACAAGTAGAAAGATAAACTGCGTTTCAAAAATATCTTCGACATAATGTACAAATGAATGAATTTAGATTCACAGTTAAATGTGCATGTGTGAAAATATGCAATTTCTAAAATAAGTGCCGTTTTTTATGGCCGTGTTCTCTTTGCTGCTGGATCTTCTCCACCCTCGTGACTCCGTTTGCGGCAGTTTTCATAAGTATGGCCACGGAAATTGCAGAAGGTACAACGCATAACCTGACGTGTGGAATACCCAGAGACCTTGGCAGTAGCCTCAACCTCCAGATTATTATGCTCGATGACGCGTCCCTGCTCAAGCAGATCTTTGAAAGTCTTCAAGCCAGCGCGAGTGATGTGTTTGCGATATTTTATGCTCAACAAACCAAACAAGAAGTCTAGTTCCACCTCCTCAGTGTGGCGACCCTCCGGCAACTGAGCGAGCACTGCACGTTTCTCGGCGACAAATGTATCGATTGCCACCCCATCTCCCTGCCGTATTGCAAAGAACTCCATATAGATCTGGTACGACAGCGTCGCAGGCGAGAAGTGTTCGCGTATCAGGCCAATGGCTTCGTTCCATGTCTTGGCCTCCTTGCGCACCCCTTGCCACCAGGTGGAGGCGATCCCAGTGAAGAGCAGCGAAAGACCCTTCAGAGCAGTCTCGTCGCTAATGTTTTCCAGTTCCTTGAAGGTGACTACATTAGTAATAAACTCCTCGACCGTCTCATGATTGCGAAAACCACCGAATTTGTGTGTGCAGGCGCAGAAACTAGACTTCGCCTTGGACACTGCAGCTTCTTCAGTGCCAGCAGCCAGAGCACCGCCGACTGCACTCACGGCTGAGGAACGTACAGTTTCTATGAGGGCACGCAGTTGTTCATTTGTCATTTGTATAGTTGCTGCCTCGGACATGTTTGTTTTTGTTTTTGGATCTGTTCAGCAAACCGGAATTCAATTGGCAGTTTGAGAGACCAAAATTCAATAAAAGATTGTGTATTATTTTGCGGGCTTTATAGTGCGTCATTGTGAAATAGGATTTCGAAAAAGCTTACGCACAGAGTTCCAACTTAGAGTTCGAATTAAATGAATAATCTACATACATACATAGGTATTGTATATGCGGATTGCATTCGGAATATCTATAGAAGCAAACGACAATGAACTGTTGATATAATATATAACATACATACATACAAACGTATACAGACGTATACGTATAGAAGAAGTGTATTGTACCATGTACAATACTATCTTTATATGCTCAACCTGCTTTAATTTATTATTTTTTCAGTTTCTTATCAATTCTGTAGAAAGACAACACTCCAAAACAAACGATCGATAACATATCATTAGCTAATGGAATTATAATATCGAACAGTTGAATTGTTCAGTATCTGTATCTTTATTGATTGCTGTGCAACTGAAAAAACCCTCCTAGTGGAAACTAATGCAAAACTATTCCCTCATACGTTTGTAGACAATGAAAAATACATATGTTTTTGTGCATATGTATGTATGTATACACACTCATATATTTATTATTTCCCAAAATATATAAGTCATAGCATCGAAAAGAAATGCCGGCTTTTCGAACTCGAAAGCTTTTGCACTTGCTCTCGCTGTGCTCACAAAGAGAGAGAGAGAGAGACCGAACAATAGCGAGAGTGAGAGTGACTGGGAGAGACTTGTTCGTTGTTCATTGAATTTCACAACGTAAAAAAGCTTATCGAAGCAGAAACTGTGCTCAGTTTTTTACGGTGACGGCGACAAAACAGTTCGAAGTGCTGCGTCGCTTCGTATTGTTTATGTTGATTTGATATATAAACAATTTACTGTATATACTATACATACATATACAACATACATACACATAAAATGTCGCAACTGTCGGACGAACAATTCCGCATACTCATAGAGACCATCCGGGCACTGGCACCACAAAAGGAGCCCGAAGAGCCACAGTCGAAGGGGAGCTTCAGTAACTGCACGGTCCGGTTTAGCGGGCAGGTGGATAATGACGCCGTCGATGAGTTTGTGACGGCCGTGGAGACCTACAAGGAGATTGAGGGCATAAGCGATCGCGACGCACTGAAGGGCATCTCGCTGCTGTTCCAGGGTCCTGCAATCATGTGGTGGAAGGGTGTGCGACGCGATGCCAAGAGCTGGAAGGATGCACTGAAGCTGCTGCGCGAGCACTTCTCCCCCGGCGAAACCCTCGTACCAAATCTACATGGAGATCTTCGAGACGAAGCAAAGAAGTGGCGAAGTAATCGATGCCTATGTGTGCAAGCAACGCGCTCTGCTCGCCAAGCTGCCCGAGGGGCGACACAGCGAGGAGGTCGAACTGGACTTCATATATGGCCTGCTTCTGCAGAAGTACAGGGGACACATACCTCGTCACGAGATCAAAACCTTCCGTGATCTACTAGACAAAGGTCGCCAAGCAGAGCGCAATCACTTTTAAAACAAAGACTTCTTTTCTCAATTCAAATTACTTTTGTTTACTTTTATTGAACATTCTTTTTATAATGGACTCAGCTTTATCCAGATACAATAAGTTAGTCACTAGATAGCATCTCTGTAAATATGTAGTATCATTTATATGTTTCACTCGTGTTAAATATCATTAACTCATATGTATATATGTAAGTAAAATAAATATCATCATATTTTGAATAGTTTTGATATTTGTATATTAAAAATTTCTCAATGAACAAAATGTCTTTGTTATATTTTACTATATAGACTATATATTTTTTGGATTTGTGTATATTCTTGTTCCCGCTGGAGCTTCTCTGCTGGTTTTTGCAGGTCTTCTTCCATCTTCAAGCTGTTTCTGAAAAGGTTCTTCCCCTTCACCCGACTTCTCCCCAAAGAAAACAGTTTAGAGGTTTTGGTTTTGTAGTTTAGTTTGTATTTAGTTTGGATTCTGTTTTTTTGATTCAGTCTTTTCTATATTTTCTGATTTGTTCAAATCCATCCTTGTGGTCATCCATGGGCCCCCAGTTGAATGATCATGCAGGTGCAAGATGGAGGGCACTTGAACATGTCATCGGGGACTGCGGGTCGTCGTTGCTGTGGCGCTTGTGGCCAGGGCTCCAAGTGCTGACGCGCCGGACAACTACGACCAAGATGGGAGACCGATGTAGGTGGCACTACGCGCCCATTGACTCTGCACAAGGAGGGATTCACAATCGGGGTGGGCTCAGGACAGTCGCTGCATGCTGGAGCGGCGGGGCGGCGACGAGTCCAAGAGCCCGGGTGTGTGTGTGCACGTGTGTGCATGTGGAGTGCTGGCGTGCCTAACGCTTGCCCAGCCAGTGGAGCCCCAATCGAATTGGAACTGCCAGTGACCAGACAATCTAGCGTGCCAATTGCACGAATGGCGACGGCATAGCCATTGTAGTGCAATAGTTCAATTTAAATTTCAAATCGAAATTTGTTTGGTTTGTTTGACTTTGTTTGTTTGTTTGTTTGGTGCCTCTGTCCGAGGTGCAGCTGTTGCTACTGCGAGAGACGCCAGTCTAGGCCGCAACATCAACAGGCGGAGGAACACAGGCGCATGCGGCTGGGCAGCAGTGTTGCAGTGCACCGAGGTGCAGCACAGCGCCGCTGACAAGCATGCATGCGGAGTGCCCCAGCAACCTGGAGGTGCCCGCCTAGACGTGCGCCACACAAGAGAAACTGCCGCCACTCGAGCATTAGCGGGTTTTTGTTTTTGCGACATTGACTAAGGACCTGCACTGGCGGCGAGTGCAGTGCAGACGAGGGGGACAAGTGTGGGGGATGCACAGCACGGTGAGCCGAAGCCACCCGAGATGGACACACACCTCAGCGCTTGACTCTCCCGTGCACACTGCAACTCGCGCTCAGTGCCGACACTAGGCCAAGACAGCGGTTTTTGCCGCCTTCACTGGGGGTCCTCGCAGGGGAAGGACTGCGGAGCAGACTAAAGGGGAGGAGGGTGCTGGGTGCAGAGCAGGGCGAGCCGAGGCCCGTCCAGCTGGACATACACCGCACTCTTGCACTCCCTCGTACACTCTGCAGACATAAGTCCGGCGGAGACTACCAGCCAAGGCAGCGGGTTTGAGCAACGACGCACTAGTGTCCAGTGAGGGGGAAGGGCGCACGCAGCACTCATCACAGCCCGAAGTACTCGATGCTGACGTGGCAGGGTGTCCGCCCGAGGGAGGGCACACTGCCACGTCAGACTGACACGAGACACTTAGCCTGGGAGCGAGGTGCGTGCGCCAATCCTCCATCCTCGTGCTGTGCTGCTCGGTTCCATGATTGATTCATTTGCAATGTTGTTCATTTGATATATGGTTCAAATATAACAAGTGGCGTTCGTAGCCAAAAGCCGCAGGCGCGGCGTGAAGTTGTGTGTGTTGTGTTGTGTGTGTGATTTGTTGAAAGCTCTGCTCAGCTTGCCGGCACGTTACTAGGCACTGAGTGAGAACATTGAGAGTTCGGACCGTGGTCTGTCTATAGAGGCCTGTTCTTCTCCCTCACTCTACCATGTGTGTGCTTGACGAGGCGGAGAGAGCTTTCTTGTTGCTGGAAGTGTGATCTCAGCGCGTCTAGAGTGCGCTCTGCGCAGGCAGCGGCAGTTGTTGGTGTTGTTGCTGCCGTAGATTGCCGATGATGTCACGTTCCATTGAGTGTTGCGTGTGGGGGCTCTCTACGCCTGTTCCCCTGCCTGCCGACGTTTGCGACAGTTCTCGAACGTGTGGCCACGGAAGTTGCAGTAGGTGCAACGCTCGGCGCGGCGGGCACCGCGCTGCGGTCCATTGGAAGCCGATCCGTCCTCCTGTTCGTTGTGCTCGATGATGCGGCCCTGTTCGAGCAGGTCACGGAACGTCTGGATGCTGTGGCGGGGAATGTGCTTGCGGTACTTGATATTCAGCAGGCCATAGAGGAAGTCCAACTCGACCTCCTCGCTGTGTCGTCCCTCGGGCAGTTGGGCGAGTAGGGCACGTTTCTCGACGACGAATGTGTCGATGACAACGGCATCGCCCTGCACCTTCTCGAAGAACTCCATGTAGATCTGGTAGGCGGGCTTGGTGGGTGAGAAGTGTTCGCGTATGAGACCGATGGCGTCATTCCATGTCTTGGCCTCCTTGCGCACGCCCTGCCACCAGGTGGAGGCAATGCCGAAGAAGAGTAGCGACAGACCCTTGAGCGCGTTCTCGTCGGTAATGTTTTCCAGCTCCTTGTAGGTAACTACGTTGGTGATGAACTCCTCGACCTGATCGTGACTGCGCGTACCACCGAACCTGTGTGTGCAGGAGCTGAAGCTCCCCTTCACCTTGTTCGATGGGTCGACGCCTGCGGCAGCGGCGTTGCCAGCTGCACTGGTGGCAGACACGCGGACGGCCTCGATGAGCTCACGCAGTTGCTCGTTGGTCATCTGTATGGTTTGCGCCATTCTGTTGTCTGTTGTCTCTTGTCTGTTCTGTGTTGCACTTGTGAGTTGTAGAGAGCACACGCGATGTTGCTGTTGTTACAAGTTCCTTGTTACTTGTAGTAATTGTGTGTTGTTGTGCGGCAAAGCCAGAGAGTGGCGAATGCTGCGCTTTCACTTGGGTTGGTCGTCGTCGACTGAAGTTGCCCTGCCAAGCAGGCAGCTTTTATAGCGGCTCGTTGTGAAATAGAACTTCGAAAAAGCTTAGGCGCAGGGAGAGCGTGAATGAGAGTGCGAGAATGGAAGACTGCCAGAGTGGGAGAGTGTGAATGGGAGAGTGAGAGAGCAGCAGTGTGAGTTCTGTTGTTGCACTCCTAGTGAGTCAATTTAGCCGGTAAACTAACTTCAAAAATGTTTACTACATATGCATGTATGCATGTACACACTACACTTATGTATGGAATACATGTGCAAACATTTTTGCAACCTTATCGCTCTTCTTTCAAATCAAACTAATGGAACCTGTACTTAAGTTTAATTACGCATATTCTCATATCATTTTCTATTCTTATCTATGCACCTTTAATATATATTTTAATGCAAATTATGCATGGAAGTGCCAACAACAAATATGTCAGCTTAAGTTCTAAGTAATCGTTTATACTGCTTGTTATTCTTGTATATACAAAGTTCATATTGCAGCCCATGATGAAATGAATATCAGTTCATTCTGGCGTTGGCGAATATATAAACAAACATGCATAAGTGCTGTATATATACATATGCATATGTATATAAATCTACACGTACATATGTACATATTATCGATATCCGTTAGATTTTCTGTTGTGTACAGTTTCTGTTCATATTCTCTGCAGCATTTTGCAATACTTAATAAATACTAATGTATACACATACATATATACATACTAAGGTTTCTTTCTCCTTTTTGCTATCTATTGGTCTGTTGTACGCGATCCATTTGTCTCTCATTCTCACTTTTTTTTTTCTCTTTTACTCTCTCTCACCCAAATTCTCAGCTTTGTGAGCGAACTGCCACAAGTTCGAAAATGCGTAAACAAAAAACGTTTGCAATTATTTTATGGGAATAAATAAACATATGTACAATATGTACATATATACATGTACACATATGTATACATATGTATGTATGTACTTATAAACTTATACGTTTTCCCATACATGTTAAACGTATACACCTAAGTAATAGCTTATAACTAAATAGACAGATAAATGTATGTAAACATTGAAAACATACGAATGTACATTGACATTTAAGTTTAGTTTTGTTGTATTGGTATTTATTTGGAATATTTATAATAGATTACATTTATCATGGTTCACCACATTACTCATGCGTTATTGTTGAAATTCCCCTAGCTAATTTTGCATAACAATACGAAATTCATTGCAGAGAACATGAACAGAAACTGAACAGAACAGAAAATATGGCGGATATCACGCATTCATATATACATTAATATATGTACATACATAGTACATTTATATATATATGCATATATTTTTATGTATGCATCACAGCATTTATGAATGTTTGTTTATACATTTGCAAACGCCATGATTGAAGTGATATTCATTTCATCATTGTCAGCAATATGAACTGAATACAAGAATAACAAGGCGTATAAACGATTACTTAGAACTGAAGCTGAAATATTTGTTTGTTAGCACTTCCATGCATAATTTGCATTAAAAATATTAAAGGTGCATACGAATAGAATATAGATATGGGAATGTGCGTAATTAAACTCAAGTACAGTTTCCATTAGTTTGATTTGAAACAACAGCGATAAGTTGCCGAAATGTTTGCACTTGTATTCCATTCATAAGTGTAAGTATGTACATGCATACATGCATATGTACTAATACAAATTTTTGAAGTTAGTTTACCGGCTAAATTGACTCACTAGGACTGCAACAACAGAACTCACACTGCTGCTCTCTCACTCTCCCATTCACACTCTCCCACTCACACTCTCCCACTCTCGCATTCTTCCATTCTCCCACTCTCATTCGAGCTCTCCCTGCGCCTAAGCTTTTTCGAAGTTCTATTTCACAACGAGCCGCTATAAAAGCTGTCTGCTTGGCAGGGCAACTTCAGTCGACGACGACCAACCCAAGTGAAAGCGCAGCATTCGCCACTCTCTGGCTTTGCCGCACAACAACACACAATTACTACAAGTAACAAGGAACTTGTAACAACAGCAACATCGCGTGTGCTCTCTACAACTCACAAGTGCAACACAGAACAGACAAGAGACAACAGACAACAGAATGGCGCAAACCATACAGATGACCAACGAGCAACTGCGTGAGCTCATCGAGGCCGTCCGCGTGTCTGCCACCAGTGCAGCTGGCAACGCCGCTGCCGCAGGCGTCGACCCATCGAACAAGGTGAAGGGGAGCTTCAGCTCCTGCACACACAGGTTCGGTGGTACGCGCAGTCACGATCAGGTCGAGGAGTTCATCACCAACGTAGTTACCTACAAGGAGCTGGAAAACATTACCGACGAGAACGCGCTCAAGGGTCTGTCGCTACTCTTCTTCGGCATTGCCTCCACCTGGTGGCAGGGCGTGCGCAAGGAGGCCAAGACATGGAATGACGCCATCGGTCTCATACGCGAACACTTCTCACCCACCAAGCCCGCCTACCAGATCTACATGGAGTTCTTCGAGAAGGTGCAGGGCGATGCCGTTGTCATCGACACATTCGTCGTCGAGAAACGTGCCCTACTCGCCCAACTGCCCGAGGGACGACACAGCGAGGAGGTCGAGTTGGACTTCCTCTATGGCCTGCTGAATATCAAGTACCGCAAGCACATTCCCCGCCACAGCATCCAGACGTTCCGTGACCTGCTCGAACAGGGCCGCATCATCGAGCACAACGAACAGGAGGACGGATCGGCTTCCAATGGACCGCAGCGCGGTGCCCGCCGCGCCGAGCGTTGCACCTACTGCAACTTCCGTGGCCACACGTTCGAGAACTGTCGCAAACGTCGGCAGGCAGGGGAACAGGCGTAGAGAGCCCCCACACGCAACACTCAATGGAACGTGACATCATCGGCAATCTACGGCAGCAACAACACCAACAACTGCCGCTGCCTGCGCAGAGCGCACTCTAGACGCGCTGAGATCACACTTCCAGCAACAAGAAAGCTCTCTCCGCCTCGTCAAGCACACACATGGTAGAGTGAGGGAGAAGAACAGGCCTCTATAGACAGACCACGGTCCGAACTCTCAATGTTCTCACTCAATGCCTAGTACCGTGCCGGCAAGCTGAGCAGAGCTTCCAACAAACCACACACACAACAAAACACACACACAACTTGACGCCGCGCCTGCGGCTTGTGGCTACGAACGCCACTTGTAATATTTGAAGCTTTTTTCAAATGAACAACATTGCAAATGAATCAATCATGGAACCGAGCAGCACAGCACGAGGATGGAGGATTGGCGCACGCACCTCGCTCCCAGGCTAAGTGTCTCGTGTCAGTCTGACGTGGCAGTGTGCCCTCCCTCGGGCGGACACCCTGCCACGTCAGCATCGAGTACTTCGGGCTGTGATGAGTGCTGCGTGCGCCCTTCCCCCTCACTGGACACTAGTGCGTCGTTGCTCACACCCGCTGCCTTGGCTGGTAGTCTCCGCAGGAGTTATGCCTGCAGAGTGTACGAGGGAGTGCAAGAGTGCGGTGCATGTCCAGCTGGACGGGCCTCGGCTCGCCCTGCTCTGCACCCAGCACCCTCCTCCCTTCAGTCTGCTCCGCAGTCCTTCTCTGCGAGGACCCCCAGTCAGGGGGGCAAAAACCGCTGTCTTGGCCTAGTGTCGGCACTGAGCACGGGCTGCAGTGTGCACGGGAGCGTCAAGCGCTGAGGTGTGTGTCCAGCTCGGGTGGCTTCGGCTCACCGTACTGTGCACCTCCCACACTTGTCCCTCTCGTCTGCACTGCACTCGCCTGCAGTGCGGGTCCTTAGTCAATGTGGCAAAAACAAAAAACCCGCTAATGTTCGAGTGGCGGAAGTTTCTCTTGTGTGGCGCACGTCTAGGCGGGCACCTCCAGGTTGGTGGCGCACTCCGCATGCATGCTTGGTAGCGGCCTTGTGGTGCACCTCGGTGCACTGCAACACTGCTGCCCAGCTGTGTGCGGCTGTGTTCCTCCGCCTGTTGATGTTGCGGCCTAGACTGGCGTCTCTCGCAGTAGCAACAGCTGCACCTCGGACAGAGGCACCAAACAAACAAACAAACAAACAAAGTTTAACAAACCAAACAAATTTCGATTTGAAATTTAAATTGAACTATTGCACTACAATGGCTATGCCGTCGCCATTCGTGCAATTGGCACGCTAGATTGTCTGGTCACTGGCAGTTCCAATTCGATTGGGGCTCCACTGGCTGGGCAAGCGTTAGGCACGCCAGCACTCCACATGCACACACGTGCACACACACACCCGGGCTCTTGGACTCGTCGCCGCCCCGCCGCTCCAGCATGCAGCGACTGTCCTGAGCCCACCCCGATTGTGAATCCCTCCTTGTGCAGAGTCAATGGGCGCGTAGTGCCACCTACATCGGTCTCCCATCTTGGTCGTAGTTGTCCGGCGCGTCAGCACTTGGAGCCCTGGCCACAAGCGCCACAGCAACGACGACCCGCAGTCCCCGATGACATGTTCAAGTGCCTTCCATCTTGCACCTGCATGATCATTCAACTGGGGGCCCATGGATGACCACAAGGATGGATTTGAACAAATCAGAAAATATAGAAAAGACTGAATCCAAAAAAACAGAATCCAAACTAAATACAAACTAAACTACAAAACCAAAACCTCTAAACTGTTTTCTTTGGGGAGAAGTCGGGTGAAGGGGAAGAACATTTTCAGAAACAGCTTGAAGATGGAAGAAGACCTGCAAAAACCAGCAGAGAAGCTCCAGCGGGAACAAGAATATACACAAATCCAAAAATATATAGTCTATATAGTAAAATATAACAAAGACTTTTGTTCATTGAGAAATTTTTAATATACAAATATCAAAACTATTCAAAATATGATGATATTTATTTTACTTACATATATACATATGAGTTAATGATATTTAACACGAGTGAAACATATAAATGATACTACATATTTACAGAGATGCTATCTAGTGACTAACTTATTGTATCTGGATAAAGCTGAGTCCATTATAAAAAGAATGTTCAATAAAAGTAAACAAAAGTAATTTGAATTGAGAAAAGAAGTCTTTGTTTTAAAAGTGATTGCGCTCTGCTTGGCGACCTTTGTCTAGTAGATCACGGAAGGTTTTGATCTCGTGACGAGGTATGTGTCCCCTGTACTTCTGCAGAAGCAGGCCATATATGAAGTCCAGTTCGACCTCCTCGCTGTGTCGCCCCTCGGGCAGCTTGGCGAGCAGAGCGCGTTGCTTGCACACATAGGCATCGATTACTTCGCCACTTCTTTGCTTCGTCTCGAAGATCTCCATGTAGATTTGGTACGAGGGTTTCGCCGGGGGAGAAGTGCTCGCGCAGCAGCTTCAGTGCATCCTTCCAGCTCTTGGCATCGCGTCGCACACCCTTCCACCACATGATTGCAGGACCCTGGAACAGCAGCGAGATGCCCTTCACTGCGTCGCGATCGCTAATGCCCTCAATCTCCTTGTAGGTCTCCACGGCCGTGACAAACTCATCGACGGCGTCATGATCCAGCTGCCCGCTGAACCGGACCGTGCAGTTGCTGAAGCTCCCCTTCGACTGTGGCTCTTCGGGCTCCTTTTTGTGGCGCCAGTGCCCGGATGGTCTCTATGAGTATGCGGAATTGTTCGTCCGACAGTTGCGTCATTTTATGTGTATGTGTGTTATATATCTACTGTATGTTTATATATCAAATCAACATAAACAATACGAATCTACGCAGCACTTCGAACTGTTTTGTCGCCGTTAGCGTATAAAACTGAGCACAATTTCTGCATCGATAAGCTTTTTCACGTTGTGAAATGGAATAAACAACGAACAAGTGTCTCTCAGTCACTCTCACTTTCTCTATTGTTCGGTCTCTCTCTTTTCTCTCTCTCTGTTTGAGCACAGCGAGAGCAAGTGCAAAAGCTTTCGAGTTCGAAAAGCCGGCAGTTGTTTTCAATGCTCATTGTTTACACATATGTATGTATGTTGTATGTGTGTATGTGTGTATGCATGAACAATAACATATGGTTGAGATTGAAAGTAAGGAAGAGAGGAGCACAGAGAAAGACAAACGAAGTGCACATAGTCAGAGAGGGCAAACGAAGGCAGCCTCGCTTGTTATGTTGGGTGCAGCACAACAAATTGCACCAGGCGAACAGAGAAAACAGCAGACAGACAGCACTAAGTGAACATACGAAAGAGAGAAGGAGTGAGAGAGGAAGAGCGCAGAGAGAGCGCAGGTGTCACGTGTCAAACTCGATCAAAACAAAGACAGTGCGAACTATACTGATTGGTTAAAAACAAAGAGAGCAGAGTTGAGCGTTTTCTAATCCACTCTCCTTGCGCTCTGTTTGATTTACTTACTCTCAATTATTTTTTGCCTACTGCTGTTGCTGTTCGCCTGGTGTAAAATGACTTCGCAACGAAAATCTTTGAAAAATCTGAAGCAGCCTAGCAAAACATGTTGCATACTTTTCGGCTTCTTAATTATTATTTGCTGCATACATATGTAAATCGATGCATCGGAGAAAATGGAAAATATCGATTCGATAATCGATTCGAGAATCGATTTAACTTCTAGCTCTACCGTAGACCCAATAGATACCCTATATTTATTTAATTAAATTTAATTTTTAATGTATAGTCGAACTATGGTCAGTCGAATGTTTAAAAGTAAAAAAACAATTAATAATTATAATTGAAATTTTAAATTGAAATATAAAACTTAGAATAATTTTAAATTAAAGGTAAAACTTTAAATGTGAAAAAATAAATTAATTGAAATGTATAGTATTCTTTGCTTTACTTTGTAGATTCGCAGATGTTTTCGTTTTCTGGCCAAAATGAATATACCCTCTGCAAGGGTATAAAAGTGCACGCAGAAAGCAATTATAATTCAATTAAAACTCATTTCAGTTGAAAATCTTAAAATGCCTGCTCGTGCCATTTGTTAAATAAATGTACATATGTACATATATTATGATATGTATATGAAACGTGTTCATATGTACATATGTATGTGCTCTTGCCCAACAACAATTCTGACTCTATGTAACCAAAATGAAATTCAAAGTTCCTACAAATTTGTAGGTGAAAAATGATTTTCTGTTCAAAGCGGGCATCGTGGGGAAGGTTATTCTTTCGTAGTCCTTTAATTATTGAAATATTTTGCGGTTCCCACGGGGTAGTAGGGTGTGTAGCAAAACACAAAAATGTATGGTTTATTTTCAGAGGGGTATTCAAAGCGAATACGCATGAAATCCTTGACTTTTTGATATTTTAAATACATCTTCAATGTGACTTTTCTCTTATCTGCACTGCACACAGGACACTTGCAACGTTTCCCATTCCTTGCGGCTTTGTAGCAAAGTTCGGGTAAGTTGAACAGCCAATTAGTTGTGGGGTAGTTCTGACTATGCCAGTCACTTAGACGTTTAGTGTACCTGACAATTTAGTTAGCTAACAAAGGAAAAGTAGGAGAAGCAAAAGGAAAGAGTGTGAGAAGAGGAGATCCTGCTCTTTCACTCTATTTCTGTTGATTCCCTCTCTTACTTCTTATATGACATACGGAATGAGACTATGACATTAAGCGACGTGTTCAAGATTTTGACCTTTAAAGAGCTTTGCAGCTTGTCGCTTACTTGGCAACGCTTTTCACGTTCTTTCTTTCTTTCTTTTGAAAAGTTCAACCATCTTGTTGCCTGCTAAAAGTTTCTGTGACTTTGTGCGTGCCTGGCTGAATGACGTAATTACCCAAAGGTTGTCTTAAACGACAACGATGATTAAATATCATATATATATTATCGTTTACTTCCATTCATTTAGATTTGTAGTAGTGTGATTGCAGAAAGTACAGCTATCTCCCAATTGCCTCCTCCTAAGTTCCATGGCAAGCTGCTGCAATTTACATTTTGTCGTATATAATTAGACTAGCGTAGACTCAGAGGTAGTTGGGGGACCCTCACAGAGTACTTTTGTTTACCTCTGCACCTTCCCCTTGCACCATACCCCAGTGGCTGGTCAAAGTGCTTTTGGTCAGGTGACTACTTAAGCAGATTGATGCACAACCTGTTTTTGGCGGGCACGTGGTAGATGCCTGAGAGCAGTTGCCACATGTTACCTGGGCACCCTCTCTTGTTGCAGTACCTTTAATGCACCCAACGAACCACAACTGCGGTCACATTTGAGGAGAGCCTGCACGTCGCCCACTGGGAACAATGATTCAATTTGCAGCCTGCGACAGGCTTTTAGTGCAACCTTCCAGCCCAGACTGAGGACCTTAACTCGTCTGTTTGCATATCATCAAAAATAGACCATTTCACGACTGGCCCGTTGCTCTTCATTTCAACTTCTTTACATCAAAACAGACTCGGTAAGTACTTAAACACTTGGCCATGTGCCTGACCAGTGGAAAAGAGGTGGACAGATAAACAGACAGACTGACGGACAGACAGACAGACAAACGAACATATCGACCCGGCTGTTGATGCTGATTAAGAATATACATATACATATGCCTACTATGTTCGGTCAGCCACGCCTCCATTTGCCAATTACATAAATGTACCCTGCTACCTTATAGGTAGAGGGTATAAATATGATGAGGCAACAGGACAGGCGCGCAAGTTAGGCACAAGTTAAGGATAGTATCAAGGTGAATATTGCAGCATTTTTCCATTGATTGTCTTCTATTTAAGTTTCTTCTTTCAGATTTTCTTTGATTTGTTGCCAGCCACAATGATGACAACTGTAAACTGTTAGCAACATATCTAAATGCACCTGTTGCTGCTAGTTTAGCAACATGTGTGGCCAGCAACAAGCAGAGACAACAAAACAGCAACACAAGTCGTCGGCTGTCGGGCAAGCCTGAGACGACGTTACTGCTGCGGTGCCGTCACTGCCAGCGTCGTTACTGCTGCCACTGCCAGCGTCTCTGCTGCTGCCTCTGCCGGTGTCTTTGTTACTGCTAACGCTGCCGCTGTTACTGCCGCTGTTGTTACTGCTGCTGATGATACTCCTGCAACTGTAACTGCATTCGCTTTCTTTCTGCAGTTCGTTTTGGTTACTCGCGCAGCGAGGGATGCAACGCGGACCTATTTAAGTCGAACTTAAAAAGGTGTTTGGAGTGTCGTGCCTCATCTTAACGTAGGTGTGAACGTTCTATGTTACCTGCAAAGTCGTATAAAAAATTGTAATATATCTATATTACTTAGCTCTATCTGCAACAAACAAACATACAGAAGTGCAACGCTTGTTTTCCAAACTGAAGGCCTAGATCAGCACGATTAGCAATTCATTCAACTGCAGTCTCTGCATTGCTTTCTGCACTCTCATTGTGCAATAATAATGTCTCCAACATTATAAAGTAAATACATCAGCATCAACAGACAAGTTGATCTAGCCAAGTCTGTAAAAGATAATGATATATTTGTGTATATAACATAGCAATACCTCCGTTTCTTTTAAAACCCTTCGACCATTGAAAATGGTCAAAAAAGCTAAACTAACTTTGTGCAAATGTATATAAAAGGTAGAAGGAGGCGTGGCAGACCCCATAATATATACACATTCAGGATCACTAATTCAGTTATTGCCGTTTTTCCGAGTAAATTGATAAAATTGATCAAATTGCTAGTGACATTTGAAAGCTAAAATTATTATTTTTCACAAGGTTTCCAATGCGATCAGATATAAACATAAAAAGTGATTAAGGAATGTGTATTGTGGGTGAAGCATTTTTAGCATCAACAGACAAAAGTATGCAACACAAAATGTGCAGAGCATTGCATTTCACTACCAACACTCTCAACTGAATCCTGGCTACTTCTTATGTTTATAGATATGTATGAATGCCTACAGTTAAATCAATATATAGAATTATAGAATTCATAAAATTCTATGCAACATTTAAATACTCTTTAATTATTGTTAACTTGGGAGTTTTCTCAGTATCTTACTCTCTTTATTTTCTCAGTCTCGGAATAACCCAAAGAGTCAGATGTAGAAACAGACAAAAAGTCAGACTCAATCAGGGAATTACAAAAAAATACAGAATGCAGCGAAACTGTTTCAGTTGGAAGATTAGGACGACGCTTCTGATGACAGGTGAGTAAATAAAAGCGAATGTGCCCTGATTTTAAATCAAATCTGAGTCTGGTGAATGCGATCAGTTGAAAAAGCGAGTGGAGTAAAGGAACTGAGAGAGAGAGGGAGGAAAGAAGCAGTAAGTCAGTTACATTGACAGCTGTCTCTCTTGCGGCAGTCGACAGAGGAAAGGTGTCTTGAGAAATGACTCTGTCTGCATTAGGGGAAACCGAAAAGTTAAAATTTATGAAATGCCAATTTCACTTACACTCAACTCTGTTACCCCTGACGCACATTTGCAACTTTGTGTTGCATTTGAGCTACTCTGAGAATATGCCAGACATAGAGAGAGAAAGAGAGAAAGGCAGAAACAGATATTGTAAGAAGCGAAAGAAAGAGAGACAGCGAAAGGAATGCGCTACAAGATAGTGTGGGAGAATGCGAGGCGCCAAGTCTCAGGTTGCATTTTAACTTCAACTTCAACTTGAGCACTTTCCACTGTTTGTTTGCCAGTTTGTTTATTTCCAGTTCCCTTTCGCCGTTTGCCTTTTCCCTGACCCCATTCACATTCCCTGCAATGGTTTGAAAGTGTTTGAAATGGGATATGCAAGGATATATAGTGTGTACTCGTATATAAATAAATAAAGATATGGAAGAATATGATTTACTATAAGTGAATATCCAGTGCCATAAGTACTGGTCAGAGTATGCATGCTATATAGATATATATATTAAATACTCGTATATAGTAAGTTGAGTAATATATAGAGTAGACAGTAGAGACTGGGTATCCAACAGTCGAGTGCCTGTTTGTCTTTATTACAATAGCCTGCAGGATACCTGATAGTTGAGCTGCTCATTATCACACTCACTCCCTTCCCTTCCCTGCACTTTAGAATAAAATTTGTACTCGAAATATCACAATGAAAATGTTTATTGTTCTGAACAGCGCTGCTGATGACGGTCGTTAGGTCGGAGGAATGCGGCCAGGAGGAGTTCAGCAAGTGCGCCGCACCACTGGAAATGCTCAATCTATCCCCGAAATTCTCTATCAGGGCTGGCAAAAAGGAGGATCTGGATAAGCTCTGTCGGTGAGTTGCATCTTTGCTGTCAAATGCTTCTCGTCATATTGTTTATCCATTCAAAGGGAGCTCCACAAGGGTGTACGCTGTATACAGAGCTTCACACGGCGCTGCATGGATCTGCAGCAGAGGAACCACTTCAATACACTCTACCACGGCACCAATAGATTCATCAGGGACCTCTGCAGTGAGGGCAAGTTCCAGGATGGTAAGCTACTTCACGATCTTCTTTCTTCAGTCCTGCTAATCACCTAAACATTGCAGACTATCTAAAGAACGCGGCCTGCTCAGAACTGGCCAAAAAGGACTTCGAAGTCTGCGCCAATCAGTACAAAGAGACGATGGTCTTTCTACAGCCCAACAAGAACCAGGAGAATGGCTCTGCAACGGAGCATATCAAAACCATTTGCTGGTAAGTATGCATGGGGTAAATAAAAGCTAAGGCACTAGCTTACTTCTAAGAACCACTTGTCTGTGAATGATTTTATGCCATTGAAAAGAATTAGGAATATATTATTTATAAAATTGTATATTATACTCTACTTTTCAGTTCCATTACTGAGCTGACAGAGTGTTCAGAGAATGCAGCGCGTACGATTTGTGGCAATGAGGCGGCCGAGTTCACTCACCAATTGGTTGAGAAATACACCAGCAGTTTGACCAGAGTGAGATGAACTATAACTGTACAATAACAAATCTATATTGATTCCATTCATCTTCAATTCCAGATCTATTGCGGCGACTTCACAAGGCATCCGGAGAAATGTCGGGACGACAATGGCAATGGAGCAGGCACACTGAGACAGAATACTTTGGCTTCAGTAGTAGTGTTAATTGGGTTATTATTGTTGGCCAGATAGTGGGAGAGGTCTATAAGCCTCTAAGTATAAAGAGGGATATTTGCTTGGCATAATACATGTTGTAAATATTAACAGATGAGCAGAGATATGGAAAGAAATATTTGCTCTTTAGCTCTAGACTTAACTTAAATATATTATTGATATTATTGCAAGTGAAAGACAAGTTCTGTATAGGTTGTAGTTAGGATCAGGTTGTTTGGGGTCTGTATTGCAAAATTGCTTATTTGTTGCCAGTTCAGTTTTGCAAATTGTTGTTGTTTTTAATAGTCGTGTGCAATGATATTTAAGTGAGTTGTGGCCTGCTGTTCCCGTTAACGTTGAAGGTGTTGTTAGTAAAATATGTTGGGTAATATTATTCAGCTGTCAGTGGCTTGTTAAATGGAATGCCTAATCTAGCTTATCACTTATTCAGACTACGATATATGAAAGTGGACCACTTTGTTAAAGACACCAAATTACACATATTGTAAATAGCATGCGAAGCTGTATTATGGCTTGGACACTGAGACACGCACACATTCACGATATGAAACGATCACGGATTAGTAAGATTGCATAAGGTAGTGCAATCATAACATAGTATAGAAAATATTGTCTCTCTCTCTTTTTCTCTTAGAGACTCATCTGTTTTTTATAGTTTCAGTTCTATGTATCGTGATCTTTAATAAAGGTCGCGTATTTATTGTTGGCTTGTTACAGTTAGTTAAAAATAAAATGTATACGATTAAAGAGTATCATATAGTTTAAGTAAAAACTGCACTTAATAACTGCAAAAAGAAGAAAACCAAAGAAATATACAAACAGAATGAAATAAACAATAAAACTTAAATGTAAATGAACTGAAGCGAGAAAAAAATACATTCAAAATGGAGGAGAAGCGGAAGCCGAAACGGAAAAAAAAAGCCGTAGGGGCAAGTCATGGCATGCGGCAAGGGAAAAGAAAAGGAGCACAAGGCTGAAACTGGAGCATGGGAAACCGAATAGTATGCAGTGCTTTAGCTGTTCCCTTTGGCACCCGAAACTATTCTGCGCAAAAATGCAACTACAAGCCGAAGGAGATATAACGTTGCGCTTGCCACGCCCCTTTACAGTGGAAACCATATTTAATACGCAAGTGATATTAGGCTCAATAACAAATCATGTACTTGGCAGGCTATATATATATGTATATATATATATATACTAATCCCTTCTAGAATGTCTTAGTCTTAGTCTTAGATATATCAAAGAAACAAAGAATACGAAGAGTAATAAAGAATTGGTATATTAAGAGTACTATACAATTTTAATTTATACTCGTATTTTTGACTAGCTGGTGCAGGTATCTATCATGTTGAGCAATTGATTGGCCAAGGTGCTTTCTGAGCAATACACAAAAATACAAATGAAAGACACAAGAGTAGAGTATATTTACTTTGTTCTAATTACTACTCTCTATTTAGAATACGAGTATATACAAACTTCGATATTCTCTGCTCAGTGTAAGCCACTTTCGTTGCTGAAATTTTATTGTTTCCTTTTATCGTTATTAAAAACAAAAAGGCTTAGGTATTCGGATGTTTCAGTGCTTAATATTTGGGCAGCATTTATTGGCCAAAAGCTGTATAGAATCTCTCTTTATTGTAGACTCACACGTGCTATCAGCTTTTGTATAGTTTAATCAACATTTTGTAATCCTTTTTAAGCGGCAACAGAAGCATTAAAATTTGTTTCACATTGCTCTCTTTCTCTTTTTTTGCCGCGGCTTATCTGGAATTGTGTTTCATTTCGTACAGGCAAACTAACAACAACAACGAGAAGAGCAACTGCAGGATAAACAAAGGTTTCCGCAAAAGTTTCGCCTGCAAAAGTTTCTCTATTGGACTCTCTTGTCTCTTGCAGCTTGATTGCTGCCTGTTGCGATAGTTGGCAGACACAACTGCAACTACCAAAACAGGCATCAAGTTCTGTTCACTGCACAGTTTGCTGAAAGGGAAAGGCAGCCTGTTGAATTTACCGTTACTTTCCTTACACGATTGATGATTATTTTGCCATTCAATGTAAATTGTGCGATAATTATTAATGAGTAAAACATGTTGAGTTGCTTAAGCACATGTTGAGATACGAATAAAAAGAATAATAATTCGAAAATCACTGATTTATATTTTAATCAATAAGACAAAGAAGTTGTAATATATTGCATACCAAATTATGATGGGGAAGCGGATCAGGCTGTGTGCAATTGGGATCGACACCTCAATTAGCTTGCACCTTACACTGAGAACGTGTTAGACAGTATTATTCAGTGCAGGGTATTGTTTAAACTGGTTACATTGAATACAACAGTTAAATGAGGTTGTTTGGCCAATCAAAGTGCGTTGCTTGAACCGTCATAACACTTTGAAACAAGTCATCCTGCTCCAATTGAAAACAGTTTCAGTTTTGTATGTTTCTTGCACTTGCAATGCGATTGCATCTCGTACACTTGTATTCTATTTAATTGAAATATTTCTTTGCTTGCATTTGTATCTTCTACTCTGAACTGTCGCAAAATGTTACCAATGATCAAAGCAAGCGACGGACACTTGAACATTTAGATATGGCACAATCAAAGTGATGAAGATGTGGCAGCAGGAGGGGGGAATACGGGTGAAGATGGTTGAATGGCAGCAGCTTTGACACTTCGCTCTGCGCAAGGAGGCAGAAAACAAGTGCTTAGTATTTTGTTTTCAGTGCAATTAAAATGCGCATAGCTACGTTGTCGGTGCTTGAGGGTTGCTGCTGTCGTTGTCGAGTTGTTACTGTTATTCTTGCTGTCAACTAACAAAGAGCCGCAACAACAACAGCAGCAACAACAACAAGCACTAGCAAAAACAGCACACAAAGCCCTTAGCGTCACTGCGGGTGCCGCGACTGTCACTCGAGTGCGGTTCATGCATACCCTATCTTTAAGGCTCATAGGGTATATTGCTTATATGTGAATTGAACTTCGGCTGATTTCTATTTGAAAGGGTATCGTAGTTGAATTGGTTCACACTATCATAATCAGTTAATCATCATAGAGTTCATTTAATCTTCTCTTATTTTGCGGTATCTTAAATTCTAGATCAGTTATCAACAGACAGCAAGTGTTTTTGCATGGCAAGGCAGCTATGAATAAGGCTCTTAGTTGTCCTGGGGATATGCAGGAAAAAATGGCACATTTAAAAAGGCGTATACGTAATATTTAAGGGAGCTTCTACCCTTATACCTATGTAAACCCCTCAATACGTTATGATTTCTGACTGAAATTTAACGCTAGTTTCTAGCAATATCTATTGCAATCTGTCGACATTTGAAAAGTTGAAAAACAATATAATTTTACAATGTTAACGCGACGAAGTTTGCTGAAGTTTAAAAACTTTTACACTCATTGTAACGTAGCTGCTCGTAGCTTAGACCAAAGAGGGCAGCAGAGCTGAGACGAGGTTGTCTTTGGGGAAATTAAACATTTTCTATTACAAAACTTTTCCTATGTATGCATTTATGTGTCCTTGTGTGTGAATGAAAGCAACAGTTGCCTGGCTACATAAGATCGGGGGATATGTTGTGATATTCATATGAAAATGTTCAAAGATTTCGCACACAAAGGTGAGCAGCGCAAAAGTTATAGTTAGCTTTTGTCTTTGGCCAGCTGCGGCTCTGACTTATGAGTTATGCAAAACTTACAGGCTGTTCCCCGAGGAGAAGCGCCGAAACTTGTCTTGAATGTGGTTTTATTGCAAAGATATCTATATGAATGACAACTCACACTGCAATCCTTAACCGTCATTACATCTGTATAAAGGATTCTACACAAATTGTCTTGGAATTTAAATGGATACAGTGTGTTCATGTATTGACAATGATATTGCATAAAAGTCAGCAAGAACAGAGGGAAATAAACAGCTGCAGGTAGTGTCGTGACAATTTCACAACTTATTTGAATTGTATCTTCAGTTTACCAAAAGAAAAAAAAAGTACTTTAATTATACAGAAAACCACTAGCTGGGTAAATCGCAGAGAAGTTCGTGTTGCAATTAATGTCATGCCGAAATTGAATGCAAAATGTTACAAATTGAAATGTGACCGATGGCTGTTTTTCATGTTTTTTCCGCACTCTCTCTGTATGGACATTATCAAATAATTCAAATGTAATCTACTTTAATCTGTCTGCACCCCGAGAACATTTTCCACACGTTACAACTCGAATTTTGCGCATGCATTTACTATTTCGTCATTGCACTAAATACCATGCCAAATTAATCTGCGGACACACACATACACACACACACACAGTGGCACATGCACAAACATATTTATTGGGGCTTACTGACGTTGATTATGCCTATTGATAGAGCTGTCAAAAAATGTATTCCCACACACATTTTTTTGCAGATTGCAGGGGTGAAGTAGAAAAAGAAGGTGGCAGGTTGTGCAGCAGATTAAAAGGTCTAAAAGCGGCTTAGTGTAATGGACAAATCTAAGCAAAAACAAAAAAGGAAAGGTTATGTATATATAGTTGACTATAGCTCTTCGATTTGTATGGAATTTGAACAGTATATTTATGTGAGTCACTATTCCATTCGGTATAAGAGCCAGTTCTTTTTGGCCTTCTGTGAAAACCTTGATTCAATTTACCGCAGAGCTGCAGTTTATAAATTTGACTACTGTACACATCAAGTGCAGTTAAGGCTTTCACAGCGACTTCTGTTTTTACTTCCAACTGCTGAAACAAATGTATTTTCCTTTGCCACTAACCTCAGGCTCTCTCTGCACTCAGTGCGGTCAGTGGGCCCCATTGAAATGCAATGGCAAATGTAAATAAACTGAGTGCACTTTGCATTAATCATTTTGCGGCACTAGAAAGAATCTTCTTCTCAGCCGGGAGCTGACATTTTGGCATCTTATTCGATTCAGTAAGTTCCTCTGCCGTGTACTTAAGTTAATTAAAGCGTGTTTTTTCCCCATAAGGTTCCAAAGTGTCAACTGAAAGCCAAAGACAAAGTGCAGCACCTTCCTCGCTGATCGACCTAATTTTTAAGCTAACCAAAGGGTGGGAGAGTGAGTGAGAAACAGAGAGTCAGAGAAGCAAAATCACAAAAGAGAGTGGATAACTTCATTCTCTTGTATGTTATGTATGCAAGCGCGTGGCTTAATGAAGTTGCAGCTTGCCACACATGATTCTGCAGAGTGTTGGCTGTCGAATATAACTTAAAATTGAAGCTGAGAACAGCGTGTTCGACTGATATATATATACACACCACCCCTAACCAAACGAAGTCTTCAATATTGAGCTACTGTGCTTAGCGCATTTTGTATTGCATACTTGCAGGCAGTCGCTTGGAAATCAATACGCCTTTTATTTATTTTTTTAAAATCTAAAACTAGACACTATAACTACTTGCAAGTAATCTTCAACTACACGACAAACTCATAAGGTTATAGATAAAACTGTTAATCTGATCCCTCTTTGAATAATAAATAAATAATGCTGAACTGAAAGTGCATATCTTTCCTTATACTACTATATTCATATTTCATATTCATATTTTTTCCGTTCGTTTTAGCAGAACAAACAACAACATTGTTCACATAAACTATTACACTAACAGCAGCAACAACAATGAGTGTGTGCGCCATTTATTTGATTTAACTTGTTGAAGTTAAAAGTTTGCAAGGGGAAAATAATATTTGTTTCGCCGTTTAACAGCAATTAAGATGAAATTTACAGATTTGTGGGGCAGACTTGTGTGTTGCCACAACACAAGTACACACACACAGAAGTGCAAACCCACTAATACATTTACGATATCAAAAAGGCATGAAGGAACTTGAGCTGGTACTCTAACAATAATTTGATTGTGGTAGTGTAATTTAAAATGAACTCAATACATTTGCAGTTTTGTTTCGCAGGATAAACAATATTAAATATTTATTTAAACGGTTTTGCAAATAGATTGGCAGAATAAAAGATTATGCGGTGTGTGCAAAACATTTTAATTAGGATTAGTAGAGTGCCTGAGAATTGCATTTAAATGTGAATTCGGCACACATGTTCCCAGTTGGTGAAAAATGAGGAAAACGGATATGCGACAGAGGGAAATGATCGACAATATCACCAATTTGTGCTTACATTTAATACCCCTTGCCCGCAAACCAGTGGTTTGCCCAGCTCCAACCTTGAATACATCTCCAATTTATAGCATAACTATTGATAGTTTGTTCCCATGTCAGTTATGTGTATGTGCCCTGTTTGCTTAGTTTAGTTTAAGTTTTAAGCTCAGTATACAATTTCTTCTTCTTTTAATGTTCCTGGTTGTGCCATTAAAGTTTGGCTGTAGCTTCATTGATGATATAGTGAATGTTTACTGTGATTACTGCCCATTTGAGCAGCACTTTAAGCCTTTTTTCTTGCCAAACAACGGTTGGACAGTCTGCAGCTGCGGCATTTTAGGCTATTCCTTCACTGTACCCACTGGACACTTTGCTCTTTTTTGTCAGTTTTGCTTCGCTTCGGTCCCCACACAGCATCCGCTAAAATCTTCGTGTCTTGTTCGTTGTCCATTTGCTTTATTCCCATTTCTTTTAGCCATTATTAATTGCCAACGTACGCTGATTTCTGTTGCTACACTTTTTACGGTTGTTGTTGCTCCCTACAAATCCCTTCTATTCGCTTGCACCTTCTGGCAGTCTTCTCCTCCCATACTCAGATCTATGCTCCTTGCTGTCTGCTTGCCTCCGCGGGGCATTCATGCACCGACGAATACGGCATATCCCAAAGATAGGCAAGAAAGTGGGGGGGAAACAAACAGGGAGAGGTACACAGAGATTGCCAAAAACAAGACAATAAATCAATGCGAAGTTGTAGTAAGTTTTTTTTTACAAATTTGGACAATTTAATACTGCGCCCATTGGGCATTCGACTGTTGTAAGTTGCAAGAGTAGCCAGCAGTTTATTAACTGAGGTGAACTAGGCAACTATAGACTGTAGCTAACTAGCCTTGGCATCCAAATTGGTTGCACAATTTAAGCCTCATTTTAGTTTAATTTCCATTTAAATTCATGTCTTCTATGAGCACGATAAACTTTGCCCGGCCAAGGCAAACAGAACACTCAGCGCTTAATTACCCGCGCTTATCAAAACATCTACGAGGCGATGACGCTGATGACACATTCCAGGGGCGGAGTTTGGAACTTGGGAGGAGGAAGAGAGGCTGGTCTAGGTTCTGGCAAGTTTCCCTAATGAATTATTTAATCTGTGCTGCACATTCTCTCGTCATTTCCGGCAAGCGTTTCTTTTTAATCCTTAGGCCCTAAAAATGTTAGTTATAAATGGAAAACATAAACTTTGTGCAATGTATATTACTGGCTGATGGAGGCGAAGTAAACCAAGAGAATAAACTCCTTAGCAAGCCCAAGGTTGGTTTAATTTTCCTCTGTGCAATGAGAAGTAAACTGAAAAGTAAAAAAAAGGTGCATTTCAGTTAGTCATTTCAATTGTTGCTGTTTCAAGAGGTGTGCTTGTTGTTGGCGTTGCTGTGGCACCCTAAGCCAAACAATGTGGAATGTTTTGGACGTTGTGCAAAATGAAAACAATAAAGTGTCTGGCAGAATGCAAACGGAAATCTATGAAAGCTTTTGAATGCTTTAAATTCGGCTCTCACGCACACAAAACTAATATTACAAATACGTTGCATGCCACAAGAGGCAAGAAGCAGGCGCTTGTGCTGCCGTCGGTCAACTAGCATTGCTTCTTTCTACCATGGAATTGTAAGGGTAGCAATTGATTAAAAAAGGGAAAATAAAGATTGAAATTGCAGTTCTAATAATGATTTTCACATTGCAACGACAGAGACAGAGAGAGAGGGAGATAGAGAGAGGGGTATAGAGAAAGTCAGAGACTGAGTAACTGAGCATAATCCGACTTGAAAACATTAGACGGGAGCGCAATTCCAGCGCATTTCACTTTTCAGCATTATTTCAAGTTTATGCATAGACAAGCAAAAGGACGTTACCCAAACTCATTTGTTTCAGTCAGCAAGTGCTCACATGCACCCCTCACCTCTTCCCCTGCACTTGGGCACTACTTGCCACGCCCCTTAAGAGTTGGCGAGCAGCCAAAGGCCATTTGTAGCCTTCAGAATCCTTTAAGGACCCTGATAGTAAGTCAGTCAGCATGTCATGAGGAAACACGACTCTCAGTGTTGTTCTTTTGTCTTTCATCTGTTTGGTATTTTATTGTCACTAGTGCAACGAATTTGTGGCACCACTTGACAACACCTTGTAGTTACCTGCTGGCCAAGTGGCCTTTAGTTCGCTAAGCAAATTGGGGCACAAAAAAAAGTAACAGAAGTAGTTGGTCAATTGCCTTGTCTATACAAGGAACCGAGCACAGTCAGTCCTCGAGAAAGGGAAGAAGTCTTCAAACTGTGAAGTAACTACCTGATCAGGGCCGTAGCTAGAGAGACTGAGTAACGGAGGGTGTGGGTGCACAAGGGCCGCGGGGCCACGAAAGCTAGCCAGTTAAATTCTGCCTTATGGGTAATGGGTTTTATATTATGGAACAAGAAGAATTCAATCGGAAAAGAGAGAATTAAACATAGACTACATAAAATCTAATAGTGATATTGTCAACATTGAATTGAGAAAAAGAAAATGTGTTTAATTTACATATACTGCAGTTTGTGCAATGTTGTATGAACTAAATATATAATATATTTAAAGCAAAGCATTTATAGCCCCCGAAACCATTGATACGGGCCTGTACCTGACGACCGTTTCGTTCTCAGTCGATGGTTATTGATATATATAAATATATGTATATAGCATCGCAATTAAAATCAGCAAGTCTTACTAGTTTAATTTTCAGTGCATGTTGCCACATTTTTGTATCATGAGCACAAACCGCCGTAGACAGCGTTGCCACCCGCAGCAGTGGCCGCAGCAGTTCCAGGGCGCAACCACAATTTGAATGTTGTGACAGTTAATTTTGACAAATTTGTCTAGAGTTTATTACTTATGGATGACAATGAGAACGCAGCTGACCAACTGCACAATATGTGGCCGACAATCGAATTTGGGGAAAAGCTCATAATGAGGTTGGCAAATAAATTAGCATAGCGTTAATTATGAATTAATTATGGCAAAGTGCGGTGCACAATATACCCTGGAATGAGGGCGCTTAGAGTTGCAGTTGCGAGATACGATTGTGCTTTAAACTTTACAAGTTGTGCTTGTTGTAACTGCAATAGAGTTTAGCTATGTTACGGCAACAAATATGTGGCTTACTCTCTTAATACCCCTTACAAGAATAGCCATAGAAGGGTATAAAAGCATTGTATAAATATATAACAGACAGAGAAAGGTTTCCAATATCTATACAAATTACTTATTCTTCATCGGCATCAACAGAAGAGTTAAGAGAGAATGTTAAGCTAATTTTGAAAGATTCAGCTTTCAACCTGATAAAATTAATCTATCGTTTAAATTGTAATCTGATTGAACTACTATAAAAATCATTACTCCAAAGAGTAACAGTAAAATGACAATAAACTTTTCAAGAATTTAAATTGGAAGAATTGTTATAAAGGATTTGTTGTTTCAGTTTATTCGTAGTGTAGGGTATTTAACGGCGGTGCATGTTTGATTGTTGTTTTCATGACTTGTTTAGGTTTAGTTTTAGTGTTTTCTAGACTTGCCAAAAAGCCCGCTTTTATTGAGTTTGCGCGCACCATGCGTGGCACCGAAACAAAGCAAAAATCCTAACAACAACAAATCCCTAAAAATAAAACAAAACGGCAGATTAAAAACTTTTCCCATTACGTAAAAATGAACAACTTTTGTTGCTTTTTTCTCTGTTTGCAGCAGTGTCGAGAGAAATAGTTGTGCCGAGTCCACTACGCGATGCAGTCAGTTGAAGCTTCTATACTAAAATACCGTCCCTTCTAATATGTTTCTGTATTTGTATGTGTGGCACAGGAGAGGAGTGGAAGGGGGTGAGAAGAAGTAATGTAACACTAACTGGCAGCCAAGCCTCATTTAACAAGTGTAGAACATTGCAGGAGTTTGTTTTACTGCGTTTTATTGTAAGTGAAGGTACTTAATACACCAAATGAACCTGATGAGCCTTTCTGTGTATATTGAATATCTATAATTTGCATCAATAAGCAACATAAATAATATAATTTTGAGAGGTTAAAACAAGAATGAAGGGTTTTCTTCAGAGCAAAGGTCATATTTTAGGATTTTATCTACAACTATTGTTCTTATAGTTTTTGTTAAAAAAATATTAGTGAGTTTTACAATATTTTTTATGTATTTGGTAACAGCTTTTTTAACTTTTATACATAAGCTTTATTTACATATATTACAATGAAGTATTGAATATATTGTAGATTTTAATGAAAAAGGGTACGTTGATAGTGGATTTTAATTAAATGGAATTAAAAGAGTACGTTGTCTGCTGTGTAACCGCTAATCCAGGTAGGGATAAGAGACATCTGTGTTTTCTCTAGGATTCGGTCTTTATATTGTTTAAGCAAGAAGTCCAATTCCTACTGAAATTCCAACAACAAAAGGTTTTAAGTGTGATTGAAGTTTGTAAGCTATCCAAATCAATGACTGCTTCATAATTGGTACTATCTTTACAATATATATGTTCTTGTGCAGTAACCAAATCGTAAACTTCAAAAAAACCGAGAAAAGGATCGGCAAACATTTGTGTGAAGAGGGTAGTAATTAAAAAGTCATTATTATTTTTCTCATTTATACAAATATTCGTGTGTTTGTTGTTCGAAAAAATAGCATTGCAGGCAAATGAAGGAAAATAAAAATACCCACAAAAGCAATTATGCTGAAATGAAAGCTCATTTGTGTGGAAAATGTTAAAATTCATATGAGGGCCTGGCCTCGAACGGCTGCCGAATGTTAAATACATACATATACACATATATATATATGTACATTTAACAATCGGTGCGCATATGTGAAAGACGAATGAATATACCGTATATGTTTTTGTATTTGTGGCGCCTAACAACAATGCGGACTCTATGGAACGAGATGGAAACTCAAAGCCAGCGCAAATAAGTGAAAAATTTATGCTGCATTTTTATGTTTGCAAGGTGGTTAGACGAGGAACCTAGGCAGAGAGAAGGGGGTGGGGCAGGGGCAAGGGGGAGGGTTATTGTTTCGAGGTCCTTTCATTTTTGAAATGCTTTACATGCCTGACGTGCTGTTTATTTTGACTGACGATCCCAGCAATACAAACAGAATCAGAAGCCGCGAAGTCCTTTCGGTGGCGTATACTTGATTGGACTTTATACATTATGCATTCGCCGTGTCGTCCCCTAATTAGATATGATAAGGCATGCTTAAAGTCCCTAAAGTTAAAGCTAAGCAGTTCTCCCCTCCCGTTGCTATAGGTTCCTTTATCAAAGGCAGTATCACACACAGAATTTTGATTTGCCCAATGTTGAAATGGAAAGGGGCGGCAGGGGATTCCTTTTGTGCTTTTGCTGCTCTCCTTGCAGTCCTATTCCCGATTCTCGTCTCCCTATTTTTCTTTATTCTATTCTTTATTATGCAGTAAACTTTCGCATCAAAAGTTTTCTTCAAAAATAATTTGTGAAAAAGTTTGCCGAGCATATCTAGAAGTACGTGACGGGCACCTTACTCTAAATTCAATTTCACAAGACTGGAGTGCGTGTTGCAAGAGGAAGAGGGAGAGTTTAAATTGCGTACCGTATTGTGGGCGAGTTACGTGAGCCTGATAAGTCAGATTCCGGCTTATTTTCAAGGCTATTAGACAAGCATATTGAAACTAATTGGCGTAATATAGGATTGATTCATGTGTCTTTATAGACGGTAGTTTAAGTAAGTCTGTCCTTCAGAGTGAGTCTTTAGATAAACGTACTTCTGTCTGCATACATTTCCCTCATATTACGCATGCAAACTTATGACCCTTTCGCACTTTCCTGACAATCACACACATCATTACTGGCTCTGTCACAATATAACTCAGTTGAGCTACACATTAACCCCTCAACTTTCATACCATAACATATCATTACAGCTACCTCTCTCCCTCTCTGTCACTCTCTGTGAAATGATGTGCTAAGCAGCAGCCCCTCTGCCTGCTCCTCTTCCCATCTACTTACTACATTTTGAATGACTTCTGTTAAAACTGAAATCAATTGGCCTTTGTCCAAGCCACTAAACGACGCTGCTAATTGCATATGCACCAACACACAAACACGAACTACACACTCCAACACACAAATGCAACCCTGAGGCATGGCTACAAAGCAAAATCAGCACTAGAAATAGATTGTAAACCCAAATGTGGAAGCAGAAGGGAAAGTGGAAGAGTCGGAGAGGAAGCTGTGCGGATATCCTCTGCTAATGCCTGTGGGCTTCCGTCGCATCGGTGCAATGCAGCACAAAAATGTTGCAGCTCCTTCGGCGTTGGCAAAAATTTAATTTAGAGCCAAAAACGCAATGCAACGTGCCACAATCCGTTGCACATTGCTCAGGCCGCATGTCCTTGCAGCCACTAGTCCACCACAGGAGGACCCGCCTAGCACTGCGGACTGCGGAGGATCTCGCTTTGGCCAACAACGTTATTAATGGCATTCCAGGGCAGCCTTTGGATGCCCAAGCAGCATTTCATGCTGCCGCTACCTTTTCCTGTATCCCAATCGAAACGGGATGAAACCGGGTCAAGCCTCGTTTGGCCAAAATGCATTGGAGAAAATTAAAAATGTTAAATACCTGCGAGATGCTCGAGAGATAAATGAAAGCCTTATCAGCAGGTGAGTGCAAATGACTAACTTTGAATTGAAAATGGTCATAGCAAGTATATAAGAGCTGTATCTAATATGTGTTGGTAGGCTCTGCAACTATGCTGGGACAGCAAATTGCGAACTGCTTAGGGTAATAAACAGATAATGATGAAGTAGTTGATAAGACAACAAGTTAGAAAGCTGCAGTCTAGAATGCTCGAGCCAGAATATATAATATGTGCTATATTTAGCCTTGTGGGATCTGTTACACCTCCATCTGCTTGTTAATATTCTTTTCTTTGGAGCCTTTTCAATGGTCGAAAGTTCTAATTATTTCCAAAGTATGTATTTTCCATGTGTAGCGTACTTTGTATTGCACACTTTCAGGCAGTGTCTAGAAAATCAATAGGTTGACTTCAATTATTACATAAAATTAAGTTAAATAAAAATATAAATAAGTTGTATGTAAACTATCCTCTTGCAATCATATTTTTCGAGGTCATTAGGACAATAATAATTGGTGTGAGTACAATAAGAAGACATATTGTCACCATATTTCGTAGTGCTGCGTATGGTTTTTAAGCTGTAGGACATCAGACGGACAGAAATTACTGAACTACAATTAACATTGCCTTGCAAAGGTATACATATATACATATATATACTAGTACATTGTAAATGGGCCTCGTTTAGAGCACAACAATCATGCAGAACATATATAGTACAGTTCTGGTTTCTGTGATTATCCTTGATCTGCTCAAGTGCGCAGCTTATTTCCTACGTTTATTGTCGACTTCTTAGGTTTTTTGCGCACATCTCGTATTGTTTGGCATCGCATTTTTACCGATTTATGCTCTTTGTAGCCTCACCCTGCAGATATTAACATTTTTGAACTCATTTCACCTTACACTTATGTATTTGCCAGATATAGTCATTGTGGGGGATGCGAATCAAGATGATTCACAACGTTTATGCTGCTGCCACATGGAATGGCACGTCCCGTGGCTTTCATATACAGATGAGTGCAGTCTGTAGTTGTTGTTGTTGTTGCTGATGTTTGTTCATGTTTTCCGTTTTCGCAACGTAAATCCTCTACCTACCAAAGCCACAATGAATGACGCAGCTCAGCCCTAGCAGTCAACTGACTTACCTGTTCATAGATACACCCACAGTAATAGCTTGAGCTTGAGATACAAAGATACAAATGCACAGCCAAGGCTTAAGATCCTTAAAGTTAGACAAACTTCTCTGCAATATATGAAAGACTGTGCTATGTATTTGGATATAGCGAAGCTCTTAAAGAATCGGAGCCATGATTTATATTCACTTGTTATTGCAACCCTTCCAACTGAGCCAACTGAGGCAGGCAACGCGTCTAGCAACTTGTGTTTATTTTGCTGGTTCTGATAAGGTTTATATGCAACCATGAGAAATGCCTGGTCCCAAAATGCAAGCACAACTTTACTGGATACCTCTCAGTCTTGACGCAGTCTGCACTAATTGCTTTGCCTTTCAAACTATTTTCCTCATTATGTCTTTCTTTATTAACTGCAAAGTAATGGCTACGTTTTATACTGTATACTTATTAAAGTGCATTGTACAGCAGGATGTGGCACCGTCAGAGCTGTGGAAATGATAAAGCTGCATTGTTTTTGTTGCATTTAAAGAACGTCTTAAGGCCTGTAGTACAACAGCAACTTCTACTGCCAACTTCCTCTTCCTGTCTCCTTCTTCTGCCACCAACTTCAGTATTAAACTGCCTTTTTAGTTTATTTGCTGCTCTCGTATTCCTTCTCTTCATCATTCTGCTGCCTTTCATTCTTCCTTTCGACTTGTTAATAACATACAACAAGTAGCAACAAACAACACAAGATACAACAGGCTTATGCAGCCTCGTCTAATGCGTCGACTGCCCGTGGCACACAATTGAATTATGAATATTTCAAATGAATGCAAGCCGTGGCTTAGGCACAGCTGCACTTGCTGCACTTGCCCCAAACTGCATTCGCAACATGAAATATGAAGTACTTCTATTGAAGAATAACAAATGTGCTCGAAAGTTGCAACAAATTTGAGTAGTTTGTGCACTGCCTAAGCGAATGTCAAGCTCGGCATTAATAATGCACCCACAACGGCAACGACTGTGACAACATTATCAACATACGCAAACACAAACACAGGCACGCAGGCAAACACACACACACATAAGCACACACACACACATTTGCATTGTCCTTGCATGCCTCATAAATTCCAACAAGTGTGGCACGACGTCGTCAGTCGTCAGTTCGTCAAGGGTCTCTGGGCTGGCGGAATGGCTGGAGGTGAAAAATCTCAGCACTAATCGCGCTGCTTTCCATAATTGCCGTGACACTGTGCGAATTTATTCATCTGCATGCGGCCTTGGGGGGCACAACGTGACCTCGACATGCACAAAGAGCAGAATGAGTGCATGACAAACAACAAGTGTGAAAGCCGAAGAAAAGGGGCATACACGACGCCAAGATACGCTCTGAAGAGTGAGGCAGTGTGTAAACTATTCTGCTTTACTTGCTGTCTACAGCCCCATATACGCCACAGTTCATTTAAAGTGTGCAGCAAGGTGCAAGGGTAGACGACAAAGGTGACAGCAAGAACGGGGACTTGGCACACAAAAACTGACTAGATTACCATGCCCCAAAGAACCTCCACTTGCCTCATCGCCTGAATGGGCTGCAACAACAAAAACGAGTTGGAGACACAGAGATAACCTGTATAGCATTCAGACTGCGAGACTGACCGAGTGACCTGCCCCTCTTTGCCCCCTTTGCATGCTGCTTTGGAGTGTGCTCATCCTCAACCTCGTCACATTGTCTCCGACATCGTGTTCTTCATTGTCACCTTCAGCTCCAGTGTGGGACACTTGTCCAGGCGTGAGCCTTGCACTTCACTCCTTGACTTTGACTTTCTCATTTGTTTTTCTTTTGTGTACACTCCCCCTCCCTTCCTCTCCTTCCCGCATGCAAGAGAGCCAAGGAGCATAAAGTCAATAAACATCTTTACTTCTCAAAATATTTAAGCAAACTTTCGGGCGTTGAGGTGAGGAGGGATCCGCATCAGTTTCACGCCTCGCTTTGCTCCTCCCTGGGTTTGTTTTTCTAGGCTTTTGTTTAGTTTTAATTGTGGCTGACCAAAGTTTGCCACGCTCATGTGTACTCAGGCTTCCTCTAGTTGTTATAGGAATCTCTCAGCCTCTTCCTTGACTCGGTTCAAGTTAGTTCACAGGGCCAGAGGCGGGAAGGAGCAAAGACTGCGAGTGAACAAAGGCCCTTGCGGCAGGCCTAGTTCCTTAAAGGCAGCTGCAAGCTGTCAGAGGTTTGGGCAGATAATAAAGCTGAAGATGCAGATCGAATACCTACAGGAATACTTACAGGACACTTTAGACCAAGAGTTGCACTTAGCAAACTAGGAAGACTGAGACACAGAAGCACAATATGTATTGAAAGTATGGCTGGCATTGTCTTTTGAAAAAGGAGTGTCTGCCTAGGCAAGCAGCTTCTCGGGATTAACCAGATAAGATCGAACAATACAGGTAAATTTAGATGTAAGATATAATTAGAAAAACTACACTGTATTGGAAATACAAAGCTCAGCAGCTGTTACAATAGATCTACAAGTATCTCCGCCAAATAAGTGATAATAATAGTTGAAATATACTTGTGACATTCCTTATGAATATACTCTTCATATATTTATTCAATATATCTACATACTACTTTAATTCTGTATACTGTTTATACTTCTCTGCAGTATAGACAACATAGCAGACAACTTAGCAGTTATTAATACATACAATCTAATATCCCATGCCAGCCCTTAAGCCTAATGCTTCTTCACATGCATAAAATGGCTGTTGCCCTAGACCAATCCTGCTGCCTGCTTGCCACAGCCACAGGGCAACTGCCACATGACGCTGTTCTCTGTTGCCCAAAAAGTGTTGCAGCCTCAAAAGCCAAAACCCAAAGTGCGCTCACACACGCAGGTGTGATTGCTGGCAATTGCAATGCCAATTTATTAATATACAAGTGAGTAAACATTCACACTCACACACACTTACAGACAGGTGTCAGCTTGACCAAATCAATTAACAAAATTAGTCCAACTGCAGCATATTTTGACTGAGAGTGGAACACGGCCTGGCATTGAGGCAGGGGGCGAGGTAGGGCAGATTAGGCGTGGCAGTGGCAGCCGAAGCTATCATGCAAATGAATTTATTTGCTTTAATAAATGTGAATTCAATTTACACAATTTACACAGTTATAACCCAAGGTATTCACATATGTTCACATAAAACTCGAACTAGACGAATGCTAGAGTCGAGTAGTAAGATACCCTTCGCCCAATCTAGGTAGTTCTTATAGTTAGTTAGTATAGTAAACTCTATATTATTCTGTTGCATTCCTCATTATTCCAATGCAATAAGGAATAACATTCACTTCAGTTGAAAACATTACAGTTGCACAACGGCCAAAGGCAAAGGGAACCACGGCAAAAAGAGTTTTACAGTGAGTACTACTATAAATATTTCTGACTAGCTGGCTTCCGCTTGGTAGTCACTGTAAGTGGGGCAGGGTAACTGTAGCGGGGTGCAGGCAGTTCTTTCCAAAGGGATAAATGCGCCCTTCCTGTTTGATGTCATTCACAATGTCGCAGTTACACGATGACGAGGAGAAACAAAGCGCGCGAGCGAAATTGAGCAATTTTTATGAATGGCAATGGAAATATGTGTAAGAGGGAGAGAGAGAGAGAGAGAGAGAGAGAGAGAGAAGGAGAGAGTGTGGTAGGCAGTCATCCTGACCGGTAGCCCTTTAGTTCATCTGTCAAGAGCCGGAAGGGCAGAAGGGAAGGCCGCTTGACAGTTTGACGCCCCGTTATTCATGGCATGATGTACGCCATCTGCAAACCTTTTTAAGCCTCCTGTTTTTTTAGCCATATTTCTGGCTTTTAACGTGCTAACAAAAGAGAGACACAGCACATGAGTTCTCCGCTAACGTGGCTCTTGCCAGGCAACCTTTTGTTTGACAGCTCAAAATAAAAGAATTAAAACTGTCGCTAATCACATTTGAATCACACATTGAATTCAATTGAAGCAATGAGACAGTCAATTAGTTGGAGAAAGAGAGAGAAAGAGGAAGTAGAGAGAGAGAAAGAGAGAGAGAAAGAGAGAGAGAGAGAGAGGGGGAGAGAGAGAGGCTACTTGAAATAGCTCTAAATATTACGATTTAACAATAGTTTTAATTAATTTGTATTTCCTATAGAAAGCTTAAACATTGTAAAAATGTGCGCATGAGGAATTATCACCATCATCTATAATTTTCCTTACACATCACACATGATATACTCGGGCTTATTATCGAAAGGAAATTCAACTTGTGTATGACTGACTAGGCTTCGTGCACTTCTTGCTCCGGGCTTTCTGCTCGCCGGATGGGGCGGGGTTCTTTCCTAATCTCGTCCTACGGCCTCATAAAAACAAAAATTAAGTGCACTTCTACTTCTCTAACTAAATGATGAAATAAAAAGGGGTTCTATGTAAGTCGGTTTGATCAATGGACTGGGTTATGGACGACTGATTTCAGAATAGGTTTATTGGGATGCACTAGATGTTATATGTGCTCCCTTCTCTACCCACCCTGCCTTGGTGTCGCCATTGTATAGTTTGGGTCACCCCTTGTATAATCTACATATTATTTGTTGTGGCTGCTGAACTATTGCATACCTATTGTTCCGGCGACGAACCATAAAGAGACGATTAAACGTGAGCTTTGTTATTCATGATGCTTACAGACTTCATTTATTACAAATATTAACTTCGATTTCAAGATAAAACATGACTTGTGTTTCACTAAGTATTTAGATACGATATTCAAGATATTAAGATATTCAGAATATTTCTATGCGCACGGGGAACTAATTCAGATCATTTTCTTAGACATATAGTCTCAAAATTTACTCTCTATCACATGACGGTACGTGGACGTAATTGACTGCCCATAATCATTTTTGTTTATATCGTACATACTGGGTGTTTCGATATTTTACTCACTCATGAAATCCGCTTCATGCTGTCGTAGGGCCCTTCGATGCTGGAGCTGTTGAGCTGTAGTTTCCAAAAATACTTAAATGATTATGGTAGATTCATGTGTGATGTGTAAGGAAAATTATAGATGATGGCGATAATTCCTCATGCGCACATTTTTACAATGTTTAAGCTTTCTATAGGAAATACAAATTAATTAATACTATTGTTAAATCGTAATATTTAGAGCTATTTCAAGTAGACGAAAGATTCTGGAATTTTATGGCAGTGCCATGTCACCTGGGCGTGCGTTGCACGTCGATCGCATTCTGCGTTGAGTACTGCAACACCATACGCAAAAGGTTAGGTGCAGCCACACGATGCAAAAAAGTCAAGCGCCGTGACAAACAAGAAAGCATTCATTCGATTTGTTCAGCAGTTAATATATGAATTTGTACTCTCTTATACTCCGATTTGTATGCATATGTATGTATGCCTATGTATGTATGCATATGTACGTATATGTATGCATATGTATGTATGTATGTACATATCCTACACATGTACATTGCAGTAGTCGCTCTGGCGTGTGAAAAAAGAGAGACTAAATGCGAAAATGAATAAGCAACAAGTTTATGCAGCTGCATGCAAACTTCCCCTTGGCTTCCTCTTACAAATTCCCCAAGCAACGCTAGGAAAACACTTCATGTTCCTCATTCATAAACAAGCCTCCCTTTCCTGCATAAACAATGCAAACACAAACATGCCGCAGAGTGGGCAGAAATATAACCGTTTTCTGGCTACTTCGCGGTGGCTTACTTCCTTGTTAATGCTGAGAACTTTTGAAGGAGCTGTGGAAGGCGAAGTGTGTGGGAGGGAGGGAATGTGTCCCTGTTGACTGGCGTCAGTGACTGTTAGCCTTGACTGTCCTTTTACAGGTCTAACTGTGCCTTGCTTTCTGCATATGGCGTCATCACATCTGCCTCAGCAGCAGCCAGAGAAGTGTCTTCAAAGGAAGCTTGAGTCAAGCCAACAAGACAGTCAAGCGTGGCTGTTGCCTTCTTTGCAACTGCAATGACAAGTGAGTGACAAAATGATGATGAACTACTCAACGCCCATCGGGATTATGTACAGAGCAGGACATTCTTCATATCACTCAGTTGGTCAATGGCAATGTGCACCAAGTAACAGTGGAAGCATCCTTACAACTGTACTATAGCACGTAAAAAGTACATACCTCTTTAATTTTCCCTTTATTCGCAGGACATTTCTGTTTTATTTACTATAAAACTAAGCGAAGTCACAAACCCTCGGCATCACGTTTAGCCGAGACACTACGTTCGCACTTCACTTCTTTCTGTCTTTTCAGTGCGGCCTTCTTTTTTATCTCTCCCTCCACCTCTGGTTGCCACTTCTAGCGTAAGAAATCCTCACGTTCTCTTTAATTGTAAACTTTTAAATTGTTTTCTCTTTTGTTGCTTAACTAATAAAAGCAAACTAATGCTTGATTGAGAATGTTCTGAGAGTAGACGAAGGATTTATCCATTGTCGTCCGCTGCAATGCTCATTCTTGTTGTTTCTACAGTTCGTTTGTTAATAAGACAACATGTGTGTCCGTGTGTGTGTGTGTGTGGGAGTGTATGTATGGGTGGTGTGTTTGTGTGTGTGTGTCTGTGCAGCTTGTGTTAAACTTTAAATTGTGGCACGTTACGTGCTTCGCATGCGGAGTTCATAAATCCATGCGCTAAATTCGAAAATCAACAGTTGAAAGAACTTGCAACTTGTCGTCTGACAACAACAACAACAAAAACAAGAACGAGGCAAACTAGCAAAGTGCAGAGGGAGCAACACAAAAAAGGAGTCAAAGCCAACGTAATCCTTGCCCCACCTCCTTACTCCCACCTTCTTTATTTGCCATATCTTTTACACGTACCCAAGGTCACTTTTACTAACTGCGTTAGTGTGTTTGTATGTATGTATGTGTGTGTTATGTATGTGTATGTATGTATGTGTACGCATGCGTATGTGTATGTAGGTGTTACTATTCAGACTGTTGTTGCCTTTGCTCCGGAAATAAAATAAAGCTTAACTTTCCAGGTCGTCCCCATCGTCCTGCCAAGTGTATTCAATGGTAATGACCTCGACACACACATGTGAGCATGGCTAACCTCCCCCTCCCTCCCTACACTCCCTCCCCTGCACACTCTCCCCTTCCATCTCTGTCCACCCGAATGAATTGAATAGAAAACGTTTGTTACACCAGTTTCTGTGTTGAGTTTTTATATCCAGTCGGCTTAAGTCTTTTGGCCATTTTGCAAGGGTTCGTAAATACACTTAGACTGCCTGAGAATTGTTCCCCCTTACTTAAGTGTCCCGTCCTTTTAAATAACAATTATATAATAATAAGAGCTGTTTATTTTATTTTCAAATAGAAAAAGAATTTAAAATTGACTTTAAAATTATTTAATATTAAGTAAATTAATATAGAGAGTCTTATTATTATTTAGATATTAGTTTAAATAGATTAAAATTTATATTTAATATGATTTACATTTTAATGTACTTATACATTTATTTTTGTCTCATTTATGTTTATATGACGTTTGATTTAAATATGAAATACTTTAATACACTTATGATATACTTTACAAACCTTTCTATCACATTTTAAGTACTTAAATCCAATGGATTTCCTTTAACATTTTGCACATATTTATTGCTTGTTTATAGGAAGTCAAGAAGTTGCAGCCTAATTTATTATTATTTACTACAAATAGACAGAAATAACGCCAAATTGGCATATGACAAACAAAGCTGAACTCAACTGAGGTTCAACGAAATACAAACATTGCCTTAAAAGCGGCACTGATCGACTTTGAAATACACTAACCAGCATAATAAGTAAGTTAATATAGACACCTTTTTATGGTATTAGTAAGTACTTTAATATATGCACCTCATTATGGCATATTAACGTACTTATTCTTGTAAAATGTTTGTTATTTATTACATTTGAAACTTTACAACTTTATCTTGTTTATACAACTTAACCCTTATTCACATATTTTAGGCAAAGGGAATAAGAATAACAACAGCATGAGGTCCTAACAGGAGGACACGTGAGAACGAGATAGAAGGGAAGGCATGACAAGTAAGCAGAAGACGCGACACGTGTGTGAACTCCGCTCTCTCTCTCTCTCTCTCCATCGTTGGCAATGTTAAGGTGCGCAAATATAAATCAGAGACACAATACAAACAGCAAGTTGAAGGAAGCAGAATTATTATTGACAACAATTGAATTGATTTGACGTCGCAATGGGCTTATAAGATAATTGCGCTTATCGCACTTTCGGCTTATTTAATTAATTATAACTATCAGCCGGAAATATTTCGAACAATCAGCTTATAACAATTCAAGTGCAGCCAGATAATAATAGGACGTGGTATGCTTATCAAATGCACCAGCTGTCTCTCTACAACAACAACAACAACAGACAGTTACATACTTGCAAGCACCTGTTGCTGTTGCAGGTGACTATTAAGGTTGTAATCAAACAATTCTTAACTCTTCGTAAATGCCTTCTCATGAGGTTTCTTTAGTTTTACTTGCCAAACTTTGTGCTCTTTTCTAGGTGTATATATAAAGAAAAACTTCCTCATTTGATATCAATGAATTTGTTATTGTTTTTTATTTAAATCATCTATAATAAAGTAAAAAACAAACAAAAACAAAGGCATCTTATATAATTACAGTACAAATATTGATTGGCAACACTTCATGCACTGCACTGCTTGCAAAACACTGCTTGCCTGGTGCATACATGTTGCTGAATAAGCACAGCAACATTTACTTGCCAGCACCTGTTGCTAAAGTAAGCAACAATGTTGACAGCAACATAAGCCAAACATGCACGACACGTGTCGGTGGAGAATGCTTCGTGTAAATACGAACGGCAAGTGCTGCTGCTGCTGGCATCGCGACGCGGCGTTGCTGCTGCTGCTGCTGTTGTGGCTGCCTCTGTCGACGCCGCTGCTACTGCTGCTGCTGCTGCTGCACTTGCTTCGCCAATTGCTTCGTTTGTTCAGTACGTTTGTGTTGCTAGCACAGCGAACAACACGTCGCGCTTAACTCGCATTTGCAGAAAATTCGGCTGCGATTTAAAATATTTTATAATTCCGCGGATCCTCTTCACCAGTGCAGGTGTGAACAGATAAAAGAATGAATGAATAAAATAATCAAATAACAATAAGACAATAATTAGAAACACAGTTCATTAAAGCAACCAAAATGTACAAGTTAAACCAGATTTGCCAAACCTGGCGAGAGGCTCGTCCGACTGCATTCTTTCTGCACTCTTGTTAGTCTGCGGGGCGTCAGCCCCCTCCTACCCCTCTCAGTCATCGATCGGCAATTGGAGATCTGCGACCTTTATCGCTTTTGCATTGTGAATAACTTCAGTGAAGCATCGAGAGAGAGAGACTGCGTTCTTTGCCCCTGCGTCGTTAAGTGTTTTGTTGATTCGTTCAATTGAGACAACAGCAGCAGGAAGACAAAGAGAGAGAGGGACTGATCACTTAAACGCCTTCAAGGGGCATCAACTTGCACTTGTTCGCACTTGTCTTCCTTGCAAATGTATTCAAATTACAGTTGATATACATTCCCATCAAGCAAGGCAGCAAAATAGTCTTTGCTCTATTAGATAAACCCAAACAATGTTCTTTTATTTTCCTATTTAAACACTTTGTTAATGGAAAGTAAATAAAACCTGTTCACAAGAACTATCAAAAGATATTACAGTGTTTATTTATGAACAATAAACTGAACTAAATAAATAAACAACATAGTTTGCAATGATAAATGACAAAAAAGCAACACAGAAAAAGTGCAATTTTTGGCAGAAAAACCGTTTTGAAAAAATATTATCTTCTCTTCTTGTATTTGTTTTGCTTTCTGTTTGTTTCTTTTTTTGCATGTTCTCTCTTGCCTACGCAATGTTACACTACAAAGTGCAGTTACAGCGGTTTCATCGAGCTTATTAGTTTGCAACATGCGATCGTGTTTAATATAGGTTATGTAAACAATAAACAACAGTGTTGAGTAATGCTGAAGGTGAGGCAGGTCTCTCTTTGATTTTATCGCCAGCAAATTCTATTGTTCTATTGAATGAATATTCATACTGTAGTATGAATGTGCCATAAAAGGTTAAAGAACCTCAAGTACAGCTATAATTATCTTGTAACTTTCTTTTGAATATGCATACAATTAATTTGTTGTTTTGAATTTCGTTTTGAATTATTCAGCAAAGCAGGTTTAATATAGAGATCAATGTACTCTGTATATGGAGTATATATATAGTACAGTATATATGGTATATATAGCACATCCATTCACAATTGCACACATGATAGTGCAATTAATATTTTTGTTGTGATTTCATTATCATTATCATATATCGTACGCGATTCGTATTCGCCTTCTGTAATCGAATATGCCTTGCTGTTGTTTGTAGGGCATCGATACGCTTGCACTCGCTTTGCCATTGGGGCACATTAGCGGCAATTAGTAACGTTAGTTGCTTCTACATAGATTCTCTGCAGCCCTCCACCCCCTCTTCACCCTTTGACGTCACACGGAATGAGTGAAGGGGTAAAAAGTGCGAGTGAACTGTAAAAGAGGCCAAAAGAAAACGTCGAGCACGAAACAGCAGGCAAAGCAACAGGCGAAGGAGTACAAACAGAATGCAGCAAGACTGTTGCAGCTGGAGGTGCACGGCGACGCTCCTCGTGGCGGGTGAGTAAATAACACTAAATGTGGCGTGACTTTGGCTCTAGCTCTGGCTCTGGCTCTGGCTTATCGCCTGCGATCAGCGAGTGAGACGGACAGAGCGGGGGGGGGCGGAGAGAGTGAGAGAGGGAAAGCTGTCAGTCAGTTTAATTGGCAGCTGTCTCACTTCCGTTAGTCGACTGGTAGATTGGCTGGCTATGGAGGGGAGGTAGGAGGTGGAGCAGGAGGTGTTGAGCAACCATTCTGACCGAAAAGTTTAAATTTATGAAATGCCAATTTCACTTACGTCCAACTTTATTACCCCTGACGCACATTTGCAACTTTCAGTTGCAGCTGACTGCAAGTGAGAGTGAGAGGGAGAGAAGGAGAGAGAGAGAGAGAGAGAGAGAGGGAATGTGTAGAGTACCCCTACTGAAGATAGTGTGGGAGACTGCACGGTGCCAAGTCTCAAATTGCATCTTGGCTTTCAACTTGAGCACAGTCCGCTTTCTGTTTGTTTATTTATCTTTTTGGGCAGACCTCTTGAATACCCTGTAATGTTTGAAAGTGCGGCAAGTAAAAGGGTGTTCATCAAATTCCTGTAGAACTGGGTACTAGCTCAGAATTGTTGAAATAAGTACTTACTAAGGAAACATCTCTACTTACTTTACAAACACACCTCGAGAACGACAAGGATTCTTTAGGCAACTGTAAGACACTCAGTATTTACGTATTTCATCATGTATCTCTGCATTTATTCAATAATAAATTAGTTCTGCAGATACCTGCACAGCCTATAATCGTATTAGAATCAAAATATATAGCATTTAATTATTCCCAAACTGACAATCCAGACTACAAAAGGCGCGTATGCCTCGCAGTATCCAACTGCCTGCTGGGTACCAGAGTGTTGACCTCCCATAGATTACACTCTCTTTATTAAATACCTTTCATCACCAAGATGATAAAAAACAAAAGTCGCCAAAAAACTATAATACTTTTCATCGCTACAATTTGTACTGCACTTTGTGCCCCACAGGCCTGCTGATGGTAGTGCTCGTTAAGTCAGAGGAATGCGGCCAGGAGGAGTTCAGCAAGTGCGCCGAACCACTTGAAATGCTCAATCTATCCCCGAAATTCTCGATTGGAGCTGGCAAAAAGGAGGATCTGGATAAGCTCTGTCGGTGAGTCCAACTGCATTGAATGTGTGAATGCCAGAGTATGTTATAACTCCTTCTATTGCCTCTACTTAACCCCTGAACCTCTCTCACTGCCACACACAGGGAACTGCACAAGGGCGTACGTTGTATACAGAGCTTCACACGGCGCTGCATGGATCTGCAGCAGAGGAACCACTTCAATACACTCTACCACGGCACCAATAGATTCATCAGGGACCTCTGCAGTGAGGGCAAGTTCCAGGATGGTAAGCTACTTCACGATCTTCTTTCTTCAGTCCTGCTAATCATCATCATCTCATTGCAGACTATCTAAAGAACGCGGCCTGCTCAGAACTGGCCAAAAAGGACTTTGAAGTCTGCGCCAATCAGTACAAGGAGACGATGGTCTTTCTACAGCCCAACAAGAACCAGGAGAATGGCTCTGCAACGGAGAATATCAAAACAATTTGCTGGTGAGAAAATCTACTCTATCTGTCTCTCTTTATCTCTTTTTTTACTATTGCTTTCTCTTTTTTGACAACCTTGAGATACGAATTCGTTCTAGAACGTGTTTGCAGCTTAAGATTTAATTGTGATTGGGTTCAAACTACAAGTCAACTGAATAGGTATAGCCACAGTCGCCTAAGCCTACTCAGAGGTCAATACCTACATGCATAACTAGATTTATTTGAATGATTAATGCAATATACAAGTGCTTACTATACTATATTATACATTATATATATATAGCTAACATATACATATGCATGCATCGTGTATAAATATATATACCTACCTTATACACTTCTTTATATTCTTGCAGTTCCATCTCTGAGCTGACTGAGTGTTCAGAGAACGCAGCACGTAAGACTTGTGGCAACGAGGCAGCCAAGTTCACACACCAATTGGTCGAGAAATACACCAGCAGTCTGACCAAGGTGAGTTCAGACATAACCTCACATTTAATATACAAATTCTTATATGGTAATGTTCTTATTGTTCTTAAATTTCAGATCTATTGTGACGACTTTACGCGGCATCCGGAGAAATGTCGAAATGGTAACGGGGCAAGCAACTTGAGGCAGAACAGCTTGGGAATTCTAGCGGCAATGTTGTTGCTGCTGCTGCAGCTGCTGCTGGACAGATAGTTGGACAAGATGTTACAGCTGATGTAGTATATTAAGCTAAGTTTAAGTAATGGTTTCTACACAGAAAGCTGAGGCTCGTTATTTGTTGTTACACTTTGTGGGCCATCACAAGGATGCCCCCTTATAAATTGTAAATGTTTACTATGTTATATACAATACATATACAGCATACAGATGAATGTATGTGTATCTAGTTGAAGGTAAATTGAGAAGACAGTTCCAGTTTGAATCTGGCAGAATGCCCCCTTATGAAAAGTAGGCAAAGAAGAGTTTAAACTGTGTATGTTTTGTTTCTTTCTGTTCTAAGTCGACCTTAATAATACTGCAACTTGGCTTAAGTGTTTCGTTGTTGTTCTCTTTGTTGCTAGTTAAATACCTAAGCTAACTCACTTACACTGGCCTACACAATTCTAGTGCATAGCTCGCAATAAAGTCATAGCTTCAATATGATACGATATGATATGATAATGGAATACAGATATTGTGTCGCAGAGTGGAGAGTATTTATTTAATTTAAAAACTGTGAATATATTGTACGATTAAAGAGCAACACATTTATTTTAAGTAAAAACTGTACACAAAAAACCGCAGCGAAAGCAAAACCAATAAAATGAAAAGAAAAAACGTAAAAAAAAAAAAAAAAAAAAATGCGCTGAAAATGAGCGAGAAAAGCTGTGCCAAAATGCTTTTTACTGCAGCCTGGCAGAAGGGGAGAGGAGGAGGGGGAGGATGAAGCAGAGAGTGGAGTGTGGAAGGGGGAGACGCGCTTAAGCGGTGCCGAAAAGTATGCAACACTTTGGGATTTGCCGTAGCCAGATGAATGTTGCGCAAAAATGCGCGCGCCCCATTTTGCAGCCACGCCACGCCCCCTTGCCGGGTCAGGCCATAATTTATGCTTATGCGGTGCGTTCATTAGCGCCAATGCAGCCAGGCAAAACTCTTGACTTGTCACAGAGCACATAATTTATGTAAAAGGAGGGGGGAGTGGGGAGGGGGCGTAGTGAAGAGGGTCAGCTTGAGCAGTGATACCTAATGAGCTGTAATTGCTCAACTATATGTGGATTGCCATAGCTCTCTTAAACTATTTCCAGCTGCCCCAGGCAGTTCGCTGAGTGCATCCACCTAATGCAGTTCAAACTTATCCCAATCCCTGCAGGTGCAACGATACGATGCATTATCGGATATAGAATAGATATGCCAAGTCGGGAATTAACCTACATCGGGCAGAGGGCACTCAGGCAGCAGACGAATTGCATTTAGAATTGAGCAGAGACGAGTTGGGTGACTCAAGGATAGGAAGGGCACTCGGATGACGATTGAATGCCATGACATGGTCTGTGGGTGTGAGAGAGAAGGCAGATAAAAGGGAGAGAGACAGTCAGGTAGGCAGAGGAAGGGGCGGGGAGGGCACTCGAATATTTACGTTGCATTTAAAGTGGCCAACAACAGGTTGGACTGTGCAATGCCCAAGATCAGAGTACACAGCCACACACACACTTACACTCTGCCACCTACACACACACACAGACACTACCTTACACACCCACCCACACTCAACACACACTTGAGTCCGGCCAAGCCATTTTCAACTTCATTTGTTGTGCAAATAGGCGAATCACATTGCCCTCTTACTGTCAGTCAGACTCTATATTAATGAGTGTGTATGTGTGTGTGTGTTTGCATGTGAGCATCTCTGTGTGCATGTGCTTGTGTGTGTGTGTTAATTTGAAGTCATATTTTTGACTGGTTGAGCTATGCGAGACCATCAGGCTGAGCAATAGGAGTTCGAGTTGTTGCAAACTTGAGCCCAGGCCAGCAGCTGCACTGCGAGAAAGGAGGAAGAAAGATAGAGAGTGAGAGAGAGAGAGAGAGAGAGACAGAGATTAAGGCTTGCTTAGGCTGTCTCAACTTCTGCTGACCCTCAACAAGTAGAGTGGAAGATGAGGTTCCTTCTTGGAGGTATTAATTCGTATCATATTTCAATTCCATTATCTATCAAGCAATTAATTTCTATCTGTAACGTACACTGCCTTTCGCTGAGTGTACGTAAGCAACTAGTTGGCATTTGAAATAGCTTTCAACCTCTTTTATATTAATTGCAAATAGTTCTGTGGCAAAGGCAAAAGGCAAATTGCAAGCGGCACAAGGCAAATGGGGGCTTTCAGTGTGAGTGCTAAAATACTCGACAAGAGTTGGATAGCATTCATTCATTTATTCATTGATTCATACACTCTAAAAAGAGTCGGTCGTCTATTGCCCCCACTCACCCTACTGCTAGCCTGCCATACTTTGCACGCTGCTGTGCCGCTGCCAGTGTTGTGTAATTCACGCGTACTCAAATCCGCTTTAGATTACACTTTATTCTTTTTGCAGTATTAAGCTCTTTCTTCTGCCTTGTTTTATTGCACATTTCTTTAGCAACTAATCTGCAATTATGTTTTGCATGCAAAGAGGAGAGGGGGAAGTGTTGAAGAGGGGGGTGTGTTGAATTTAATTTAAATCAAATTAAATAATCAAAGTTAAAATTACATTTGTAGTGTTGAAAATGAATAAACAGTTGACTAATCATAGTGTAATTTAAATTAATAAATAAATAAATATAATTTAGATGTATTTTTCTTATACTGACCCATTGGTTAATATTAAAACAATAAGAAATAAAATACAATAATAAACATTTAAATATTAAACATGCAGTATTTGTTATTCACAACTTAATAGCAAAGGAATCAAATCCTGAGCACAATAAACTGACGAGCAATGGCAGCGCAATGTGGCAGGTATAATGGGAGCAGGCATCGTCGCTTTGACACCTCCGTCGCTTGCAACGCGGCATGCGGCAAGTGGCAAGTGGCATGAGGCAAGTGGCCCGTGATGGCAACGAGGCGAGGGCCAACAAGTGCTTTGCATTTGTTTTTCAGGGCAATTAAAACGCTGCCAGCACTCGAGGTTTGCCACAAGAGTTGCATACAAAGCCAGCCAGATTGGCCAACAAGTGTGGAAAGGGGGCGTGGCAGGGAGTAGTGGGCGGCGATGCATGTCTCTCTCTCTCCCAAAAGTGCTGTGGCTCAGTACATTTTAGCAGGCACTGTGACCGCTTGGCACGGTTCAAAGAACGGCGACAAATTATGCTCCAAGTGCGCCTGGGGATATGCAGTACAAAATGCTTAGCTGCGTATACGTTATTTATATAGGAGCTGTTTAATTTGTGCCTGCCTGCAAAAGCCGTACGAGAGAAGAGGGAAGAGAAATTGTTCGAATTGAAAAGGCTTTTATGGTTTAGTTGCGACATGTACAGAAATATAATTGAATAACTTGCAACACATGTGGCAGGCTCGAGAGGAGGCCTGCAACGTGTTATAGATCTGCACATTTACCGCAAGTGCTTCGTGTGTATGTGTGTATGTGTGTGTGAATGGACATTACCTTTTATGCTACCAAATGAAAGTGGTAATAAATTGGACAAGATGTTGCAAGAAACCTCAACACGACGAGCCAATGCAGGCCCAAATGCAAATGCAACGCACTCGGCAGCAACAACGACAACAACATTAGCCACAACAGCAACAACAGTTGCTGCTGCTGCTGCTGCTGCTGACCCCAGAAATCTATCACGTAGGCAATGCACATGACCAACAGCTGACGTTGCCTCCTGCACTTCGCTTCGATGCACGTCCCTCAATTTATTCAAAACCCAAAGCAGCCCTCCTCCCCTCCTCTGGGCCTCTTTTTCCCCTCTCAGCAACAGCAGTTTGGCCATTTAATTTGCCCAAGTGAAAGCTAAATATGAGCATGAATATGAGATTGCTGTCATAGGGGAACCACTTTGGGCCTGTGCCTTGCAACTGCTGCAATTTCAACTTGAATTTCGATTACTTTTTCCCCTCTTTCCAACTGCAACTCTTTCTGCTGCACGTTAAGTTACACTTGATAATGGAAATGAATAAAAACAAAAGGAGTTTTTACAATTCGCAAATGGGTTAACTGGCAACAACAGGGGAGAATGACTCTTAGTAGTAACTTATCACAACTCTTTACTGTGGACTGTACTCGAAACAGAAAGATGCACAGTGTCCTGTCGGAAACTGATGACAACTGACTAGTTGTTTAACACTATGCCAGGCAATCTCCATAGTCTAATCGAACATCAGCAAATGAATCATGAGTGCACTATGTCGAATAAAATCTGCAACATCTCATTGCTATATGGAGAGTGTGATTGCGAGTATGGATAAAGCCTACTGGCTTATATGTTTGTGTGTTTATTTCAATTTATACAATTTCTATATTGAGTGTGCTGAGAGATAAAAAAGGTAAAGGTAATGCAGCATATATAGTATCTATTTAACAGATCTAACCAAAGAGATGCCACTATAGCAGAGTAGATAGTATATATAATAGTCACATGTAAAATATATATAAAGTGCACATGAATTAAACAACAACCGACAGTAGTGTGTTGTCGGCAAAATAATTGTAGACTTTATCAAAGCTTGATTAGTTTTCGTCCCTTTATTATTATAATATATTATTATGAAACAAAGTTAAGTTCCGTTCCAATAAAAGAGATATTTCAGCTAGTTTCATTTTTTAATTTATTAGTGTTCTACAGTCTGATAAAATAGCACTCCTCCGACTACTTCAATAAACCATGCAAAGTGTACATTTCCTGCTGTTATTTCAGCCTGAGCCAGAGATAATATACATAACATGGCAGTCTCATTCGATGCAGTGTATCCTCGACCACTCAAGTTAATGAGAGTGTGTGCTCTGTGTGGTCTAATGAGGTTGCAGCTCATATGTGATAAAACTCGATCTGTTCTTGTGTGCTTGGACTCATCACAGAAGACTACAGAAACGTTCAATATGAGCAACTGCAGCAGTCACAGTTGGCAACGAGAGCGACACAAAGCCGGTTTTGACCATTTATCAGTTCTTATTGGCCCAAAACGGGAAACGGGCAAAAAGGCAAAGCCAGAAACGGAACAAATGCAATAAAATGCATTGTTTCCATTACAACGATTTATGTTGCATAGAGGACAAACACATCACACACACACGCCAATGCATTGCAGCATGTGTTGTCGACAGTGTTGCTCTCTCTCTCTTTCTCTTTCTCTTCCCCTCTCTCTCTCCTTTAGTTCATTCACGTGCTGCAACATTTTTATTATTTCCATCAGGCTTAGACCACGACTCCCTGTAGATTCTTCATGTTGTTGCTGTTGTTCCTCAAGTTAGATGAGCAGCATACAGGGTGTTCTTCCCATTACCCCTCTTCCCCCCTTATTTCGCACTGCCTTAGCCTCTTATTCTTTTCTGCTTCTTATCCCCGCATTCGATAAGTTTATTTCTTTTTGGCAATTTTAATTGCTGCCGAATTGATGTTGCCGCGCCATAACAACAGCAACAACACCAACAATAATGTCTGCAATTACAACAGTTGCTGCAACTGCAACAACAACAACTACAACAGTAACAACAAGAAGATGTGTGTGTGCGCCATTCATTTGATTTAACTTGTTGGCGTTAAAAGTTTGCACAAGAATTTGTAGTAGCGCGAAAATAAATTGTATTTTACTCTTAAAAAACTATTGCGGGAATTTAGAGATTTGTGGCGCACACATTGTTGCATCAATACAAACATACAAGCACGTACACACACACATACACATGCATAGGATAATACATATACGCACTGGCAATATGCTTCTATTTATGGCATCATACAAGTTATGCGATTCCGTAAAAGTTTTACTCTGCAACATGGGATTATATTTTATTCAAGACAATATCCAGGTCCGTAGCCGGGTTTGCGGTGCACAAGGGCCTGCAAGGGGCCACTGCTAGAAGAAAAATATAAATTGAACAAGTAGCCAAAGATTTAGATTCATGTCAAATTTGTTGTCTCTTGTGTTTAGATTAGCTGAGATCTCAACGTTCAAACAGACAGACATGATTACATCGAACACTATTCATACTGAACGAGAACATATATACTTTTTGGGTTTTGCCACGCCTCCCTATACGTGTTACATATGTAAATGTTCAGCCAGCAACTTGTATAATTTCGAAGCAAAATGAAAACAAAATGATTGAATGGATTGACAATATTATCAATCGAGCATAAGAGGATCCTAAATTAAGGCAATAAAAATAAGATATTCATTGTATAAGGTGACTTTATTTTGTATCATATTGTTTATATATTATTTATTATATGTATTTATATATTAAATTATTTTATAAACTAAATATAATACATACCAAACTAAAGCAAGACTACAAAGCAATGGGCGTCCACAAACAGACTTTCCACAAGGGCCCCCGCTACAGCCCTGTTGAAGTTAATATGAGCACAACGATTAGACACATACATATATACACATATGTATGTATGGTATGTGCAGAGTAAGCATAGATATGTCTGGTATAAAGAAATGAGTAGTAATAATTATCGCAATATTTAACTTTCTTAGCCTGCAATGCGAACTGCATTTTGAAATTAAAACAATACAAGTTTAATTTTCAGTTATATTCTATGGCAATCAAATGCAAATACAGTAAAAACTTAATTGAGTTTCGTTGCAAAACGATTTTGTTGCCTATTTTCGTAACAACAATTAAATTGTCTGGGGCAAATTGCGAAAACGGGGCGCATGTGGCCCGTGGAAAACATTTAAATTAGGATTAGTTGAGTGTGTGCGCATTGCATTAAAAGTGAAACATATGCAAAGTGCACAAGAGACCCTCATGGAAAAGGGGGGGAAGAGGGATTGAGAATGGAAGTGGAAGAGGGGGGGGATTTCTTTGCGATTATTCTGCGGGCATTTTGATTTACAGAACTGTTGCAAACAAATGAATGTTCACACGTCTGGCAACATTTGTAACCCGTCGCCTCATCTGGTCACATTGGCACGTCCAGTTCCCGTTCATTCTGTCTCTTTCTGGCATATAAGCACGTCATCGACTAGCGCGCATTATATAATTATTTTGAATGGCTTTTTTAGAAATTATTAATTACAGATGACAGCCTGCGTGGTTGGCTGTGTGTGTGTGTGTGTGTGAGTGAATGTGGGTGTGTGTGTGTGTGGCTGCGTACGTGGCATTAATTTTGTAATTTAAAGTACACAGACTGCTAAATGGCCATTGGATATTGAAGAGAGTCAGCAAGAGAGTCAGTTGGCTATACTAGTTTTTGATATTTACGATTCGTATTTTAACAAAATTAATGTCCAAATAATAATTTTATATTGATAAATTACGTGACGTCGCTGAATTTGTATACTTTTGAACAATAAAAATTGTTAACTAATGTATTTGTAATGTTTTGATTACCCTTTTAACAAATAAGGAGGTCTTCATCAGGCTTTAATTGCACAAGGTCATGAATTCTCCTAAACGAAACCTTTAACCTAAGTAAAATACTTTAGTAACTTCTAGGTTTTAGAACATGTGACTATTCTTAGAATATATATATGTATATATATACCGATTTACGTGTCATTCAATATTTTAAAAAAGCCTAATCTGCGCATGGTATATAGTAAACTTTATGCCAGATTTGGTGTCCCTATTTTATCTCGACAAACAGACAGACACAGGGATACACAGACAGACAGACGGAAACACAGACAGATACACTGACAGGCAGAGACACAGACAGGCAGAGACACAGACAGACGGGCAGACAGACGGACAAAAGGACATGCAGACAGACAGAGACAGAGACTGACAATCCAAAGTCAAATAAGATCGAATAGACCTAATGTATATTTGATGAATTCCTGCTGCCTACAGGCAGTGTTGATAAAAAATAAAAATAAAGAAAATCAAATACCTGTCAGGCTGGACATGAACTGTTTCCATCCCTTCAACACTAACATTGTCGAGAACCTTTCATAGACCGCAATCCAACTCAATGCGCTTGTCATTTACTTACTTAAATGAATAAATGAAAACCAATAAATCAACTTAAATTATTTATTCAATCGTATTTAAATAAAACCAAATGACATTTGAGCAGCTGCAGCCGCGAATCGAGTTCAGAATTCATTAAAAATTCACTTTGCCTATGGTAATCGCGCCTTATGTGAAAGAAGAAACCGAATATCGGAATATTCAAGAGAATTCAAATTAAAGCGAAAAGTGGAAAGTGTTATTCAATAGTGGCAAACAATGCAACTGCCAGGGGGCTGGAAGTGCCACTGTTGTAACTCTGCCACTGTCGCAACTTTGTTACTTACAGTGGTTTTAATGCCCACAAAGAAACGGGTTGAGTGCAACAATGGACAATCTTTGAACAAAAATATATACATATGTATGGAGATTAAGAATGGATTGTATACAAGGACTACCCCACCCAAAGGTAGCTCCAAAGTACCTTAAGGTACCTCAATCATAAGCAAGTCCAAGCAACAAGACACACAGCAATGTCTGTCTCGGCAACAACTGAACAACTGAAGTGACTCTCATTGCAAGTAGAAAGACCCTTGAAGAGGTGTCGCCCTAGTATAGTTTAATTCCCATTTATATTCATAACCTTTGGGCGGCTCTTTAAGGGGTGTAGCGAAGAGAGCACTCAGCGCTTAATTACCCGCGCTTATCAAAACATCTACGAGGCGATGACGCTGATGACAACATTCCGCAGGCGCAGGGCGGGAGTAAAGGGGAATATGGTCGGGAATCTCGGCCAATTTTCTTAATGCGCTGCATCTTGCCGCAGTTTTTGGTAAATGAATTTTATGCTCGTTTTTAACAACTCTTTGCACTTGACTTGAGAGAGGGAGAGAAAGAGCACAACGACCTGAAAATACTCTATATACATAAGTGCAGGCTCACTTGTTTTACCTTACTTGTATTCTATATAGAGATACACAGATATATGTTATTCATATCTATATAACAGACAGACATATCTTTGTTTTTGATTACCTTACTCACTTCAGCACCTAATGAGGGGCAGATTCTTACAACCCGTGCAACAATTAGGACTAATGCTAATATGCCACCAGGCTGGCCATGCTAATACACGTAATGACAGCGTTACGAGGCCAAAAGTGCCCTGTAGGACAGACAGCAAGGCACAAGGCAGTGTAAGGTCAACCCGTAGTCGCTAACATGAGTCCCTGCACGGTTGGCTGGGCGTACTTGTTCACCTATTTACCACGCAAATGAAGTTGAAAATAGCTGGGAAATGAAGACGAAGCTGTTGCAGAGACAACGTCTGTGGCAACTGCGACTGAGGCTGACACGGAGCTGCCCCAGACCAGCCTGCTGACTGCCACCCAAGTGCAATGTTAATATTTGAGTAGAGCCGAAGAGAGCCTTTGGGTTAGGGCAAGAAGACGTCACGGCAGGCAGGCGATTGTTTGTGTGTGTGTGTAGGTGTGTGGGTGTGTTAAACTTTGGTTATGTTGCCAGCGCTGTTGACTTTCATTCACTGGGCCTGGAAGCCACTCAAGAAGGAAATGCCAAAGCCGGAGGTGTTGAAAATTAAAGGCAATTAAAAAGCCAAATTGCCTGTATGTGTTTGTGGGTGTGCTGGAGTATGTGGCACACCCCGGCTATAAGTAACGGAAAAGGGCAGGCAGCTTAAAGCAATATCAAGTGCAACTTTAAGTGCTGGCAATTTTTAAGAAAGAGTATATCTCGTCTGCTTATGTCATTGATTTGTGTGCCAAACAAAGGAAACAATGCCAAGAAGAAGAAAAAGTCCTGTTCAATGGAAAGCAATGCATGCAATGTGTTCTAGTAGCAGCTAAGTGCATTCTTTAATATCTTTATTATCTTTGTTTTTTACAGTACGATCTTAATGAAATTTTTACAAAACGTTCACAATAGAGTGTATTTCATATTTGTCAAACAACGGAAGTAGTTAAGTTTATATTGCAGCGGTAATGCAGCTTTAAACTAGACTTTGCTAATTTACAAAAGCGAAAAGAGGCGTGGCAAAATTTTGAAAATCAATTTAACCGCTTACAATACATACAAGTCCTGTTACAAAATTTGCTGGCTGTAACTTTTATGGTTACTGAGATATAGGCGGTCATACAGACATAAAGATAAACAAATAGACAGACAGACAGACAAATGGACAGATGGGCAGACAAACATGGTTAATTTAAAATATAAACACTCAACAGCATCTAAGATGTCTTCTCTTTGAAAAAGGGTATAAATCATTACATATAGAAATGATACATTTGACGGAAAAATGCTAAATTGTCCACACTGCAGTGCGGGGCAAATTTTGGCTTTATTTTCGCTGCCTCTTGTGCATTAAACAACACTTAATGGCAATTGCTTTATGACTGTGAAAACAATGAAAAAAGAAAACAACAAGAAAAGCTAAAGAAAGCCACATCTAAGAAGAGACGCACAAAAAAAGAGTGCAGCAACTGTTTTAGCTCAAATGAAAAGCTGCGTTTTCCAGTCAGGAGTTTATCTTGCGGCTGTGAATGCACCTGGCCGCAGCCTCGACTGTGGCAGTCACGCTTTGCTTATAGTTTCTCTTATCAGCCGACAGAGAAAGAGAGAGGGAGAGAGAGAGGGAGGGAGGCAAAGACAGAATAATAGAGAAAGGCGGCGACGACGTGACCACTGCGTGAACCGCTTTTCAGATTGCACTAAAAGATTTGCTCACTGCCTGCCGGTTTTTGGCCACTTTTGCGCAGACTTTGGCCCAGACTGCGGCCAGTCTTTGCCTGAGTTTTGTTTTGCAACCTTTGTTGCTGAAATGCGCCTTGAAGTTTTGCAGTTTTTGAAATTAATAAACCACTCATTTGCATAATTAAAATGCCAAAGGCAAGAGCAGGCAAGCATTAAAGCTGCCTGCAAGTTGGCCAAAGGGTAAAGGGCAAAGAAAGACGACCCTCTCACATAGCTGCTCGTAAAAGGGATTTCATTTCATGCAACTCGAAAGTGGCAATAAACGCGGCCAGGTATTTGCTGCAAATGCCTGCACAGTGTGTTTCCCACGGATAATAAAGAACTCTCTCTCTCTCTCTCTCTCTGTCGCTGGCATTCACACTCGCATTGGAATTCGAATTCACATTGTCCTACTGCTGAGAAGAGTCTGCTAAATGTGCTTTAAACAATTGCACAAATCTTTCAATTTGCCTGCGAGAAGGATAATGCTCTAAGAGCTGAGTGGACATGAAGAGAGGGCTAAAACAAATACTCAGCTGATAGAGAATGATAAAGACAGCAGGCAGTAGGTAAGGCAAAAGCGATGCAACTCACCCGTATCCATGCCCCCTTCCCCGCCAGCCCGCTGGGTCAGTGCAGGCATCTCAATTGCAGGACAATCAGCACAATTGATTTCCCCAAAGTGGCTGCGAGTTGTCGGCGACCTCCCTCGTCTTGCCCCGAACGCGGCATTAGAAGGATTTGATGCCATTTAAGCCAAGCAATGTGAAGACAGAGCGCAAAGCAAGCGTCAAAGAGTCGTCCGACCAACTCCCCCTCCCTGGCCGCCCACTCACAAGGCACTCCACAAAAAGTTTATCAATAAAATATCTCGACAGCGGAGAAGGCAAGTTCAACTTGTTCGCTGTCAACTCGAAAACTGCAGCAAGTTTTCTGTCAGCAGGCAGCTCAGCTCAACTCGAGTCGCTTTTGTATCAAGTACCAAGTAGCAAGTAGAGAGTAGAGAGTACAGAGCAGGGAGTAGCAAGTACCACGAGCAAAGGCACCCAGCACCTCTTGAGACTGGCAACTTCAAGTGCACTTGTAGTTCACAAAGAGTTACACATGTCCCCGAATATCATAGATTTAATTGCCAAGGCACAATCGATCAGCCTGAAAACAAAGCACAAGATATATCATAAATATTGTATATACCTTAGGCGAGAAAAAAATGAATATTGGGAATCTTTATTAAATATTCATATAAAATGCAAATAATATTTGCCTTTTCTTAATTGTATTATTTACTTGATCCAACAATATCCTGCTGAGCAGTGCAGCCTGCAACACAAGCTGTCATTGCCTGTTTCCTGTTTCCGATGTGCCTTCTTCCTTTCCTGCTGCCACCTGAGGTCATCCACAAGTTTTCGGTTGCATATGTCAAAAAAGAAAACCGAATTTTCACTCAAGGTGCACAATCAAAGTACTTTTTGTTGCTGCTAATGCTGCTATTGCTGCAACAACTTGTTGTTGTTGTTGTTGTTGCTGTTGTTCTTCTTCTTGCTAGTGTTGCTGCTGTGGCACCCTAAGCCAAATGGCAAAGTGGTAAACAATGTCGAATGCTTTGCAGGATGTGCAGAATTAAAACAATAAACGGCCTGGTCGACTTCAAACGGCAATCAACAAGCGGTAAGGCAGTCAAAACTATTGAATACCGCACACGCACACACACACACACACAACCAACAACAGCAACACACGTGCAACAAGAGGCAAGTGCTGCTGTTGCCGGTCAATACCTCTCAAGCAGCTCTCATGCATGAAATTGAAAGAGAAACCGATTGATTGAGAATTTTCCCACAGTTGTCGTTGCCCCTCCCACACTCACACACACACACCCACCCCCCCCCCCTTCTACACCCACTTTAAGCAATTGCTAAAGCTGGCATTAAATTCCAACAACAACAACAAGGAGCACAAAAATGGAAATTGCGGTTCCCCATGATGTTCTCTGACGTTATTCCAAATTTGCAACTGAATTTCCATTAAGACTCAGTTCAATGTAAACTGATAACACAGCATTATTACGCATACGACGCGTAGGCCAGCCCACTTGCGGCACAAAGGCACAGCTGAAAGGGACTACTGACATGCGGGAATAATCCGTTTGAAAAACATTAGAGTTGAACGCAATTTCCGCGCATTTTGCAGGGCATTTATTTTTACTTTTCTGGATTATTTATGCATAAACAAGCAAAGGACGTTACCCAAAGTCATTTGTTTCAGTCAGCATATGCTCGCTTTGCCCTTTACCCCTTTCGCCTTCTACTACTCCTTCATTTTTCACTACTTGTCACGCCCATTTTGGGGCTAAAGATCTGGCAACAGCCAAAAGCCACAGCGCTACAAGGACTATGACAAAAGTCTGACAGACAAACAGACAGACAGTCTGTCAGTGAGTCACTGAGTTCGTCAGTTAGTCAGTCAGTCATTCAGTTGCGCTTTCAATCCTTCAGTCAGTCAGTCAGTTCTTTGCTTGCTTTCCCCCTTTTAGACAACTGTCTGTGCAGTGTAAAACAATTCCGTGGCTCCACACACTTGTGAGTCCTGCAAATTGGCCAAGCAAATCAGGCGCTGCATACGAAATGCAACAGTAGACAATGTCAAGTCCCCGGGCAGAGATGCTCCTACTGCATCGGTTAAAGGTCAAGCAGTGCATATTAAGTAAGCTCTAACTAATTCACGACTTCTTTAAGCACAAAAGGTTTAGAATTGTGGAAGTAAGGTAACGTTGAGCAGGAGACTTGAATAACTTCTATGTTTATTGTTCGATCACATTGAAATTTAGAGTAATTTCAGACAATATAATTAGCTAAGTATATGTCAAAGTCAGAAAACTGTATCTGTTACACATTGCTTACAAATCCAATCGGAAAATTCAATTATGATTTGCGGGTGCAGTGGGCGTGGCATCCAACATTTAAAATAAACTTTCTCTACTGATGGTAGACAGTAACCTTCCTGCTAAATTTGTTGTCTGTATCTTTTAAAATAGCTGAGATCTTTGTGTTCAAACAGACAATCTAACAGATGGACAGACAGACAGACGGGCAGACAGACATTACTCAATACATTTGACTAGTGTCTGTTCAAGAATATATATATATACTTTATGGGCTCTCTAATCTCATTCTTCTGCCTTCTACACACATTTGCTCAAAGTTTTGATAATTTTCAATGGTTGAAGAGTATTTAATCTGTATGTAACAATAAACACAGTTATAATCAGAGCCTAATAAACATATTCTTCAATTGTGAAAGCAACACATATTGTTGCAAGAATAGAGAACACATGTTGCAGCAACATACTCAATTAGAAACACAAACTCATGCTCGATTCTAAGCTGAAGTGTCACATAAACAAATCAGCACGCGCAGTTTTTGGTTATTGCTCCTTGAGAGGGAGATAGAGAAAGAGGGAGAACGGAGGAGAGCGAGAAAGGGAGAGAGAGAGAAAGGGTGGAGGAAGTGAGTGAGTGTGTTTGTCTGTGTGTTTCTATCCCCCTTTAAAACTTCACCAGGCGCATAAATTTCAATCCCGCGGGAGACGCAACAAATTTCGCCTGCAACTTTTGACTGCCTCAGTGCCGGAGTCCTCCTTTCGCACTACAACTGCGTCTCCAACTGCGACTGCGACTGCGAGCTCTGGCGACACTTTATGTCGCATGAAATTAGGCAACGTCAGACACTGTGGCAACTGCCACTGTGGCTTTGGCTTGTTGCCTGTCACTGTTGATGCCACTTGTTACCGCTGTTGCCTCGGGATCGGCTTCTGCTTCTGCTTCTGCTTCTCTTCTGGCTTCTACATCTCGTTCTTCTTCTTCTTCTCGGTTGTGGACGCGACACAAAAAGTATTAAAAGTGTCCACATGATGATTGTTTTGGTTATGGCAAAGCCAACGCTCGACGAGCTTAGCTGAGAGCGTGCAGGGAATTGCGTCCACATCCTGCGGTGGCAAGACAAATGTCCGACGTCTGCGGGACAACTTCTTGGCCAGCGAACGGAGACAGGACTTTTTTCAATTTTCACTTCAAGAAACTTTGCCGTTTAAAGGCTCAAACTTTACGACAAATGTTTCGCTATAATTATTACGTATTTATACTGCCAACTGAGTGGAGAGAAGAACTACAGATTGCTCTATCCTCAAGATAATAGCGCATAAGTGTTTGATTTGGTATAAAATAAATAAGATAATACAATTCGTAGCATAGAAGATAAGTTTATAATGGCTTCATTTATGCAATTTTTGGTATCTAAAGGATTTTGTAAAACAAGACATAGTTTACTTTACTGTCAAACTCTTCCTCAATTGCTCGTCTGGTTTAACTTATTCCACTTCAAATAATTTAAACCATATACGGAACACCATTATGTGCTGTATAAAGTGTCCTTTAAAATGACGATATATATATATATATATGTAGATATATTCCAGCAGCTATCTAAGGCAACCATTTAAATCATATTCCGCGTGCTGTACTTGTGACACTTGGCACTTGCTCAGCGGTCACGTCATGACTTGCTCTGACACAACATAACTCAGCCAAGATCCCCATTAACCCATCAACTTTGCCCCCCTCCCCCCTGGCCTACCCCACGTGTATTTTGCGCATTTTTATGGAGCCCACCTCCAGCAGCTGCAAATCCTTTTGACCGGCGTAGGGATGCAGAGGGAGGAAAAGTTGTTTGTAGCTGCTGCTGCTAAACTATTTAATAATGTTGCACCTGACAACAACAGACGATGGCAGCGATGTTGCAGGTTTCATTTAAATGCCGCCCCATATTGTTGCCTTCTCTCTGTCTGACGCTCCTCTCTTTCTGTCTCTGTCGCTCTCTGCGGCGTGTTCTGTTCATTTGCAAGTGTCCTTGTCTGGCTTGCACTTATTTATTGTCCCGACTCTTCCGGCAAAACTGACTGCAATCTACTTTTGCACTTAGCACGGATAACGTGCGGCTTTTTGTTACGCCAAGCCAAGACGAAAGGATGTTGGGAGGCACCCCAGATGGCAGCTGGATGCAGGCTGTCGCAAATGTCGCACCAACTTGTCATGTCCGACAGTTTATGACCATGTCAGTGTCTAGAAATTATGTGGTAAGCATTTGCCTTAGTTTCTCTCTCTCTCTCTCTCTCCCTGTCCCTCTATTCTATTCCTTCTTCTCCACCTTAGGTGCTTTTGTACTAAGTAAATTTCAAAGGATTCTGCGATAGTTCATATCACTTGGCCTTCAGCCAAGGCACTAAAAACCGCTGCTAATTGCGCGCTCACACACACACGAATGCAGAGGCACCTATACGGCGCCTATACTCAAGCCAGTGCATACAAGGACACACACACACACACATTCACATGCAGAGGGGGCACACATAATGAGCCATTACCGCAAAGCAAAGCCCACACCAGAAATATTTGCGGAGCCTGAAACAGGAGAGCAAGCAGCATGAATGGAAGCTGCAACCGGGAGTAGATGTATGTATCTATGTGCATGTATGCGTGTAGGAGTTGGGGCAGGCCTTGGGGATTGTCTGTTAATGGCTTTGGGCTTCCGCCGCATCGGTGCAATGCGAAGCACAAAAATTTTTGCAACTTCTTTGGCGTTGGCAAAAATTTAATTTAGAGCCAAAAACGTAACGCAACGTAACGTTACGTTCTGTAACACACAACGTGCCACTATCCGTTGCACATCGCCGAGGCGGCAAGTCTTTGGCTGCAAGTCCACAGCAGCTCGCCTCGGACGTTTGACCGCGGTCTGCGGACTCTCCCTCTCTCTCTCTTCTCGCTTTACCGGCAACGTTATTTATGGCATTCCATGGTGCCCTTAGGACACTGAAACAGCATTTCTTGCTGCCTGCTTCCCTGCACTTTGCACTCCCCTCTCCCAGATTGCAGTCCCCTGGGACCGTTACCCCATTTAGACCTACAACTGGAGCTGGCGAGCCAACGAAACAGCAGCCAAGCCAGGCCAAAATTCTATTGGCAAATTCAAAAGAAGAAAATGCCCTGGGAAACATTTACGAAACTGGGCTACAGGCGGAATCAAGTGTTTGAGAAGTTGCAGAAGAAATAGGTTAAAATAATATTAACAGTATAAATAGGTTAAAAAATAGGTTTAAAAGGTTAAAAATAGTTTAAAACATGCTAAAAAATGGGTTAAAAATATGTTAAAAATATGTAAAAATAGGTCAAAATAAAAATAACATAAAAATTCATAATTGAAGGCTATAGTAAAGCTATAACGGTATTTATTTTGTCAAAATCAAAGCATTTACAACAATATTTATTTACAATAATTCTTGGGTCTAACAAGCATTCGCACCGTCTTCAGGCAATCGGAATTGTCGGACATCTGCGACCAGGAAAGACAATGGTAATTGTCATTGTAGATGCCATTAAGATTACTGCAAAATATAAATAATTTAGTGTAAAGTTCAATAAAGTTATAATATAAGACGCTACATACCAGTCAGAGCACGATCTATGCCACCAGGCATCGTGATTAATTACAGCACAGTTTGAATAGAGATATTGATCGTTATCACGATCAAGGGTCGTGAACTTCATGAACTTACTGCGACGCAAGGCATCGCTGGCATTGCCCGAATGCAGGCCCAGAGAAAGCAACTGATACTGTGTGTCTTCGCCACCTATCACAAAATTGTTATAGCGAGCAAAGCGCACTTTACCATTAAAATGCTCCATCTGAACAATCAACTCGTTTGGCTCTTGCGTTGTCAGCTGATGTAGCTTCTCCAGTCCAATGAAGAACGAGCCGTTGGGATCTCCAAAGCCAACGCGATAGTCGCTCCAATTACGAAAGAAGTAAGTGTCGTCTGTTCGTCGCTGTATGACGGTCCAGCTGGAAAACCCTTCATCGTGTAAACAGATATTGGTTCGATTCTCCTGTTTCTGTTCCTTCTGCTCCATGTCCTTTGGCTTTTTATTTCTTGTATTGGTTCCATTCTCCTGTTTCTCTTCCTTTGGCTTTTCATTTCTTGCATTGCTTAATTGCTCAATCTGTTTGCTTAATCCATCCAACTTAGAAGATATTGAAAGCAACTCTTTGTTCTTGGACTCGCGCTCTTTATAGACAGCCAACTCCTGCTTGAGGGCTGCCAACTCATCGTGAAGCTTCATTGAAGCATCCTTGCCTTGGCATTGCTGTAGTATGTCCAGCATTGGCTTTACGACCTTGTAACAATAGGTTGAGCATTGAATGTCCATGAGCTTATCTTCGACACAGCTCTGTTAAAAAAGAGAAAGAGAAATGTATTAAATGACAATGTATTTAAAACACTTAAAATTGATACTCTTATTTTATGATTAAAGTCTGCTTCACTTTGCACTTTACACAGTACTTACAGTACTCCCTTGTTCCTGTGCAGCTATGTTTGTTGAGCCAACGCTTGAAGAAAGATATATTATAGGCAATATACCGATTAAAATATGAACAAATTTATGCATTATACTGTATTGCACTCGACTCGACTTAGAAACAGACTAAATCGCAAACAGCGAAAGAATCGCAAACCAAGCAAGCACCATTGATAAGCGCTCACATTAAATAATATATAGAAAAACATCTCATTTAACTTTTGATTATGATGTGCACTATAATTCTTTTGGGGAATTACATAAATACGAGATAAGAAATTGAAGCCAGTTATCTCTTCTCTTGTGTCAATCAAAGGCAAACTATGCAGTAATTTACTCACTGTTAGATAGTCGATTAGAGTTTACGTAGCCCTTTCAAACATGGGTTAACAATAACCTCATCAACATCATCAGCGAGTGTAAGCCACGCGCGTCGCACAATTAACTCTAGAATTCTAGCAGGGCAACCTCGTCACCACTCTCTGGCTTGACTGTAATTATAATTAGGAGTTTACACACGCACACTCTCAAACGCATGTATAAAGGTGTGTGTGTGAATGAAACATCAAATGAAAGTTTTATAACCATGCAAAGTTCGTCGACAATTGAGTTGGGAACATGTCCGGCCAGACAAATGGCCACATACTTTTTCCAATTCGCTGCAGGAGCCAAAGCCAAAGCCAAAAACCTTCTCCTCATTTCATTTATACATTGTTCCCCAACCATGGCACACAAAACGCAAAAAGAGTTGAAATGTTTTGCATTCACTTTTCCAGCTTAGTTATATTTTTATACAATTTGTTGTGCATTTAAGTGTGCTAAATGTAGAATAAAGTACCTGAAATGGGGGATAATCTAAGAGTTTTAGCTTAGTCATAATATTATAGTATATAAATATGTATAACATTATTCATTTGTTTCTATTCAATGTTTATTTTATAGTTTTTTAAACATCAAATTTTATTTATCATTTATATATTTCTTTTCTTATTGCTGAGTTATTTGTTTGTTTCAGTTTTCAATTCTAATTTAAAGATAATAAAATCGTATACATGTTTTAAAAGAGATGGTTGAACAATCAACAACTTACGGAGCTGCCGTCGCTAAATGTTTTGTGTTTACACGGGATGCTTTTCACTGCCCCCGGAAAGTATGCAACAGTTTGGTTTTTATGTCTATTTATATTGTTTTTCCGTATTTGTTCTTTGTTTCATGTGAAGCAAAACTAGTTTTGAAGTCAATTAAAAAGTTGACGGGTTACGCTTTAGCAAATAGATCAAACGGCAGCGGCAACTGTGTGTGTATGTGTGTGTTTATTATCTAGAACATGGCATCCTTATTTCTACTCAGGTGCTCAGCTTATTTCCTGTGCTTATTGTCGATTTCTTACGTATTTTTGCGCATTTTCCGCAATATTTGCCAGCACATTTCTTACGATTTATGATCCTGGCGCCCGCTCCCTGCCGGCAGACGGTTGCAGCGGATATAAACATTTTGAGCTCTCATATTTTCAACTTTCACATATCTTGTGCTTGATCTAGTTGGGGTTGGGGGAGCTGCCCTATGCTGCAGCTTCATCAAATGGCACGTGTCGTTGTGTTCATATATGTATCTAAGTAAAAGTATCTTCATGCGTGGGCTCTGTTCTGCTGTTGCTGTTTCACTTCTCTCAACCCTAATCCCCCCAGCAGTCAAAGCCGCAAAGGCAGACGAAGTGCAGGTTGTGGAATACCTGCGAGTTCATAGAAATAGATACACGGCATACAGCATGGTATACTAAGCTACAGATATACAGCCAAAGCCGTAGCTAAAGCGCTTTATAACTTGAAAAAAACTTCAGGGACCCAAGGGACATTGTATAAGAAAACGTTGAGCTATTTAATCGGATACTCGCGCAGCTTTGTACGACTCTTTTATTATTTATTATTCCAGCTGCTATTTACCCCTTCATCTGGGAAGCCCCAATGCCTATCTGAGTTCCAAACACTGCTGAGCTCTCATATTCATAAGTGAATCTGAGTCAACACAATTCAAAGTTAACTCTTTGTCGTGCATCAAATTTACTTAAGGTTTCTAGTTCTTTTTGCTTCCAATGGAAAGAGATATTTGACTTTAGTTAGATCGCTCAAAACATATATATATATTCTATATAGAGCAAGGATTTCTTCCTTATCTAGGCCATGTTCTCTTCTGTTTTCCCTTTTTATATATTTTTAAGCATCTTTCTCAATCTTTATGTAGCACAAAGTAATGACCACGCGGCCTTATTGCAAATACAGTTTGCATATTAAAGCTGCAACAGTTTGCAGCTGGGCGTCGCAGGGGGCGGAAGATGAGGCATATTTGGCTGAGAATGGAAGCAACGTCAGAACTTTGGGAATTACTTTTTCATTTCGTTGCATATAACAAACGCTTCCAGGCTCCTGCACGGCTATGGTAAGTTTGCATTGAAGGTTGCATCATGAAAATTAAATAGACTATTGTTTACTAATTTTCTACTAGCCCGTCTCTCTCTCTCACTCTCTCTCCTTACTTCTCTTTCTGTATTTTAACCCACTCTTCCATTTAATATTGCCTTGCTTCTACCCTTCTTTTATCTACATCTTAACTACCTCTGCGCCTATCGACCATCTTCTACTGCTGTTCTCTCTCTCTCTGTCTTCTTTCTTCTCTCTCTGTCGGTGTGGTCTGTGTTTCGCCTTTCGCCTGCTCATTAATAACAGAAACGAAGAAGCAAACTACACAACTTGCCGCAGGCTGAAGCAGCCAAGCTTACAGCGCGGGCTATCCGCAAAACTTTTGCGAGAACCAACTCAAAATTGAATTATGAATATTTAAAATGAATTTAAGCAATGCAGCTCAGGCCTAACTACTGTTGCTCCACTCTGCACTCTGTGATAGATGTAGACACCGCAAGCTGTGCAGTGTGAATGCGCTTCAAAGTATGCAACACGTTTTCGTAGCCAAGGCACAAGCACTGCGCTGCCTAAGCAAATGTCAAGCTCATCATAAATAATGCATTGACAACGTCAACATTATCAACACATGCAAACACACACACACACACGAAACATACAGTTGCATTGTCCCTGCAGCAAGCGTCAACACAACATGCCTTATAAATGCCAACAAAGGCTACACGCCAGTCACTCAGTCAGTCTGTCACTCATTCAGTCCTTCTTTCTTCCGTCTTTGAAGAGTCTCTGATGGGACCTGCTGGCTGCTCGCCCATCCGTCCCTTTCAGGTGCACTTGCTCGATGTCAAAATCTTTGCACGAATCGCAGCGTTTACCCTAATTGCCGTGACATTGGACAAACTTATTCAGCTTTATGCAACCCATATGGGTATTGTGGTGGCCTTGAAACTAAATGAGGCAACAGCAAGTACGACTAGAATAAGTTAAGGGCACTCGTTTAGCTCTATAACACACATACTTCACGCAATTGATGTGCCACGTTACCCTTCACGATCAGTGCGTTTATCTAGACAAACAGACAGGTAGACGGACAGATAAACAGACAGACAGACATGGTTTAATTGACTAGGAACCTCGTCTGCCACTCCTTTTATCTATAACATACACTTCCACAAAGTTAATAACCCTTCTTTCATCGTTTACAATGAATGAAGGTTATCAACAACATAATTGTCATCAAACAAACGAGAAAAAAAACTATGTACAGGATAGATGTCATAAAGTGAATATAATTTAAGGCATTCCAGAAAGCTTAGAACAATTGTACTTCATTTTGGGGACACTTAAACGAAGCTGACAATTAGACAAACCATTTGACCAAAAACAGTCTCCGTTTCTTTCTCGCTTTTTCTATTCCCTGTTTCCCTCTCCAGCTAAGTATCAATCAATGATATCTCTGCCTTAACCAAACCCAAGTGCTGCAATGTATGCCGCGACAGATGTGTAATATGAGCAGAAGTAGAACAAAGGTACGGGCCCATTCCGGTTCTGGTAAGAGAAGAAGGAGTGGAAAACGCACACGCATCATTGTGAACATTTCCGCGGCCGCTTTTGTTGTCGCCAGTTGGCAATGAAATCGTTTTAGCTCAAACTGAAATTGAGCGTGCATTGACTGTCTGTCGATGTCGCCATTGCCGGCGCCATTGCCACCGCCGTCGCCATCGCATTTCCATGAAGAAGAACACAGGCCATACAGCATAGACGGAAGTGCATGCTAGCTTTCGAGGGGGGAGGTGGGGATGGAGGAGGGAACTGCGGAAGAACGTCAGTCGTACACGGTTAGGGACATGGACATGGCATCCCGGTTGGATATGTCATCAATGCCACCAGCTGAACAAGTACTGCCTCACATTCCCGTATGTCACGCTCGGCTGCACTCTCCTCTTGCCCGCCTCTCTCTCTCTCTCTCTCACTCATGCTGCCTTGCCTCATCAATGATTAGAACAATTCCATCAATTTTCGCATTGAATTTTAATGAAGTTGACGTTGGGAGAATATGTTCATTAAAACCGGGGGCTATACAGTAGAAATTGCTGCGAATTGCAACAGAACTACCAAGCAATTACCATGTAAACGACACTAATTAGACATGACTGCAAAATATCCTGTAATAAGTAAGCCAGAGGAAGAGGTTGCAACAGAAGAGCTCTAAACACATTTATGACAGTTCACTCAAAGAGTCAATTTTTGTTGTTGTAATAAGCACACTGTTAATGACTGATGACTGCAGCACTACTCTACAGTATTTACAGGGTATTCAACGTAACAACAGACCACACCTGGCGCTCTACATTTAAGCAATTTGTTTTGCGGTCATCGCGAAACGTTTGACGGTTCAGTGCGGCCCACAAAATGTTGTTCAATCTAAGCGAAATTGCTGAATGTTTTCAGTGTTGTACAATGTCAGGGATAATGGGGAGGAGAGAGAGAGAGAGGCAGAGAGAGAGAGAGAGACACATTGGCTAGCAGTGTGCCCCTATATGAAAAAGCTAATAGTTCTTTTGGAATCCTCACTAAAGTCGCAGTTAAACTGCTTTCGGATATACTGCAGTTTAAAGCAAGAATATTGGGTGCACATATACATATGTATATGTATGTATATATACATATATATAATTTATATAATATATGTAAATAAATATGTATATTTAAAGCTGGCTTTATCGCGCTTAACACAATCACCTGGTGAACGGATTGCAACGTGCGGGAATTTCACTCCTGTGGTAGGCGGCAATTGCAGCGTTAATAGATGTTATACGACACAGAGACACCTACAAACATATAACGCACATACACACACATACACACACACACACACGCCCCCCCCCCCCCCCCCCCCCCCACAGGAACACATATATAGGTGCCACCAAATGAATTCAGTTAATTAAATTAGTTGGCTTTCGAAAAAGGCAACAGGAGGGAAACAGTTTGGCATGGGGATAATATTGGCTGTAAAGGGCGTGGCCATGGGTGTAGGTGAAGGCGTGGCAGGATAGGGCGTGGCACTGGCATTACGCAGCTGAATTAAAAATTGCACGCTGTGGTCAACGTTCAATGGCAATGCAGTCAATGCTGGCGTCGCAGTCCCCACCAACGTCCACTCAATTATCTGTTCTTATGAATAGCCTGAAAATTTTGTAAACCATCCCGACACCTGCCTGGACTGCAAGATACTCTACAAACAGTGGGGCACTACGACTCTGGGCACTAAGTGGCAACTCTTGGTTTACAACAGTCATTAATATCATGGTACATTATAAGATAGGAATTACAACTGTTGCAGGGATAGTTAATCCTATAAAAGAAGTGATTGCTCTTGGAATTGGTATGAATTAAATACTTATGATGTTACAGCACTTTATTCACAGCTTTAATTCAAGATTAACTACATATAAAAGCATCAGGTTGTTTCATACCATTCTCGAATTTACTCTTCAATTAATCATATTGTGTTCTATTTTCAGTATTCCACTGTGCCTGCTAACAATCGCTTCAACTGGAACGCAGAATTGAAACAGAATTGCAACGTGAGACATATCGAAAGTTCTGATAAGTGTGAGAATGTTCGTCTTGTTGTCTTTCTGTTTTTCCGTTTGGCATTTGCACAATTTGTGCTTCGATTTTTCCAGTGGATAATTGCGTTAGACCCACAAGTTAATGCATTATAAATCCCTTTGCAACATATAACGCATCGATTTCTCCCCCTTCATATCTCTCAAATTGAATCTGATGCGATAGCCAAATTAAATTAGACATGCATTTAATTTGATTTAACGTGAAAAAGGGAAGGTAAATGAAATAGCCAACAATGAATTTAAATATGTAAAATTGTTATCAAGTGAAACAAAAAATAAATGCATATATCTACATACAATACATAATATGTACAGTTTCGATTTAACCTTTATAAAGTTCGTAAAAGTTTTACCTTGTTAAATTTCATAATTTTAACTTTAAGAAGACTGTTCTACTTTCCATTAATCTTATACAGAAAACATATTTAAAAAAGGTAAAATGTAGTTGGAAAGCTATACAGATTATTTGATTGCTGTTATAGTTTCTTTTGATTTTATTTATTATTTAAAAACATAATTATGACACTGATAGAGTAGGTAATATCTGAAATATGAACTTATCAATAAATATATATATCCAATTCAGGTTATTCAAACTTGTATAGCAATAAGAAAGAAAACCCTCAGCATTGCAGGAGACACAACACAATCGTTCCACTCACGTATTGATGCTGATCAAGAACATATAATGTATATTTATAATATGATATATTTATAAATATATATATGTACCTTATGGGGTTAGGCATATCTCACTCTGTGCATTGCCAACATTACATAACTGTGCTTGAGAGTCTAACAAGGGTTTGCAGTTAGCGTTCATCATGCCATGAATTACGGGGCGTCAAACTGTCAAACTGCCCCCAGTCTGACGCATGACAGTTGAACTAACGGATAACAGCCTACGTCAGATGTTTCCCATATTCCTCCCCTCTCTAAATCTATTCCTTCCCCTCTCTCTCTCTCCACTCACCATTTCTGTCGCTGCTCCGATTCCCATTCATAAAAATTTCTAAATTTCTCATGCGTTTGCTATTTTTACTGCAAGCGCGCTTTGTTTCTCTGCCTCATCGTGTCACTGCGACATTGTGAATGAAGCCAGGCAAATGGATGGGCGCACCATTCACCCCCTCCACCCACGTTCCCCCCTCCCATTTTGGAACACCATATGCAGTGGGTACCAGGCTGAACCCGTTCAACGACGCATATTTCCAGGCAAACAAGTGATATTTTTGTTGACAACTTAAAACCTCCAACAGAGTCAAGCTAAATAACTCTGAGCTGTGCTATATGCACTTTAATATACCCTGTAAAAGACTGAAAATCTTATGAAATTGTGGAGTGGATAACAGTCTATTAAATCTACTGCAAATCGATCTTCTATATCATTATTCTATGCATATTGTTGATACGTTAGTAGATATTTATTGTTGCGTAAGGTATAGATAATTAACATATTATATATTTACATGTATATATTGTGCATACATTTTTGCAAAAGATATAAATAAATATTTATATTTAGTACATGATATAAAGTACTTGTGGATGTTCATTGTAGTTACCCGCTCTGTCTAATTTACAGAGTACAAACATTTACTGTGAAAATAAAAATCCCGCCAGCGGGTTAAGTGCCAGCACAGCACTTCCCCGTTTCCCTTTCCCTCCTCTCTCACTCTCTCTCTCTATACTCTTGCCTAAGCCTCTGTCAAAGCTTCAGCTCTATCTGCCCCTCCCCCGCTGCTTTTTCATATTACACCTGGAAATTATGCGATTCCATGTGTGAAACTTGGCCTGGAAAAAAAGATTGTTTTTTGCTTTGCCAGCAAAACTGCGCGGCCATAAATAATATTTGATTCAGTTTACAGTTTTGTTTACGTGATCTTTTTGCCATAGTTGAAACAACTAGTTAAATTGGTTATAGTTGCTAAATATTTTATGCCGCTGTTGCAAATTTCACATAGAGAAAGAAACGGGTTTAAAATATTTGAAACATACTTTATAACATAAATTTTAAAACTGCTTTGATTTGCAATCTAGTTGGCCATCAAAGGAGACTCCTTAGAGAATTATATATTGTAGCATCAGTTAAGAACACAAAGGGAACCTTTTTTGCCTGCAATGTGGATCTTCTCGCGTTACTTGGTACTGCATCCCTCGGTCCGACGACTGCTGGTGTCGAGGTTCCTGATCGCCCTCAGTGTATGCTGCCTACTGGAGTACGAATTGCTGGGTCTGTTTGTGCTGGTGGTGCGTCTGGAGTTGCAGCATCCCTTGAAGTGGCTGTGCGAGGTGATCGACTGGACAATCTTCTCGTTCCATGCATGCAGTTTTGTCCAGCTGCAACTGTTGTTGGTGGCTGCCTATGGTGTGCTGCTGTGCCACCAGCAGCACATGCTTGCCACCTGCCACGGCACTTGGCAACAGCGCATCGAGCAGGTTCTGCCACTGAAGATATGTTTCTTTATCGTAATTGTCTGCCTATGCGTTTTCAGCAGCTATTTCTATGCAGGATTCGTGGACAGTCTGTTACCCGATGTGGAGGGACAACATAGACTCGGCTGGTACTATGTGCAGTTCAACGGGCTGCTCTGTGGCGCCGTCTACTTTCTGCAGGAGCATCTAACGTCTGGTTGCGGCGTGTGGCAACTTCCCGTGTTGCAGTTCAATCACCTCATGTTCTACTATCCTCAGAGAGAACATCTGCAGCAGGCACTGGGTCCCAGTTTCATAGCCACCTTTGCCTCGGCTGCCCTCCTGCTGCCCGATGTGAACCTCAGTTGCAAGTGCAGCCTGCTTTGGATCTGTGCGTGCCACAACCTTCTGCTCGTGTTGCAGCTGCAGTTCATCAAGCAGACCTTCGGCGAGGTGATGCTGCGCCAGCTGCCACTAGTTATAGTGGAGTCAGCCATCACAAGTTGCAACTGCCTGCAGGAGCAGCAGCTGCCAATGACTAAGGTACTGGACGCGGAGTGTCCATTTGGCTTCCAGCTGCAGGTGGCCAAGGATTTCTATTACAAAATGGCAAACACTCGGGATCGTGAGTTTCAACAGCTCTTCGAAGTGAAAGGTTGTGTCCCCAGGACCCCCAAAAACTGGCTGCAGTTGCGTCAGGTGCTGATGAACCGCATCAAACGCTTCATCAAACTCAATTCGAAGTGTGCTGCATCCAATCTGGAACTTAATGAGCAGCCCGATAGTCCTTTTAAGAATTCTTGTGCTGCACCCAATCTGGGACTTAATCAGGAGCCCCATAATCCTTCTACGAATTCATTCGATGGGCTTCGTAAACTGGCGGTACCGGCACCCGTGAACCCTTTAAGTCGTCGCTATGGCTACGATCCGCCTATCTGCGTGCCCCGCTCCAAGCCCAATAACATCTTCCTTAATTTTTTATGGCAATTGCGCGGCTTGCAGCTGCTCTACAGAAACAATGTAGTTGCATTCCCGCAACCAATGAACACCCTCTGCGAGGGTGAATCCCTTCTCTGGCTGCTCAAGGGGCTCGTCTGCATCTGCATTCGCTCGCTTCAACTCAAGTGCAGCAATGTGATGCTCAAGGACATGGAGTACATCTTTGGGCTGCTCTTAGAGGTCGAACAAGTGACTCGCTCGTATTGTAATCCCACCTACGGGCAGCAATCCTGCACACACCCAATGCAGCTCTTCAAATCTATTTCGGCCTCTATCAATCAGCTGGTCTTTCACTTTGAGCCCTATTTGGTATTGATTATTAAGAACCAACAGCTGCTTGGGTCTTTACGCGCAAAGCTTTGAATTCTTCCTGAAATAAATGAAACATTTTGCTTGAAAAACAAACAATAAACAAAGTTTCCCCATAATAATTTAATACTATATATTTAAAATAATACCAAAAACAATAATGATTGAGTATGGTCACCCTAATGCCAGAGTGTGGTCACCATAATGGTTGAGTATGGTCACCATAATGGTTGAGTACGGCCATCCTATTGATTGAGTATGGTCACCCTAGTGGTTCAGAATGGTTACCTCTGCTTAAGTATGGTCACCCTTGGTGGTATATGGTCACCCTAATATCGAGGAATGGTCACCCTTGGTTAAGTATGGTCACCCTAATGGAAAACCGCTCTCGCTTTATAAGCAGACAAATTCCCAAACCACATTTGCAATTCTTCTGCTCAACCGACAACGCCACCTGGCGGCATGCACATAAATTTCACCGTCGCATTGTCAGTGTAGTCAATGAGTGTGTGATAAAAGGAGAGGGAGAGATAAACAGGAGGGGAGACGCGTATGCAACAAGTTTATGCAGCTGCACGCAAGTTGACGTTTGGCGTCCTCCCATAAATTTAACAGGTAACGCAACCGAAAACTCTCTCCACTCTCTCTCTCTCCCTTCTCCCCAGCTCTCTCTTCTTCTGCAGCCACCTGGCACCCTCTGCTCAAGCTGCCAAAACAGTAACTGGCCACAGGGCGGCACAAAAGTAACCGTGTGCTGCGGTCTGTGTGGGGCGACTGCGTGTGTTGCATGCAACTCTGCTCTAAGCACGTGTCGAGTGGGGTAAAAACAGTTAGATTGCCCAACGTGGCTCGTAGCAAGGATTGGTATCGGGCCAGGAGTCTTCCTGGACAGAAGACTGGTTGGGGACGAGTGACGACTGACTGACTGACAATGAGTGAGTGTCTGCCCTGTTAGTCCTTCTGTTAGTCCTGACTGCGTCTTGCTGTCTCACAGTGTCATCAGTTGCAGCTGACGCAGCAGCAAAGTTGGGTAGGAGCACCTTGCTTTTATAGAACTGAGAGTTGCCGGGATTTAACTTTAGGTTGCTTATTCCAATATATAAATATGGTAACTCTAATTCCTAAAGATGTAGAATAACTTGTAAGGAGGTCAACAGAATTTATTCTACAATAGTTTGCTTAATAAAATATATAAATATGGTAATACGTAAATAGGCAGAATAAATTATAGAGGCAAACACGGTTTATTCTTCTATAGTTTGCTTATTCCAACACATAAATATGGTAACCTTAATAGGTAAATAGTCAAATAAGTTATGAATTTGCTAGATATAAAATGAATAAATAAGGGAATGGAATACATAGTCAATTTACTTTGATTATTTTCATTTATTATTTATTTTCTTTATTATTTCTTTACTTATTTATTTATTTTATTAATTAATTATTTACTTATCAAAGAATAATTCTTTACTTAATTATGTCTTTATTTCTTTGTGATAATAGCAGACATATGAATGTTTTATCTTTACAGCGCATACAACAGTCGATCATGGCCGACGACCTCTTTGCAGCTGCAGCGCGTCAGGCATCAATAACAAGCTTATGTGTGTGTGTGTATACATATGCATATGTGTGTGTCTGTGTGTGCTTATATGTGACCATGTATGTCGTGCTTGCGTGGGAGCCTCGAGAGCAGATAAAGGCTGTCAGTTATTCGTGCCTAGGGCTGGACACTCAACGGCTCAGTCAGTCAGGCAGGCAGTTAGCCAAGTTGTCCTGCTGCTTACCAATCCCCTCATCGACCCCTCCTCAACCCCTCCCCACCCAACGTGGTTCCACACACATCATTTGTCCTGGCTGAACTGGTGTTAAATCCGTTTGGATTTTTGTATCGTTGATTTCCGCACGCCTCGATGACATTTCATTTATAAAGTGACGCTGCTCAGCCACTTCCCTTTTCCCTTCCCTTCTCCTACTCTTTTCCCTTCCCTTGTCCTTGCCCCTTCCATCTGCTATTTCTGCTCAGTCACTCAGCAATTAACGATGCAATAAGCTGACCTCACCTGGAGCAGCTCCTGCTCCTGCCAATGAAAGTGCCACATCATGTTGAGGCCTCTGATTTGTTTTCCCAGTGTGTCGTTACATCCGCGACAAAAAGGAATTTGCATATCAAATGAAACACGAATAAAGCACAAGGACACAAACAACAACAGCAACAACAGCAACAACAACAATAGTAACAAAAGGACAAGTGAAAATAACTGCGCCTGTGGAAATGCAAATGTTAATCCCGACGGCGTCAATTGCAAAATGTTCAGAGAGTCGCGTTGACAGCGCAGCTCGAACGAATTCTGTAGTCAAGCCACGCCCCCCTTCCCACTCCCACTACCATGCCACTCCCTCCCTCTCGCCTCTACAAGCACAACGACTTTTTAATTGATTTTCATGGCTGCAGTTTCTGATTCTGCTGATTGATACATCAAATGAAGCAACTTCAGATGGGTCGGTCGGCTCTGACTCTGGCTCTGGCACTGGCTCTCAGTCCCGTCCCTCAGTCTCTCAGGCTTTCTACGCTGCACACTCCCCCTTGATTCCCCTCGTTTGCCACAACTGCTGGTGGGGCATATCAGTAACGACGCAAACAATGGCTTCGACAAGGGGCCAACTGGCTTCAACTGAAGCAAACAGACACACCGAGCACAAGTAAGCGAGTGGGAAAGAAAGAGACAGAAGGCGAGTGTGTGAGAGAGACACACTGTGCAAGGGAGACAGATATAAAACTGGATGGTAATTAAATTTGTCAGTCAGACAGCCAAGCCGGCAAGCTGGCAAAGTGTGCAACGCGTCGTATGCGTGATGCGGCGCCAGAGAAGGTTACGTGATAGGCAAGTAAGTGTCTGTGTGTGTGAGTGTGAGTGTGAGTGTCTGGCAAACAATTGTTAACAGTAAAGCAAAGTTAACAGAAGCAAAGGAAGGGGGAGTGAGAGAGAGAGAGAGAAGAAGGATGTGCAACTGAGGCGTCGCCTGAAAAAAGTATTTCGACTTGTGATTCCCTTGAATATCATTAATAATTGAATACTTCCGAACTGTCATACTCCTTGCTGGCCAATCCAAAGGAGTATACAGGTCAATAGCCTGTTATAACCTCCTGTTTTTGTGCTTTTTGTTTGCGTCTTTCGAGCCTTAATTTCATTTCAATTATTGCAGTACTGTAAATTAATACGGATTCAATATTATACACAGAGCTCTACAGCAGGAAGAGGGGGAGGGAGTGGAAGAGAGTGCGAAGAAGAGAGAAATACATATGGAAGTCGCTAATGAGCTGCCTTCTGACTTGGACGTCAGCGTGGAGAAAAAATGAAGGAGACAACAAAATGATGAAAAGCATAAAAATAATACTGGGAAATGCAAAGATTTGGAAATCCGAGACGCAATTTAAAAACCATTAGAACACATTAAGCGTAAAAATTAATGAGCACGACACAGTCAACAAGCAGAGGGGAAGGGGGAGTAGGAGCAGCAACACTAGAAGGAGGGAGGAAGAGAGGAGAAAGAGAATATGCTGCTGTGCAGGTATTACCTCAATTTGTGCCTTGCCCGGCTATTATATGTGTGTAGGACGGAAGGCAAGTACGGTACAATGGTTGCATAAAGGAAGTCTCTAATAAACGATAGCTAAAGAGCAGCAACAGCAACAGCAGCAGCAGAAGCCAAGCCAAGACAGGATGACGACTTCCATGGCGCCGGTGTTTTATATCAGACATTAGCAACATATAATGGGCTCCTTTGGGATGCAGCTGAGCAGGGGCGTAGTGTAAATCCAATAGGGACCTGGTCTGTTCAAAATAGTTGCTGATAAAGAGAGAGAGAGAGAGAGATAGAAGTGTTTTCGTATCTCCTTCATGCAGTCTAGATACATTGTCTATTAACTAAGAATAAACTAAACTAACCTTTGCTAACTATTTTATTTTAACTAAGACCTTCCAGAAGTTCGGCTTATCTTTGCCTTAGATTTAAAAAACCCCAACATATTTCTTATCTTAAATAAGTTATTCCCCTCCTGCTTTGCTTAATATTATGATAATAAAGACAGAGATTGAAGTAATTTCGGCATCTTTTCATTCATTCTAAAAGTTCCTTAGAGTTGATGTCAATAAACCTAGTGTAAACCCTAGAAGTTTCCACTAACCTCAACAATTGGCTTCAAGAACCTTATGCAACATGTTTCTAATCTTAAGTAAGTTATTCCCCTCCTGCTTTGGTCAATATTATGATGATATAGACAGAGATAAAATTGCTTTTGGCTTCTACACAATTACTCTACAATTTTCTCTTTTATAAACCAAGTGTAGACCTCCTAGAAGTTCCCATTAAACTTAGCTTTCAAGAACCCCATTCAACAAGTTTCCAATCCCTACAGTAATTTATCCCCCTTCAGCACACGACCTAAGCCACTGCTCTCTGCGCCTGGTCGGTTGCCTGCCATTGTCTTCGGAGTCGTTCACTAACAATGTTTAGTTAGCTTAAAAAAAAGGGGGGGGGGCATACAGGGGGGGAGGAAAGAGCATGAGAAGGTAAAGGAAGTTGAGAAGGTGTCTTCATATCCAGCTTCTCTGCAGAGCCCTCAATGGTCACTTCCGTTGAAGAACTCCTGGAATATGTTACGCAACATATTCGGCTTGGGATTTTGACCTTTCAACTTGCCACACTGGTCACGTTCGTTTAAACAAGCCGAAGGGATGCTAGAGAACGTGCTTAGCCGGATGTGTAGGGTACTCCAAATTACCTACAAGTTGTCGCACAAATTACACATTACTATGCCCTCCCGCTCACCTCAGTTGCCATGCCAGGGCAGCTACAGGTGTCTCTCTAATTGCCACTAAGTGCACGGAGTATTCCTAGCATTTTGCACTTTCAAATAAATAGTTAATAAGGCTGGCAACGATTTAAAAGGGCTATGGTGAAGTACCCTTCAGCTATCCTCTCTCTCTCTCTCTCCCTTCCTTTCTGCCACTGTGCACAGTTTACACCTGCAGCCTCGTGCCAAGTCCACTCCAAATCCTGTCTTTAACCCTTCTGCTGTCATCCAGCAAGGCTTACCAGGTTCATTTCGGGGGATATCGCTCAACTAGCTGCAGCTAACGAGCCGCAATTGCGGTCACATTTCATCAGAGCGTGCACGTCATCCTCTGCTCACACACACACACACATGCAAACTGATTCAATTTGCAGGCTGCAAAAGGCTTTCAGTGCAGCTCTCCAGTACGCCCAGTCAATCGCCACACCCATCGACCTGTCCAATCTGGAGCTGTCCGCCGTGAGTGACTCGACTCGTCTACTCCACCAGGGCAAATCATCAAAATTAGCACGTTTGGCGGCTGTCCCGCTAAAGTTCGTGTGGCACTTACAAGCACACATACATGCATAGGAACATACGTACACATTTGCACGCATACACATGTACACAGATGTATGTGCCTGCACTTACCACATAAGCAGAGAAAGAGGAAAGGTTGTAAAACATTGCAAGTAGCAACAGGTGAATGAAGGCACAGTTAACTGCATCGTTTTTTTGCACGCACACATACGACGAGAGGATACCCCTTAATCTCCTTGCACTTTCCTGTAGATAACAAATTTATAACAGTGTGAGCCTTGTTACCTCAACTCGTTCATATGCTCGAAAAAGAATGAAGTTAAATGAAAGAATCAATGTATAATACATATATATAATAGAATATAATAATAGCAAAATAACAATATAATATTTTAACTATAATAACTGATTTATAATTATTTATTTGGGGCCTTTCTAAATTCTAAAGTTAACTTGATCTGCGTACAATATTATAAAAATAAAACTATACTATCATTATGTAGTAAATATTAAACATATTTATACCCTTCCACTATTTAAAATGGTCAAAAAGGGCTTTGTGTATATATGTATGTACTCTTATGACAGTCAGAAGAAGGTCTTGGAGTTGATAATGTCATCTAAGGTGCGTTGTAAACTTCTGGCTAAAACTAATAAAAACAAGCATAAAAAAAAACCACACCCAAACACAAAATTTGATTTCTCTTCTGTGCCTCAACTGTGTAGGAGCGTGTAAGCAGCGAAATTGTTTGCCGACTCACTTAGCTTAATTTAATGAACAATTTGCCAAAGCGTCGGGCAAAAAAAAAAAAAAAAGAAAGCAGCTAGAAACTGAAGAAGATGCATGATACCTGGAGCTAGCTGAGAGTAGTTGTTATATGAAACATTAATGCCAAAGATGGCGGCAATAATTATGCAAATTGCAAGACACGAACTAAGGCACGATGCACGGATAGTTGGGCAGAGGGATGGGCAGAGACAGGCAAGGCACAGACAGTGGGACGAACCTGGGACGGACGTGAGACAGTGGTGACACCTTCAGACAGGCAATTTGCAGGCTGCGCCAGCTACGTGCGAAAGCAACTCGCAGCCTGCACCAACAAACCGAGACGAGGTGGGACAATCCGAGTGAGGCTGCCTCCCACACAAACGTAAGCGCATTTTAATGATCTCATTTATGCTAATCTGCAACTGTTTAATCTGTGCACCATGCCACAGCCACAACCTGCTCCCAGAACAGCAGCAGCAGCAGCAGCAGCAGCAACAACGACAACAACAACAACAACTGTGCCACAAGCTGGGCTAATGCAAATGAAGTCAAATTGAATTTCGGACACTTGACACGTCGCACAATCTGATCTCAGGCGCCAGACTGCAAGTGTGGCAAGTGCAACGGGGCGTGGCACCTTTTAAAACTTTAAGGCAGACACCCACAACATACTCACACTTGATTCGACTTTAGTTGTTCTAAAAAGACATGGAACCCTTTAAAATTGAACAGTATAGTGGGGAATGAAAAGAGAACATGCCGAAAGTGGAGGTTGAGTGCAGCTGACAGATAGATACCCTTCGCTCTGTTTTGAATAACCTTTATGAACACACTCAGAATTCTCAACAACAAAGTCGAACACATAGGAACAAAAACTGAAGTATATCATAAGGCAAAACTGCCCGATACTATGAGTGGACTTTACTAAATTATGTATTTAGTGTCTGATCAGAGTAAAGTTTGATATTATATGTTAGTTAACTAACTATATGTTAAAAGTATGTGCATCTTTAATAAGCTGCTTACAAATCGAATTAAAATATGTATTTATTCTTTTGTCTCATATTGTGATGAAATATGAAAAGTATAATTGGTTATTGTTTTTTAATTAAATTGCATAAACATATTATTTATATTGAAAATTACCGATGCAATAAATTAAAATATCTTGTAAAATAACGAAAATCCGACGTCTCCTAAATTTCTCGCCAAAATAATATATACCCTCTGCAAGGGTAAGTATAATTAGAAGCACACAAAAACGAAGCTCAGAAAGAATCGCTTTAAACAATTTAAAAAACTTGCCATAATGGGAGGAACCGCTGCCCCAATCGAAAGATGTTGAATGCCCCAAAACGGAAGCGGGACGTGTTGAGTCAACATTTGCGTTGCTGCGGTTGCGGTCTTGCTTGTCCTGCATGAACGATGGACGATGGACGTAAGCTTTCCTATGCATTTAACCGCAACGAAAATTTCTTGTAATATTTGATTTGAATTTTAAACAAAAAGCCGAACTGTGCACGCCGATAGATATGCGTCCAGTGGCATCCACTGGCTAGTTAGCTCGATGGAGGGGCGTGTGTTGAGGGGGGCGGGGAGGTGTGCAGGGGATGTGTGTGGGTCACTTTGCTTTTATTAGTCTGTCAACGAACGAACAAGAACAACAAATCAGCATTATTTGAGAACGCAGCTAATTTACATGAGTGTGTCCACAGCAGCCCCTATTCCCTTCCACTATCTCTTTCTCTCTCTCTCTCTCACTCTCTCCCTCTCTCTCTCTCTGGGGGGAGGGTATGGAAATGTCAACGTCAACATCGACTGCGACTGTGGTTTCGTCACATGCAAATCGACGTAAAGTTTCGACAACTTGTGACACCGCTTTAAATCAATTTCAATTTTATTGCTGCTATTACGTGCTTACCTTCCCCCCCCCCTTCCCTGCTGCATCAATGACTACTACGCGACAATAACAACTGCGATCTCCGTACGATCGTACAGTCTCTCAATGAATCTCAGAGCGGAAAACGAGAAAAATTTATTTGAGTGTCGTTTTATTTATATTCTGCAAAGCTTTTGTTATTGTTGTTGTTCGTATTTCATTTCAGATAACGGGGAGAGCAAAAGAAAAACTCTGAGGGTCGGCTGTAGTGACTTATGGAAACACTACAAAAATAATAATACTATATAATAAATTAATGTATTTGGATTGGAAAAACATTGAATTCATAAGAAAACACTGGACTGATAATGGAAGGTATAGTAGATCTTAAAGATCACAGTACAAATCTCCTTTTCAAATAAAAATTATAATAAAAATTAAAAAATAATATAAAATAAAAAATCATTAAATAAAAATACACAATGTTATATAAAAATTAAAAGTTACATAAAGCAAAACGATATAAACATTTTTATAACAGAAACAGCAGAATAAGCAAATTAATAGCACAAAGAGTAAATAAACAATAAATAGATTTGCAATTATAATTAAGTTATTATTTTAGATTAAGTTATTAAAATATACAAATATCTTTATAAATTCAATTAAATTTATATAATTGAATTAAACTGTATTGACATTTAACTACACTTTCCTTTGTTATGGAAAATATCAACTACATATTCATTATTTTATACATTTTATAAACATTTTATTTATTTTATTATTATTTTATTTATTTTATATACTTAATTTAATTATTATTTTATTTACTTTATATTATTATCCAAGTGTGAGCATTTAATAATATTTAGTATTATTATTAATTTGAATTATTATTTAATTAAATGGATGCCCAACATCAAAATGCCGCTCCTTCAAGCTGTAGCGCAGTGCAAGCTGATCCTCGTGCTAGGTTATCAGTTGCTCTCTTCGTCTCTCCCACGCAGAGACTGCATACACACACACATAACCATACAGCAGTGCCAGGGCATGCATTCCGGCAGCAGATGAGCATGCAATACTCAGAAGTTGTCCGTCAAATAGATAACGTCAGCCGACTGGGATTTGCTGGGATTCTCAGCAGATTCGCCGAAGGGAACAAGTGATAAACCCAGGCAAGAGAAACATAAGTAAACAGACACACACACACAGAGACAGGTTTGTGTATGCGTGTGATACATGTCGCACTTGCAATTTGAATAGATAGCGAGTGTGATAACGCGCGCTGATTCCTATCTAAACTGTAACAGGTGCACAGCAGCACGGAGCAGGCCTCGTGCCCAGTTCAGATAAATTCCAATGATAACGGGCCCGGGCGCGGGACTGAGAACACGGCGGGCGAAACAAAGCTCGAAGAGAGCTTCGCTGGGCAAAGGAAAGCTTCAGCTTCGGCTGCGGCTTCGGCTTCGTTTTCATTTTCGGTGTCGTCTTTGCCATCGCATTCGTTTCAATTTATTCAATTTACCGTTATAGTTACAATTGATGACAGCGACGCCAACTGTGACTGCGACTGAGGCTGAGACGAACCCAACTGGGCTGCTCAGTGAATCGCCATCGCTGCTGTCGAGCAGCCGCGCCACATCGGCTGCCTCATCCTGGCTGCACGAGCTAGCCGTAAGTTTCTCTCTCTCTCTCTGTCTCCCTTGTCTCTCTCTCTCTTTCTCTCTTTCTCTATCGGTGGCCCCCCTCTCTCTCTCTCTCTCCTCCCGCTGTCAGCAATTCGCTCTCGCCGTGCCGCCGCACACTCGCTGGACTCAGTTGCTGTCGAGCCATCAGCACGGGCGATCGTCTGTTGATCTCTCGCTTCGAGTCGATCTACAACAACAACAACAAGAGTGTAACGTTATGTATGCGTGTGTGTTGTGTACGTGTGTGTGAGTGACGTCGTCGTTTCTGCATGTAAAACTCTTTGTCTGCGCCTTCTGCCTCTGCCTCTGTCATGTATCGTAATAATGCGGATAGTTCATTTTGTTTCATCAATCGACTGAACGGCGGCCTACACGACGAACTGCAGCAGCCGGGCGAGCATGAGCCCACATCAGCCCTGCTCAATTATTGCAAACGCAAGGTGGGTAATCCTCAAGTCACGTAAGGTGCCTCAGAACTAGTCCGAGAACTCTTAGTGGGACTCTTGAGGCTTGTACAATCGATCTACTCCGAGAGTACCTTCGATCTACAGGTACCTTGCTACGCCCTCGCTCTACTCCCAGCTAATGCTCTCTTGCTGCGCCACAGTTCCTGCGTCCCTATGTGGCCATCCTGACGCTGGTCGGACTCAATCCCATCTGCACGGACATGAGCAATGTGCGGGCCTGCTGCAGCTACGTCCAGGCACTGATGGTGCTCTGCGTGCTGCTCATTGGCTACGTGCTGCGCTATCTATGCGGCTATCGGTGAGTGGCCAAATCTCAAATGGAAGCCATAAACAACATTGACTCCTTCCCTCTCTCTCTCTCTCTCTCCCATTGGCAGTGGAGATCGCGGCTTTAGCAGCTATCGGGATATACGGCCTGGCAATGAGACCGATGTCTGTGGCTCCTCCTCTGCCACCACCAGCAGCAACACCATCGGGGAACTGCTGTTCGGGTATGTGGTGCCGAGTGTGCTGAATCTGTTGAGCTTTGTGTCCGCCGTGCTCGTCTGCAAGGTGATCGAGCATGAGCAGCTGCAGAATCTTATCGAGCGCGTGTTTCTGCTCTCTGCCAAGCCGAAGAGACTGTGCCGCATGCTCTGGCTCTATCTGGGCTTGGCCCTGACCCTGCTGCTGCTGCTCTTTGGCTACGCCTGCTGCGTAGTCATTATGCAACCGAAACAGATCGTCAAGGTGGCCTGGCTGGCCGATGCACTGCGCAACTGGGAGCTCTGCCTGCGCATCGGTCTGCTGTGCACCATATTGCTGCAGGACCTGGTCGAGATAGTCATACTGAGTAGCTACTACATCGAGTGCTACCTGCTGCGCGTGCACCTGGAGACACTGTCACACAAGCTGCTGATGAACTCCATAGACTCGCTGGACTGGATGCGTGAGATTCTCGAGTTCCGCAAACTGCTCGAGCGGGTCAATCAGCATGTATCCATTCCGGTCTGCTTCCTGATCATCATGAATCTGGCCTATGCCTTCGCTGGTCTGGTTTACCTCTTCAAGGACTTCGACTTCCACTACTGCGCCCTCAAGCTTGTGCTGCTCAACATCGCCAATGTCATGCTGTGGCTCTTCCTGGGCCTGTTGCCCTTCTTTGTCGCCGGCTCCGTGACCCGCGTCTGTCAGAATGCTCAGGCAAATGGCCACCAGATACGAGTGCGTCCCTTTGTCTATCACAATACGGCCGCAGAAGATCTCAACTCCACGCTGCTGTTCGCCTCCTCGCTGGACATGTCCGCCAAGCTCTTCCGCATGCCCATCCAGTCCAACTACATCTGCTTTGCCATCCTGGTGGTGACCATTGTCGTGCTAACTCTGGGCATGTGCCTGAATCTGAGTGCCCTGGGAGAAGTTCTAAAAAAACACAACTCGCAGCTTGTACTTAGCCCTGTTTAAGACTTACACAACATATTATTACACAATTGTTTAAATCATCATCATATCTTGCCTTTTATTTATGTATGTACTTCGCTTACAACTTTACGACCTGTCTCGCATGCTTAGCAACCTATAATCACTATTTACAGTAGAGATGCAGTAACATCGATGTTGCCATATGAACAACCACAGCAGACATCGATGTGTCTGCATCTCTAATTTACAGTTCTTTCGTTTTTTGTATTTCTATAAGGATTGCTTTGTTTACAATTTAACTACTTAAATTCAGTTCGCTTTCAATTTGCGTTTTCAATCCTCCACTGTTAGTCATAATTTTTGGGGGCCGTGTAGACGTGTCAGAAAAGCTATTCCAAACTAAATGATTCAACTGTCCAAATAGTCATTTAATGGATCGTTAACGGTATGTGATGTTAAAGAATGCACAAAGTATGTTCAATGTAAATACTTTGGTTGTTCTTCCATCAAATTACGACCGTAATTAGGGGAACTGGGGAACCACTGGAACCGATTCAACAGTTTTGGGCTATACTTAAATGCATTTAGCGGGAACAAATGCTACAGTTAACTAATATTTTAGTAGAAAGATAAGAAGTTGCTTTATACATAAAGCTTAACATTGAATTAAATAATTATTTGATATCTTATTCTGCACAAATTGATGGACAAGAAAATATAAATAGATATAAGAGGAAATACTTTAGAAAAGTCTCGAATTCTAAGCTTTGAGCCCTGGCATCTATATAGTTTGTGTAGATCTTAAAACGGAACTACGTTTAGCGTTGTGGCTAAGTGTGCACTTTGGTTTTCAGCAGCATCTTCGTGGCCCTGCTCCTGCTCCGACGGCCACGCCCACGCTCTCACCAGCCCAGCCAGGGCGGATGATTGATCTTCGATGGCGGGGTAAAGGTCAAGTTCACAGGTATATTGATAAGCGCATGGACACGCTTCATTCGCAGCAGCGTGCTGCGTATGATGATGCCGTTTCTGCCCAGCAGGAATCCGGCCGGAATATGTGTATCTCGATCCGACTTGTCATGGATCATCTCAACGTAGAGCTCGAATTCCGGCGAGTTGGAATTATACTCCGTGATGATGGCACCAATCGCTCCCGCTGCCTCAGCCTGCAGCGTTTTGCTGACAAACGAACATTCGCTATGAACGACAGAGGACAGACAGGCAGATAGATAAGCGATAAGGGAAATATATAATATATATATACACGTACGTGCGTATTGCTACGTATGTGCGTGTTTATAATCTTTTGTTTACCCTCTATCGATAAGGGCAATGCTGCCCTGCATCTCCCGAGCATTGCGTAGCTTCTGGCAGGCCTCGGGTGGATCGGCCAACACCATGGGCACTCCCTCGAGCTTTTGCGAAAATGAGCCACCGAAGTCCTTAGCCGGCCGCAGTCTATATGTGTACTCCAGGTCGTGGGGCGAAATGATCTCGAAGAACACGTCACCTCCGATTATGTCCTGTGTCCTCACCGGTATGTTGATTGTGTTGGACGTGGCGGTGCATTGGCTCAGTGTGGCAATTACCAACAGGACAATTAACATTTTGGGCACATAACTAGCGTGTGTTTATTATTGATAAAAAGACATCCCACAAAAATACATTGCACGGCTGCAAAATATGTCGCTGGTTTCATTTGGCCTGCCAACCTGTCTTAACACCGAAATGTGGCAAGGCTTCCGCCTCGATGTCTGGTAGCACACTGACAAACGAACAGTGGTATGACGTTTGCGGTAAAAACAAAACGATAACAAAATAAAACATTTATATGTTTATAGAAGCTATCAGTTCGGCTGATATGATTGCCGATGCTATTTACTATTTTTAGAAAAAGACGGAAAAAGAGAGAGAGACAGAGAACAGAGAGAGGGAAACGGTAAAAGAGCCCACATTGAGATTAGTTCGCACTGTGCTATCACTACAGCACAGAGAAAGTTCAATAAACTTTGTAACTATCAGGCTTGCAAAATGAGTTTGTTAGATATTTACATCTATTTAAAAACAACACAGTCGTTTAGTATTGAAATTTGTCTACGAATTAGGAAAATATATAACTCAAACGCAATTCAAAATTTTGCTTGCCGTTTCGTCAGTATTTCGTACCAATGTATACCTCGTGGAGCTGCAGTGTTGCATTGGTGTAATTGAAAACATCCCTGATTGTGCATGCGTGTGCGGTGACTGTTCATCGGCGTTTTTCCATACTCGATACCTCGAGTTCTTTCGATACCATTGTACTAGTTTTGTGCGGTAGCCATTTTAATTTTTGGCGTCGAAAAAACTACGGCCAGCGAAATTCGCATATCCTGTAGTTTTTGTTTTTTTGCATTTAACGCAAGTCAGTGAGCTCGTGCAGGAGGCAGCAGCAGCAGCAGCGAAGCTCGTGTGTGTGTCCGAAAATTGAAAACGTGTGTTCCCTTAGTTATCTTCTTCACACGTCTCTCTTAATTAACTCAAGTACAGTACAATGTCGATGTCTGCCACGTGCTACAAGTGCAACCGGCAGGGCCACTTCGCCCGGGACTGTAGTCTCGGCGGTGGACCAGGAGGCGGTGGACCCGGTGGCGGTATGCGGGATGGAGGTGGCGGCGGTATGCGTCGCAATCGTGAAAAGTGCTACAAATGCAACCAATTTGGGCACTTTGCACGCGCTTGCCCCGAGGAGGCGGAGCGTTGCTATCGCTGCAACGGCGTTGGCCACATCTCCAAGGATTGCACCCAGGCGGACAATCCGACTTGTTACAGGTGCAACAAGCCCGGCCATTGGGTCCGCAACTGCCCCGAGGCAGTCAACGAGCGCGGCTCGGGTGGTGGTGGCGGCGGCGGCGGCGGTGGTCCCGCTAATGTCTCATGCTATAAGTGCAACCGCACCGGACACATCTCCAAGAACTGCCCGGAGACGTCAAAGACTTGCTATGGCTGTGGCAAGAGCGGACATCTGAGACGCGAGTGCGACGAGAAAGGTGGACGGAACTAGAAGTGGGAGAGACCAGCAGAGCAACGCAGAGACGAATAACTACCACAACAACTACAACTCTCTGAGAAATCAACGAAAATGTTTTGTCAAATAAAAAAAAAAAAGAAAATGAAAAGAAAAATTTATGAAAATGAAAAATCAATTGCCAGCCAACAACAACATATACAGCAAAAGCAAGCAAGAAGAAGCGACCAATCTGTAAACCAAGTCAAGATCAACTGACACACACACACAAACACAAATACACGCATACACAACACACACCATACATAGAAATAACAAAAACCAACCCCAAACACACACTTATACATCTACATACATACATATTTAACCATCATCTAAGCAGCACATCTCTAATTCCAAAGCTCTGAGCCTGCAGTAGACGATGGGAAAAAAGAGAGAAAAAAAGAGCGTGGAGAAAGCACGAATGAAGAACAGCAGTCCAGGGGAGAAGAGTGGAAGAAGAAGAAGCAGAAGACAACGATGGCGCTGTGCAGTTGTTGGAAGCAGTCGGAGATACAAAGACGAACGTCGTTGTATTTAGTAGCTACACCACAATAGCAACAACTTTATATATTTATATATATATACATCATATATATACGATTATGCTGCAAACGTGTTTGAATTTACTAATTACAATTATAACGAATGGAAAGCAAAAGAAAACCTATATAAGAATATATAATTTACCTTAAACAAAACAAAAAAAAAAACAAAATTTATATGTATGTACTACAAAGTATCCTAGTAGGAGTTCCAACACGCAGAAGATAAACAACAGTAGAAAGATGTTTGTAGAAGAGCGAGCGATAGAGAGGGAGGAAGAAGAGAATGCAGAACAGTGGGAGAGATACTGCGTGTGCCCGGTGAGCTTTTGCACTTCACACCCAATCATCTACAACAACAGCAACAACTACAACAAGCAAGCAAGATCTCTAGCGGGTTAGCTAAAACAACAACAAGAAGAACAAGAACAGCGGAGCAAGAAGAAGAACAACTCAACAATGGCAGATAGTAGACGACACAGAAGAACAAGAAGAAGAAGTTAAGTAAAAAGCTGCATAATGAGGATGAGAGAACATGATAATATCTATATGAGAAGATGAAGACGATGACGAGCAAACAGACAGAAGAAAAACTCAGATGTAATAACTTTTTCACTTGAACGACGAACTACGAAGATGATGAGAACAAATTCAAATATCACTGTGATTGTTTTTTAATTGTAAATTAAAATGCTGGAGCTGCTGATTTGAGACAAAAGAAATAATAATAATAACCCCATAATACGCATGTGTGTTTTACTCCAACATTCTCTCAGCCTATTTTTTTCTTTATCGCATTTGTTTCAGTGTTGCCAAGTCAGCTTTTTTCATGTCCAATCTTGCCAACATCGGTACAAGCATGAAAATGTTGCTCTATCTAGCTTTTTAATGGCGAAAACTCCATACAATCAGCTTATTTTGATTGCAACGTCATACTATTCAGCCTTTTTTATCTAATCTAGCACAACCATTCTGGCAACACTGATCAGTTTGTCGCAATCCCTCTTGGCTAACCCACACCTCCATTTGCAGTGCCTCTTCTCTTTTTTTTTGTTTAGCGGATCAGTTTGTCATATTCCTTCTTCCCTTGGCTAACCAGTTTGCCATCTTCAGTTGTTCAGTTCTTGTTCTCTGAGCCGGCAAATGCAGCAGCTGCCCCCTCTGATTTTTCCGCGAACACATGGTACGGCAGCTGATGGCCTGGCCTGGCCCGGCCGGCCTGCTGCTCTCTCTCTCTCGCTCTCCCTCTCTCTTTCATTGGGTCGGTTTGTATATGCGTGCCTGTATGCGTGTGTATCTCTCTGAGTCAGCTCAGCTACATAAAGCAAAAATACTGCCATTGTTTCTTGCGTGCGTGTGAGTGAATGTATGCATATGTACGTATGCATGTGTGTGTGTGTGCTGCTTTCTTTGCCTTGCTTCCTTCTGCAACGATACCTATGGGAGTGTACGTGTGTTGTGTGCACGCATACACACGTGCAAACAAGCGCATACTTGCGTCTGTATGTGTGTTGTATGTGAATGTTTGTGCTGCCTCTTAAAGCAAAGTACAGTCGTCGCCGTGCTCCGCTAATGGTGAAAACTTGCAAGCGACACACACATACCTACATACACATATAAATATACATGCATATACGTGTGCGCGTCTGTATCTGTGTGTGTGAGTTTGATGGGGCGACGCTTGCTGTTTGGGGGCAAACCTCAACTTGACTGCGTCGCCGTCTGCTTTTGCTGCACTTGGCAACAAGTTTCGCTAGTCTACCGCTGCTTGCTGCATGCGCATCGCGTTCAACCGCTTTCGCTCTGCCTCAGCTCGGAGCTCGCTCTGATTGAGGGTCAAGGTCAGCGAGCATTCGCATCAGCTGCTGCGCATGTGCGCCTCAGACGACGTCGAGTCGACGCGGCAAGGCGCAGTTCCAAGCTGTTGCTGTTGCACTGTACTGCAGGCTTGTGTGTGTATTGTGTGTGTGTGTATTGTGTGTGCGTATTGCATGTGAAGTAGGTATACTGGGAAGGCCCATGGTAACTAAGAGGGGGTGGGTAACAGCAGAAGACTCGAGTCATGATTCCAGCACAAACTGGAAATCCTCTTCCTTGAGTCTACCTACATATGTACATATGGATTGTGTACATACATAGGCATGTTTGTATGTATCCTTCTTTACTTTAAAATTGAGTACGTACACTATACAAAGAGAGAGACAGAGACAGCGAGTTCTTCAATTGACAATATCTAGCTCATACATACTTACGATACATTATCTTATGAAACCTTTATGATTATGTGTAGCAACTTCATAGGTATACACAAAGTATGTACTATTATATGATACTATATAAGATACACTCTCGTACACATTTACAACTCTCTCGAGAACATTTACGACTTTCTAAGAAATACAATAAAACTGTATAACACAATTTGTTAGATACATAACATATTGACATCAGCGCTGCCAGATCAGCCATTTTCCAGACAGATCTGTCCTTTTTTTTTTTTGTCTAGCCTGAAAATATGTTCTTAATCTTACTGTGCTGAAATGTGACCTGTTTTTGTTACGAAAATGTACCTGCAATCACATGCTTTATATGTAAATCGTTATTCCGGGGTTTTCAATTCGATTTTCAATCATAAAAAGTAACATGTTTAAGGCACAAATATTTAAGAAACATGGGTGTCTTTGTTAGAACTAACCGATGCTTTTTGTTTCCTCTTCTTTCCTTTTTCGGTATTGTCCATATTTTGATTACGAACATTTTTAACATATAAAGCCCAAGAACTATCAGAACATTACTGGAATAGCATAAGAAATGTACATACAATTATCTAAATTTGTTTGGTTAATTTCCTTCTTGTCTATTCCTTTTTTTCAACTTAGTCTATCCTTTATTTATGAGGGGTAGCTGGCAGCCCTGTTTGATATCCTTGCGCATTCAAATCGGGTCAACTCTAACTATTAGTTTGTCCAGGGCATTAATTAGTCGAGCAAGAGCATGAAGTCTGCATTCCTACACGTCTGCTGAGCATCGGGTCATGGTTTAATGCGCCTCATAATGCCAGTGTATAAAATATGGGAAATATGTACTTATGAAGTAATTACAGATGCGTTTGCAGGGGGATCTGGAATTAATGGCAACAGGTATTGAGTGCGGCATCCAATTACAGGCTTTGCTTTGCTGTGAATGTTCCAATACAATATGTATTTCCAAGGCAAGACCAAAAGTCAGCTGTTTTTGCACATAATTTACACGTATTTATTCAAGTTTTGTTTATTTATCTGTAATGCATTGAATCGAAACTACGTACATACTCGTACATGTTGATATAGTTCGCATGGTTGATCTTATTTGGGTTAGTAAAGTTGTTGGAGAACCTGCATGCAGCACAGCACACAATTACAACTTTGAACTCTAGAAAGGGGCTACGAAATGAACATCAATCTATTGTTCTAGGCAAATCGCAATTGAACTCTAACGGAATCACAAACAAATATATATATATATATGTATATGTATATAGTACTATATCATTAGAATAGTTATAGTTATCGTTCTATAATATCAGTATGTTATTTAATTACAATTTAAACTAAAACATGAGGTCTTCAATTGTTTATCCTTTTGCTGTCTGTCTTCCATTGGCCAATTTGAGCACCGAGCAAGCTAATTGTAAAATCTTGATAGGAATATATATAGATCGCATATATGTACGTTAAATTTGGTTGTAGATTCCCCCCCACTTAGAATCACTTCTCCGACTTGTTGCGCATCTTTGCCGCACCCAAGGCAGTCGTTGTCTGCGTCTTCTCCGACGCCTTGCGGCTGCTGCTGCGTGGCAACGTGGTGCAGCTAGCTGTCATGGACTTGTCCTGCAAATACAGTTGGAAGAAGGCAAAAGATTAGACCAGAAAGTATCCACTGTGCACTGTGGAAGTGTCAAGGAAAACATGCTGAAAATGCGCAACTCAGTTTGTTAGTAGACAACGCAAGGCTCTGTACAGTGTTTGGGCGGGGGGAAAAGAACGAGAGACGGGGCCATGAAGTTAGGCAAACACTTGGATGCGCTGAGAACGGAAAGCAGCTTGGCTTACATCAAATAGACGTTTCTCTAGCGCCACTCAGCTCCTCATCCAGGTTGGTTTTGCTGCTGCTGCCGCTGCTACTGGCACGCAGTACATTATCTTTGATTGTCTTGAACAGTTGCCCGATACCGGACTTAGTGCTGCCCGTGGAATCACGGCTGGAGTCCCTGCGAGGCGGCAAAGGTGGCGGCGGTGCACGCCCTTTGCTGTGCTGCGCCTTCGTACGCAACGGGGACGACGCTGGACTCTGTTCCGGCTCAAGCTGTGCCCGAAAACTGTGCTTAATCTCCTCCATCGTGGCCAACAACTCGCGTGGCGACACGGGAACCTTGTGCACAGCATCAGAGCATAATGCCAGTTCCAAGCTAGACTCTGTGACCACCAAGAGGAACGGATCCACAGGAGGGGGCAGTGCATCTTGAGTAGGAGCTTTTGGCTGATCTTCAAAGGGCATTGTGCTTAGAGCTTCTTCAAAGATCTCGTCGTTGTCACTAAGGTCCTCAGCTGCCGTGCTAACTTTTTTTGCTAACTCCTTATCCACTGGAGCTTTCTTCTTTGCCGGAGCTGATTCATAGAAGCTCTCCTCATCATTCTGCTGCTGCACATCGTTGCTGTTGATCTCCTCCTCACTTTCCACAATCTTAAGCTGCGGCTCTGCTTTACAGGCCTGAAAGTAGCGCTCATTTTCCAAATATACCTCAGAGCGCATATCTTCCACCAGTTGCTAATCAAATCATTGACAATTATATATCAAAAGGTAACCCTAATTACTTAAAAGATAAGCCTAACCCGAGGTGTTACTTCTAGAGATGTTGATAGAGCTGAATTCAAGTAAAGTTCTACTGATATAAAGGCCTTCTGTTGAGAACTAAGATGTGGCACTAACCAGAATGACGAATCTGTGCAGTAACAAATGATGTTTAATACTTTAATTGAAGTAGCAAATATCTTATTAAGTTATGATAAAAACAGACAAGAAATATCTGTTGGCTATATAATTAAGCATTGACAAGGAACCTTCAATTCCGATTTTTAAATAACATCGTTAGATTAATGCATATTAAACATCTTAGCCTCTCACCTCTCTAAACTGAGACTAACTTTATTGCCTTTGAATCTTGAACCAAACTCTATTTATAAGTCTGCCGATTGACGCTCCTATATAAGGCAACACCTCGGATAATACCCGCAGCATATTTATCGAACCTACCTCGTTGCGTTTGGACTTTGCACGCGCCTTGGAAGCGTTTGTCATGGATGAGGTGCGACTGAGTCCACTACCCAATGGCGCGCTCACTGGCTCCGCACTGGAGTAGCCCGAGCTGATGTCATCCGTGCTGCGTATGTTGTAGCTACAGTTGGTATACAAACAATATATATATTTGAATTTGCTGAACCATAACTGACATGCTGAACTCACTTGAAGTCTCCAGCATGTTTGCCAGCTCCAGCTGCAGCCGCCGTGGGCGAGGTGACATCCACCTCGGTGAAGTACATGCCCGTGGAGTGACGTGTACCGCTGGCAGAGCGACCCACTGGGGTCTGATGACGCTGGCGCAGCAGACGCGCGGGCTGAGGTTGCCGCATCAAGACCGAGCTGTTCATAACCTCGTCCAGTTCATCCTGAGTGCGATGCATGTCCGGCTCGCTGAGATCGCTGAGGCTGTAGCTGCGCTTGATGGTCTGCACCAGGTTGCCGCCGCCCTTATAAAGTATAATAAAGAAATACAGTTTTTGAAAAATGTGCATTGCAACATATAGAAATTGTCTTGGGGCATGTGTAGAAGGAGTCTAAGGTATTTGTTCTCTTCAATAAGATCGAATTCTGTTCGTTAACCGATGAAATATATTTCTTGAGACGAGACAAAAGGCAAACATATAGATACATAACTAAATATCCATCTATATAAGATATCAAAGGCAATAAATAGCGCATAAATCAATTGAGAAGCTCTTAAGTTTGGCAATGTTTTATAAAAATACAACTAAACGATATATTATCGATAAACGAGTGTATACAATTTAAGATCTTATCAAACTAAACATGGTTTATAGTGTATAGCATTGTAGCGTATATAGTTTATGGTGTGGCGTAGTGTGTGATGACATGATTTAATATTTTGTGTGTAACACATGCTGAGTATTATGCGATGCTATCGGTTATCGGTTATCTGTTATCGGCGCCCAGCTCTAATCCCCCCTCGACATCAACATCGGGCGTTGGCTCGCGCAGCATACGACGTCCCCGTATGGCATTATCTCCTGCGCCACTTTCAATCTGTTTGCTCCTCGAGGAGGCACGTGTGCCGCGCTTGCTAGTTGTTGCTGCACCTGCTGCTGCTGCTGATGCTGTTGTTGTTGTTTTTGTTGTTGGGTTTGGCACCCTATTCAATTTGGTCTTCCTGAGGGGCATATCCCGCAGGCGAGCAGCACCAGCATCGCTCTCACGCAGCTCGGCTATGGCCTGTTCCTCGTTAAATTCGGTTATGATCATTCGCTGATGTTCGCTATAGCTGGACATGCCGCCCAAGGAACTGGAGCGTGGTATAAACAGCTGATCACTCGAGTCGCTCATGTCGCGCCCAAGAGATAGTTCAGACGCGGACTGGGAGTTTTGCAGCGCAGGAGGGCCGCCGTTCGATATTAACTCAACAGTCTGGCAGTTGGAGGAGCATGTGAAGCAGTTGCAGCAGGTGTTAGTAGTAGGTTCAGGCGGTGCAGGTAGTTGGTTTCGTATTGATTTTGGTTTATTTTGTAAGTCAAATGAAAAGAAACGGTAAAGTGAGAAATTAAAAAAGAAACGTTAATCAAAGTAGGCAAAATTAAAGAGTTTGTGTTGTTGTTTTTAAATTAAAAGTTTGCATGAAAAGAAAGTGCAATTAAAAAGAGGGCAGTTTAAATATATAAGGCTAATATACACACACACACACACACACACATAGACTGGGTGACGAGTTGGCATTCCCTGTGTCTATTTATATGTCCCACACCCTAGAGGCAGATATATTGAGAATCGCGAGTATGTCTGCAGTCGGGTCTCTCTTTGCACACAAATGCTAAATATACATATAGTCGATATCAAGGCACGTATGTCCAACCAATTAGCGGTTTTTATATTATCGATTTGTAATGGAACAAGCTAATTATATGTATTTATTGTATATAAATATACAAGAGTAGTTTCTAAGTTTACCCAATATTGTGGACACAACTGTAGTTGTAACTGCAACTACAGTGGGTTGCAACTCTTTTTATGAAGCCAACTTAGAATTAATTCTCTAGGCTATGAATAGATGCAACTAATTATCAATTATCGAAACCACAGTGCAGAATTATTTGATTTTTCAAGCTGTCATAGTATTATAAACAACTATAAACCTACATATATATATGTATATAAATCTATACACAGTCTATATAATGTTCATTCCTCAATTAATGAATGGAAATTCAAATAGACACATTCCATTAATCTAATCAATTTGCTATGCCTGTCTAGGTATGCGGGCAATGCAGTTAAACCAATCCCCAAGAGACAAATAGATATAGATATATAATACTGCATATATAGTGAAAATCAGTGACAACATGGGTGTGGTTTGTTGGCAATTTATAAGGAAATACAGCGTTTTATACTACTGTATGTTTTGATGAAAATGTTGAGGCAAGAAAACAAATATGAAGTGTATTTAAAAATAAAATTTGAAATTCTACAATATGTGGGACATGGAGAAAATAATGTATTCTTCAAGTTGATGACTACTTGACCTAACTGAACAAAGGAATCTCTGCCCCAAGCAGACAGAGCATTTATATAAAGCCTATATATACAAATATATGTATATATATGTATTGTGCGTATGTTACTCAACCACAAAGAAACCGAGCACAGAGAGAGCGCTCAACAAGATGTCGATTAATGCTGACTGTGTGCAAGTTGTAAACAGTTGAATTCCTCGATATATGCACTACAATTGACCCCACTGTGGGACCCAAACAAAGACTATACTAATCACAAATCGATTGTTTACATACTCTGTACAGAAAGGAAACAAATTGTTTGTTTTGTGTGCTTGATATGGAGGTCATAGTGCAAAGTTCTAGTATACAGATAGATACAGTTAAAGTTAGCTGATATATAGTAAATTATAATACAACATTTCTATTTAGTATATCATTACTTAAATGTCTATCAAATTCGAAATTACTATCAATATTTAACGTTGATTTGCTATCAATTCCCATAGAGTTTTATTTAATTTATCATATTTCTACATGGATTTTTCAATTAGACTATCTGCGAACGTTATTCTAAGGCACACACAGAGAAACAGGGTATAAAAACAAACGACAAACGATAAACGGCAGTGAGAGAAAACGTATTTCTTTGCTAATTTGTTATTGTTTAAATGATATTCTAAAGTTAATGAAAACAATGAAGAGAAGACGCTGACGACGTCGACGCGCGCGTTTGGCACGCGGCAGCTGCTTGCGATAATGGAGATCAGTTGCTCATGTTGTTGCTCATGCTGTTGTTGTTTTTGTTGTTGTTAATGATGAAGATGATCTGCGAACGGGCAGAGCCAGTCGAGAGCGAAAACATTGCGCAAACAATTTCTATAAAGAAAACTGAGGCAATTGCGAAGCGGTGTCGGCAATCTCTGTTGATTCTCGCTGCTCTTTTCTATTTTATGCAACGACGCTGCTGGCAAATTTGTTGTAGAAGCAATTGAAATATATGCCACATGAATTGCTCGATGAGTCTGTGTGTGCGTGTGTGTGTATAGGTGTGTGTGGTGTGGTATGTGTTATGTGCGTGATATTGTTGTTGTCTGAGTTACCTTTATGGCTGTCTGCATGATGACGTTTGTGGCATAGTTGACGCCCTTGGATCCCAGCTGCAGCACTGCCGAGTATCCCCGTTCGCATGCCTGATTCAAATACTCATCGATTTCCTGCCAGACAAAGAGAGAGAAAGTGTGTAGATATATATATATATAGAGTAGGGTATATAGTACAACGATCCCACCTGTTCACGTCGTGTTAGCATGGGATGCACGAACTTGCGATACAAAGTGGAACTGCCCTTTGTGGCTGGCGAGAGCAGCCACAGGACAATCACCACTTTGACTTCATAGTAGAAGGGGAACCAGGATAGGAATATGTCCGTGAATGTTTCAATGCAGGTGAAAAAAGCAAAGACAATCCAGTACATCATCCATTTTACCTAGAAGAGTAAATGAAACGGTGTTAATATTAATAATTCTACAAAATTATAAATTGAATCTCCTTCGTATATACTCACATATTCTTTCACATTCTTCGTTCGCACCGCCTTGTAGGAGGCATAGGCCGGATAGAGTGTGCCAAAGAATAATCTGAAAGCGGGAAACAATAAACTCTGGGCACAAGTGCGTGGCGCTATAAATATAATGATGAGCGAGCAAAAGCAGGCGGTGTTGAAGGATAGACGGGGCAGTGGCCAACGCTGCAGCAGATCGAGCAGCCGGCCCAGGGCATTAAGATTGTGCACTACATGGGAGGCCGAAGGGGGAGTTGGGGCAGGGCCACCATGGTTAGTCGACAGATTATCCTCGACAATGAAGGCGCCACCATTATAATCATAGTCAGTGTAGTCGCTATCTAACGAATTGATCGAGTCGTGCAGTCGCAGCTGCTGTTGAAGCAACTGTTGCTGCTGCAGATGTTGCTGCTGCTGATCTGAAGGATATATAAACTTTGAGTAGATGGGCACAAAGTTGCCCGCCTGCTCTTCCTCGAGAGAGTAACTGCGTCCGTATATGGGCAATGCCTGTTGACGTAGGCGTTTAATATTAGCTGGACGGAGATGCGGTAGATGCTGCTGCTCCCGCTGATAGATCAGCTGCTCCTGCAGATAGCTAGGCCGGCTCATGGCGACGCATTGTCGTTCCTAGCTGCCTAGACGACGCGCAAAGACTGTTCTGGCTGCAGCTGTCGCAGAGCGTCTAACGCTCGGCATAGAATCTTATCTATTAATAGAATTCACGAAGACTAGCTGCGCTGCCAAAACAAATACGAAATTGTGAATCTATTACAGTGCGCGCTCGACAATTAGAAACAGATAGACCTCTCTTAAGGGTAGGAATAGGAATATACGTAATGATGTAATCCTTGTGACTGTAGTGTATACTAGTTACTATTTCATTTATAGTTATGAAAATATACACACAGTGCAAAGTTTAGAACACTTAACGATCCCAAATGTTGCTAAGTCTGGTTGCAAAGTGACTGCACTGGGAACTAGGGCAGTTGTTGCTATAGAAACTACAGTGAGTGCAGTATAGCAACTACAGTTACAGAACCATCGATGTTACATAGAAAAAGATCGATGTTCTCTATGTAAAACCTTAGCAAACATCGATGTTTAACTGCAACATAAGTATATATGTATGTATACCAATAAGACCATTTGCATAAGATGTATGAAGAAGAAATGTCGCATTTGATTCTATGAAACAAGATGAAGAAATATATGCTATATATTACTATAGCCAAACTGTACATTATTAGTGTTATTAGTTATTACAATAAGAGATTTTAACCGAGCAGGGCATATAACCGACTAACAATAAGTTAAAAACTACCCCAAGTTGAAAGAATCATTAAACAAAAGCCTCTACTTGGAACGTGTACTAATATAATGGAAGCCACTGTAGCCCGATCTGTTGCTACGTTTTTAGGGCCAACCAGCCAGCCAACCGAGTGCGTGCTATAAAGCGAATCGGAGGCGCTATAAATATGGGAAATAAGAGAAAACAATTTGCATGGAGTTGCGGCAAGTGTTTCTTGTGGCCTCCGCTTGGCGTCTGGCGTCTGGTGTCGGGGCTGCCGCTTGCTCGCCTTCTATGCGATCGATGCGGCAAGGCGAGTGCGTCAACCTCGTCAACGCACACACACATTGCCAAATAAGGAGCTTGTTCAATTGACTTTGACGCTGCAGCACGAGCACGACGACGACGCGGGTTAACGGTAACTTCTGATGCCGATTAATAAAAAACAATAACAATTGACTGCGTTGGCAACGCATGAGAAATCACAGCGTAACGCCCACCCAATTAGGAAGCAGATTCATAAATTGAAAGAGAATACGAAGCAAGGCCAGCAACAGCTCGACGAAAGAAGTTAAATAGAGTTTTGCTCGTTCATATTTTTTGGGGGTCAACAACAACAACAACACTAAATACTCACTAGAGCGTGCGTGAGTGTGTCGTTGTTGTTATTGTTGTTGCTAGCCTCAGGCTATACACTTGCAGAGAGCGTACATTGCATTAGTCATGCATTTTGAAACCGCACATGAATCAGTGTAGGACAAGGAAGTGTTTACTCTTCAACCTTCTCACATAAATATTAGGGGCTCTTTCAGGTTCAGCCGTAAATCAGCTAGATTACACAAAATATTGTGAAATTCACAGATAAACCGTTTAAAGTGTTTAGAATGGAAGACTGCATAAATATTCGTAATTTTTTTTTATATACCCTTGCTGCAAGGGTATTTGGTCTTTGGTTTGCGTGAAATTAAATAACTAATCTGCACTTCTCCCCTCATAGTCATACTCCACTGCTCCCTTCATACTTATACTCCACCTCTCCCCTTAATACTTACATTATAAGCCGTGAAAACAAGCTGCTGATCATATTGAAAGCTTTTGCGCGTCCTTTGTCGCTTGCCTCTTGTTCTTTCCTGTTGTCTCTGCCCCTTCCGCGCTGCGGTTGTCTGTTTAAATCAATTACAACAAAGGCAGAACAATTAGCGGGGCTCTGCTGACAATGTTAACTGTGAACTCACATTTCTTTTTGCTGAAAATTTCCTTACACAAGCCTAATGTAGCAAACGTTCTAGTTTTTTATTACACTGTCTACGCGTCGAATGAGAAACTACAATAATTTTGAAGTTCTTTCTTTTTTGGCTTGGTTTCGGTTGCTTTGATTCTACGTTTTGGTAATTACAACACACGAGAGCAACAACACTTAAACACTGTGGCAGCAGTAGCACCGTGTTGCGCAGTACTCCTAGAATTAATTGCCCAGTCGCAGTAACTAAATTTTTCGCTGGAGCGTCGTTTATTTAGTGCACTTTTTTGCTGCCATTGCGCGCGCGAACAATGCTTTTGTTAAACAAAAACGTAGACAGAGACAGACAAACAACAACACAGCTGGAGATGTGTATATGTGTGTCTGACAACATATCGAAAAGTATTGGGGATGATCTATCGATTTGAACAGCTGTTGCACAGGCATTGCCAGCATCAAGATTTTTGTTGGTAAACATAAACTTATCGATGGCAAGAAACTATCGCAAAATTGCAACTTGGCACTTAAAATATCGATAGCCCGTGTAATGTTGTTGAACAAACTTATATGACAACAAACTATCGCAATTTGACACTTCAAATTCCGATAGTGCAGCCGGCGTAATTTCACTATCTTGAAAGTTTTAACATCTCTAATTTGAGCAAAACGCGCATTCGCAATTAGTTTGGTTGGTTGAAATTCTTTTTTAACGTTTGCTGCAGAACACGCAGTTTCAACGATTTAAATACGAATTGTGTAGAACAGTTTTTTGAATACGTTTTATTTCTTTTGCAGCGTTTCTAGTAATTGTGTAGGAGCAAGCAGCTGCTCTCATCCAAGCGAATGCAAAAATGGCGCAAAATGCACCCAACTGCAAAGACACTCAGGTAGGTCAATCGGAGTGGAATATAGTGTGTATATTGAATTAATCGATGGCGTGTGTCTCCACAGGAAGTGCAGTTCAAATTGCATGACAAGTTTGTCGCCTTCAACAAATGCGGGGATCCGCGCAGCAATGTGAAATTGCTGGCAGTCTCCAGCAGTCGTGGCTTACTCTTTGCCGGCAATCCTACGGCGCCCGAGCTCAAAGGTAAGAATACGCCAAAGAAAGTAAAATATAATAGTATTATTAAATGATGCCTTATTCAACTGTGCAGTCATTATCATAAAGGATGTGGCCGCAGCCAAGACGAGCGGCAAGCAGCCGCAGGCCCGCACGGTGCCTCTGCCCAACATCCCGAACTACATGTCATGCAGCTCCGATGGCAATCTGCTGGCCATTAATTTCACGCAGTCAAACGGCACCGGTCTGCTGCTCATCTACGGCGTGCAGTCCTTCATGACCCCCGAGGTGCGCACACTGTATAACATAAGATTGGCCCCCGAGGATTTTGTGCATGCTGTTCAGTTGCTCTGGAATCCTGTGCTACCCAACAGCTTGGCCGTGGTCCTAAGCAACGGCGGACTGGGCATGTATGCCCTGAAGGATGGCGGAAACTTCGAACTACACTCGCTGGACAAGTCGCAGCAGGTTAAATGCGGCTGCTGGTCACCCAAAGGGAAGCAACTGGTGCTGGGCTTTCCCAGTGGACGATTGCAGCAATTTAAGCCGGATCTCACGCCGGCCAAGACGCTGGCTTTCCCACCTAATGTACACGAGGCACCCTTCGATACGATTGCCGTGCATTGGCTGTCGACCTTCCAGTTTGCCGTCATCTTCTTGCAACACGGCGAGGATTGCAGTCCAAAACTGTACATTATTAACGCCCCCAAGGCGGGCACGCCTACCTATACGAACTACTATGACATTTGCTACAGTCTGAATGGTCCACGCAATCACCAGTTCCACTTCACCCACGTTCCGCAGTGGAATCTACTGCTGGTGAGCTCCGCCAATGGTGTGGAGGTGGGTGTGCTGGGCACCTCGGAGAGCGGCGACTTGCCCACCTGGCAACAGTTGACGCTGTTGGACGAGGCACGCATAGAGGTGCCGCTAAGTGAGGCCACACAGGATGAAACCTTCCCCATGGGCTTTGTCTACGACACCTCCTCGACCCATCACTTAACCATAAATGAGAAACAGCTGCCCAACATGCCCATGGTGCATGTCCTGGGCACAGATGGCACTCTACTCGCCTTCAACTTTCTCAACCTACAACCGGGTGCACCGTCGGTCTGTTCGCCTCCACCTCCTTTGGCAGATACTTCAGGAAAGTTCTGTCCACTCGATACACTGACAGCAGCAGAGGAGAATCCAGCTGCAGCAGGAACAGCTGCCGCAGCAACTGCCCCACCACCAGTTGCTGTTGTACAGGCCACCACGCCCGCTCTGTCGGATCTTTCCTTTGTCTTTTCGCCCAACACAGTCACCTCGACGCCAGCTCCGGCTAAGGAGAAGCCGCCTTCCTTATTTGCCGGCTTTGAACACATGGCCAGCAAGGCGACACCTTCATTTGCAGCGCCTTCCAGCACAGCACTTGGTTTTGGAGTAGCACCAGCCAAGCCTGTCTCCAGCCTGCCAGCAACAAGCTTTGGCGGCTTTGGTGCAACCTCTGCACCCGCAGCAACTGTTCCTACCTTCTCCATGCCAATTTCTAACTTGGCCAATGTGGGAGTAAATAAACCTGACCCAACTGTTGCAGCTGCTGGAGGAGGAGTGTCTTTTTCGGCCGTCTCTGTTGCTGCCCCAGCTAAGACGGTCAGCAACAGCAACAAACCGCTCTACACTGTGCCGCCTACCTTCACCCCAGTTGCTGCCACGCCGTCTCAGGCAGCTGCCACGCAACCTACATCGGGTAGGAGCGCAGAGTTCAGTGCACGCGAAGTGGACGATGTTATTGGGGAGATCATGAATGTGCAGATCAGTGCATTCAGTGAACAAATCGAGCAGCAAAAGAAACAGAACAATGCGCTGCTTTCCCAGGTGATTAGAGCTACGCACCAAGTTGATTCCCAGACACCATTTGACATAATCTTCCTTTGCAGATTGAATCGCCCAACTCGATCAAGTTTTATGCCAAGCGTCTGGATGATCTACAGGAACTGAACGATCAGGCCAACGACGTGGACTTCGAACTGGACGTACAGAGCCTGCGTCATTCGTTAAGCGAGGCCTACACCATGATGGCCGAGTGTCGGGCCAAGCTGGAGGTTTACAAGAACCCAGAGTACGTGCTGCAGTCTCTTTCTGCATGAGGAATATTCTAATCTTTCTCTTTGCCTTCAGTATAACACGCCTGATGAGCTCGACGAGCTTCGATGCCGCTGGCCGACGACTGTTGACGCGTCTGCAGAGTTATCTGGCAACTAACGAGGCACAGATGCAGCTGGCGCAGCAGCACATTGACACACAGTGGGAACAGTACCAGGATATGCTGCGACGCAACTCGAAGGCCAAGATGCACATGCCCTGTCTGGAGGGCATCTATCAACGCTTGACGCGTCTGCAGAATCTCGCCTCAGATCAGCGCATCACGCAGACAAACATCAAGGCAAAGTTGAAGGAGCGTGGACTGCTGCAGGCAGCACTGCTTAACCAGGAGAGCAATCGTCAACGCACCAATGAGGCGTAAGTAATCCTCAACAATGTCTGCCTTCGATTATTCATACATTTATTCCCATCTAGCGTGGACTCTCTAGCGGACTCCATACTCTCATTGACCGTCAATCAGAGTGTTGAGGCGAATCGCGCTAAGCTCTCGCAACAGAAGCTGCAGAGCATACGTCAGCTGCTGAATCAGCATAAGATACACGTGGTCAGTCCACAGCGCCCCGATCGTGTGGGCCTTAAGTCTGAGGTTATACTGGAGACAAAACTCAAGGCGGACCTTAAGAAGAAATCCGCTGCAGCGGCTACGGCAGCGGCAGCAGCAGCAGTAGTTAAGCCAACCGTGGCCCATAAGGCGACACAGGCAGCAGCAGCAGCACCTGCAGTGGCCAAGCCAGCGCTGGCTGAGGCAGCTGCATTGGCCAAACCAACTGCATCCAAGCCGGCAGCAACAATTGAGGTGTCCAGCTTGGCTACACCAGCAACGCCCACATCCTTCAACTTTAGCCAGAGCAGTCCGTTCGTAAAGACGACGGCGACCACGGCAACCACAGCCACAATTAGCCCAGCAATTGGAGCTGGCGAGACTGGAGCGAAGCCTGCCACATCCTTCTTTGCTGGCACTTCTACCTTCAACTTTGGCAAGACAGCTGGAGCAGGGGCAGCTGCTGCTCCCAATATCTTTGCCGGCTTTGGCACAGCTGCAAAAGCAGCACACGAGCAGCCCAAAAATGAAGTTCCACTCGCATTAGAGACCGTCAAGCCAACCCCATCAGCAACTAACAGCAGCTCCATCAATGTCAACAGCACTTCCACCAGCTCCATGCAAGCTGCCGCCAAGGTGGAACCAGTTGCTAAGGCGTTTAGCTTTGCCAACTTCAATGCCAATGCAGGCACTCCTATTGGTGGCGGCAGCACACCATTTGGGTTTGGTGGCTTCGGCAGCTCCTTGGGCAATGCCGCTTCTCCCAAAACTCCCGCAGCTGTTGGACCAGCAACAGCAGCAGCAACAACTGTGCCAAAAACCAGTCAGGAGACAGTAAACAACATCACCAGCAGCGGAGGTTCTAACAGCAGCTCTGGCAGCAGTGTAATTAAGATCGAACCCAGCTCAGGCTCTCCCTCGCCAAACAGCATGGCCAGCAACTTCAAACCAGCAACCACAAGCAGTGCTAGTGGCTTCATATCTACTCCCACTTCTGCTACTGCTCCCTCTGCAACGCCTGCTCCCTCTACTGCTGCTGCTGCTCCTGCATCTACTGCTACGCCAGCTCTTACTCCTTCTACTGCGTCTGTCACTGCGGAGCCCATTGAGACTCCCTTTGCCTCTGTCAACATCTGCAAGCCGCAAGCCAGGGATACAGCAACAGGTAATCAAACACACACCTGTTCATTCTATTGCAATCTGTTCTCATGCTTGTCATATTCCTCAGCTGCAGCAGCTAACATATTTAGTGGCTTTGGAGGTGGAGCAATTGGTGGTGCTGCGGGCAGCTTTCAATTTGGTGGTGATGCCACCAAAAGTATATTTGGCGGAGTGGCAGCAAGCACTGCAACAACATCGGCAACAACAGCAGCTACAACAGCAGCAACAACAGCAGCAACAACAACAGCAACAACTGCAGCATCCACAGCAGCAGCATCCACAGCAGCAGCATCCACAGCAGCAGCATCCACCACAGCAGCTCCTCCAGCAACAGCAGCTGCTCCACTTTCAGTACCAACAACTGCAACAGCAACAGTTGCAGCCACAACAAAGCCTGCAGCAGCAACGCCCACAACCACAACAGCAGCAACTGTTGCTCCGACTCCGGCTGCGTCCACTGCAGCTCCAGTTAGCACACCAGGCAGCAGTTTCAATTTCTCCAATGCTTTCAATAATCTGAGCACAATTGGCACCACCGCCAGCAGCAGCACCACAAGCAGTGCACCCACTTCAATCTTTGGCGGCGCCAACGTATTTGCAACTGCCACAGCAGCTGGCAGTCCTTTTCAGACAGCTGTCGATCCTTTCAAGACAGCTGCCACGCCCACTGCAAATATATTTGGCAATGTACCAAAACCGGAGGCGAGTGTGTTTGGAGCTGCTCCTGCAGCTAGTGCTGCAACGGCACCACCAACTGGTTTGTTTGCCTCAGCTGCCGCCTCACCATTTAGCAGCAGTCCAGCAGCTGCTGGAGCAACTGCAGCAGCTGCCACAGCCACAGCTGCCAGCTCAGGTGGCAACATCTTTGGCCAGGCAGCAGCAGCAACTGTTAAGCCCAGTGGCTTTGGTTCGCCAGCGCCTGCCGCTGCTGCATCTGCTTCTTCTGGTGGATCCATTTTCGGTGGTGCTAGCAGCAATACATCGTCACCGTTTGGCGGGAGCTCCATTTTTGGCGGCAGCACCAGCGCCCAGAGCAGCCCAGCTGCAGCTTCTACTGGCTCCATTTTCGGACAAAGTGTCTTTGGTGGTGCAACTGGTGCATCCGCCAGCGGTGGCAACATCTTTGGCAGTAATGCTGCTGCGGCTACGCAGCCTCAGGCAACAGGCTTTGGCGGCGGTTCTGTGTTTGGTGGCTCGGCCACAACAGCTTCTTCGCCAGCTGCTTCGGGTGGTTCCATCTTTGGCGGTGGCAGCAGCTCTGGTGGTGGCTTTGGCTCTTTTTCTCAAACAACTCCCACTGCTGGTAGCTTTGGTGGTGGCTTCGCCCAGACCAGCGGCGCTTCAGTGGCACTCTCTGGCTTTGGATCTCCACAACAACAAACACAGCAGTCTCCGGCTGGCGGTTTTGGTGCCAAGCCAGTCTTTGGAGGCAGCCCCGCCTTCGGTGCAAGTCCCACATTCGGAGGGGCGCCCACCTTTGGCAGTCCCAAGGGCTTTGGTAGCTTTGGCAACACATCTGGCGTAGTCTCCCCTGCCTGCCTTTGGTACAGCACCGAAGGCACCTGAGGGCAACATATTTGAACAGTTGGGCGGCACCGATACGGGCCTCTCGTTCGGCAACTTAGCTCAGACAAACAACGCCAATAACCAGAAGCCCACCTTCGGCGGGTAAGTAACATACTCTTCTAAACCCTTTATACTATTGAATTCTTTTAATGGACTCTTTTCATTCCGTTCACAGCTCTTCTTTCATGACCTATCGCTAATCATGTTTGTTCGTGTTTAACTTTCCTGTTTGAAAAGCAAACTATATGTGTATTCAGTTAAAATAAATTTATGATTTTCCACAATATGAAACTGTCCTTTGGTATTTATTGTAGTACTAGAAGAATCTCCATAAATAATTAAACAAATCTTGTAACGTTTTAGCAACAGCTATTACACATTATATTTTCAATTGGTTATACATATACAATAATATGCATATAATTAGTGCGAATAGTTATACATTAATAAAAATATATAATATGTATATGAAGACACAACTAAAAAAATGCAGACGAGTTGATCGTATATAGTATATATGGTATATACTATATGTAGCATACATATATATAAATAGTGAAAAATAGTCAAAAACATTTTACATATACATATAGAGTTATACATACATACAGCATACATATATAGTATATATATATATATATAATAGATTAGTATAAATAATTATAATATGTATATATTTATATATATATATAGGTTAAGGTAAATGCATTTTGTTTTCATTGTATTTTTTTTTGTATTGTATTAATTAGGTCTACCTTAGGTTGATAATTGTTGTTAATTGTTAGAGATTTACATGCGACTACCCAGCTTAGATGTTTGTTATCCGATTTGTTTATAGGATTTTTAGTTTCGTTTGTTAAATGTTAGTTACGTTTTAGCACACATTTAGTTTAATTACCGTTTCTATTATTCTTATTATTCGATTATACATATATATATAGTTTTTTATTCATAGGCTAATTCTAGGAAAAACACTTTGCAACAATTGTTGAAAATTCGTTAAGCTGTGGTTGTTCTTGTTCTTTCGTTCAATTTCGTTTACGGTTTCGTTCACTTGAGCAACTTTTTCTATCTAACTTAAACGAATCTCGTTATGCACTCTTATACTATTATCTTATACTCGTTTCTTTGAGAGTCACGGCGCGTTTAAAACGACCGTTACAAGTTGTGTGTGCGGCTTTTGTTCTTTTTCTTTTTCTTTTTCTTGTTGTTGTTGTTGTCAGTGTTATTCGTTATTGTTTATCGTTATCGTTTTATACTTTTTAAACAACTGTTTTCTATCTACAAAAGGAAACTTTCTACGTTTAATTCACTTTGACGGGGCGCAGATGGGGAATGTTCTTATACAACTCTCTTCTCTTCCTATTTTACTTTTCTTTGGGGGTGGCGGGAGAGGAGAGTGACATGCGGAATGGGCGTGGCACATGCAATGACTTGCTTAAAGCTTGTTATGATGTTGTTTGTATGTTGAGAATAAATATGAAATTGGAAATATATCAAAAAAGGGCAGGATAACTCTGAGGAGGGGGAAAATAGGAAAATGATCAATTCATTTACTTGGCAGGGGCTACAGTTGCATTCATATATAGTACATACAAGTATGGTTCAGTTATAATGTGCTGTTATATGTACATCGCCTGGGTAGCTTGCTAGTAAGTATATATAAATATATATTGTGGTATATATAGTGTTATATATATATATATATAAATATATGTAGAAGAAGCGGAAGAATACTAGAAAGTGTTGGGGAAAGCAAAGCAAGGCCGCTCCTTGATACATAAAAGATAGATAAATATGTAGTATGTATGCATATATATGTAAGTGTATATATAGATCGTAGAGTCGGCACTCTCTCTCTCTCTTCACTTGATTTCCCATAAATCAGTGAATCGGGTTCCACTCTACTTATGGGAAGGAGTATATATATAGTATAGTATTTGAGTATACATATAAGTATGGCATATGGTACGAGTATGAGTACGATATATGTATGTATGCGTATGTATGTGAGCAGTAGTAGTAGTAGTAGTAAGTGGAGAAGTGTTGCCTCGCTGTAGTAGTAGTGGTAATAGTAGTAGTAGTAACATAGTCGAAGTCTGTGGCAGATCGTGATGATGATGATGCTGATGATGCTGACGAACTGACGATGATGAGGCCGACACAGACTGCTTGATTATGTGAAAGGGTATAGGAGGATTTGGGATATTTCGGTTAGGTATTCGATGCTCATCGAATACCCTTTGTTGTACTACCAGTGCATGAGACGCAACTGATCCAGAATGCGTTGCTTGAAGAAGGTGCCCAGCATGCCAAAGACTGTGGAGACGGCGGCAATGCCCATCATGACCTGCATGACGCAATGTATGCCCGACAGCTCCTCCTCGGTCTGTTTGTGTCGATGCCGGGCACGATGGTGACGCCGTGTGCCGATTCCACTGCCCTCGTGCATACGCTGCAAACGCTCTAGATCCTCATCAAACTGCGGAATGATGGCCAAATTAATAACCTCCGTCTTGGACAGCAACTGCTCGTTGGCTATGGTGTGCGCCTCTGTGCCGCCGCCCCCACTGCCTTTGCTGGTGGCCTCGTTGTGCTCTCGCTCACGTTCACGCTGCTGTTCCAGCTCACGCACACGTGATCTCTCATCCAACATGGTGTTGTCTCGACTGAAATCAAAGTCGCGCTGCTTCGACGTGGGATACTCGGCCAGATTGACCTTGGTCAGAAAGTGCTTAGGCTTCGTCTCCGACTCGGGCTGTTGTGCTGCCGGCTGTGCGAGCAGTGAACGTGGCGTTGCCTCTGAAACTCCCAAGCTGCCGCCTCCAAGTTGCTCGCGTACGCGTGTCTCCTGGAATTGATTCTTCTTGATGCCCAGCACCTCGGACAGTGGCCGATTGATCATGGGCAGCAGCGAGTCCGAAGTGGGTCGTATGATAAACGAGCCACCACCGTTCGGCGCATGTGCTGGAGGTTCCACAATTTCTGGCTGCAGTGGAGGTTTGGGCGTGGCTGCAGCTGTTGCACTTGCTGGCTTATCACCGGCACTCTCATCCTCGCCATCTGGTGTAGACCGAGTCATCGGACGAATCATCGTCATCCGAGCCAGAGCTGTCCTCCACTGGCGCCGAGGGCTTTGTGAACTTGTGCGTCAGATTGCGAATGGGCTCGTACTTTGAACTCTCCGAATCACCGCGATAAAGCAGCGCCACCTTGCCATCGGGTGTTAGTACAGGCGTTATTTTCGGATGTGGCGATGGAAAACGATGACTGCTCTCCGGATCCGGTGACAAGGCATCGAAGTCGGTGAACTGTGTCGCTGGCTTCTGCTGGGCCTGCTGCTGCTCGAGCTGTTGCTTCTGCTGATGCTGCTGCTGCTGTGAGCTCAGATCACCGTCTGTGGGCGTCTGTTGGTACACAATGCCCACCTTGCCCAATGGCGTGGATATTATCTTAATGGCATCATTGCCATTCTTGCGGAAATAATGATTGGATGATCCTTGCGCCGCCGCCCCGTTCGATGAACGTTGCGAGTTAAAGAAGCCAGCGCCAGGATTGCCACCGCCAGCATTGTCACCATTGTCAGCGTATTCATCATCGACGCCGTCATCGTTGTCCTCGCCATCCTCATCATCGTTAGCAAAATGGCCGCTACTCTCGCGCAGATCAATCGCAGTGCTCGGCACGGCGACAGCCACAGATGCTCCAACTCCCACTCCCACGCCTGCTGCCTGCTCCTGTTCGAGCAGCTTCTTTCGTATATTCTCCAGATGACTGAGTCTATAGCTATTGCTGGGCTTGAAGCGCCCCGTGTTGCCCAGACCTGCACCACTGCCTTCTTCGTTCACAAAGTGCTCCTCGTCGGCGCGAGGACGCGTTGTGCGCGGTCTTTCCAATGCCAGACGCTCGTCATCCTCATCGTAGCCCATGTCCTCTTCCTCTTCAGCTGCCGGCGATACCAATCCCTTGGGATCGGGCAGCTGTTCGGGCTCCTCATCATCATCATCATCGATCTCATCGTCTGCAAATAAGCTCGTCGCTTCATCGTCGAGGCCATCATCATCATCATCCTCGTCATCATCATCATCATCATAGAGATCCGCTTGCATGCGCTCTGTATCTGTTTCTATGTCTTCCATTGCATAGTCCTCCTTCTCCTCCTCATCCTCCTCCTTCTCCTCATTCTTCTTCCCTTCAAACTGCCCCGCCACTATCTGCCCCTCGTCCTCCATCTGCCCCGTAATATTTAACCTACTGCTTTGTGGCTTAAGACTAAAGTTATGGCTACTGCTACTGCTACTATTACTGCTACTAGTATTATTATTATTATAGTTATTATTATAGTTATTATTATAGTTACTATTATAGTTATTATTATGGTTATTATTATTATAGTTATTCGTATTATCTGTTAGGTTTAATTGTGTTCCTAGGCTAACATCTAAGCTGACATTGCTTGCTGTAAGCAATTGGGTAGTCGCATCTTTCAGTCAGTAGCATTTCTTGGTGCATCCACACTTGCGCACAATATCCAAGTTCTTGATGTACTTGCGATTGTTGCTGCACACCATGCGCACCTGCAAAGAGACATCCCAGATGGAGAGAGAGAGAGAGAGATTGATTGTAAGTAAACAAATATGAATATTACCCTCGGCATACCGAAGTTCTTATTGACTATTGTTGCCATATCTGTGTTTCAAATATCTAATTTAAACTAAGATAACATCACTAGTGCGTTTTTATATTCTTTAGAAAAAGTTGTGGGGAACTAATTTAACTTAAAGTAGGAGAGCTGATTCGTAACTTCTCTTATTTAACTCTATAATATATCAAAGTGTAGTTTATTCATAGATAGCTGTATGATTTACGATTGTGTTAGGTATGTCTGTCTTTGCTTAAATACATACGTATGTTAAGTACAAGAAGTTGTTTGTCTGTCTGTCTCTCTATCTGTCTGTCTGCCCCTCTACCTGTTTGTCTCTATATCTGCATCTCTCCGTCTGTTTATCTGTCTATATGTCTCTCTATCTGTCTCCCTATCTGTCTCCCTATCTGTCTGTCTGTCTGTTTCTCTATGCCTGTCTCTATCTGTTTGTCTGTTTCTCTATGTCTGTCTGTCTTTATGTCTGTCTGTCTGTTTCTCTATGTCTGTGTGTCTCTGTCTCTCTCAGTCGATATGTCTGTCTCTCAATCTACCGGTCTGTCCGTTTGTCTGTCTTTCTGTCTGTCTTTCTGTTTGTCTTGTTCTATCTCTTTATCTGTCTGTCGTTCTCTTTGTCCGTCTGTGTCTGTCTATCTGTCTCTCTATCTGTCTATATCTCTGTCTCTCTACCAGTATGTATATATGTCTGTTTGTCTGTCTGTCTATCTGACTATCTGTCTATCTGTCTATCTGTCTATCTGTCTATCTGTCTGTCTATCTCTCTGTCCGTCTGTGTTTGTCTGTCTGTCTCTCTATCTGTATGTCTCTCCCTCTTTCTGTCTGTCTGTCTCCCTGTATGTCGCTTATAACTCTTATCAAGTTAATCATATTATAGCCTTGATTCTTATTATTACTATATATAATGGTATACATATGGTATTGTATATATTGTATATGGTATATATATTAATTACTCACCTTGCGCCTTCGCACTATCTTCGCAGCGCAGCATTGGTTGCCGCAGCCGCCCACGCACTTGGCGTACTTAAGAGGCTGTCGCGACCGACAGTCGTTCTCTGTGTAATACTCTCGCACCTGCTCCTTGCGACACGTCGCTGCGGCTGCAATAAAATATGATGTGAAAATGCAATTAGTGAAAAGCCATCTTTGACAGGGCCACCAAGCCGGGCAAGGGTTGGCTAATGAGATTACAGATACGCACACACATACTGATGTATGTGCGTGTGTGTGATTGTGTGTGAGTGTGTGATGTGTATGTGAAAAAGCAAATGAAGTTATGCAGCAGGTATCCAAGCGGGTAAGGGCAGAGGGGGGTATGGGAAAGAAAGACCGACTGAGGGTGAACAATGTATAAAAGAAAAACTTTGCAGGCAAATTGTGAAGGAGGCTTCTAATAAACCGAACTTTAACTGAACTGCAGCTGCTAAACTGGCCACACACTAAGGTAGCATCAACTTTATAATGCACAACATTATAATGAGTCTTGCGAGTAGTCACTCTTAAAGTTTTAAGCTATTCGGATTACAGCAAATTAGCAAATAAATTAGATTTAAACTTGTAGTCTGCTATGACCTGCTACTCAACTAGAAAGGCAAAGAATTTATAAAGTAGATCATGGTCAATTATCAACTTGAATTTTATATCTGTATCTTGCGTAAATTCCAATATCTCATTAACTAATTTTGCTCTCAATTATTTCAATAACTTTTCTCTTGCTTTTTACTTGCATTAATTTACTTATAGATCTTCCATCTTATCTTCTTCTCTGATTGGTAAGTAAACATATATACAATATATATATTTCCTATCTATATAAATCCTATATAACCTATTCCTTTTAGTGTTGACATTGAAAGGAGTGTAGTCTAAACTTAAATAATTCCATTAACTCTTTTACTAATATGCGATGATGATTGATAAGTGTGCATATAAATCCTATCTATATATATCCTATCTATATAAACCCCATCAATATATATCCTATATCTACACTATATATATATCCTATCTATTTATACCCTATCTATATATACCCATCCCTCTCAGTGCTACCTCCTTCGTTAAGGCCCTTTCCCTTCAGTTCTACACAAAAGTTGTTAGAGCGAGAGAGTCCCGCTTGGATGTGTGCCAAAATGAGTGTTAGAGAGAGAGCGCAATATGTACCAGTGATTGTTGGGGGCTCTGAGCTGCCCTCACCTTGATCGCAGTAGCGTCCGCGCTGTCCGTGCCTGCACTTGCACTGATAGCCATCCCTGGAGTTGGCATTGGGCACACAGCGACTGCCACGGCGGCATTTGTTCTCCGCGCAAGGATCCACAGGTTCCTGAAGAATAACAAGAAGAAAGAATTCTCATAAGTTGCCATACACTTCTTTCATATCATATACAATTGCCTACCTCCTTAATGTGCGGTGTTTCATCCATGAAATCCTGCTCATCATCCTCCTCACCCTCACTGGGCTCACCCTCGAGCAAGGCGCATCCTGGCGTTATCTTTTGCTGTCGCTGCGCATTGCCAAAGTCGACCAACTTGTGGTTGATCCACACCTCCTTCATGCAACCCTTGAAACTGGTCAAATTGCGTATTTGCCAATTCTTGTAGGCCTGTTGGGCAGGCTCCACGGGCAGACCGCCCAGGAACATGGGTGTTGTGAGCTTGAGATAATCATTCGATCCCTCATTGATGATGGAGCGTGCCAGGCCACGATCGACACGCAGCGTGAAGTTTTTCTTGATGGCCAACAGCTCGACAGCATGATACTTGCCATCGGCAACCATCTCGAAGCTATACATGGTCGACACCGGGTAATTGCCCACATCGTAGCTGACACGAATGCGACCATTGAACAGTTCCACAGCCAGATGTGCATCCTGGCCATCGTACATAAGGATGCCGTTCTGTTCGGCACTGCTAAAGACAATGGTTACATTTGCCTCGGGCCGCGTACGCAAAGGTTCCAGTTCCACAAAGGAATTGTTGTGGACGAAGCTGATGCTGGTCAAATACTCGCACCACTTGCCCGTATAGCCCGGATGACACTTGCACAGATAGTCCGAGCCGGCGGCATTGGGCTGGAAGCATACACCATGTTTGCACTCATGGTTCTGGCACGGCGATGTCTGTGGATACATCATGGAGATCATGTTGTGGCCCTCACAGTACTTGCCCGTAAAGTCATCGGGGCACTTGCAGAAGTAATCATTGATGCCGTCCACACAGCTGCCTCCATTCTGGCACATATGATTCTGGCAATCGTCAATGTTGTCCGTGCAGTTGATGCCATGGAAGCCGGCCATGCAGTCGCAGCTATAGTGGGTGAAGTGATCCAGACACTTGGCCCCATTGGCGCAGGGATTGAACTCCTGACTGCAGAACTGTATCTTCGTGTCGCACCACTCGCCCGTGAAGCCAGGCTGGCATTCACAGCGATACGACTGCACACCATCGATGCAGGTGGCATTGTTCTGACAGCGTATATCCTCGCCCAGGCAATCGTCGATGTTCGTCTCACAGCGTGCACCCGTATAGCCTGGCGCACACTGGCAGCTGAAGCGACCCTCCTCGAGCACGGTGCAGGTGGCATTGTTGCGGCAAGGATTGCCATAGCAGGCATCGATCATGTACTCGCAGTGCTTGCCATGGTAGCCGGGCTGGCAGAGGCATTGATACTCACGCTGTGGCAGTGCCAGGCACTGTGCCTTGTTCTGGCAGGGCTGCTCGTAGCAGGCGTTGCACTTGGCCAGGATCTCGTTGCGCACACGGCCGCGGCAGGAGAAGTTCGACGAGGGAGTCGACAAGATCAGCTTATCCTTCATATTCTCGGGCTCGGCACAGCGTGCAATGCCCGGCTCCACATAGTCCAGCTTGATCCAGTCCGAGAACCATTTCAGCGAGCAGTCACAGTACAGGGGATTGCTGCCAAGTGCACTAAAGATGGGCAGATTGGGAAGGCAGCACGGCATCAGCAGGTCATTCAACAAGGCAGACAGGTTAGTAGTGTTACTCGTGTTACTCACATGTGTGTCAACGACTTCAGATCCTCGAAGGACCCTTCCGGTAGCATCGAGATGCGGTTGCCGTGCAGCGAGAGCACGCGCAGATTGTTCAATCCGGACAACGCATGACGTTGCAGGCACTGCAGCTTGTTGAACGAGATGATGCTGTGGCAGAGAGAGGAAGAGAGAGAGAGGGAGTAGGGGAAGGTCAGCAAACGTTTAGGCACACAAATACACACATACACAGGCACTTAATGCTGCTGATGATGAAGAAATGAAAGTAATTGCGAAACGTTTAACAGACAGCAGAGCAAAAAGAAATGCAACACACAAGACAGTCAATTGACAGACTGCTGGCATACCCTGTAAATGCGCCAAGGCATTTGACTTGTGGCAAACTTATGCTAGACTGCTTGGCTAACCAAGAAATGCAATGCACAGGAGAGTCAAATGACAGACTGAGTGCAAGGCCAGGGCCGGAGTGAGACGTGTGCGGGGTGTGTGATGCACAAGGGCCCCTCAGTTGATCGGGGCCGGGCAAAAATGTAACTAATAGTCAAAGTTATTGTATACAGAAAGCTTCAAGTCCAATTTAGCGTCTGTAGTTTTTTAAATAGTTGAGCTGTCGACGTTCAAACAGACGGACATGGCTAAATTGATCGTATGTGATACTGAACAAGAATATATAATATGCACAAGTATTTTGTGGGCTCTGGCAAGTCTTCTTATGCATGTTACATCCAGCTTGTTATAATATCTGTGTATTCTACGGGTAGTTAGTATAATATCTAATGATTGTCAAGTACAAAGAGAAAGAATGATTGAATGAATCAATCAAGAAATAAGATAGAGCGTGAAACATAGATTTCTCAAAAACTATTGATGATTTTGCCAATATCAAGAGAAGAGTCGATGTAATAAGAGTATGATGAACTAACCTATTATCAAAGGCTATTTTAAAAGAAAGGAAAAAGGAAATAACACTAGTTCCCTCCGAGAAGTTTAGACCAAAGAGCACCCAAGACTGTTGCTACGGCCCTGTCCAATGCAATAGCCAAGTGGCAGAGCATACTCTATACTCCTTGGTTAAGTAATCGCCAGGGCATGCTAAATGGCACAATTTCGATTGTGGATAGCGCACACACAGCGCCAGAGCCAGAGCAAGGGTTAAGGGGAGGTAGGGGAGGCGACAACTAATGCTTAAGCACGAGTCACGACTAAGCGTCTCGCATGAATTTCGTGCCCCGAACAGACGAGTCAAGTCAAGTCGAGTCGAGCCCAGGCCAAGGGTGGCCACAGACGTTGCAATTGCAACTGCAACTGCAGCAACAAAATTGTGTCAAGCCCACTTGGGAGTCGAATTCGACTTCGAATAGGAAGTTGAATGCGAATTGGGATTCGATTCGTTTTGTTTCGTTTTCGTTTCGGGCTGTGGCAATTAAAAAGTCATTAGATGTGCGCGTGGTACTTACAGCGTGGACAGCTTGGTCAGATTGGCGAAGGTGTAATTGGACAATATGGTGATTCGGTTGTTGCTCAGATCGCTGCAAAGAAATGGAGAAACAATTAGATAGTGCCACATGTGGCAAGTACAATAGTAAATGCTGTAGTGTACTCACAGTCTGGTCAGTGCACGTAGATGTCTGATGCGCTCATAGTGGATCTGCTCAATCTCATTGGACTCCAGATACAGTTCAGATGTCTCGGCCGGAATGCCACGTGGTATTTCCTTCAACTGATTGCGCGAACAACGCACCACTGTGCCGGTGCAGGTACACGCCGGCGGGCAGTAGCCATCGCCCAGGCATCCCTCGTTGTTGTCGCTGCTGCATTTGAACTCGTTGTGCGGCAGATCCTTGATTTGCACGTCACGTACCTTTGCCGGGGCAGCGCAACGTGCTGCGCCGCCGTTCAACGACTTTTTGCGCAGCCATTCGGCAAACCAGGCCAAATGACAATTGCAATTGAATGGATTCGATGCGAGATTCCTGCAAAACGGCCAAAACGGACATATACACAAATGTCCCAGGATTAGATTGTATTTCAATTAGTTGCCAGTATACGCGAACTGTTTCCACGATTGCGACACTCCCCTCTCCCCAACCCCTGAGAAAGCGCTTAAGAGTTTAAAGTGCTTTAGGGTTAAACTTAAAAGTCTGTATGAACGCATATAGCTCAGTTATTATAGAAGGTAGACTGCACAAATTTGGTATGCAGGTTTGTGTATAGTGTATGCAGGTAAAGATAAGTTGATAAATGTAGTAAACACATCCACTGCCTCTTATATTGCAAATTGAATCTTATTCTTAAAGTAATAAGCGAAGAACTAAAGATACAACATTATGCTTTAGCATAAACTTAGCTTTATATAATAGAAACCTATCTTCCAAATTTCATAACGATCCGCTTATAAATACCGAAGTTTTGCAAGTAACTTTTGATTACTAAGATAAGAACTGAAGATAAAACTGTATACTCCTGCATGCACTTAGCTTTATATGATAGGAACCTATCATCCAAATTTCATAACAATTCCATTGTAAACACAAAACTTATGCAACTAACCTTGAATTGATATGTAAAGAAATGAAGATAAAACTTTATATGTAACTCCTGCATACACTTAGTTTTATAGTTTTATATTCAGTTTTATATATCTCCAAACATCATAACAATCCCATCATAAACACAGAAATTAGTCAAGTAAAATGCCATAGATTGGAATACGCTCCATAATTGGCATCCCATTTTAACTGATGACGCAGTTTCTTTTTTGAACTAATCAAAGGAGAGGCTGACTTTGAGGCAACCAAGAATTTATGATATACATTTAATATTTAAGTGCTTTTGCGGTGCTTTTGATTGGAGCTGCTGCGTGGTGATCAGCTCAGTTGATGGGCACATTAATTATTTGCCATTTTGCACTTTTGGCATGCAAATTGTTGCCGAGCATATGTTTCACTTGGCTAAAAAGGGCCCAGCACAACCATTTGCATCCCCCCCTCATCCTGCGGTGCCAATGCCTTTGCCTTTAATTATGCGCCCGACTGAAACAATAGATCGCAAATTACATTGGCAATTCCAGGCGCTACAACACACCAAGTCCAGACTAATTTAATAAGCAATGCTGCTTTGTCATGCTATCAACGTTAGCATTCTCCCTCTGTTGGTGTGTGTGTGTGTCTGTTTGTGTGTGCGGGTGGTGTCTGTGCGAGCCACAGGCAACTAACTAACACTTCTGCCACCTTGTCCGCCCTCTACACCTGCAGCGTGATGGAGTGCGTGGGCGTCGTGCGGTGCACAGCACTTAATGACTTTCATTGAAGCTATTTATTAGCTAGTTAAATGAATTTTACAATAATTTTAGATGTGGCAACTGAAACACACAGCGCTGTAGGTGTAATAATGGCTACAGTCGGGTCTTGCTAAGTAGAACTGCTTTAAACAAGCATGAAAGCTACAGTCGAAATTTGTATTGCATACTTTACAGGGAGCGGCTTGGAAATCAGTAAAATATGTTCTTAAATAACTTTTGTGCCTATTAATCAAACCAAATCAAATTGTTACATACATACATTATCAAATTTATAATGTCCTTTTACTCTACTATACTAATTCTTAAACAAATACCCATTAAGTTTTCTGAATTATTATACATAATGCTCATTATATTAAACTCAAGTCAATCACTGCGGGTCACTTTAAATGATTGCAAAAGAATGTAAATATTCCAGCAGAAAAAAAACTCTTTTCTTTCAAGATTTTATTTTACATTACTAAGGTATTTATAGAGATTTATATGGCGCACTACAAATTGCGTAAATTGACTTTAAATGCTTTTGCATATAAATCCCAATTGATGCAGCCGAAATTTTGTTGAGTTCAACTTAGGCAGACTCGACTGTATGCTATACTCTCTCTATGTCTCTGGTGTGTGTGTGCTTTGCGCTCTTTATTGAACTCAATTTTAATTAATTAAATCATCGAAGGCAGCGCACACTGGCAAGTGTGTCTGTTGTTGAGGGTTGATTTACAACAGGCGGGCACAACAACAACAACAACAACACACACACACACACAAACACACACAGAACAGACACATGCACACATGTAGCTGGTATCCCAGCGAGAGAGCTCTTATCGTAGGCAGCTCTGCTACAAATTGGAGTTCAATTGAATTATATACAATAGTTGGGTTTCTCCTCTTGTTGTTGCCTAGTGGCATGCAACGTAGCAGCAGCAGCAATAGAAGAAGAAAAACTGATTTGTTAGCAGCATCAACAGCATCAGCATCAGCAGCAGCAGCATCAACATCATCAGCAGCAGCAACATCAGCTTCTGTTTTGATGTGAAACGCAGGCAATCAGCTGAAGTTCAACTAGAGAACAATCAAAACCATTAACCTCATTTTATGGCAACGGGAGGGGGGAAAGGCAGGCACGTGAAGCGGTGCGGGGGCGGGGGCGGTGTATATAGGGGGCAGAGGTTCAGACTCTAGGTAATTAATGCCAAAGCTAAATCATTTATCTATTGAAGTGCACGCCGATGCTCAGGCCACTTGGCACAGTTTTAATTGCTATGCATCTGGTAGGGAAGCCCTTCTACCCTCCCTACCCTCTCTACTCCCCCCTTATACCATACTCTGGAAGTGTCTTCTGTATACTTACAAAGACGTCAGCGAGTTGAGATGCTCGAATGAGCCAGGCATTACGCATGAAATTTGATTGTCGTAAAGATTGCTGCAACGATAGAACGAGAAGAAAGGAAATAAGTTTTCCATTCCCAAGGAATTGCCTCCCTACTACTACTTACAGTGTCTTTAGCTGATGCAGTCCCAGAAACATCTTATTCGAAATCTCCTTAATCTTATTCTCGCCCAACTGTAGATCCTGTATGCGGGATGCACCCTCGAAGGCGTTCGGCTCGATGCCAGTCAGCTGGTTGCGCTTCAGCTCCAGCTTAACCAAGTGCGGCAGGCGACCGAACAATCCATCCGAGTTAATGCGACCCAATTCGTTGTCGTTGAGCAACCTGCGAAAGGAATTTGGGATTAAGAAAACAGTTTAAATCATTTGATTACACTACTAAAACTCAGTTCGAACAACGACGTTGCTTATGGTGCATGTTTAACATATGATAATGATAATATTTATCAGGGTTACGATCTAGAACTTTTGATTGTATTAAAAACATTCTCTTCTAATTAATTGAACCTACAGTAAACCTATAGTAAGACCAAAGTAAACCTATAGTAAACCTACACCAAACCTATAGTACACCTATAGTAAACCCATAGTAATCCTATTGTAAACTGATTGTAAACCTATAGTAAGCCTTTTGAGAACTTGTATTAAACCTATATTAAACCTATATTAAGGAAGTAGTAAACCTATAGTAAACTCATAGTAAACCTTAAGTAAACCTATATTGAGCCAAAAGTAAAACTATAGTAAGCTATTAGAAAGCCTAAAGTAAACCTATCTTATGTCAATAGCAAACGTAAAGTAAACCTATAGTCAACGCATAGTAAACCTATATTGAACCTATATTAAACATATACCAAACCTATAGTAAATCTATAATAAACCAATAGCAAACCTATATTAAACCTAATTTTAAGTAATTTATCTTGAACACTCAATAATTACTCAATTATTTACAAGATTGTTCTCGTAGTTCAGATGAATAGATCGCCTTAATGATACTCTTGTTTGAACAACTATTTAACCATCAGTTTTTAAATTGAAAACAGTAATATATAGTACACCATACAGTATATCATATAATATATCATATATCACATCAAATACTCAAATAAAAACTACACACCTCTCTACTTCTATCCCTTTTCCAAGCCTAGTAAATTATATAACAAGCTTGACTCAATCATTACCAAGCGGACAACTTAACTCAACTTAAATATAGAAGGGGATCATATATTTAAAACTTGGTAACTTTTGCTAAATAGTTGACTACCCGATTTTATAGCCCCATGGGAGGCAGGAGAGCTTTTCAAAGCACGACAATAATTTGTTGGAATAATAGGGATACGCGGTCGACTTACAGCTCTGTGGTATGCAACGGAATGTCGCGGGGAATTTCCTTCAGTCCACGTCCCGCACAGTCGACAGTGGTGCCCTCGCACTGGCACATCGAGGGGCAGTCGGAGTCCATGCGGCACTCGTCGGATAGCTTCATGCGCAATTCATCCCACGAACCTGTGCAATGGGCGAGAAGGAGTTTTGGGTTAGGGGTGTGCGCCAAAGTTAAGACATATTCTTCGCCTTCGTCGTCGTCGTCGCCGTCTTCTTCTTCATCTTTTCTAGTGTTGCCTGGCTTTGCCCCAGCTATTGTTGTTGTTCTTGTGGTTGTTGTTGTTGTTGCTGTCGCCCGGGGGCGTACTTACATTTGAATTTCTCCTCGCGCAACGATTCAATGCGCCGGCGATGCATCCGCTTCGGTGACTCGCAGCGTGCTCCACTTGTCTCTATGGGATTTTTGTGCAAATAGTCGGCCAGCCAGCGCAGATTGCAGTCGCAAATGAAAGGATTCTTGGCCAAATGTCTGCATATACACACACATAGATATATATATATAAATGTATATAATGGGAAAGAAAGAAAGAAAGTAGCATTGAATGAAGAGCAGAGTGGGGGGTGGAAAGGGGGAGGAAGGGAGCGAGTCTTAAGAAAGGCAAAACTGTTGGCTCTTGGACGAAGGCTTGAGATGTCTTAAAAGTGCACGGGCCCTGCGGCGACAACGTTTCCGTAGTTCGTTGTAGTTCCCTTTGTAGTTGTTCTTATTGTTGTTGTCGTTGTTGTTGTTGTTGTTGTTGTTATTTGTGGACTACTTTTAACAAAAGGCAATCCTAGCTCAGAGTTGCCAATGTCAGCCAAACGTTGCGTCTATAGCAAGCCCGATAACTGCTTAGTAATTTAGTTTAAGAAATTCTAATGGAATAGTGGATGTTGGACAAAATAGGGGGAATATATAAAATAATAATAATAATATAATATATATAATGTACATAAATATATACTGTATAAATAATATTCTAAGTTTTTATGTTAACTATGCATTACTAAAGTAAACTATCTTGGGCAAATCAAAGTTAATCTACAGCCAGATACAATCGTTGCATTTGTAAGTTTGGTATAGTATAGTATAGTATTATATACCGTATATTATTAGCGAATATTAATTATATATTCTCATAATCTCTCTTTCTATCTGATATTTCCATTAACGTTGAACCCGTTTCCCTTTCAAAAAGCTCTTCGCTTCTGCTTAGCATATCAACTACGACTACTTTGGTTTTCTCTGTTGACAACCCCCGACAAATACTAAACCCACTCAAGCGTAGAGCACTATACCGTCTATCCATCTATAGCATCTATGCCATCAGTGGCATCTTAAGAACCGCACAGCACTTAAAGACGACGCATTTATCGATGCTCGAGGCGTACTCCTTGCTACCTAAGCTAACCATAGAAAGCCATAGTCGCCCAGTCTTTTGTTCGTAGAATGCCTCTGTACGGTTCACAGGCTATATTACAAGTGAACAAGGGGCGTGGCCAAGGAAAGGGGGGAGGGATTGGGAGCTAGCAGGGTGCTGCTTGTTTGTTGCTTAACAAATGTCAAAGCACGCGGGCTGGCAAGTCAAAGCAACTACTAAATGCACTTCAGAGGTTTAACACCAAGTGTCTGCTCCTTGCAGTTGCATGAGAAGGAAGAGGAGGAGGAGGAGCAGAAGGGGGAGTAGGAGAAGCAGAAGAAGTACTCTGCCTGGAGGCGTGCACTTTGGCCTGTCATTGGGGGAGGCGTCGCGGGCGTGGGGGGCGTGGTACTTACACTGTTTTGATGCTCTTCAGGGCGTCGAATGTGCCATTAGCCAGAGACTGAATGTTGTTGTCGTACAGCGAGAGCAGGCTAAGGCTGTGCAGGTCGCGGAAGGCATCCTTGCGTATGCAGGAGATCTCGTTGGCATTCAGCAGCAGCAGCTGCAGCGAGCTGAGTCCTTTGAACACGCCCGAGGGTAAATCCTTTATTTTATTGCCATACAACACGCTGTAAGCGAAAAAAAAGAATGAAAAACACGTGAGCAACAAACAAAAAGAGCAAAAATAGGGGGCAATAGACCAGAGAGAGAGAGAGAGAGAGAGAGAGAGGGAGTGTGAGAGTGTCACAGTGTATACTGGGCAGATATGCTGTAATTAAGTTGAAATAAAAATTGTACTCGCAAGAAGCCTACAAGAACTACAATATACCAGTTGAACTACATTTAGTGTACTTGACTGACTCTGACATACTCTATAGTCAAAAAGAGATCTTATAATAAGTAAAGAATGACTGAAGTATACTCTGCATTGCATAGATTGTGCATACATAATGTTGGCATAGCAGTAAAAGGTCTTAGAACATGTAAACAATGATATTTAATATATTTGATATACCCTTCACTCAATTACACCTATAATATATGATTATATATTGTATTATAGTGCAATAATGATTGAATAATAAGGAAAAAGGTAGTTAAAGATATTATCTGCTGTTGAAAATGAAAAAAGACAAGCTACCATCCGTATGCCAAAGGTTTTGCAGGTTATTATTGACTCCGATCGTTCCTATACTAGTAATATAAAAATAGAGAGTTGAATAACTTTGTTCATGTATTAATGAATACATTGACAGCTATAATAACTCTATTCGCTGCACATATAAAAGTTTATCTTTATTACTAACTCACTATTCCTCAGACAGCTAACATATATACATATATTATAGTGGTCCGATTCGAATCATTTGATATATGCATATTATTTATATAGAAACATTTCGATTAAGTAAATTGACAACATTTATAATTCACGAATTGAAGTTACTTTCTGCCTTTTCTTAAACTTCTTGCATTGATATCCCTGCAAAATACACCCTAAAGTACTACCTTGTTTAATTATGCTACTGGTACAGGGTATATAAAAAGGCACGCAAACAGTGCCCCTTGCCGCTGTGTTATTTTGTTCTTGTTGTTGTCTTTGCGGGCGGCAACTGGTTTGGCACACACTCAACAATGCAGCAGCAGAGATAGAGAAAGATGCGAAGGGAAAGAGGAGCAGGGAACAGGGACTATATTGTGGGCAACACACACCACACACACACAGAAGTAGGCAAACACACACTCAGGTAATCCGATGCCTTGCGGTGCTGCCACCAACGCTTAGCATAGGCCGATTACCCGAAGCTCAGCTCGACTTCAGCGCGTCCCAGTGGCTGTCAGGAGTGTCAGCAATCTGACTGACAGACCCCACTCCACACATACACACACACACGCACATCCACACACACACACGAACACCTTTACAGGGTGCTACTTGTTGCTAATGCGCGTCTACTTACAGCGTTGTTAGCTGCTTGAGGCCACTTAGCGCATCGTGTGCAATCCTCGAGATGTTGTTGTTGGAAAGATCAATGCGTCGCAAGCGTCGGAAGCTGGAAAAGGATTTCGCTGGCAGCTCCGTAATAAAGTTCTGCTCCAGGCGACTGTGTGCAAAAGTGAGTGTGTAGAGAAGAGTTAGAATATATATTATACTGATGATATATTTTAAGCGATCTGGCAACACTTACAGTTCGGTTGTATCGTCCGGCAATGTAACGGGCACGCTCGTCAGACTCTTCTCACGGCAATCGACAATGCCATCGGCACAGCGACAGGGATGGGGGCAGCTGTTCTCCACGCCGCATTCCATTGGCGCATGCTCGGTGAGACCTGCAAGTGCAGCAAGTGGCATGAGGCATGAGGCATGACTGGTAAGTGGCAAGTGTAAAGCAAACTGCTCATATACAATATTAACTCAGATCCCAAAGCCAGATTCACTTGCGGCCACTTGGCTTTCATTTGATCCACAGCAGCAGCAGCGCAACCACATAATTATTACTGCTACTGCAGCACGCCGAGATGGGGCAGCGTACCCACAACTCGCAACTAGCCCCGAATAGCCGCTGGTCATAAATGTTTACCCGCATAATGCCATAGCATTTCGTATACTACAAAACGAAAGTCAAACAAGTCAAGTCCAAGCAAGAAACGGACTGATGATGACTTGGAAATATCCTTTACTTTGGTTTGCCTCAATGTAATATTAAACAATTTTGAATACCCCCTTCTACACTCTGTTTGGTTTATCTATTAGTAGATAGAACTAATGTGTATTGTGATTTACCTTCAACTATATTTATGTATAACTAATGTATACCCTACCCTATTTTATATTGTAGTTCTACTGCACAGCCTACACTTTACAGAGTCCCTTTCTCTTCTTTCTCTTTCTGTCTTTTTCTATGAATCTCTCTCTTTTTCTTTTTTTCGGTCTATCTCTCCTTACTCAATTAGTTAAAATTGAATGTATATTGAATATCATTTGTATACCAGACCCTACACTTGACATACTCTCTTTCTCAGTCTCTCTCTATCTCTCTTTTTCTACTTTTCTGTCTCTTTCGCTCTCTGTCCCTATCCTTCAGTCTATTTCCCTTTCTAGCTCTTTCTTTCTGTATCTTTTTCGCACTATATTTTTCTCAATTTGTTAAAATTTGTATACCCTACCATTCACTCTACACTTCAGTCTCTATCTATGTCTCTGTCTCTCTCTCTCTTAATATCTCTCTCTCTATCTCCATCTTTCTTTTTCTGTCTTTACCCAATTTATTCCAATTTCCCTATTGCACCTGCATATATTCCATAAATACAGTACCTTATACATTCTACACACATAATAATCTGTCCAATATTCAAATCTTTCGCACTTCCTACTCCCAAATCTATTCGAAACACTTGCAAGCATTCGTTTATCCACCCAATCATGGCAAAGCCAATAAAATCCAATCAAAATCAAAAGCTAACAACTTGTTCGATATTCCTTCTGGCTGGCAATAAAATTAATGTGCACGTTAATGTCGACAAAGTGCATGATAAAAGCGCTAAGCCCAGCGCACTTACAGGGCATAACAAGCAGCATAAACAGCATGGAGAAGAAGAGGAGATCGCTGGGCAGGGGCAGAGGCAGGGCAGAGGAAAAACTCGTTTCATGGCATCGTTTGGCGCACATTTTCCGCTTCATTGAACGCCAAGCGGAGCTGCAAGTCGTCGTCGTCGTCGTCGTCTTCGTCGTCATCGTCGTTTTCCTCGTTTCGTTGTTGTGCTTGTTGTTGTTGTTTATATTGTTGTTGTTGGTGAACGAAGCGGAGGCTTTCCCAAAATATCTTGGCCCGCAGCGGTTGAGCATCTGCATCCCAATCAGGCGATGGCGATGACGGCGTTAAACGTTTTGGCAAACACACGATGCCACGTACCCCTCCTTCTTCCCCTGCCCCCCCCCTCAGCCATGTTGTGGTTATTGCTGTGGTGGGCGTCACAGCGGGGGCGTGCCCATATGACTGCTTATGATTTACAATGCTTTGTCTTGTTTCGACTCGCTTCGACTTGGCATATAAAACTAATTAATTTGGCATCACGGGCTGAGCTGAGGGAGAGCTGAGGCTGAGTGGACCCCACGACATTTCCGCTCTCCTCATTTGGCAGTGCAACTGTGCAACAGTGCAACAGTGCAACTGTGCCCCAATGTTGTGTGTGTGTCCCCATAAATACCTGAGCATTTGAACTCCTGGTCGTGCAGGTCCGCCACGTTTTGGCCCTTCAGCTGCGACGGCGACTGGCAGCGCGTGTAGGGAGCCAGACGCGGTGCACTGCGTAGGTAACGCGACAACCAGGACAAATGGCAATCGCAGGCGAATGGGTTGTCCGATAGTCTCAGCGCCCGCAATTTTCCCAATCCCCCAAAGGCATTGTGTGGCAGTGCGGTCAAGTTGTTGTTGTTCAGCGTGCTGCAGTTGGTAGAGAGAAAGAGAGAGGGAGAGGGAGGGAGAAGAATGGTTAAATGTTTGCACTATCACAGTGAATGCATCTTGGGGTTGGGCATCAACAAACTATGAGAAAGATACTGAGAGAAGTTTGTTTATGATGATATACTCACAGTATTTCCAGCTCCAACAATCCCTTGAAGGCGTGCTCGTCCATGCAGGTGATCTGGTTATTATCCAGCTGTAGACTCCGCAACGACTGTGCACCCTTGAAGACCCTGCGACCCACCGTTGTGATGACATTGTGAGAGATATCCCTGTAGAGGTTCACACACACACAGAGAGAGACACAGAGAGAGAGACAGCAGGCAGGCAGACAGGCAGCAGGCAGGCAGGGAAGGGGAGAATGAAATAATGGTAGAGTCAATAAGTGTGTTCAGTTTGAAGGGTTCTACAACTATAATTGTAGATTGAATGTGAATAGATATCGCTACGATACTACGTTGATTACTTACAATCGCAAAAGACTCGCTGAACTTGTCACAAAGTTTTCAGGAATTGCCTTAAGTCGATTGTTGTTTAGGCGTCTGATTTATAGTGGTAGTACGAGTAGTAGAAGTGTGAAGGTGTTTGAGGTTTGGTATTTTTGGTGTTTCATATCAAATTGTGTTCAAATTGTGGTTCAACGAGCATATATTAGATACGCAAAACGAAACGCAACGAAAGGGACAGAGAGTAGTAGTAGATATGTAGATAATGCATAAAACGAAACGAGAACAAGAAAAAGAAACAACAAGTTAAACTCAAAATTCAAACAAAGTTTGCGACAAGTTCTCCTTATACAGTATATAGTATATATACGATAATATAGTATAGTATATTGTGTGATAGTTCTAGTTTTATAAAGTTCTATAAAGAGCAGCAAATTTTGGTTAGTTCAAAAGTGAATTATCAATGAGTTATCAAAAGTTATCATGCACTAGCATTTTAAGTACGCAATGCAATCGAATTGGATGGCGTTTTCCAACACTGCCCATCGACTTTCTACTTACAGTCGCTCCAGCGAAACCAAATCTTGTAGAGCATTCTTTTCGATAGTATGGATTTGATTATCGGTCAATTGACTGCGAATGAGAAGGTGAATGACATTTATAAACATATTATATAAATTATGATATTTAAGCATTGTATACATTATATATTGTATATATTATTGGATATATGTAATTAATATATTATTAGTTCTACAGATTGGCACAGTATGTCAATTTGTTCTAGTTTCGAGTCAAAAACATGTAGGTTGAGCCAAAGTTATCTTTGCCACACATTGGGACCTGTTTCAATCTGCCAACTTTCGGTTTCAATTTACAGTTACAATCTATGGCATCGCCACACTAGCTGACGCTGTCATGTTGCATGCAACAATGATAACTTTTAGACAGCAATCAAGTTATGTAAAGTATTTACATTTTATTTTTTTTAATTAAGTTTAAAGAGAGTTTATTTCATCTAGGCATCTTTATGTTTATAGTTTAATAATTAATATAATATAATAATATAATCATGGTCTCTTCTGTGAGCTCTACTTACAGCATACGCAGCTTGGTTAGGCGCTGGAAATCCGTCTCATATATCACGGTCAAGTTGTTGCCCTGTAAATCGCTATAAAACACAAGCGAACGAAAGAGAAAAAAGAGTAGAGAGAGATTATAGACATTGATTAGGGATTGCCCGTACTTAATTATGTTGCTTCACGGAGGCACCTCCTCCTCCTCCCCCTTGTGCTGCACCCCTTGGCAACTGGGCTAATCGCGATCAGCTGGACAAAGTTGCAGCACATGTTCGCGGCGATAGTAATATTTTTTTTAATTGCTTGTAAGACAAGGCAACAACAACAACAACTACGGCAAGAAGAGTTGGCAGCGGGGCACGTTGCAAGAGTTGCAGCCACTACTGCTGCAGGTTGTTGCTGTTGTTGAAAACGTAGTCTTTTGTCTGATAACAAAAATATGATATTTTATCATTTAACATGCACAGCAGCAACAGCAGCAGAAGACGCAGAAACACAAACTTGTTTTGAAGACAGGCCAAAAGACAGAGACAGAGACAGACAAGGAGACAGAGACAGAGACAGAGACAGAGTCAGAGGCACAGACAGACGGATGACATAGAGATACAGAAAATTTGTTACCTGCAGATGTCATAACAATGAAATGCAACCAAAAGAGCTACAAAATGACTAAAAAGAGGCGCAAACCGTTTGCGCATGCGCAGCCAGCAGCAGCAGCAACAACAACAACAACAACAACTTGTCGAATCTTCTCAACGCTCAGCTGCTCTTTGAGTAAGGTTGGCAGCAACAACAACAACAGGTACTACATACAGGTAGTAAGACCTTCGGTCTGTGCCCAAGTCTCAAACGAGAAATATTTCTTCGGCTTAAGCCTTAATGAAACTCGCATCAAGTTGCCGCAGAGCTCTACACACACACAGTCACTTACGCTCTCCAGAGACACACACACACTTACATTCACACAGATAGCATTTTTTTTAATGAGCTTAATATCTTAGCAAGATGTGGGCATCTCTTGCTTAGATCCAACTGATTACACAGACCCACAACTATACTATACCATACTATACCACACCATACTATACGTTACATTATGCCCTAGCACGGGGCACGAAAAACAAAAGTCGCTTCTAATTGACAGACATTTTTCAAAGGATTTTTTACCGAACAAACAACTATAATGATTGTACACAGCAAAAAATAGGATAATAAATAATATATTCAGAGATTTCTTTAGCTTTTTATCTTATCACACTCCGTTTAGTGTCTATAAATATTTAATAAACACAAACAATAATTCAAAAGAATAGATGGAGATTTATAGAGATTTATCTGCTTTTATACACGCTACACACTAGGGTAGTAGGGTATTTTAACTTTGTGCAGACTGCAAATGTCTGTAGCAGATAGAAGGAGGTGTGGCAGACTCTACAAAGTGTACGAGTATTTATTCATAAACAGCATCAACTGCCGAGTTAATATAGCAATGTCAGTCTATAAGAGATTCCAGAGACTATAAGATTGAGAGCTACCACAAAAATATAAAGAAGGTCTTATTATTCTGCGTAGCTCAAGCTTATTTTAGAATTTGGTTACGGCCACTTGCGATAAAAACCATTCAAGCGTAGTTTTAATGCTTGATAGTTTATTTTGTGTTTAACACAATAACTATGACTGCCTAATTGATTTGTAAGAATTTAGTTGCAAATGGATAATTAACTTAGAAGTTGTTTAAGAAATTATTTTCAAGGAGTACTAATTCTCTACCCTACGAAGTATGCAATACAAAATATAGAAGGAAAGTATTTAATTAATCATTTTGTTTAGCTGGCTAGCAGGTATATTTCAGTCGAGCACACTCCACTAAAGCTTTCATGCCTGTTTTATATTCAAAACACAATTTCTGTTTGATCTAATCACATCTTGCCTTGGTGCAGAATATTATTTTCTCGCTGTGTACGCTTCTTGTCTTGCCCGAGTCTCCGTTTTCCGTTTTGCCATTTTTGTGCCGTTTGCTGCCGTATAATTAAACATTTAACATTAACATATAACATTTAACTTCATTAAATCTTCGAGGCATTCACAAATTGGACAAAGCTTTTGTAGGTTTTTTGCCTCGGACGTTTTTTGTTTCTGTTTCTGTTTAGGGTCCAATTAGATTTCAGCTCGAGTTGCTCTTTTCTGTTTCTGTTTCTGGCTAGTCTTTGAAGATTTTTCCAGCTATAAATTAGGCTCACCTTTTTTGCTGTTTGTTGTTGTCTTAGGAGCAGCGCGTGAGGTGTGAAAGGGCTTGGGGCGCAAATTGGGGTTAAGCTTGGAGCTTGGGTAAGGCCCAGAATTACGTATCTATTATATGTATGTATATGCAAAACTCTCTTGCCATCTGTGTGGGTGGAGACAGACAGACGGACAGACTGACAGACGGACAGACAGACAAACGGGTAGACAGTCTGACAAATCATGTGTCCGTTCTAATACCTTCCCTCGCCATCCCTTGTCAATGTTCATGCTATGTGTAATTAAATGGCAGCTCATGGCGGAGTCGGTGGATTGAGTAGGGTGTCTGAAGGGGTCGCCGGATCTGTGGCCTGGCCCCAGTTTTACATTGGCATTGTTTTTGCTATTTGCTGCGCCTGCATAGCCAATAGTTGTGGGCATGTTCAATATTTGATGTGCGCAAATAACACACACTGCATACACAGAGACACATACACAGACAGAGACTGTCGCTCCATTGTCGGTTCTCTGCGTGGCATTAGGGTGACTCAACTGTTGATTAGATAATAAGCAATGCAATTTTGGTACTGCAATTAGGGAAAGCAGCAATTAAAACGCTGCAGGAAATCCTTTAATTACGACTTCAAGCTTAATTATAGAGTAGCAAAAATCCAGATAGATAGTCATATATGACATTATAATAATATCTTTTTTTAAAGGTAAGTCTATGTAAGCTGATACATATTTTTTATAAGTCTAGTCTATGCACTAAAGCTCAACTATAATTTCTTCTACTTCTTCTATTTCAAAAAAATTATAATTTCATTTTTAAAAAATATCTTCTTAAATACGCATACCCTTTTTTTTAATAATATTCCATTCTTTTATAATCGCTTTCAATAGGCTTACGACCTGCATAATTATAATTCAGATTGTTAGTTTGAAATCAAATTTCAATTACGCAATCAAAACAGAAAATCCCCCTGATTCTTCTCTCTGTTTTTGTATCTTTTATGGATTTTTAAACGTACTGTCAATCATTTTTAAGTATCCCTCGTGTTGTTTTCTTTTTGTTTCTCATGTTTCATCTTTCAATTAATTTTCTTACTGCGTGTACTCGAGTTTCATCCACTTTTGATACCTTTGCTTGGAGTTTTAAAGGAAGGGGGTAGCAGAAGGCAAACAGAGAGGGGAGTGTTTTTATTCTTAACTCTAAATTTCTTTTCAAAAGTATTTTCACTCGTTCATTTTGCGTGCTTGTTGCCAAATCTGATAAATTTTCCTGCTTCAGGCTATCAGAAATTTCACTCAATAGTTTTCCGCGGTAGCATCAAACACCCTGTGCCGCACAGGCCTGCCGTTTTGGTATTTTAAAATGCAAATATGCCGTGCATGTTGATATGTTTTCAGTTCTCTGCTCTTGGCTACGCTTGTTGGAATACCCTGTCTGTGTATGTCAAAAGAGTAAGCTCAAGTCTTTAATATTATGTGCAGTATGTGGAAGATTAACCTATTTTTGATCTATAGGTCTTACTGAATTTGACATATTTATAACATATTACAACCTATATTAGTAAACGTTTACTCCTTTAAGAGACTACAGGGTATCTTTCGCACGACTTTCGCTTTCAGCTTCAGCAATTTTTTTCGCTTTTGCATTTTGCATAAAACAAATGTGTCCCTGAGCGCTATTTGACTGCTCTGGGGGCGCCTCCGACTGCTTATAACTGGCATACATTGTTGTTGTTGTTGTTGCTGTTGCTGTTGCTGATATCTGTTATTAATTTATGTAGAGAAAAAAGTAATAAAACTGCAGCTTTTGAGGTCGCCGAGTGGCGCTCTACAGTTCTACAGCGGCACAAGCCAGTTCAAAGGAGGGCGGGGTGGGTCGAGCTGGGTGCATGCTGTGGACTGGGAGATGGGGGCAGGTGGTGGTGCTAGTGCTGCTGCTTGGGCCATTTTGCATACACTCGCTAATTGCCGGTGCGTTAATTTATGTGGCGTCCGAGGAACGCAGACCTAGACGGAGACGGTGTTTGTCGCTTTAATGCACTTTACTCGACACGTATGTATGTGTGTGCATGTGTTTGTGTGTGTGTGTTGCATGCAACAATTGCTTCTGCGCCTCCTCCTTCGGCGACAATTAATAAACTTAATGGCAATTTAATGTACGGCTACAGACGGCAGACAGAGCCAAGACAACATATTCCATTGCAGCTCTCGCCCGCGTCCATTTGGCGGGCGTTGTTATCGGCACGACATGTTGGTCACGGCTTTATTTGTTCTTTGCCTATGCTGATTTTTGTGTAAATAACAGCAAATGGTTAACGTTTCTGTATATATGATATACAGATATTACTATCCAACTCAACCCTATCTCTATATAGTCTATATACATGTTACACATGTAGATCATTCACTGTCAAGGCTGGGAAAAGTCTTGTTTTGGTTAGTTTGCAACTCAAACATTAAAGAGCGATAAGAAAGAGAGAGAGGAAGAGGGAAAAGGGAGAGGAAGAGAAGAGCAATACTTTTTCAATCTGTGTGTGCTCTTGCATGAGTGTTTGTCTGTAAGTTTGTTTACTATTTGCGATTATCATATCAGTGGCAGCTGCTGCGCTTTTCTTGCTATGAATAAAACTCTGAGTGGAAAATTCAACTATTCATGAATCATTTTGGGGGGAATAACCAGGCCCGTAGCACCCTGCATAAACTCTGATACCATAGGAACATGAATATATATACTTTGGGGGATCTTCCACAGTTTAGGTTTTTATAATTACAAAGAAGTAATCGAATGTATTGCAAATATTATCAATTGAGAATAAGAGGGTCCGGAATAGAGATTTCTCAAATACTATAACACAGATAATTTTGCCAATACAATGTCGAAATGTAGTGGTATTAGTATAGGTTTCTTAAGATTCCCCCCCCCCCCCCATAATAAGCATATCCTATTATGTTTATATGTTATTTTTATACAGAGATACAAGCCAATGTTAACTGTAGCTGATATTCTGTAGATTGTTACTGAAACTGGGATTTCCGGTTTAGAGATTAAAGTTGTTAAGAATAGAGAACATGGCTAAGATAAACGTAGTAACTATCTATCTGATTCACATTTCTGTACATCCTCGGGAATCACTCATAGGTGTATCTGTATCTATACAGATCATATTCTGAATAGTTGCAAATTCCAATTAAGATAGAAGGCTCTACAGCTCTAAAACATTCCATTAATTGTGTTTGATAAACATACAAATTGCATCAGGATACACTGCTACCACCTCTACTATAATCCATAAATTACTAAATAAACGAACTCCGGATTAGGTTGTGCTATTCTTTTGTAGCTGTTGCCTTGTCTTGGTATTTGCTTGAGTGTAAATGAAATATATATACTTCTATATCATTATAATAGTAATACTTACAGTCGTTCCACATCGGCTGATATCTTGCGGGGCACCTGCGTTAGTCCGCGATGCGAGCAGTCAACGGTCAGGCCACTGCAGGAGCAGACCCGTGGGCAGCGGGCCTCCGTTATGACACCAACGCCACCGCCCGGAATGTGTATGCCGACGGAACCGAGGCCACCGCTGGAAATGGCCGAGCTGCCATAACCACCGGCGTATGGCTCAGCCTGGACAAGCGTGCTGCTTGTGCTGCTGCACGTGGCAAGCAGCAATAGCAGCAGCAGACATGTGGGGTGGCACAGATGGAGGCGGGGATGATGGTGGAGATGATGGAGGATAACGTTATCCTTGTCCGTTATTGTGGCGCGTTTACAACGCGTTGGCGTCGTCGATGACAGCGTCGTCCTCGACGGCGACGACACCATTGTGGCACATCTATGTGTGGCAGGCAACGTGCCTAATTGAAAGTGTCGAGTGGGTGTGCGGACGCCACTTTGTCAACAACAATCACAGTTCACAAATATTTGCACAAGCCAAAAGGATTGATGATGCGACACTTTTCCGTGTTCCGTATTCCGTATTCCTTTTCCCGTGTATTCCTTTTGGTATATCAATAAAATACGCGCGATATATATATAGATAGATATATTTATATTGATTTCGTAGTAGACCGATCGATTTTCGTTGTGTACTTTACTTCTTGCAGCCCGTCGCGACCGCGCGCCTCGGCAGAACTGTTGGTCGAGCAGCTGCTGGACGTTCACTGAGACGTCGACAGAGACGCAGCAGAGAGCAGCGAACAGCGAGCAGCAGAGCAGCGACTGCGGCAGCAGCGAGTGACGAGTCAGAGTCAAAGAGGGTAACGAATAGAAGAACTGTTTGCTGCGTAGGTAGCTAAGTGCGGTACGCCTGTGCTAGGTAGGCGGAAATGCGCTTCTCTTCTTGTTATTGTTATTGTTTGAGTTCTTGTTGTTGTTGTTATTGTTGTATCTTTGTATCTACGAGATACGCAGCGCAGCGCACTGCACTTCGGTCTGGCCTGTCAGCAGTTAGAGTCGCCCCGCCAGCAACTTCATCATCATCATCATCAACTTCATTCGCCTGTGACCTGCTGCGCGCATCTGCAACGAGGCAAGTGTGGAAAGTGGAGAGAGAAAATGAGAAAAAATATATATAGAGAAAATAAGCTAAAAGAATATGTCGAGAAAAATCATGAAAAATTATCTATAAATTCGGCAAGCGTGTCCATGTCAGTCCACTGGCAAGAAATTGTTACTGACTGCGATATAAATATATATATTCACACACACACACACACATACATACATACATATATAATGCAGGGGCACAATTCATATCACTTAAATAAAAAAATAGAAATGAAAATAATGTGACAGTTGAGGTTTGATGGGTCACAAAGCGAAGCTGTCAATATTGAAATTGGGAGGGGAGAATATATATAAATATATAGACATATGCTTGTATATAATAACAAAAGGTACCATATAGGCACAAACTGCAGTTGATTAAATTGGCAGCGGTTTTCCCAATAAATATAGTGAATTTTCAATTTTCATTTAATTTAGTATCAAGAGAATTTTCCCAAGAAATTCCTCAAACTCTGCCGCAAGGGTCTTGCAACCTTTAGACAATTTCTGGCAGGGTTGTTTTTTGTAAAACCACCTGTCGGTAGTGCGGCATATCCGCTGAAGAAAAGACTAATTACCTTTAGTCCAAAGCACTATTATTATCTCTAGCCTGTCATATGTTTTCATTTATATAAAATACCTGAGCTAATGACTCAACTCTGCAACTGCAACTGTTTTTTCAGAGAACATATGTTAAGTGTATCTTCAGCAACCTTATTTAGCCCTATTTTACTTACTAATTTGTTAATGGAATTCGAAATGATTAAGAAATTGCCCACGCAATGCTTGAAAGATTTGAATAGAGCGCATAAGTGCGCACTTTGGTTCAATTAAATGTGTCTACAAATTGTCTTCTAAGTCGCAAGGCTTTTCTGCAGTCTTCTCTTTGTACAATAGTTCCCACTTGAAATCAGTCGCAAACCTCTCCGAATCTATTTCCCTCTGTTGATCTATATTTAGTGCACTTGTGCACTGTGTGTGGTTTTTCCTCTCCTTCTCTGCCTCTCTCTCCCTCTCTATCTTCTTCTCCTGCTATTGCCTACTGTCCCTTGATTTCCATTTATGTGCCTCTTCTGTCTGCCTGCTTGTGGCACACTTCCCGCTGTCTCTTCCGACTGTCAACTTGGGTATTTAATTTGCAAATTGACATGTTAAAGAAGCACTCACACTCACACTAACACTCGCATTCAGAACCACACTCACTCACTCACTAACTGACATATATGCAATATATTGAAATTAATTGTTTAAATTAACGTTCGGATAGCCCTGACAGCTGCGATTCACTCGGAATTTGATTGGGAATAATAATAATAACCGCTTCCAACTCTAATCAGAAAGGAGAGGGGCATAAATTGAGCTTGTCAAATATTCTTAACTGGCAATCAGCGTAAACTCAATGAACATTGGCATCTAAATATGATTTAACAAGCATGGGAAAGTATGACAATACCCTGTAGAACAGTTCCAACCACAGAGTATGCTCACTCTATTATATGTGACATATAAAAAAGAGTTGCAAGAGTTGAAGAAGTACATATATATATCTTAATTTACAGGGTATACACTGAACTGACACATCACTTTGCTGGCTTTGGAGTCTTCTATCAAAGACATGCCAAACACAGGCGCCCAACGTCGGGCCTTTAATCAAAAATTTATCATTTCCCCTAGCAAAGTGAAAGGCGGCACGAGCATTTTCTACTGCAAGCACAAAGGCATAGGGGGAGTTCGGCAAAGAGTCGGGGGAGGCAGTAGCAAAGACAGTGCCAGAGACAGAGGCATTGGCTATGGCAAAGGCATGTCTTTCTTCGCCCGATGATGATGATGCCAGCTCGCAGCAATGATGATGATGAAGACACGAAACGGAAGTGCGGGAATGAGACGGTAAAATACTCAAAAGATGTAATCACTGCATTGTCACCAGACCGGAGACGGGCCACAGAGTCCTCCAGAGTCTCAGATTCAAAGCCTTGGGGAAGTTGGGGTACTCTCTCCCGCTCTCTCTTACCCTCCCTTTGCTTGCCTCCCTTTCGCTTTCGTCTCTCATATGAAACATAAATCAGTGAAATTCTATACATACCAATGATTGTCTACTCAGGCTCGCTCGAGCTTGTGCCCGACAACAACATACAAAAATTCCATAGCAAAATTCAATGCATGCCAATAACTCGTTACTCGTTCCACAGTTCACAAAGAGAGGGGAGAAGGGAGAGGGGAGTGGAGGGTGTAGCAGCCACTGTCCTCCAGCTTTGGTTAGCATAGGTACCCAGCTGTGTATGGCAAAATAATGCTATACTGTTTTACATGATAATCCAACTATAGTACCTTATACCAAGTTGAACTTTAGATTACCCTAAAAAAACTGCATAATGTTCTAGATATATTATGATATGTATATACTCTTTGAGTAACTGTATATTAATACTAATGCCCTGCACTGCTTAGGCGTAAAAACTTTGACCTGCCTAAGTCATGTCTGTTCAGCTTACTCTGTCTTTTCTCACTGTGTAGTAGTCCAAAAAAAACAGACAGCAATCCGTTCTCAACAAGGCACAGAACTCACTCTCAGTTCTCATGTCTAAGCTACATACCAAGCGACAAGGCACAGCCAGCACTTCACCCACTCCTCTCCCACTGGGTTTATTAAGATAACGCGTGAAAAAGCGAGTGACATTTGGGCAAACAAAAAGCGCACTATTCAAATAGTAAGACAGCAGACATAGACATACTACATATAGTAGATACTAGATTGAATGTCAGCACAGTGTGGAGACTGGAGACTCTGAGTTGGACTTCATGTTTGCAGATTAATGAGGCACAGCCAGAGGCAGAGCCAGTGGCTCCAGGCGAAGCAATACCAGCAGCAGGCAGCGTTGCCTTTGAAACAATAGATTTATGAGTTGGGCAGGAAACCCGCTGGCGCTTACGCACACTCACACACACACATAGACAAGTGGCAAGAGTGTGGCCACAATCTGCCCCTAGGCTCTTGTGGATTTTCCAATAAATTACGCTTAAGTATGTACTTAATTCAAATAATGCCAACTTGCGCGACTTCCCTTTGGAGTGGAGTATAGGGGAGGCGTAGGAGGGCAAGACTGTCCCCAAGTGATTTGTTTTTTTGTGGCTTATAAGCGAATATAATGTCGGGTCCATCACTCGTCTGTGTGTGTGTGTGTGCGTGTGTGTGTTTGCTTATGACATATGTCAAATTCATATCGTCCCTTCCTGCCCTGCACCTCCAACTTGTCTTGACTGCTCAGCTGTCCAGATAAGACATCAGGAAAGTGTGGATGTTTTTTTTTTAAACACCATCCAATGGGATTAGGCTGAAGTCAGCAGAAAGAGAGAAAGAACTGCAAAAGTTATGGCTTAATCAAGCAAGCAGAGCTGCTGCTGTCAGCAGGCCTTGGAGACCCTTCTCCCTATGTATGTGTCGCTGCACATATCAAGAGTGCGATTTATCGGCAATGAATGGGGAAATATATATATTGTTTGTTTCTTCGCATCGTGTAGAAGATAGAAAACAGCAACCTTAAGGCAAATTTGTACTTGTACAGTAAAAAAGGTAGAGCTGTAGATAGATTGATGTATCATTGAAATACAACAATGTTTCAACAACATCAACATACAATTCTAGTTGGAGTAGTTACGACAGGAATTACTTGCATAGTTCATCAATATTATGGAATAGTCAAACAGGTTAAACATCTAACAAACATACAAGTCAACAACTGCTTTAACATAGTCTCTCTCTCTCTCTCTTACACTATCTCTCTTCGTCTCCCTCTCTCCCTGTCATACATTACCTCTCTCTTTCTCTGTCTTACATTGTCCCTCTCTCTTTCATTATTGACTCGCATTTCCCCAGCTTAAGACTAATTATTAATCCTGGCACTTTGCTCATTACTTTTCCCTTCTCTTTTGCTCTGTAACCGTATACACAGACTACATACATATACATATACATACATATACGTATCTGCTCATCTGGCCCACGTCTTTGGTCAATCATGTCCAGCTGCATTTTATCCGTTCTTCTCTCGTGCTTTGGCATTTCCGCAGCAACCCGACAAAGTGACACAATATGTTTGCCCCACCCTCCTTTACTCCTCTCCCTGTGCTGGAAAAGTAACCCCTTTATGCACATACACACACATAGCAGTATATATACTGGCAGTATATAGTGCGTGGTCAACGCTCAATGAATTGTATTAAAGCTGCAAATGGAATTGGAGAAGGAGCTGCACAAGCAACTCAACTCGAAGGAAAAGTATATGAAGATGGAGATGGATGTGAATGTGAATGTGAATGTGACTGCGCTGGAGCCCATTTTCTCTGAGCAGAGCCGGAAGTGTCGCATACTTTTACGGATACACCGGCTTAATTATGTGCATAAAATACAACAACAACAACAAGAACAATAACAACAGCAACATGCATTCATGCTCAGTGTGTGCGCAATCCCCAGACACAGTCGGGGGCATGAAAATGACAAAACACGTACATTAATTGCTCCACATTCACACACAGTTTGGATTTGAGCTGGGTAACGGGTGTGGGGCGAAGGGAAGGAAAGCTAAGAGTGCACAGGGGAGAGGGAAGAGGGAAGGGGAGAAAAGCCGTAGCCAGAGTAGCTAAAGAACTGTGAGCGATGTCCCCACGGGAGGAGTCGGGCGAGTGAAATGAAAGAAAGCGCAAAGGTCTCGACGAGGCAAGCAACCAGGCTTATAATTTATTAATCTATGCATAGCACACACAAATGCACACATCGTACACACACATATATCGTACACACACAGGCAGACAGAGAGACAACTGCACAACAAATACATAATTCCATTTCATGCCCCGCTCACAACTTTCTACACTCGTTGACGGAATCTCTGGGTACCAGGTCCAAGCACTACATGTCACTTTAATCTCTTGGAAGTGTCACTTTTGCAGCTCTTCAAGTGTTTGCCTCTTGTTGTTGTTGCTGCTGCTGTTGCCTTAGGTGGGGGCGTTGGTGTAAACAATGTGTTGCCGTTAGTTGAATTTGAATTTTCAGTTTGATAAGCAACAAAAAGCATAATAACACGTCAAATTGCAGAGCAGAGACAGATGCAGAGGGAACGAGAGAGAGAGATAGTGAGAAAGAGCAAGAGGGGGGATGCCAAGAGGGTCAGAGGATATGAAGAGCGCTCTATATGTGCCTCAAGGTTTGCCCTTCAGATGCAAACCTTATGGTAATGAAGTGTAGCAGCTGTTTTTGAGAACTGAATTTGAATAGGAAGACATAGTGCACAGTGGGACGAGTACGAAATATAAATAAATATATATGATGATATATCTATAGTGTGAGTACTAAGCAGAAGATATTAATGAATTAATAAATCTATTTAAATAGTAAAAACTTGTTGTTTTTGCAATATTTTATAAATTGTTTGTTCTTTTTGAATTACAAATAATTTGAAAACGTTTTTTTAATTTCAAATATATCAAATAATAGAAAAATTTGTTTAAGTGCAATTGTAAAATCACATTCAGTCTCTTCAAGAAACTTTATCTCTTCTTTTTTGAATCTACTACAGAAACTTCAAATAATTTCAAATAAGTTTAAATAAATTAATAATCAAAATTATAAAAACATGTTGATTTTAAAATTGACTATAGAATTATTTAATGGCAGTTTGAATTATGTGTTTTATAAGAATTCAATTTGTTTCAGTTTTTCAAATATTAAATTTAATTCATACATATCAAATATTAAAATAAAAAACATTTTGTTTTTAAAATATATTATAAAATTTGTTAAACTTTAAGAATTGTATCTTTACAATTTCAAATTAAATTCATTGAAACTTTTCATCATATAACTTCTTTGCAGCACTTGTCACACTGTGCCTCGAGACAATTTCCATTAGATACAGGGGCAGACAACAAACAGGCAGACGACAGAGGGACAGGCAGACAGACAGAGAGAGAGGGACAGACATGAGACAGTGAGCGAGACAAGTTGACTGACTACTTGAACAATCAAATTCAATTTATGCCAACAGCCACACATTCATTTTCATTTTCATATTCAGTTTTCGGTTTACACTTTTCATATTCAGTTTCAGATTCGTTCGCAACAACAACAACAACAACTCAAAGTGACGATCAAGTGCCACTCGCACCTCAAATTAGTGAATCGTGGGGGCGCTAGAGGAGAGGCAGGGCAGGGCGGGGGGCGGGGGCACTACGCCAGTTGTCGAGCATTATGTCGAGATTATGCTGCTCTATTTGATTTGGACTTGATTTGGCTTTATTATTACAATGGCGCCTCAAGTGTCGCCTGACTGATGATGAAGCTGCTGCGGCTGCTTATCTGTGTATCGTCTTTTTTTTTTTTTTTTTGTTGTTGGGTGTGTGTGGGTCGATCACAAAGCTGAAGATTAAGATGAACGTTTTCCACATCTCGAGGCTGAAGAAATAAAACAACATAAACCCAAATTTCCATGTAAGGTTATTAAATGTTTCGTGCCATTTCACAGATGCATAAAAAACATACTACAGAAAGCAAGCCGACTATAACCGTACCCGAGCACCAGGTGCAGTCTGTGCAGTCGTAGGTCGCAGGGTTGCTTTGTTCCATGGAGTTCCATGGAGGTTTTTCAGGTAGTTGCGCCTGAATGGCCGCGCATTGTTCTCTAACCCAGTGCGGGGAATTCAGCTAAGGCTACAAGTACAAACTACATGTGCTCTCTCTCTGTTCTTCTCTCCCTCTCTCTCTTTCTGCTAGCAACGTGCTGCATGCGTCACAGGGATTAGTGCAGGTAGAACAATAAATTTCCGACTAACGAGAGTCGCCGCAAAAAGAAGTCAAGGGAAACTGGGGCGGAAAATGAACAAGGTGTTAAATTAAGCTCTGTGCACAATAATGGAATAAAGTTTACTTTAATCTGAATACAAATTCAGTTAGGCAAACTCATACTGAACAGACTTCTTCATATACCCCACATAAATACTAGCTTAAATTACACACAAAACAATCGTAATTAGATCGCTCTTATATTGGTGATAAATTCATAATTTTGCTGCAAGCACAGCCTCATTTTAGGGGCATAAACAAAGCGCATTAAATTCCAAACTCTTCTTAAAGATTATTACATTCCCCCCGTCTTTAACTATAAGCATTATTATGCTTTATTATTTGTGCGCGGTTTATGTTTATTTTACGCCTAGAAAAACATGCTCGTAAGTGCCCAAGTTCGCCCCAACTCTGAAAGAAGTCGAGAGCTAATAATATATATTTTCTGGCCTATTAAACATTGCGGTCTGTCGATAAAAACCACATTCATTTCCCATTTGGCTGAGAAATAAAAATGTCGCTGTGCCCACTAGTAATAATTTTATGAGGCAAACAAGCGAAATCCATCAAACAACCCTCGCGCCAAACGTGCAACACAGTGCAACATTTTTTGCGCATGTAGGAAAATTCATACATAAATGCCCCCTTATATCGATCGATAAAGGGGGAGGGGGGAGGGGACGACAAAACATTAACAACAGAGCATCTTAAATGTTTTAACACAGTTGAAAGTTGACGACATGCTTTATAAAATACAAGTATTTTTATTTTTATGGTATATACTATATACTATTAAAGGTAGCTATAGAGGGTGCTGTCAATGATGAGAGAGAGAGTTTAAAGTATTGAAATTTTATGAAATTGCGCTTGGCTGACAGCAGTCTGTCGGATTGTCCCCGCAGTACACAGTCCTCTCTCCTCTGTCCGCAGTTCTCCCTTTTCCGTTGCCCTATCTCTCGCCCCACGCTGTTGTTGTTGTTGTTGCTGTTGTTGCTCGATGGTCCTCTGCACACGCACATTGGTATCAAATTTCATGGCTTTTACAATGGGCCCACAGTCGAGTGCGTGTTGATGACAGATTTTCTGTGTGCTGCTCCGGCGTCGTCGTTTCATTTTCATTCCGTTGAAAGTCATTTTTACTCATTTATTGTCACCGTTAGTGGGCGCACACACACACACACACACGCACACTCCTCTTCTGTATCCTTACAAGTACATACAGAGTATATACCACACGACAGGCAGCCTTCGTGTGGATAGAGAGACGAAGAGTCTGAGTATTGATTCCACTTCCAGCACCACAGCGGGACGCCCTACCAGCCTGTCCCCTCTGTCCGTCTGTCTGTCAGTCCAAAGCCCAATTGACATGACTCAACAACAGTCATACTCCCTCTCTACCTCTCTCTCTCCCTCTCTCTCTACCTCTATCTCTGTGCTGCCCCTGTTCATCTTCACTTCTCCTCTGGGTTCCTTTTTGTGTACTTATTAAATATTTAAGAGCTTGGCCTTTGTTTCTGACAAAAGCCACGGCAAATACTTAATAATAATTTTTAACAACCAACGCAGCTTGTAATTCATTTTACAGACCTCCCCCACCCCCCTTCCTTCTCAGCACCTGTCTTCTGCTTGGTCAGCTCCACTCCCTCCCCACAACCCCAACATTCCCTTCATTCCCTTCGTTATTTGTAACCTGTCCAGCAGTCACATTTGCTTCGTTTAAAATACAAATTACACGATACTCATGAGTGTATTCAATACACAATTGTGACTCACACTCACTCATCACTCAGTCACTCAACGGCACGCACGCACAGCAAGTGGGTCATTCAGGTAAGACACACAACGAGTGCACCTAATAAACAGTTCCCACTAATTATTACTCCCTCCCCCAGTCTAGGAGAGTCTACAGTCTACAGTCTAGAGTATGAGTAAGTGATTCCCATGAAAGACGGCCGAATCTAAAGTTCCGCACGCAACAAGGCGAGCCACGACTTGCGGCACTCGAAGAAGAAGAAGACTCGGCACCCGAAGACAGCTAATTACGGTTTGTGTAAGTTGAAAAGGGAGCAAAGTGTATAACACTAGATGGTATGGGGGCGGGTGGGAGAGCATAACCAAAGATTGGTCTGGTAGCAGAACACTTTGTGCGGCATCTGACAAGTATTTCCTGACCTGAACAATTATCTATAGATATAATACATATGTTTTTGATCTAGGAAATTTTACAGTCGTCCATCCGCTGCGCACTTTTCTATTTCTGTTTTACCCAACTTTTAATGCATTTCACATTTTAGTTTTAATGTAACTTGACCTTTATGAAAATATGTTTATCAAAGGTAACTTTTGGACATTTCAATCGATACGATTACGAAAATAGCTTTCAATTGAATATGCCACTTCCCTAAATATCCCAATTGGTTGGTAGTTTTACTTAGTTTAATGTTTCTTAAATCTTTGCATTTAACTTTTATTTTAGACTACACAATCTTCAAAGAAAACTAAGTAAGAAATCTTCTCTTCATAGCAAACCTTTTTAATATTCATGCTTAGTCGAGTCGATTGCTTTCTCCCTTAGCCACGTGCATAGTTCCTTCTATGTCATAGTCGAGCCGAGCCCACAGTCCTTAGTTCTCAGGTTTAAATTCGTTAAGCGCACACCTAACACTAAGAACTGGGGACTAAATACGTAGGGATAGAGGTATAGGGTGTAGAGATGTAGAGGCATAGAAGATTAAGGGGTAGAGACTTAGAGGGTAGAGGCATAGGGTGTAGGTGCATGGTGTGTAGTGGCATAGGGTGTAAAGGCATAGGGTGTAGAGGCATAGGTTGTGCAGATGTAGAAGTTAGAGATTTGGAGAGTAAAGGGTTAGAAGTTTAAGGAGAGAGCGTAGCGGGAGGTGGGTTAAATGTGTAAAGGGTTGGGGGCAGTGGAATAGAGTGATAGACGGGTTAGTGGTTAGGGGGTAAGGGGTAACGGGTTTATATTTTAATTCAGTGTCGTGTCGTAAACCCTTTGGCTTGTTGAGGCAACGCTCTCGCAAGTAACTTCAACCCAATCCTCCACATCTGCCTTGACTCTCAAGTGTTAAATCTATTTGCAGTGGCTGCGCTGAGTGTGTAGAGCCCTCTGCCCCGCTTTCGCACTCTCTCCCTCTCTCTCTCCTCTCTCCTCCTCTCTAGTCTCTTCTTCCCTCGCCAATTACACTGCTACTGGCGGGGTGGGGGGGGAGAAGCCTAAAACTCCGCTAGTCCGAAAAACAAACTCAACTACCATTCCAGGCATGCCTATGTGACCCTGCCCCATCCCCCTGCTGCCTGCCTGCCAGCCTGGTTGCACATGCATCTGCTCAGCCGCTGCTGCTACTGCATTTGTCGTCGTCTGATTTCAGCAAATATTTGCAAATTTACGTTGACTGTGTGTAACCCCAGCTTGGCCCGTGACGACGACCCCGCCAGACCTAACTGGCAGCAGCAGAGCAAGAGGAAGGAGGCATGAGGTAGTAGGCAGGAGGCAGGCGGCATGCCAGCGGCATTAGCGACAACTGTCGTAGAGTGGCACTTAATGAGCAACGGCTGCTGTTGCTGCTGCTGCTGCTGTGGCAGCTTCTGGTTCAGATTCTGCTTCTTCTGCTGCAGTGGCCCGCATGCCACAGTGTGCGACAGAGAGGGCAACAATAAAGTTAAAGTTATGCACGATGGCCATGCAATTGCCATTTTGTCTGACTCTCAGTCGCTCTCAGTCTGTCTCTTCGCCTGTCTGCCTGCCCGTTTGTCTGCCTGCAGCAAAATGTAGCTTACGGATGCGCATAAACGTCCATTGTGGCTGGTACAAGAGTCGCCGGTCGCTGCACTGAGAGAATCGCCAATTCTAGTTTAGTTTTCACATTTAAGATGCTTGAATTATCCGCTAAATTATAATTCATATTATATTATATTATACATATTAATACAAACATAATAGACATTTTATATTTATTAAATAATATACAATATTTTCCTATATTTGTATAATTTTCATTCTAATTCAGTTTCGATATCAATTCTCTCAGTTTACTTGCCCCGTTCACCCTGTTGCCAGTTGGCTGACTGCTACAGATTCTTCTTTAGCATTGCCGTAATTTGACTTGATTTGTTTAAGCTGCCACACACACACACTCTCACACACACACACCACCCATTACAGCAGAATGGACCCCTACTAAATGACAAATGTGCCGCTGCCATGTAATCGCATTAAGCTACAGTCGCAGTTGCAGTCACAGTAACTGCTGTTACTCCTGTTGTTGTTGCTGTTGCTGCTGTTGTTGCTGCTGTTGCTGCTGCTGCTGTTGCATATGTTGCGCTCATTAAATTTGTATTTATAATAGTCAGGCCCGGGCAAATCGCCTTAAAATCGCTTTGGCTACGCCCGTGCTTAGCGGCAATAATGGTAATAATCATCATAATTTTTCGATAGCGTAGATAGAAATGCTCGTTAGTGTTGTTGTTGCTGTTGTTGCTGCTGCTGTTGTTGTTGTAGTGGTATTTGTTGCTGCTACTGCTGCTTGACTAGGCAAATTGCAAAATTAATTAAATTTTAGCACAACTTTCGAAGCGAGCGAGAAAGAGAGGGAGAGGGAGAGGGAGAGCTGCTGCTGCTTTTGTTGGATAACTCTCTGCGTTGATTGGCGCGCTGTGGTTAGCGGTTGCTCGTTGCGTTTGTTGCTGCTGCCACCGCTGCCGATTCAGTGGTTCGCCCAGCTTGGCCAACGGTATTAAGTGAAAAAGAAGAAAAAAAGTTGCCGGCCTCATGCCCCTTTTCCGTAACCCCAAACCCCAAACCCGCTCCACAATTTTAACAATTCTTGTACATGCAAGTGACAAGGCAATATCCGTCACGCGAACAGCAACAACAGCAACAGCAGCAAGCAGCAGCAACAGCAACAACAGCAGCAGCAACACCCTGCCAGCTACAGGCACGATAACAACAACAATTACAACGAATAGAAACAGCAGTCCAGCACATTGGCATGAAACTAATGGGGCAAATTGGTAAAGCTATTGAAAACTATCGATAGTATGGCTGGGCAATTTATCGAATGAGTTTATACATTGACAATTTATTGAATATATGCGGCGTTAAATTGAATAAAACTATTGAAAACTATCGACAGCAACGCTGGGCAACTTATCGAATGTGTGTATCGCTGGACAATTTATCGAATGTATATAAAGAATCGCAATTTATCGAATGTATGTATAGCCACGCAATAAATCGAATGTGTACATAGTATGGACAACATTAAATTGAATAAACCTATTGATAACTGTGCCATAATTACATATATATAGTATGAATTGAATACTAAAACTGTATTACATATACAAATATTTGTATACAAAACATTACCATGAAATGAATAAATGCATTCAATAAATCGATAAATGTCATTCGATTAAATTACACGAAATTTATCACAGAAACCTTCCCAAATCTCAGCTGCTTAAGCTCCATTGGACATGTCCATAGATTATCGATAACTATGCCATAAAACAATCGTAAATTGGGCTTTTACGGACAAGTGCGCAATCTGGCAATTACTTGACACAATCTCGACCAGATCTGAGCCATATCAGAGTGCCCAGTTACCATTTACCATATGGCCATGCATATGTATTTATATAATATGCAAATTGCGATTGGCCAACGATTTGTTTTGGCCATTTAACTGCCATTATTGTCCACTGTGCCTGCGCCTTGTTCGCTGTGAGAAGGGGAATGAGGGAGTGAGGATTGGAGTGAGGGGTGGAGGTGAGGATATGGCTTGCCCGGTTCTGTTCGGTTGTTGGGGTCCTGTGGCTGCCGATTCGCTGGGCAAAATTATTATTCATCGCTTGTACAACGACCACATGATGATGACGCTGCCTTCGGATGACGCTGGCCGCGTGGCAGCGCTGCCTCAGTCGGCGCACGAGTTAATTACGGTCCATTAGACTGCACAAGGGGTGTTTATTACCACATCAGTGGCGCCGCCGCCGCCGACGCCGTCACCAGGACACACGCCATGCTGGAGACTAGAAACTTTTGTTGTGCTTGCGTGTGTGTACGAGCCTGTTGTGTGTGTGTATCAGTGTGTGTGTGTGTGTGTATGAGTGTGTGTGTGTGTGTCTATAGCCTACATGAAATCAGTTAGAAAATCTGCTTTGACATGGAAATTGCGCTTTGCTTGGACAGCAACAAGCCGAACATCAAGTGAAAAATGGAAAATGAAAAATTATCGAAAGTCGCCTCACTCTGTGTGTGTGTGTGTGTCTTTGTATATGTGTGTGTGTGTGTAGGGGAATTTTAATCCGTAGCATACATTGCGTCACACACAGGTTCGACGCACTTTTTATCCAGCTTTTACTAATTGCGACGCAGGCGCCGCAGCGCGTACTGAATTCCTGCTGCCAGCGGAAAACTCAACTGGAATTCGGACAAAGGCTAACGTTCCCTTCATTGTTATTGTCCCTCTCGACGTTGCTGTTGTTTTTGTTGTTGGTTGTGCGACAGAAATTTATTAAAATATTACGCAAGGTTGGGCAACCAGTTGCAGGAGGGGGGGGGGGTGGTAGGTAGGGTAGTTTGGGGAGTCATTCTGTTGTGTTTGCATAAAACTTTTTCCAAACAAAACTTAGCTTTTCCCCCTTTTGACAAACCAATGCAGCGCCCGTTGCTTCAGTTTTGCAACTCCCTAGCTGAATACCCTTACAAAGCAACAACCTACTATCTACTTTATCCCCCAATACTAAGAGTAGGTGCATATATATGTATAGTATATCAAATGCACTTGCCTGTCACTTTAAGATGGAAACATTCTTCATTTATCAACTTTAGATAATGTTCTTTTTAGCAGATATTATCAGCTCTTAATTTCCTTGTCTCCTTCCTCGTTAGGGTATTTCGACATCCGCACTCCCATAATAACAGTTCTTTCTTTCTTTCCTCCTCCTCCTTCTTCTTTCTTTTTTTGTGCGTTTGCCTCGCAAATTTTCAACAAATTTAGAAGAGCGGAAATTGCAAAGCATTCAGTGAGTTGAGTTGAGTTATTTGTACGATTCGCAGGGCGCAAAAAAAAGCAAAAGTTTTTGCTACCCCCCAGAGTTGGGCAAACTGATTTTTAAGGGGGAGTGGGGGATGGTGGGGGTATGTGCGGGGTCGCGACGAAGGCGTTGCAGCGTCGACAAAATAAAAAGTTTTCGCGTTGTTTACATAACAAAGGCAGCCGTGCTCGGGGTCTGGGTGTGGAAGGGAAAGGGGAGTAGAGAGGGGTATGGGAGAAGAGAGGAGAAGTAAGGATAGGGGAGGATAGAGGGTTAGGGGTATAGGGGGATGTTGGGTTTACCCATCCCCTGGGTGTGGGTGGCCTGTCAATTTGTGCATTGGAATTTAACAACATTCGGTGCGTGTTGTCGTTGTTGTTGTTGTTGTTGTCTTCTGTTGTTGCATGCAGCACATAAATTGAAGTTTTATTGTTGCCGCGTCGTAGCTTCTGGCCATAAACAAAGTAATTAAACGCAAAAGCCAAAAGCAGTCAAAAAACAACAGCAACAACAACAGGAAACGCAATTAAAGAGTTCAGAAAATGATTTTCGAATCGGTTCATCTCGCAGTCCCCTCCCCCTTTCCCCAACTGCCTTTGCGTTTCTCTGGTTTATATCAGAACGCATGTGCTGCCGCATGCCTTATGCCTTATGCCTGATGCCGCATGCCACATGCCGCATGCCTCATGCTGCAAAGGCGCAAAAGCGTATAACAACGCAAGAGACAGAGAGAGAGAGAGAGAGAGAAAAATCTCACAATTGCAGATGCATGCAAATATACAGACTTCAGGCAACGCGGCGCTAATTGACGCGACTGCAAAATAACGACGCTGACAGAGACGCCAGCGTTGACGGCAACAGCAGCAGCAAGCAGCCATGGCAACGGCAACGGTCGAGCCAACGTCCGTCAGCGACAGAGCAGCAGCAACTGCGGCAACTGGAGCTGCGGCTGATGACCGTTGGATGCGCCTCTTTGCCCTGCCTGACTAACTGACTGAGTGACTGAGTGACAGACAGAGAGACTGCTTGATATATGTCCGCAATTGGGTAAGGCAGAGTCTAGAGAAGTCCTCGTGTCACGCCTTCGGCTCGAAGGAGTTTCTATTTGTATGTATTTTATAGGTCTAACATATACATAGATCGAGCTTTAAAATGTTGAGCAATTCCTTGAAAAATTATTGACGTGTGTATGTTGATGGATAAATATATAGAGACATAGATAGTTCGATGGATATATAGTGAGTGAGGTTGGTATATTTGTTGGTATATAGCTTGAATATATTACAAATATAACAAACACATGTAAAAGATACGTACGATTGTAGTTCATACTCTATCTTCAATCTATCTTCAAACTATCTGTCTCACTATCTATCTACCAAACTAACTATATATGTCACATTTATATATCTATCTTTCTATCTACATATTACACTGTACACTATATATGTACATATTTATGTATGATTATGGATCTTATCCATGCTAACTATATAATCTTACTATCTATCCACGTTACTGTCTATCTTTATAATGTATGTTATCTACATATTCCAACTATATATCCATATATCTATCTATCTAGCCGTCTCAGTATCTATCCACCCTACCTATTTATTTATTTATCTATCCATTGATCTATTATACAGTGTTTCTGTTTAAAAATTCTTATTTGATTTTCATAAATAGTTATTCTAATTTCACATATAAAGTATATCATACATTATATAAATCTATCTCTATACTTATATAGATATCTTCCCCATCATATGCTAATTCAATCAGCTTAATCTTTAGTTAAATATAGATATTTATTTGCTTCTTTAACTTAGTATTGGAAAGTATCGTCAATATCGACTTCCAAGTACTAATTGAGCAGTCTGCAGTTAATACATTATTGCACTTTTATGCCTTCCGCTGTTTAGCTGAGTTTGCTATAAACAATTATTTGGATTCTTTGGGGAGTTTTTAATTTAACGATCGACTTTACGATCGTGTCACGCAGTCATCACAAGTACGTGTGCAACGATCGTCTCAAGGCAGACGCAGTGGCTCTTGGCTGGTGTCACTGCTGTTGCTGTTGTTGTTGTTGCTTTTCTTCTTCTTGGTTTCAGCGTCTTTAATTGGCAACAAGTGACAAGATTTGTTTGGCTTTAGCAATATATGTTTAAATATGTATCTTGCATAGAGGGAAAAACTGGAAATAATATTTGCCAAAGTTGCGGGCAGGTGTGAGTAGATGCACATGAAAACTTCACTCGTACACAACTACAACAACAACAACAAGGAGATAACAACAAGAAAGAGAGAGCGATAATTACAGAGATAGAGACAAGAGAGTGAAAATTCATGGCAGGCAAGTGAATGCTAATGGAAATGACGTCTAATTGCGAACTATGTGACCAAATTGTCGTTCTCTTGTCCAACTGTCTGTCCCACTGTCCCATGAGAAATCAACATTAACAACATACAAAACACAAACCAGACCCAACACAGCACAACATATAACGCAACACAAAACACAACGTTATCATTATCATTTATAATGCCAGCAATTTGAAGTATCATCATTGGGCAAAGTGCTCGACTGCAACTAAACTGTGTTGGGAATTTCAGAAACTAACAGTGTCATATATAGAATAAGTTAAGTATCGTGGATAAAAAAGACTACATATTATAGTATAAATGGTATAAGTTATATTCCATCTCTCACTGTGCTAAAATCAGTCGCGTTGTTAGGCGTGTGCAGGGTACATACCTGAAAGAGAAAGAGAGAAAGAAATAAATTAGTTTAGGAGCTCAATTTATAGCGTAAAGAAATGCATAATAAACTTAAAAAGTATGTGAATTTTATTTTAAATTATATTCAAATTCTCTCCATCAAATTAGACTGTACAAAACCAAAGGTATATTAATTTCAGTATCGTGGTAAAATAAACAAATATCGTATATATAAGGTATGATTAGTTTAAGTCCGTATCTCACTATGCAACAATCTTTATGTTTGGAAAGCAGTCCTACTGCTTTACCACTCAGTAGAGTAGCGTATTCAAGCTTAGTCAAGTGGATTTCCTTTTCCCCTCAATGGTTTTTTGTGTGCAACAGTTCTGTAGATAATTTGCGGTTGTACTGTGCCAATTGGCGAAACTGAAAAGCGCGTCATAAACTTGCCACAAAGGGGACGGGGCAAAGTAAAATGAAATTAAGCCAAAATGCAGTTAGACAAGCCGCTCACTTCGCATCGCTTGCCACATTATGTGGCACTTGCGGCACTTTAAGTGTCGCGTGCTAAATAAAAAAAAAAGATTGCAAAAGGTGCTTAGCGCTTTTCAATTTACTTTTGCATCCGCAAAAAAAAAAAATAGAAGCAACTTGATGCTGCCAATGCTTAGCAACAGTGGGTGGCAGAAGGGGCAACAGCGGGAGAGAGGCGGGGGGGCTAAAACGAAGTGCGGGCTGGAGTAGGAGGTAAATGGCAGCAAATAAATATAACGAAGAAGCGAGAAGCAACTTCCCGGAATGATTTAAATGCAAAGTGTACATTTTAACGCGCATCGTGCCCCAACTGCCTCACCCCGCTGCAGGCATGCCACATGCCACATGCAACACGGCCAAGACATTGCCGCAAATGAAGCAATTGCAGCAAAGCAGGCGCGCCAACAACTATAAAAATGAAGTAATATGCGCGGCAAACAGAAGAAGAACAAGAAAACTACTCGACTTTCAGCCCAGATGGAGGGCAACCTGGAGGGGGCGGGGGAAGCTGGCGAAGGGAAAGGGGCACATAGTGGGGCATGTGGCGTCAGAGCGCAGGGCGACGCCACAACAAAACATAAATTCCAATGAAATAAGTTGATTTATGCTGCTGCGCGCGCCGTAAGCTGACAGCGAGCAGAACGTGGAAGCAACTCTGGCTACGGGGTCTGGGATACTGGGAGAAGCAACATCCATCGTGGCAGCTCATATGCCATATTTCTCACACACACACACACACACACCGTAGCCAGCAAATATACGATATATACTACTCTGCAACTCGCACTCGACGTTGACGTGCCGCATGCAAAGTCAAAAATAACTAAAATACAAAATAAGAAAAAAAAACACAACGAAAACTAAAGAAAACGAAAGAGAACATTTGCTAGGCATGGAGTAGGGAGCCCTGGGGGCGTGGCACTTGGTGTTGATTGAATTATATTTTGTGCAGCGGATAGCATAAAAATCAAATGTGCTCACTCCCTTCTCCACCTCCCTCCCCCCAGCACCCCCTTCTACTCCTTCCATTCCTCTTTCCCTTTCATCGTTCATACTTTTTACTCACAATCAGAAAGCTCATGGGCCCCATAGCGATGAGCACTTAACAAATTAATCATGCCACCTGAATCACGAAGATGACGGTGCAAAGTTCGTGCAGCAAGCAAAAAGAAACCAAAGTTTTTGCTTCATTCGAATTTAATTATACAAATTTGCTACGAATTGCAGTGGAGAATGGAGAAGAAAAGTTCAACCTGAAGTTGAAGATATGCTCTTAAGCCACAAGTTGCAGCTCGAACTACACGTGGAATGATCAAGAAAGGTCGTATAAATTATTTAAAAATTGTGAAATAATTATTTCATATTAAACTCAAATGCTTTTGCATGTTTTTTTTGTAGAATTTTCATTATACCCTTGCAGAGGGTATATTAATTTTGAGCAAAAGTTTGGAGACATATCCGGAGCGCTTAAGTGTATATATTCTGAATCAGTGTCAGTATCAGGAGTCTTTCAAGCCATGTCTGTCTGTTCGTCTGTCTGATCGTCTGTTTGTTCATCTGTCTGTCCATCTGTATGTTCGTCTGTCTGTCCGTCCGTCTATTGCCATACAAACTAGTCTCTCAGTTTTAGAGCCATCTTGATAAAACTTAATGCACATTCTTCATATTACTGCACGCTGTAAATAAGTCGAAACAAGACGTATCCCACCGATATATCGTATAGCTGCCATACAAACTATCGGCCAAAATTTGTTGTTTGTAAATATATGACAACTAAATTTACTACAATAGAATTTTTCTATATAAAGAATATGCATATAAAATATAATCAAAATGAGTTCACTATAACATATAGCTGCCATATGAAGAAACAGTCGAAAGGAGGATTTGATCTGAAGAGAAGTTCAAATATTAAATAAATAACTTCACTTATTAGTGGCAATCAAAGTTAGATACAATATTGAATATACAAAATACCATTCTGCATTATATATAACTAGTATTGGAACAATCGTAGAAGATAAGAACCTGCAAGAGTATAAAACTTTCGACATGCCAAAGGTAGCCTTTCATTCTCGATTTTTATACAATATTTCCCCCCATTTTTCATGTTTCACTTTCTGGGATTACCCAAAGAATCTGGAATGGTATCCAGCTGAGTTTTTTCTGGCATTTTTCCAATGTTTGCCACACTTCACTTTCCCTACATCAATCGCTTCACACCAGAGCAGCTTCATTAACGCATCTTTCCTTTGCTTTTAATAATCATTTTTCGCTGGGCACACGCGTCGTATGCGCAATGTGCGAGAGGCATGGTTTTTATGGAGCATGTTTAGGGCAGTCTAGAAAACTATGCTTGCCAGTGTAAATCATGGAAATTATAGGCCATTTAATTAGCTGCCTTTGCCGACCATCAAAAACATATATATCCCAAATGATGTCGAAACAGACACTGATATATTCCTCTGCTGAAAGCCATTTCCCACCGGGGTCGGGTCGGGGTCGCAACACATGTGTGCTCTCTATATGTGTGTGTAGTGGTGTGTGCACTAATTTAAATCAGTCCAGGGGTCAGTTTGGTAGAGCAAAGATGTGAATGCATTTCGCTTTTGATGTCTATCCCTTTTGGCCTCCTCTCGCACTGAATATTAGAAATGCGAACGCGGCGAGCTCATTTTCATTTTCAATTCAAAGCTGATTTGCATAGCTTCGCCCCGCCCCCCCTTTACCCATGCCCTCTCCCTTTGAACTGGCTGACACACACACCCAGTTGTAGAGTTGAAGTTGTTGCCATGTTGTCCAGCTGCTCATAAATTCTTGACTTGGCTTGAAAATCAATGCGCAGTCGCGCAGTGTGTCTTGTCTGTCTCTCTGTCTGTCCTACTGTCTGTCTCTCTGTCTGGCTGCCTGTCAAATGTCGACTTTTATATTTTCCGGGGCATGCTGCATGCACCTGCGCGATAAGATAAGATTTGCCAGCAGGCGGGGCGGGGCGGGGCAAGACAAGACAGTGTCAACGTCAATGTTATCGGCATTTGCTTTTGGCTTTTGGGTGTCGGCAATCTGCGGTGGCATGTGGCTTGTAAGTAGCCTGCCTTGTGAGTTCTGCTTCTACTTCTTCTTCTACTTCTTCTTCTTCTCCTTCTTGTTGTTCTTCTTCTTGTTCATCCTCTTCTACTTGTTCTCTTTGTTGTTAATGTTAATGTTGTTATTGTGTCCAACTGGGGTAATTGCAAAGGGAGCTCGGCCTGGCAAGGTGCAGGGGTTTTCTCTAGCACGGCTGCTGCTGTTGATTCTTGGAAAATGTTTACCCAGGGAATTGTAAAAAGAATTATGGAATTGTGTTGAAAGAACCTTACCAATTGGGAAAAGGGTAGCAAAGAAAAGGGGTTAACGGCAGGCAAACATGACGCAACGGAAGCTGAAGCTAAAAAAGCGCAAAGTGCAGCTCAGTTATCGATAGACCAATTCAGTTTATCGACAATTATGTAAGTACTGATCGATTTATTGAGTTTACTATCCGACAACTTGATGAAAGTTAAACATTAAACTAGTTAAGTTTATCTTTACTCACACCATCAATCATCGTTCTTGTTGTTGCCTTTTTCGATTCGTATTCGTATTCGTATTCTAACTTAGCTTTCACCAATAGGCTAATGACCCGACATTTGTTGCATGCCACAATTCTTCATAACTGTAATTAGTGTTGAGCTTGGCTGCAAGGGTAGGGGCAAGGGCCCACTTCATCAATTGCTCTAAAAGCCGAGACTATCGTATCGAGAGAACCCTTTTGCGTTACCCACAAAAAGGGGTAGACCATATGTAATTACATATGCATTCGCATTCCCATTTACATTTACATTTCCATTCATTTTCAACTAAGTGCACGCAAGGTGTAAGCACTTTTCATATTACTCAGCGCTTTTCCGGAGACACTGCCACTGCCACTAGGCATTTCATCATTTCCAATCGCAGTCCTTGTCTCGTCTCTCCTTAATGTTTTAATTTTCAGCCATTAACAGCTGCAAATGCCGCAGACTCAGGGGGGAAGGGAGACTGGGGGTTGTGGGTACATCATTTTGACATTTGCCAACATGCATTAAACAGCAGCAACACATGGAAACACGGTAACAACGGGAAACAATGCCATTAGATATATCGCGTCGAGCAACGCCCATTTTTTGCACATTTTTCGGTTGCCTTCGATGTACACTCAGTGCACACACCCTCACCGTCTCACACACACACACAGGCACACGCACACACACATATATACCATACATAACAGTAGAACATTTGCAACCCCTAACTTAGGCATCTTAACCCAACCCTCATCCACGTCTTTTGCTCTGTTTGACGGCGCAGCAAAAATTAAAAGCATTAAAAATGCCCAAGGCACAGTGAGACAACGTAGGTAGGTAGGAGAGCAAGTGTGGCCGGTGTAACTGCGCAAGGGGCCTGCCCGATAGGTGAGATAGAGAGAGAGAGGGAGGCGTGATTAAGTCGTGGGGTTGCACTGTGAGAAATTTGTAATGCAATACAGGGAATCTTCAAAAGGGATGAAATATTGAGTGAAGTTCCTCTTGTCTATTTCGACATTACTCTGTCTTAAAGTTATTAATCTTTACAACTTGACTTCACACACTCAATGTCAACATACCCCATCGTTCAGGTATGCAGGGTATACAGAGAATCATAAATACAGTATAATACAGGGAATTTTCAAAATGTACTTGATAAAGTATTGACATTCTTCGTATATATTTCTGCATTAAAGTTTATCAATCTTTACCGCATCCCTTGCACACGCTCTACGTCAACATACCCTTTCGCTGCGGCATGCAGGGTATATGCATGATAGCCCAAAAGACTATCCCAGTTATCGCACCACATAACAGACTCCGTTCTCCTTCTCTTTTCGCCACCATGGCAAACAACAAATCGTTGTGGATTTTATGAGTTTCCTCGTTGCTCTACCTCAACCCCCTTCCTCCTCCTCCTCCCGTCTCCCCCTCTCTACTCATCTCTGCTTTCTCCAGCTACCCCTATACCTTTTGCCTTCTTCTCCCTTTTTTTTCGGCAATGTTTGTCTTCTGACAGGCAGCAAACAGATTGTGTGTTTGGCCCGTGCATCGCATGTCGGGGGTTGTTGCAACTGATCAACATCATCAGCCATTCATATGAGTTCAGGTTACTCTCTAAGGTACAAGGGGCAGGAACGGGACAGGGAGTCTGCATTCGGTGCGTGCGTGCGGCCGCAATAATTGTGCAGACTTTCTGGGCTGGGCGTAGCGAAGCGGCTGTAATTTAATTTAAACGACACTTCACTTGCGATTTTCAGTAGGAAACCCCTCTCCTCACCCTTCTCCACCCCCTGCCTTGCCACCCTCTCCCCGCTTTAGAGATTGAGTGACAATTGCCTCGTCGTCGCAGCGGAACAGAGGCAGGGTCAGGGGGGAACTAATGAGAGACATTTAACGTTGAATTTGCGGAAACTTTGTGAGGCGCATCCGACAGTGCCTTTTCTACTTTTAATAACTATTGCAAAGTGAACCGGAAGCAGCAGACAGGGTCAGTTCACACTCACACACACACACACACACACTTGCACACACACACAGAGGCACACGAATAAATACCCAAGTGTGTGCCTCGACCTATTTGCTTTTGGCTTTTATTGCAACGGACAACGAGACCCGAAAATAAAATAAATAAAAACAACCACCGTGATGTGATGTGAAGGGAATATATCGGTTGATCGGGGGAATCCGGTGTTTTAGAGGGCATTGCGCCCTTTTGGCTTCAACAGTTGCCCCCAACTAACCAAGCATATGCCCAGCAGTTTTATACCCTGTTTTAAGATCGATTTGTACAAGTTCTTTTGCCCGTTTATAGGCTCTTATCAGGCATCCAAAAGAGACCGTGTTAAAGATAAGCTGCAAGCTTTAGTTGTTTGCTTTACTAACACCAGCATACAGCTCACACCCGCAAGAGCGCACACACACACAAACACACACACACTAGCACACACACATGCACATAAATTATTATTATTGATTTCGATAAAGTGCATAGAAGAGAGACCCCAAAAGTAGAAGAACTATTGCCCACGTTTCCGGTGTTTGTTTTTGTTTTCGTTTTATTATTCCCTCTTGTTTTTGGGGACAGGGGGAAGGGGAGTTGGGGGTATGGGGCTGAGCAGGGCTTTTCTATTACAGTTGTGTCGACATTTGCCTGGGAAAACTTTGCGTGATAAGCTCGCAGCTATGATTAGACATGCCCATCAGTAAATAGAACTTCGTGTTTGTATTTATAGGCACGAAGAAAAGAAAGGGAGACAGAGAGATGGAAAGAGGTAGAGAGAGAGAGAGAGAAGAGGAGACAGAAATGTATACATGCTGTCATTTTGGATGAATGCCAATCAAACATTGAATAATATACGAAATGGGAATTTAATTCAAAGATTAGCTGCAAATGGTTCTATTTCTCATGATGCATATGGTATTTTCTAGTAAGTGTACACACAAACTAATTAAATGCACTATTCGATTATCAAATAAACATTCAATGCAACACCAAACATAAACTCAAACTAGAAAAAGTAAGTTAAGAATCAATTTACCATTTAAGGTATATTTACTATACATTTAATCCAACATGAATGAAAACTTGATTTTAAGCTGCGATAATTTGAGCTTAGTGCTCATTAAATTATTGCATTCATAAGATTCTTAGCAAGTAAAGAAGAAGTAGAACTTTCACTGTGCCCAGCTTAAGGCTTCAATAGAAAACCAAAAAAATTTTAACATGTTTTCCATTGACAAAACATCGACATTTGCGGCAAAGCAATTTATGTGCGCTTTCAATTCCGCATTGGATAAATAAAACATCTATTAGGGGCATCGAAAACGCGACATAATTGCGCTGTAATCCTAACTAATGAACCGACACAAACGACTCGAAAATCTCCATTGAAAATATCAAGAAAATGGAAAATGCAAAGTAGCTAGCAAAGGCGGACAGAGACCACCAGGTGTCAGTGTCTCACGGTACTCCAGACACAGACAGAGACAGAGACAGTGTGAGCTCTACAGCTACAGCTTTACCATCGCACAGCTTCTCTGCTCTTCTTCTCCTTCTTCTTCATCTTGCTGCTACATCAACAAATCAACAAATAAATAGAAACATTTTGTGGGCCAACGAATTCGAAATGAAAATCAAACAAGCCCGTAAAATTGAAAATATTTAATTAAAAAACGATGCGACATATTTGAAAATGAGACAGAAACGAAGATGGGGAAATGAATGCAAAGACTGGACGCGCTTTCCACGCTTTCACGCTGCAGATCGCGGGTTGCTTATTGCTCTTGTTGCTGTTGTTGTTGTTGTTATTGTTGTTGTTATTGTGGTTGTTATTGTTGTTGACGCTGACAAAGTCCCCAAATATTTGACTATAAGCTCCCCTCGTGGCCCATATCTGCAGTTAACCCACTGCTCAACAATAATAAGTGAACTGACTATTTAAATACTCTAGAAAGAGAGTTTACTATTGTAATAGTTAAATATATATTAAGAAATCCTGTACTGGGTATAACAAATTGTAACACACTCTACTGTAACTTTCAAGCTGCGTTTCTTAGGGTATTTGCAGTTGTGTCGTTTCACTCTTTGCTTTGATTCTTATTGAAGTTTTTGTGTAGGCATCACACAAACTGATGAGCCAGCTTGGCGACAACAACAAAAACATAGGGCAGACATTGACAGTGTAACAAGAACAACAACAATAACAACAACAGGCAATAACAACAGTGACAACAATAGCAACGAACATTTTATTGCAGCATCATGTCTACCGGATGCCTACAATATATCAAACGAGCAAGAGAGACAGCAAGAAAGGGAGAAAGAGAGGGGGAAAAGGGAGAAAGAGAGTGACAGAGTCAGACAGAAAGAGAGAGAGACGGAGCAAATGCTCTGCAGAAAGAAGTGCAGATTGGGAATTGCTTGCGAGCTGCTTTACTTTTAATAACTCCGCCGGACAGCAAAGCGTCACCTACACACACATACACAGAACAAATGACAACAATAACAATGTGACTGTAGCTTTGTCTACTGTACCCACCTACCCCTCTCTCTCCCTTTCCCTCTCTCTTTCCCTTTACCTTGCTGGACACTCTGTCTGGTCAGACTCTCTTTAGCCCCATCTCTCTGGCTGTCATTTGTGTGCAGCGAGGCATAGAAAAAATTTACGTAGATTCCCTTCACAAAGTCATCCCATCTTCTCCATCCACCATTCATTGAGGCACGTTAATTATGGGAAGATTTCGACGTACTACAAATGAGCTGAAGTTCGAGTTGGAGTTGAGGAACTTTTGTCAGCCTAATGATGGGCAGCGCCTCAATAGTCTTTCCCCTTTCTCCCTCCTCCTCTACTTCCTCTTGCTTCTCTACTCTTCTCTTTCTCTGCTTGGTTAGCTACCAAATTTATAGAACGTAAATTGGTTTATTACATTTTTTCATTAAGCTTGGGAAAATTACGAACAAAGTGGGCGCAGTGCAGCAGAAGGGGGAAAGGAGAAAGGAAAAGGGAAAGAGGGAGGAGCAGAAGAGCGTGACGCTGTCGTCGCCATTGCGCAAATCAACGACAATCAAATAAAGTTTAAATACATATTTTTATTTCATTACACACTCGAACTAAAGCCGACAGAGAGAGAGAGAGAGAGGCTTTGTTCCATTGTTGAGAATTCTTCAACGTGACGACGATGATGATTACGTTTACGATTATGATGATGATGATGATGCGACTGGCACTGAGCTCTGTGTCTCCACAGCCAGTAGAGAATCGCGTCTGTTGGCCCTGCCAAGTGCTAACGATTTGGAAATGGCCATGATGAAAACCAAGAGAAAAAGAGAGAGAAAGAAGCAGCAGACGTAAAGCAAGGCAAGACGAAGAAGAAGAAGACGACGAAGAAAACCTTACCAGCGAAATAAGCGTCGCAGTGCTAAATATTTCTTTTTGTATTTCTTGCTACAGTTGCAACCATTGGGGATGGGCAAGGGCTCGTGATTGTGATCGTGAGAGAGATCTAGGCAGAGTCGTATATCAAAAAAGGTAGCAAAAGTGAATATGTATACCCTATCAGGCTATTACCTGACTTAATCCCTATGCGGATAGTATGTAATGACTATCTTTATTTTAATACCACTGACAGTTGACATTAGTCCCCGGCTTAGGCATGTCTTCATGCCATAACTAACAATATTGTGTTGAGCTACTACAATAAATAACAATTATTTGCAACAAGATTTTCGTGCAGGGATTAGTGCGTCACGTGCCCATCTCTAGCAAATATCTTTTGGTCGATTGCGAATTGTGGCTACAGGTTTTTCTTTTTTTTTTGTTGCGAGACCGAAACGCAGACTGAAACTGACCAAAGCGATGGATTCGACGGCAGTCTTGGGACTAGCCTCTGACACCGACACCCCGAACGATGCGAATGGAGCGAAACAGCAACAGACACAGCAACAGACACAGCAACAGTCACAGCAGCAACAGCACCAGCAACAACAACATTGTAACTGGCTGTGGCAACAACAGCAACAGCAGCAACAGCAACAACAGGAGTATAAATTCTCGCCTTTCATTTTGGCGAGTAGTCACGATTTATGCGAAATCATTATAGGCGAGTTTTTAGTATTTACGTCGCGACTTTTATCTGCAGGAAGAAGACACTACAACAATTTATACACAAATATACGAATATACAAATATATATATATCCCTATATGCATTTATGTATCTGTGTATCTGAGTATCTCTGCATGTATATGCAGTGTACACTATAATTGTAGTTGAGTCAATTAAATACATAGATTGCGGCATGTCGATAAGGCATTAACCTTACCCACGCACAGTGGTCTGCAAACGTGCAAACAAGCAATGTTTAATTAGCCACAGACAGATAGCTGTAGCATAAGAATGGAATTACTTTTATACTCTAAGGGTTTTTTTTTGACTTTATCAATTTGTTTAAAAGTATTAAAAAGTGTCTGCCATTTCACCTGTTCGACGGTTCATCCCACTGTGCCTGGCTGCCACTTGGTTCGACAGTTTCTTCCTGCAAAATGGCAGGTCATTTCACTTAGTCAAAAGTGAGGGCCAGGCCAGGCCAGGCCAGAAAGAAAGGCCAGCGGACGTGGATGAGGACGTGGTGGTACGTGGCCGCAGCCATGAGGCATGCCCCAGTCGCTGCTCAAATCGCTGCCACAGTCGCTGTTGCCGTCGCCGTCGCCGTCGCCTTCGCGTCGGAGTTTAAGTAGCGCAACAATTTATGAAGACATGAAATGACTTTGATGTTTAGCTGCTGCACTAGTCGAGGGGCCACTGGAAATCGGCATGCCCCCCCTTCTCTCATCTTCCCTTCCCTTCTCTCCCTACACTCTCTTCTGCTTCTTCTTAGTGCCCACTTCATGACTTGCAAAAGCAACGTTAACTTTAAACCTTAAGCAGAAGAAAAAGAATTTAGCAATTTGTAATTGACAAACTGTTTTGGGCCAAGAGCGTGTGTTGGCCAAAAGGTAAACAGAATGAAACGACACGGAAATGATTGAATTGCAGATAACTTTATAATTGTTCCCCCCTCTCCTCCCTCTCTCTCTCCTCCACCACTTCCTTCTTATGCTCGTCGCGAGTTGTGGTAAAAGTTTCAAAGCGAAAGGCAGCTTGAATACTTCGCTGATGATACGAGGCAAAGAGAGAGAGAGAGACTCTCTTGCGCCTGATACGCATCTAGAAAAATCATTTTGCAGGCAGCTTTAAAGTTTAAACTTGCATTGGCATTTAAATAAAATAAAATAATTCTATAAATTTTGTATCCAGCTGTAGATTTTCCAGTTTCCCCTCGAACTGGTTGGCAAAGTTGTTTTTCTTGAATTAATGTCGTTTTCACCGATTCATTAGACAACAATTAAGCAACAGCTATGAAAATTAATAGGAAAAAATAAACAAATTAAAAATGCCGTTTGACCTACAGACAAACAGAATTTGGAATTCAAAGAACCTCTGCGTGAATTAAACAATTTTTTAGTATTATATTAGCTGAAGACTGTCGATGCTATGCATGGATTTCTTAGCACAACTAGAGACTTTTTTTACCTTCACCTTTCCTGACCGCATTGTTTAGCAGCCAAAGAGCGCGACAGCTTTCGCTAGAGCAAGTAAAGAAATGTGCAGTGAGCCGCAGAAGCCTAACCCTAATACCCACATATAAAACCACTTTGCACCCAGTTCAGTTAATCAACGACATTATTGGTGTGTGTGTGTTTGTGTGTGTAATCAACGCTTTTATGTGATCCAAATCCAATTCCGATTCCAATTCCAATTCACAACTAATTACAAGCATCGAAGCCTGCCTCGAAACCGGGAAACAATTAACGACGGCATTAGGCGACGCGTTGAAAAAGCAAATGAGCACCCGATTCCGATGCGATTCCGATTCCGATTCCGATTGCGATTGCGATTGCCATGTGATGCGATTGTTTATTTAGCCAGCGGAGAGGATAGCATTGTGGACTTAAAGGGGAGAGCAGATTAAAGTAGAATGGGCACATTGAATCGATTTGTTTTATGTTCTTTTACAAGTGTCTAAGCAGCGACACACAAAATAGAGACGTAAATCAATGGCCACGGAGATTAGGTATCCCCAAACTCAACGCGCAGTTACGAAATAATGCCTGTAGCCAAGTGCCTTTTCCAAGTAACGCGTTCGAAATTAAAGCAAACGCCGACGGGCAGTGCAAACGACCCAAAGCAACCTAGCGACACTTTAACGTTAGAGATGGGCGATAGTTTTTAGCTAAAGGCGATGAATGATGAAGTTACAATGAATATTAAGAACAAATGAAGATACTTAAGGCAATTTACTATATGTTGCAGTTAGATAGTTATATCTCTTGCACTTCGTTTTCAAATCGAATTTAATTGTTTAATTAATGTTTGCGGGGGCAATGGGCGTGGCAGTCAATATTTGAAATAGTCTTGATCTGTTTAGATAATACAGTAAGCTTCATGTCAAATTTGTAGCCTAGCTTTTATAATAGCAAGAGATCTGTGTGTTCATGGCTCAATTGACTGGATTAGTGATGCCGAACAAGAATATATTATACAATATATACTTCGTAATCTGTGCCACGCCTACTTGTGCTATTTCACATACATTTATGCAAAGTAAATATACCCTTTCTAACCATTTTTAATGTGTATAAAAATGGAATCTAATTAAAAATATAAATTGACTAATTAAACGATACTTATCGTGTCAAGTACGCATCTCTAGCAAGTGCATTGAGATTATATCACGCTGTCTTCATCTTGCTCAGTGTGTTTCTCTATGTGCGTGTGTGTGCGTAAGTAGTTTTGTTTATTTACACTTGTGTCGCGTCTTGGTGCATGTGTGTGTATATTTTTTAAGTAAGCGATTAGTGCTGGGGGGGGATAGGGGGGACCGCGAGATAGAGACAATGAAAATTTGTCAGTTCACAAAACATAAGAAAACAAAAGAAAACAAAACGATTTCCATTTGCTTGCCGACAAATGAGACATAAGGCATACGTAAGTGGGTAGCCCCAACTCAGAGTGTGTCGGTTCTCAATGTATCGGAAGTAACAGCCAAATCAGCAGACAGATAGATACGCACACACACACACAGACAGACGAGACAGAAGGGAGACAGACACTCAATGATTGTTATTAGTGCATTGCTTTTGAGTGTGTACATCTAATTTGCCATTGATGTGTGCATTAAGTTTCCTATTGGAATTGGTCTATTCCTCGCTGGGCATACAAATTGTCGTAAAACATTAGTGTCCTCCGAGATTAGAAACAGACAGAGCGTCCCGAGAGTCGAGGAGAGAGTGAGAGTGGGCGAAAGAGAGACAGCGAAAAAGGCTGGCTCATCGCCCTTTATTTGACATAGGCAATATTTATTGCGAATTCATTTTAATGTAGGAGAACCTAAACGCAGACAAGCTTACTCACACAGGCACACACGCACACACACATTTTGGCTCTCTTGACAAAGCGAAATGCCGAAATACGCCATCAAAATAAATAAAAACAACACACACACACACACACACTAACGCACATACAGTGACAGAGCGACGCAAAAGCTAGCACAGCATTCAGCGCGCTGTTATGCGACAGAGAGAGAGAGAGCGAGAGTCAACAGAGGTAGAGCGCAGCGCAGTGGCAGAGGCAGCGGCAGAGGGTAAGTTTAGCGTCCCACCCAAACGTCATGAAATCCTTTGTGTATTGTGTCTTGTATATGTGCGTGTGTATGCTTGGCTGTGTGTGTGTCTATGTGTGCGTCAACTAGCCAAAACAGCGACATAAAAATGCTAATGCAAGAACTACAACAAATTGTGCGTGCGAGAGAGTGAGTTGTGTGCTTTGTTGTTGCTGCTGTTGTTGTTGTCATTTCCTCCCACTCTTTGCTTAACACCTACAAATTGAGTCTGGCCACACTTACCATTTAGTTAGAGCACAGTCAATGAAAATAAGCGCGCTGTTAATCCAAAAGTAGACAGAGATAGAGTTATAACACAATCATGCATGCACGCACGGACATGCAGGAATATGCAGGAACACACAGAGACCGTTATAAACACTTTGGAATTGCACTTGCAGAAGCTTTTGTATTCCTCTTTTTGTTGTATTTCGCTTATATTTCGATTTGTATTTCGACTTATATTTCCTTTTTATGCTGCGCGTCTCGAACCGAATTCAGGAATTTCAAGTGGAAATCTTGTTTGAGCACTTTTTTGACGGCAACGTCGACCTGCGACGCGACTGCGACGACGACGGCGAAGTCAGCGTCGATGTTGTTGTTAGCGGCAAAGCTGAGAAAACTTTTGCACTGCTTTAAAAGTTATTTAGAATGCTTAGTTTATTTGCGCGCACCTCAATTAATTGCGTCAATCAAAACAAGTTTTCAACACGCAGAAATTGCAATTTCAATTTTAATTTGGTTTCAAGTTGGTTTTTAATTTTTTCCTTCAATTCTGCTTCTTCGTTTCTCTGCACTTCAATTTCGTAGTTTAAAATCGCGTTTAAGCGTCGAACCGACCCGCACGCTTCAACGTCCAATTTCACAATAACAGAAGTTTACATCTGCTAGTTGGATACGCTTTAAGGTGTGCAGAGTCTGTTAAACATGAGAGAGAGGGAGAGAGAGAAGCATAAAAACGCGTACAAATCGCTAGCGTTGCATGCCTTAGCCAGTCGTATTAACATTACAGTCCCCTTAACAGTGTTATAACATAAAGATGTTAAATTTCCGCTGTTATAGTGCTCAATTGGAACGCTTAAGAGTGAGAGCTGCCAGACTGTTGAAATTGAGAAAAACATAAAACAATAAAAAATATGTGAATATGAATAGTTAAGTTAAAATAACTACATTTACAAATGGTATTCTAAATACAAACAATGAAGACAAGTTTGTTTTAGCTATACATTAAGGCTTTTTCCAACTACTTGTAGACTTTGTGTAGAGTGGCAACATCAACTGCCTACCAATTGGCGCGTGCGTGCCGTTTTGAAAATGCAGCGGATTAGACGTCTGCTCTGAAAATCTGAACCAGTCAAAAGCGACAAAAATATAGGTAAATTGTGCGACGCGCATGCAAAAACAAAAAGTAAAACCTCTATTTCTTTGAACTTAAGTATAGCAGCCGCACACTGTAGAACTGCGTCGTTTCCTGTGCATCTCTTTTTGTTGCCCATGGGGCGCTTCCGTTTTGCTTTATTTTTGAAAAGTTGACTGGTCACGTTTATTAATCGGCTTAAATATTGTTGGTCGGCCTGCGCAAATGCCTCACACTTAACAAGCAGGCACGTACCCAGTTGCCCTGCAACTATTGTCTGCCCTTCTCATCTGAGTTTAAATCTGAAATTTTGTTTAGGGGAAGTTTTCTGAACCTTCCAATCAGAATTACTTTATATGCATTCATTTACCAATTAGTAATGCACTGTATTATGGTTCTAATTATAAAATAGTAGGAGTAGAAATAATTGTAATAGTAATCATGCTAAAGTCTACGAAAGCAGGTAGGAACGCAGTAAGGTCACAATATCCTCGGCCACACACGGTTGTTGACGGCACTTCCCCAACTTCTGGCAATCTCTTTGGACTCCGGACTACTCTTGTGTGCTTGGCTACTATTGATGTGTGCTGGCAACGTGAGCGACTTGAAGAATCGCCAAGTATACTGAACTAATAAATTACAATTATTTGTATTTTTACTGTGACAACTTCATCAGCATAATAAAATCAACAGGTGCGTAGATTTTTTCCATTTTCAAGTGCTTGAATAATAAATTAATAAAGCTTATCGCTGATCCTCTTGAGATTTAAAAGCAGTAAGAAAGGCTAACTCTGCCATGCCGAAAGTTGTATACCCTGCCAGCTTTTGACTTCAGGGTACTCTAATTATTACAATGCGAATAAAGTATTATAATATACAATGGCTTACTAACATAATTCTTATTGTTAAATGAAGTCAATTTTCCGTAAACCCCCTAACAGATATTTGCTAAACTGATTCGACTTGATAATTGCTTAGGTTACAATATCTTCACTTGATTGCTATAAAACTAAGGTCCTATACATATCTACTTATTTACAGTGTGTATTAATTTTTTAATAAAAAAATATTTTTAAAAAAAAAAAAAAAAAAAACAAAAAAAAAAACACCCCCCTGTTGCTCCCCCCCCGTAGAATAAACCTCCAAGCATACACTTATGAACATAATTTTATTAAGTCGCAGATAAGATGCGTGCAAACGTCTTTACAAGTGTATAGTAAACAAATAGATGAAGCTATAAATCGTATCTTAACTTTTCGGAAGCATTCGCAAATCTTAAATAGGAACGATAAGATAACTGAACAATCTGGGGTTTACCTTTGCCACGAGCGCAATGAGGGTAAGAAGAGAGTTTAAAATTGGTGTATATTACAATTATTGTACCTCTATCATGTGTAAAATATTAAATAATTAATTGTACTTATATCATATGTAAAATATTAATTCTACACGTCTCTTTCATTGCTTAGTATCTTCACTGAAATTCCCTGATGTTATTCCCAAACAGTTTTAGCTAGAGCTCTGCAGAGTTTCCCTATTTTTTACAGATCCGCCCCTGTGATTGACCAACTAATCAGCGTCTATAAAAGCGACACTACTCGCCTCGATTAACCATTCAATTATTAATTGGTAATATGAAGTTCTGTCTACTAACTGTCTGCGCACTACTCGCATTTGGCGTGGTCCGTGCCACGGATTATTGTTCCACGAGCGTCTGCAGTGGTGGCAATCACATCGCATGTGGCCACAATAATCAGTGGTCCAGCAGTTGTCCCCAGGATGCAGAGCTGCTTGAAATTAATGAGGAGTACAAGTCGCTGCTGGTCAGGAAGCACAACGAGAAGCGTAATTACATTGCAGGAGGCAATGATGCCAACCACAACGCAGCCTGTCGCATGGCCACCATGCAATGGGACGATGAGCTGGCCTATCTAGCCCAGTTGAATGTCCTCCAGTGCGCCATGAAACACGATAGCTGTCACAATACGGATGCCTTCAAGTACTCCGGACAGAATCTGGCATGGCAAGCCACCTCCAGCCAGCAGATCAATGTTGGTAACCTTCTCGAGAACAGTGTCCAGATGTGGTACAACGAGGTGGAGAGTTCCAACAGGGGCATCATCGAGGGCGGCTACCCAAGTGGCTATTCCGGACCGTAAGAGCAAACATAAACACATGCTTGACTTGAACTCCTTAATTTAATTCCTTTCTTGCAGCACCATTGGCCACTTTACCGTCATGATGTTCGAGAAGAACACCCGCGTGGGCTGCGCCGCATCCAGATACAATCAGAATGGCTGGAACACAGTTCTGGTTGCCTGCAACTATGCCACAACCAACATGATAGGTAGCAAGATCTACTCCAGCTGCGGTGCGCCTGCTCAGAGCTGCAGCACCGGCACTAACGGAGAATTCAGCAACCTTTGCTCTACCAGCGAGTGGTACGATGTTAACAAGTGGTGAACATCCGGAATGAACACTGCGGAACAGACTACTCTACGAGTTCATTCTATTCCCCATTTAAAAGTTCAGTAAATAAATAAAATGACTTTTCGAAAGTCTATGCAGTAAAAAATGAACAAAGAGCGCAACTAATAGATTACTTATGCATATGATATGAAGTATTATTTTTATTGAGAAGAGGGGCAATGCCGTGCTAAGATAGATAAGCCATCCTGTTAACAATTTACAGGGTGTATGCATGATGTTGTCTATGTTTTGATATTGAAGTTCCATTGTATTTAACTTACGCGCCACTAATGTGTTTAAGTGTGACCATACAATATTTTTGCATTACACCTAAAGCTGATTGAATGAAATAAAGTGATCCTTAATAATACTGAAAAGATACCAAAAATAGCTTAATTAAAATATGTATACGGGCACACTTGTGTTTACATTTTAGTGCTTGTAATTTGTTTGATTTGATTTTTGAAATAAAGGAATGACGAGTTATTTCTTTATAGCGGCAATATTTTGAAGAAGGATGTAGTAAGGGACGGTCAACTCAACTACATGCATACAATCTTCCCATAGATGGTGCATTAATTTCCTAGAAATATAAAGTTCTCTCTGCTTAGGTAAGGACAAAATGCCAAAGAGAACGAAGAGCAGTAAGAATTGAATCAGAATTGCATTCAAAAACATTCAAAACAAATTAGTGATGCTCTGAAATATGATTTATTTTCGATATTGCTACAATAATAATCATATTCGTATCCATATGTAGTATAACTAGCGCTAATCAAGTCTAAGAAAGCAATCAGATATGTGATCCGTCGTTACAATTACGATATTGTTATTATTATTAGTCATTAAATCACAGACGTATTATTACTATTACTATTGTTATTGCTATTGCTATCGCTGTGGTTCCTTTCCGCACCCACGCCTGGCGTCTGATCTGGCGACTCAGCGTTGAGCACCAGATTCTCAATCGAACGGAACGAGGCATCTTCCAGGTGCGTAGACATTCGCACTGGGGGACGGGGTAACGTTGTGGCGATGGCGATACTGACATTCTGCCGGGGTGGAGGACGATGCCGCACCGAGGAGCGCAGAATGGTGACAACATCCTCGGCTGTATACGGTCGCTGATGCTGTTCTCCCAATATGGGCGTGGCATTGCCGGTTGCTGGACGCTGCAATTTGCGACCCAATGACTGCGATCGTTGTGCGTAGCCTCCCGGACGCTGGCCAATCTCTATGGACTCCGGACCACTGCTGCTCCCACTGCTGGCAGCTGTAGTCACTGCTGCAGTTGTACTCGAACCCGAAGGATTAGTCAAGATGGTCAGGTAATCAGGCGGTGCGACTGGAGATGCGGGTGACTCGGCGTCCAGCGATAATATGGGACGTGTGCGATTCGAAGAGTCTCCAAGTACCCTGAAATTATATATTATATATTAAATATTTCAGATAAACTTTAGAAGAGTATGTTATAGAAATATCTTCATACTAATTTCAGTATCTCTAGCTTTTATAATAACAAAGATCTCGACGTTCAAAGAAACATAGGAGAATTCACAGACAGACTGACAGATATGGCTAAATGTACAGGTTTAGTTAAGAATATATACATTTTGTAGGGTGTTTCTCGCCTTTTTCGGCCTGTTTCCTACATATCTACAATATTAGTAATGGTCTAAGGCTTTAATAATATCGTATCTCTCTTAATCTACTTCTAAACTAAAATATTGCTAAAATACTGTAGAATGTTTGTGCATTTCTTACCTGCGCACACTGCGTCTTATGCTCTGGCGCAGCAGTTTGGCTAGACGCGCTCCCGTGGCAGTCGTATAGGATGGCGGAGGCGTGTACTTGGGCGGCGCATCGTTCTGTGCCTCATGTTGAGCATTCTCGTGCTGTTGCTGCTGCGTCGTCGCATTTCGACGCTCCTGCGCATATCTCTGACGCACCGAAGGCCGACGCGGCGGATCTCCCTCCTCACGTGGACGGTACAAGAGTTGAATGCGCTGCAAGCAGAAGCAAAAGGATTAGTTTGGTGTAATTGCAACACTATCAATGCATTAGACATACCTCGAGTATATCCGCAGGACCATTAGTCAAATAGCGATAGATCTGTATAATTGCAGTTACGGGAATAACCAGCACGATTCCAATTTGTATGAGGCTGCCCATTTTGCGACTCCAGTAGCTGAAGTATGACTTGCCGCGCCAATAGTAGAACTGATTGGATAGCGAGGCCTTGTAGTCTATCACCGAGAGTGTAATCAATCCAATTGGAAGCAGCACGTTCCATGAGAGAGCCAGAAAGGCAGACATAGAACCACACATGCGTAGATCATTAACCAGATCATCGCCATTGTAGGGACGACCGCGTATGAGGAATACACCAAAGATTTGAGCTGCCCAAATGATGGGAATGAACCACGAGCCGCCGAGCAGAAAGTCCACATAATACAGTATTGATATTCCCATTTCTGTGGCAAACGGAATGCTGAGCAGCAACCCGGTGACACAGCTGAGCAGCACAGAGCTGGTGGAATTACCCAATGCACTTGATATGGGCTTCCACATGACACATAACTGTGCCAATCCAAAGCCAGCGAACATACCAAACGCCACTGCGGCCCAGACCCAAGAGATGACATCGCTGGCAAGCGAGAGTACTGCAGGAAAGAGTTCTGTTATGAATCGCAGTGCCTGAAAGCCACTCTCAATGTGCAATATGGTCTTATTGCGACGATAGGTTTCTCCCAGAAACGAGGAATAGTGCGGCACCAGCGAACGAGGATACGATAAGAGCTGAGGATCGATGTTCGCCTGCAGCGAATAAACGGACGTATAACAATCCGGTGTTTCTAAAAATAATAGCTATAATTAACTGCATTTCATTGTCGAGCTTAGTGTTTACACATACCAAAGGAACCAGGTACGTATATGTAACCATGCTGTCGCAGTATCTGAGCACAGCACAGCGCCAACAGTGCCATCATTCCCAATCCTAGCAGAGTGATCAGCACCAGCAAAATGGCATCTCGTCGCAACGTATTCTTGCTTGCCGACCCATGTGTCCGGCTGGTTATGGCTATCACTGAAGCACCCAGTAGGCCCCAGGTGAGGAACGTCTCTTGCGTTGCTGCTGTCCAGGTATTGGAGTTCACCAGAAAGTCATCAAAATCGCTGGCAGCAAATACATTCTATACAAAATTAAAGATTGCAATGAGTTTAAGGAGAATCTTAGCCAGAGGAATCTAACCTGTAAACTTGCTGGATCTACGACGCTCACGAATTTCCCTGTGACAGCAATGAGGACCAAGAAAGGCAACGAGTTGATGAGATACGACCATTTACCCAGCGACTTGAGCCCTTTGCAGAGGATTAAGAAGACGGCAGCCCAGGTGAGTGTCAAAAAGGATGCCAACTGCTGAATGGAGGAGAACGTTAGCCGTTAACGGCGACAACTCAGACTTAACTCAGACTACTCACCCGATCATTCACATGAAAGCGTATACCACTCGTGTCCGGATGCTTGGAGAGATGCAGTCGCTGCAGCACAACAATATTGAAATATTCCGCAACTGTTTGGGTAAGATTACCCGTGTCGTTGGTCGCATCGTAGCGATAAGGAAAGGCAATCTCCTGCCAGCGATAGGTTTTGTGCGTGGGCGTTGGAAATACATCACGAAAATAGACAAGAATCCAGGCGATCGATACTGTTGAGTAGATGGCCAGAAAACATTGTACCATGACCAGAGCAATGCCGACACCGGAACAAATCGGACTTATCTTCCACATGGAAACTGGGCCGGCTTTGATCTTGGCCCCAAGGCACATTTGCAGCCAAAAGAGCGGAATGCCAAAGATAACGGAGAGCAGTAGGAACTGAAGCAAAAAGTTGCCACCATAATTCATTGTGAGCACTGCAAAACGGCACAAATTGAAGACGCCCAGGGTGCAGCCCATCAGCGCCAGAGTTCGACTGCCGGCATGTGGCCATTGGCTGTTGAAGCCACACTTCTCCCGCAACAAGAGTTGCGGTTCCAGTGGCGTTGTACTGCTTCCGCTGCTGGCACTGCACATGGTCGTCTGCGTTTGTGCCAGCTCCATGTGATCCTGTTCTGGACCTGTGCTGACGGCTGAGCTATCGCTGCTGCTGTGTCCGCCGCTGCTGCTGCTATGGCTGACCAATGAGACGGGACTGGGTATGCGCGACGAGTGCGCCGAGCTCAGCTCCGAGCATAGAGTGGACATCATTGCATGCGTGGGAGTCTCCTGCGGTTCCATTGCCCCGCGTTGTGTCGACGATGCATGCGCTGGGGCACTCTGTGGTCGACTCAGTGGTGAAACGATACCAATGCCACGCGCTGGACTCATGGACGGATGTCCCTCGCTACGACGGCCGTACTGACGTGGTCGCTGCTCAAGTTGCTCACTGGCAGCACGTGCCGTACGCTGCTCATTCTGCAGCAGATTGTCAAAGATGTGTGCCTCGGTGAGCATCTGTGCTCCAGTCTGGCAATCGCTCTGCGAGAAACTGCGACGCATTTCGCTTACATCGCTGCTGGGCAGCTGCACCAGCAGTGACAGTGGCTCCTCCTCCACCTGTTGTTGTTGCTGCTGCTGCTGCTGCTGATGATCCTCCTCCAGCTGCAGCACTGTACCTTTGGTTTCGTCAGCATTTGCTATGGCTCGTCGCATGGACGGACGGCGCCACAAATCTACCTTGCCAGTACCAACAACGTCAGTTTCAAGCGATGTATTCGAAGCTGAGGAAAAGGCAAAAGAAAAAGCACATCAATTAAGCTTGCGGAATGGGAATGAATCATAAACAGACACTCTCAAACAAATGCTAATTATTCATTTTCTACAAGACTTTCACTCTGATTCTCAGGCGAAGTAAAAAAGCTGTTCTTAAATCTCGTTAAACAACAATTTATAACTATTTTTATAGCTTTGAGCTTCATTACAAATAGTTTACTAAGCGAATTTAGACTTGGCTAAATAGATGAAATACATTATGACTTCCTCATAGCATTAGCATTAGCTGATTTAAATATTACTTAGAGATTTAATTGAGACTCATCGTCTTTTCTTTTTAATTGATTGATTCACGGATCTTGCACATTACTGTGAACTGACGTCACAGTCGAGCTGAGCTCATTCGCAGTTGTGTGTCAGAGAAGTGGGCATTTGGAGCTTACCTTTTGTGGTTGTCGGCGTTAGACCACAACTGAAGGTCTTGCGCATTTGATGACCACGTTGGAACTCATCGTCCAGTGCAGGTTGAATTTGTTCATCCTCATCTGTCGTCGCATCCTTTTTGTGCGTCTTGCGTTTGCGGCTCAGTGGCAGGGTTTGTGTGCGTGCTGCATTTCGTTGCAAGTGCGACTGACCAATTGACAATGGATCGTCCTTATCCTGTTCATCCAGATAGTTATCCAGATCCATCAGATAATCCTCAATTTTATCCTCATCCGATGAGGATGATGTGTTGCCACATGACGACGATGAGTTGAAGTTTCCATTGAGCTGCGATGCCCCATGCACATCTAGTATGGCATCCAATTCATTTAGTACACTCAACGCCTCATCTGGCACCCCGGCTGCCTGTTTGATGGGCGTACTCAAGGGCGGCTCCTGACTGACGTCACAGAAGGCATTGTGTTCGTCGTCAGTGCATAGGGGCTGCATTTTAAAGCTTAACGGATGCTGCTGCAGCTGCTGATGCTTCTTGTTGGGTTGTTGATGGAATCCTTGCGGTGTCTGTTGTATCTCAATCAAATCCTCATCGCTTGGCTCGTCGTCGTAATAGTCACATGCCTGTTTCATCGATTCGCTGGACAAACTATGCGAGAGTCCATATCGCTCTGGTTCTCTTTGCAATTCTTGTTGTTGTCTCTGTTTTCGTTTCTCTTTCATTGATTTTGTTGTTGTTGCTGTCTCTGGCAAACTAGCATAGGCATTTGAATTGCGCTTGAATTCCCATTCCCGGCCCGCTATTTGCTCTTTACCGTTCATTCTGTTTGCATTGCCGCCCAGCTGTTAGTTAGGCAGTGTTGCAAAGAGACAGTAAGAAATCCTGCAATAATACAAACAGTAGCAGTGTTGGTCAGTGAACGATTATTGTGGCAGGTCAGGCATGCAATTGCAGCTAGAGATGCGCAAGATATGTGAGAACAGAGACAACTAACAGTGTAACTGATCTCTGGGAACAGTCAACAGTCTACTGCTGTTAAAACTAACAGAGCTCTCTTACTGCATGTAATTAACATAAAAGTCATAAAACTTTCTACTCAGATCGACGAATGTATAACAATAATTTAGCGACACTGTAAAATACCCACTAGTAATAACTTGCGGCAGGTCAGGCATGCAATTTCTGCTAGAGATGAGCAGCCCCAATACTGAAATACTGAATAAGCCTAATAATTAATATCAACAATTTGCATGCAAATAAATGCAAATGAATATGATGCACATAATTTGTTTATTTAACATGGAAAACCTTGACTAGAGTTTAAGTGACTTGTGATAAACATGCGGTAAGTCACAGGTAGAGCATGCTCAGCTCAAACTATACACTTGAACGCCCGATTGCCGCTATTTTACTCCTCCCGATGATAACCGGAGTGCAATCAAATGCAAACAAGCGCGTGCTCCCTGCTTAATGATAGGTTTGCACGTGAATGACTATCCAACAACAACAAAAAAAAGAGCAACAAAACAGCTGTCCAGGTTGTGTGTGACAGCCGTAAATAGCCAAAGAGCGAACGTAAAAAAATGAAATGAATAATAAATAAAAAGTAGAAGTAAAAATAATAAAACAGCGTAGCCAAGCGTGTTCATTCAACTGATCAGGTGAATGTACTTCCGTTAATATCTTTTTGTACAATTGAAATTGTTGATGTTGTTGTTGATGCTGATTGTTGATGAAAGGGAGTGGCAAAACCTACGGCATAAATACATCTGTATGTATGTATAATATTTATACATATGTATATGTATATACGTATGTATGTATGTATGTATTTGTGTGGCTCTGTCTGAGCGCGATCGTTGGCACGTTACCTCGATTAAAGCAAATGTCTTTTCTCGCAGCAGCAGCCGAGCCAAATACAAGAGTTTCAAGTCTGGTTTTCTTGTCGTTTTTAGTTTATTTTGCATACTATAACCGTGACCTTCTCAGCGCTTTTGTCGTCAGCCAGCAGCCAGTGTGGCCATAAAACCTGACAGCAATCTCAACTTTTATCACACACAAACCCAGTGAGAGGGGGCAAACTGTGTGTGCACTACCCCAGTTAGGCTAATAGAATCAGGCGGCCAGCTACATTATATATTAATTGTTCGACTCAAGAGGTCAAATTATTTAGCGAACGAATGCCATTGATCGCAAATTCACACAAAGATGCAACCCTGTCCCTGTCCGTGTCCCTGTCCATGCTCTTCCAAGATGGCTGTCCGGGTAAGCTACCGTTAAATTTCGCTCCCGTTTCGAACATGAATGCGAATGGCAAATGCGAGTAAAAGTAAACAAAGCAATAAGCAATTAGTGCTGCCACACGAAAATGTAAAACGGGGGGACCTGACCTTCAATGCGAAAAATGGTAAACACCCCAACTAGCTAAACCCGCAGCAGCAGCTGCAACTTGTTTTGATTTTGTTGCAAAAATGCCAAAGCCGCTTTCAGCTTACACTGAAATTGACATTCAGTTAAATAAAATAAAACTAGTTAATCGACGCGAGTTCAGACGCAACGATTAATCCACAGACAACACATACACCCATACACACACACACCCTTATACGGCCACAGACACATTCACACACGTACGCACGCAGCACAGCGTGAGAACATCCACACACAGAGAGAGAATAAAAAGAGAGCACACGTTTATTTGGATCATACTAACAGTGCTGACAAAATTTTTGAACGAAGAATACTCAAATTATATTAAAAAAAACCTGATTTTATGGAGTTATAGGTATTCAAAAAAGCTAGATAGCTAGAGAAATAATTGCCGCTGTTGGTCTTTGAAAAAAGCCAGATATTACTGCAAATCCGACCTGGCACCACTGATCATACTACTGATGCTGTGCAACAACAACCACAATGAGTGTTTTAGTCCATCTGTATTTGTTTGTATGTATGTGTGAGAGAAAAGGAGAGAGAGTAAAACGGCAACTAACTACAATAAAAGCGCCTATTATAATTGTGTTAAACAAAAACAGCTAAAAGAAAAATACAAAATGCATTCGCCGCACGTTTTGTGTGTGCAATTTCCTTTTAGTTGTTTTTGAATACAACAAAAAGGGAGAGGAGGAGAGCGCTAACTGGCTGCATGCATGTGTAATGCCTCTCTCTCTCTGTGTCTTTCCCAGTGCTGCCAACTCCGATTTTTTCGCTACGAATCTGGCATACGAAAGTATCAGATAGCGGGAATTTCTTAATGTTTTGTTTTTTAGAATGAACATAAAAAGGTCTGTAGCTAACTATGATCATTATGATTAATTTTATAGAAATATGATATACAATTTCTGGCTTATTTTTAGACTGTATGAGTTGGCAGCACTAGCAATTGGCACGAACAACAACAACAACAGCACAAAGTATTGCAGTTGCAATTAAGATCAATATTTAAGCAATGCGCCGGGTTTGCGGGCTGTGCCAATTGCTAAACAAATGAAAAACAAAAGAAAGCACACACAAACAGTCCGAACGCGGAATTTATTATTTATTTACATACACACACACACACACACACACACACAATATATTAACATATACATATATGTGTATGTATGTCTTCTACATAACGGGAACTGCTCCCCTGCTTCTGCGTTGTTGAAATACTTTTTACAAAACAAATCTACACGAGTGCTGCACACACACACACACAGGCACTGAGCGCGTCCCAATTGCACGAAATAACTGTTCTTATGGCAACCGAAAGGCACAACAACAGCAAGAATTAAAACTGCTGAGTTGATGATTTGTTTTTTTTTGCGGTTTTTGGGGGAATACCTTGGGGATTGGTCATAATAGCGACCGAGGGGGACTAGCGCCACCTGGCGAGGCACTTGTGTTTGACACCAAATAAAAATGAAATGAAACCAGACGACAAACTTTGGATCCTCATTTATTGAGCAAGAGATAGTTGTCTGTGTGTGAGCGTGCGTGCTGGGATGAGTGTTGTGTGTGTGTGTGTTTATTTCGAAATGAAACAATTTGAAGAAGATTTGTGCGGTAGCGTCAACTTACGAAACGTATTAAGAGTAACTGGCACTACCAATCACACACACACACACAAACATGCACACACTCATAAAATACATACGAATGCAAGGGGGAAGGGGAGCGCGTTGGCGTTGCTACTTCTTTTGCTTCTTCTTCTTCCTCTTGCCACACAATCACAATGTTGCACTCTAACTCTCACTCACTATCTCGCTCTCACGCTCGCACACTTAGTAGCAGCATTTAACATAATGCACACACGGTTACATACATACATATATGAATGCACATGTATGTGTAGATGTAATACTCACTAGCACACACACACACAGAGACACGTTATATTTGATATCTTGTATCTTGTTTTCTTCTAAATTTATCTGTTATTTGTGCCACAATTCTTGTGCGTTGTTACAACAAAAATATGCTCCACTTAATACCCGGCACGTACATAAGTATATAAACCACAACTTAAACTAAATAAACAGATTCTCGGGCAACATTTGAACAATTCATCTCAAGATCGACACGCGCAAGACACGTTCGCCACGCCAAGAGACAAGCGACTGACGATTTAAACAAACATATAACAACAATATAACAAAAAGAAAACTGTTTGCCGTACGATTCAAACTGTGACTGTTAGCACGAGAGCATTGCTTTTCAAACTGTACAACAACGTACTTATCGATAACTTTTATTTTATTGTTTTAACTTATGTTATTTCATTAAAAATGTTTGACTTATTGTTTACTTATATTAACATATTTAAGTAACTTTAAATTTCAGATATTTACTCTGAAAATTAACAAAAAACAAAATAGTCGATAAATCAGCTTAGGAACAATAACAGTTCCACAACCAGTTGGCAGCACTCAATAATATTAACAGTGCGCTCAAATGTTATAAAGCAGCTGTTTTTTTTCGATCTACCAAACGACTTTATATCAAAATAATGGAACTGGAGGGATCTGAACTGGGCACTAAGGAATACTGGGAAACCAGCTACACCCGAGAGATAAAAAACTATAAAAGTCACGGGGATGTTGGTGAAATCTGGTTCGACGAAGATTCCCAACAGCGCATTGTGGATTGGCTGTTAAAGCAGGAAGAAAACATGGACAAACAATCCGCACGTGTCCTGGATTTGGGCTGTGGCAATGGAATGTTTCTGGTGGCACTAGGCAACGAGGGTTTTGCCCAGCTAACCGGTTGCGATTACTCACCAAAAGCAATTGAACTGGCCGCAAGCATTGCAAAGGATCAATCCCTGAAGATCGCCTATACCGTAGCAGATCTGACTCAAAGCACGCCCCCCAACAATCGGCACTTATGACATAGTACACGACAAGGGCACCTACGATGCCATCAGTCTGTGCCCAGACAATCCCAAGGAGAAGCGCAACAATTATCTTGCCCAAGTGTCGCAATTGCTGAAGGACGAGCACAGCCTGTTCATTATCACATCCTGCAACTGGACAGAGGATGAGCTGCTGCTCAGTTTCGAGGAGCATTTTGTCAAGCATTGTTCCATACCCACGCCCACATTCAAGTTCGGGGGCAAAGTGGGCAACGTTGTCACCTCTGTAGTGTTTAAAAAGAAATGAAATAAATTTAAGATGATCGTTAGAAACAATTAAACAATTCATTCAATGTAGACATTTCCAATTATCAAAGTTCGTCCATTGACCTTTCCCCCGCCCCGAGAAGATTATGACTCACACTTGTCATTAATACTTGCAGCTTTGTTTATATAATGATAAAGAGAAGATACCCCGAAAGAAATGCCCGGTTTAAACATTAACATATCCATATATATTTATTTAGTATTCCAGTGATTTTGTGTTATCTATTTAATCGGCGACCTAACAACAAAATCAATAATAATAACAAGAAATGGACAGCTAAAGTGGCTTCGTCTCTGGCCGAAGTCCGAAGTATCCTTGCATGTGCGGTGTCGGTGTGTATAGTGTATATTCGAAACGTGTGCATGCATGAATCAAATGGGCATCAAGCAATCTCAGCTCATCTTTCGATATGTGTAAAACTTGTGATCGGCCTGTAAAATGAGTATAGTTTATCCTCTGCAAGGATACTTTGTGCATAACGGTAACAGTTAATAGGATATAATAAGGTATATAAGGTAGAAAATAGCTCACATAGTACATGGTAATTTACACATTACATTACATGACAGTTACGAGTCAGCTTACGAGTTTAGTTTTCGAGTAACATTCGAAGCGCGATTAACTATCAGTTAGTAAACGATAAACGATAACAGCTGATAGACACGCCCACCGACCTCACCCTCACCAGCTTACAGTTTGCGGGACAAGTACATAGTAGACAATGATAATAATAATAGTAATAGTAGCTATTATGATTATAATAATTATACTACGGGCTCTGCTTCATTGCTTCAGGATAGAAAAGTGCGCACAAATCCTTTGATGTCCGCACGGCACATGGGACAGTTGGCAACGCTGGGTGCGCATTGATTGCATGTGGCTGAAATTGAAATGGGGGTGAGTAAATACCCTGAAGTTGTCGAGATATATGGCATACTAACCTAGATGGCCACAGGGCAGGAATACTACTCCGACCTCTTCGTCCAGACACACCTTGCATAGACGTGCATCCTTTAGTAGGCGGTTCTCCTCCTCCAGCGACAGATCTCCCTTAGGACTCTGCACCTCAAATGGAGGAACTGCAGCAGCAGCAGCTGCCACTGTCGATTCACCTTTTATAGCTGCCTTGTTAGTTGCCGTTGTGGTTGTTGTTGTTGTCTTCGGCGGCTCTGTTGCCGCTGCTTTGCTAGTTGTCGCTGCGCATGCAGAGGGTAGAGCTGTAGCTGGTGTGTGCGGTTCGCGCACCTCCAGTGCTGCACCGGTGCCAGCATCATCAAATATCGCTTGCAACAGTTCGTCTAAAGTATCGAAGGCGCATCCCGAGCTGGACAGTTTGCGTACAATGGTATTGCGCACGGCACCCACATCGATGCCCAATGCGAGAGCTTCACAGGCCGGAGCAGCTGCCATGGCGCTGCCAATGGTTGTGGGCATCTCTGGCGCCGTGGCTGCTGTCGAGGATGTGGCAGCCGTTTCACGCACCTGTCGCACATAGTTGGGTCCCTTGGCGAGCAATACAAACTGGCATTTGGGTGACCATTTGGCATGCTCGTGCCAGGGCTCATCCTCCTTCTGCCAGGAGCGCAAACCGATATTGCAATGAAAGCAGCGCACCTGATCATCGATTTTCTGGTAATAGAGACCAGCCTGGGCCAATGGCTCAGCTGGCTGTATGTTCGCAATGGGCCAGTCGCTAAAGGTGCGCAGACGCGCCTCCATGCACGAGTATTTGGGACGCTTTGGCAACGTTGTCGGCTGTATGCCCAGCTCCTCCATATCCTTGCCAGTGAATTCGATCAGAGGACCCATCTGCACGCGCGGGCAGTTGGGAAAGAAGCGACGATGTTCATCGAAAGCATTGTCGTCCTTTTCCCACTTGGCAATCACACCGTTGCACCAGATGCACTTGACATGGTCCGACTGGTGCAGGTAGTAGAAGCCCGCTTTGGCCAATGCTTGTGGGGTTATATTCGGATTCTGTGTGAGAAGTAAACGTGTGAGTCTTGAAGGATAACATGACTACTCTCTTGAATACAAACAGGCCAGTTCTTGAATGTTTCCAGGCGATTCGCTTCGATCAGCAGGTCAGGACAGGGACATGGCTGTCCTGAGCCACAATCAACGACACTGTTGCCCTGACAATCATTGTTCCCGGTTGGCTCCGCTGGTACGTTCCCGCAATGATTGGGGGCCAGGACCATGGAGCAAATGGGTGAGCTGCGTCGATGTTTCTCCGCCACCTGGTCGCCGTAGTCCCAGTGATTGATGCGTATGTGACACCAGTTGCATTCAACCTCCAGCCATTGGCCAGTCGCAAAGAAACCATTTTTCACCAGATCCTCAACCTGAACGGGCGCATTTGTTGGCCACTCTGAAAACGTCGCATTTCGTTCGCTCTCGAATTCCAGTCGACGGTCAGTGCTCATGATTGGGTTAACAACAGTTCGTTGTGTGCACCTTTCTTAATTCTTTTGTCGCTGCTTTCACCTATGCAATGATGTAATTTGCTTAGTGCAGTTTAACAAAAGAACCAGAAAAACGAAAACGCAGCTGCAAAAAAATAAACTTATTGATTGCGAAAAGTGTGACCAGACTGTGCAAGCTCTATAATGTTTACATTGTACAATGAGCAGCTGTAGTAGCTATGTATTTGCGCAATGGAATCTAGCATTCCAATTAACAGAACTGTTGTTTGGTATTTTACAATTTTTTCAAAACATGGTCACACCTCACCACGCAACCAATCTCTTTTCGAAACATATTTGCACTATTACTTTTATTTTTTATTTTTATTAAAACCAATTCATATACTCTTCAACGTACTCATTTTATTGAAAGAATCACTTAGAAAGACTTGTTAAACCAAATAAAACATAACGCACACACAATGCGCTAATGTCAGCTGATTTATAGGTTGTATCGTCCGCCTTACTGGAAGTAGGTCCTTGGCTTTCTGTACGAGAACAGCTTCCTGTTGCCCTTGTGGTGGACACGTTGCACCAATGGGAACTTGATCTTAGAATCGTGGAACTGCTTGACGTGCACACGACGGGTCTTGGCGGCAGCGATAGACTCCACCTTGATGATTTGAATGGAGTGGGCACCGGGCACGATGACGAGCACCCATGTCACGGTAGCACTGTGTAACGGCACCACCGACCGTCAGGTCACGGTATTCGCGGTACATGTTGTGTGTGCCCGAACGGGAGTCGTAACGCAGCCAGATGCCAAAGTTCTTGATCTTGACTGGCGATGTCTCGTACACCTGCTTCAGGGAGACAATCTCGCCGGTGGTCTTCTTGAACTTCTTCAGCTGACGCAAGAAGTACCAGAAACGGGATTTGGCGACAATGTTGTCGGGAGCGAAGATGCGCATCTTGTATAGAGGCGTCTGTGGCTCCTTCTCGCTTGGCAACTTGCGGCCAACGACCTCGTACTCCTTTAACTGCAATTAACAATTTGTATTAGATTGATTTCGATATATAGTAAACAAATGCAAATGTGGGAAGCAAGCAGTCAGCACAAATGCGGACACAGGTGGAAAACAAGGCACACACAAACAACAAGCGCGTGGAGTAGATTGTTGTTGTTTTTAAAGGTTATGTCTGATCGCTTTTAACAATAATTTACTTAGTGTATACTTTGGTAAAACTAAAGCAATTGGTAACTGTTAAGCCAACGTTACAATTTATCCAAAGAACTTAATTTATGGAATCCACTTTGCCCCCTTTCTCAACAGATCAGTGGCGGCCTCATTGCTTGTGCTGAGGCTGTCAAAGCGCATTTTCGTGATTTTGACACAATTTTCGGAATATTCTTTACTGTCTTCGTTTGCACATATTGCACACAAGGTTCGACTGCTTGCTTTGCACATTTTTATCACATTTTGCACAGGTTTTTGTTGATTTTTTGTAAATACTAACCAATCCCTTGGCTCTCATGATGACGGCTCACGCGAAAAAGGAAACGGAAAGAGCTGTCAAATTGCAATTTACCACTGAACTCGAAATGCGCACCCAGAGTTGCTTTGAAACGATGGTTGGTAGCGTTGCTTTTGGACAGTCACCGCAGCATGCTGTTGTAGTGTTATCGACGCATTGTGCATCGCTAGGCTTCTGCGCGTGTTCAATGGCTGCGAACGTCGATAAAATTGCTAAAAATCTGCTTTTCACGCGTAGTTTTAATAACAATAACAGTCAAAACACAAACGATAAACAATACTGAAAGTGTGGGCAGTATTTTGCCAATGGCGCAAGCCTTCAATTTAATAAAAAAGTGAGCATAAAACCAAAATAGTGACCCAAAAGAAAAATGCAAAACGAGATGCGAGATGTGCAAAAAAAATTTTCATATATTCAGAATTTAAGCACTAAAAATAATTGTGTGTACTGACGAAATACGGATTATATTGTGAAATCAAATCTCGTATTTTCCAATATTATTACGCAGCCAAATGCGCAAAAATCGAAGAAAATAAACTAAAATTGTATAAGCGCTGCGACGACTGTCCGTCGGAGACGTCTGGCCCATCCACACACAGAAGGAATAGAATCGAGCGTGTGGGCAAGGGGCAAGTGGCAAGGGGTGTTGTTCTTGTTCAGTAAAAACGCGCGGCCGCCGCTCCGCTGGGCGCTCCATTGCCGTTTCTTGCTCAGTTGTGCAGCGAGCGTCCGTGCCGTCGGTTGTGTGTGTTGATTCCTCTCTCTCATTCTCTTCCTTTCTCACTGTGTAGTTGTTGTTTTGCGCGCGTAAATATTGCTGCGTGTCCGCCCCGGCAGCTGCCAAAGCGAGCAGGTAAGAGAGACACGACGCGTGCATAATTGTACGAGAATATCCTAGAATTGCAATTTCATATTCGTCAAATTTTCACTATATTTCATTTGCGATTTTGTCATCGAATATTTTTAAAAAGTAAATAGCTTATTTATTTATAGACAATAGACTCTTTGCTTTTTGCTCTTCCTCCCCTGCTCCATCACACTATATTTTGCGCAATTTATTTTGGTTGTTCAGTTATCACCTACTTTGCTTTGTGCGCAATTCGTTTGGCTTCAGGGCTGGCGAAACAGTGAACGAAGCAAAAATGATGATTTTGTTTATTTTTCTTGTTTTCTATTATCATCATTTCCTGTTTTTATCGCAAAAAAAAAAAAAAGAAATGTTATGACTTATATTCTATTTATTTGCAGAGCAAGCCAAGAATCGGTAAACACAACGTCGTTGTGCGGCATGCAAAGGTAATCAAAACAATCGATATATATATAATAACCGATAATGTAGAATAACGATTATTATTGTTTTTATTTCCATAGCAGCGCATAAATGCAAAAAAGATGATGGAAACATTGGAACAGCAACAAGCAAAGAGTACGCCTAACAGTGAGCCCCATGCGGGCAATACGGAAGCGCCGCCGTCTGCAAGTGGCGAGGATGACGACTACGATGATCACAACCATGCGTTCCAGCTGGAAGATGCGGAGAAAAACGGAAACGGAAGTCCACAATCGGATGAGGAGTTGAGAACCAAACCCATTACATCAGATAAGAATAACGGCCTAGAACTGGCGTTAGAGAATGGACGGTCCAAGGAAGATGCAGATACGAGCTCCATTCCTGAAGCATCTCCTGTTGCCATCAGTTCGACAGACTCTTGCGATACACCTACTATAAGCTGTGCGAAAATTGAAATGAAAACTACTGACGATGCTGAGGAGACATCCGAATCATATACAATGCCGTCCGATAGCCAAGAATCCACAGTTGACATAAAAACTAAAGGCAAAACGAATGAAGTCGATGTTGATGTTGATGCCGAGTCTTCCTCTTCTATTTCTTACCCTGCGACTGATGTTAAGCTTGTGGAGGATTATCTGTCAGATGATGATGAGGAGAGAATAGAAAGCATCAATGAAGTAACAGCTTCACAGGACGAGCAAGAGATCGACAAGGAGACGCCTTCGACAGACATTAAATTGGAAAGCAAAAGTCCTATGGTTGATACACTAAGAGACGATGATGAACTGCACTCCTCGCCTGCAATTACAATCTTTGATCGAAAGCTAACAGTAGAAAAAGAAATGCCTGAAGAAAACTCATCATCAGTGTTAAATGGCTCACAGAATGTAGATGATAGTCCTGCAAAGGTAGAAGTACGGAAGGAAACACATGTAACAGAGGTGGAAAGGATACCTTCGGTTATTAAGGTCGAGCAGCAAGGAATGGAAGAAGATGCCTCCTCACCTCTCTACAAAATCGAAGAAGAGCAAGGGGACACTTCATCATTAGCAGCTGCAGCGGAAGCAGAAGCAGAAGTGGATAGCGAAACATCTCCTGTCTATAAGATTGACGACTTTTCACCTGCCAGCATTCCAGATGATGAGGAATCCTTAGAACAAGAGGAGAACTTGCCAAAAGTTGAAGTCCAATCACCTGTGGAAGTCATTAAGATTGAATCCGATTCAGAGGATGACACAATGCAGTCGCAAGAGGACGAGCCGCAGGGACAGTTGCAGGTTGAGCCTGTGCATAAGCCTGAATACAGTGATAATTTCGAGGATATCAAATTGAAACTGACAGTGGAACCAACGCTCAAAGTAAAGATAAACGGTGCACACACAGCAATGTTGCTGCAGCAAAAGATTGATGAGCAGGAGCAGCAGCAGCAGCAGCACCTGCACCAGCGGGAAGAGCCGGAGCAGGTGCAGATGGATGTGGAGCAATCGGCTGAAGGAGATGAACTGTCTGTGATAGCAAGCAATGCGGAAAAGCAGCAGCAACAGCAGAAGGAGGAGAACGAGGAGGAACAGGAGCCAGAAGAAGATGATGAACACTTTAGAAGGAGGTCCAGCAGTAGCCGCAGTAGAAGCAGAAGCAGGAGCAGTCGCAGCAGTTCTGTCAGTTCCACCTCACAACAACTGGTGATCGATCATCCCGAAAGCGAGCACAATGCAAAGTTGCAGCAGGCACCTGAGGAGCCATTGCTGGCAAATGTGGAGAGGGAGAACGAGCAGCAAAAGTTGCAGGCATCAAAGCGCAGGCGCACCGGCAGCAACAGCAGCAGTGGCAATCATAATGAGCGCAAGCAAAAGCGCATGGATGAGGAGGAGGAGGAGACAACAGCGACGACGACAACAACGACAACAACGGAGCCACCAGTAACAGAACAGAACTCGGCATCCTCCTTGCTACTCCAGCGGTTACAGGCGCCAGCTCCCAACATTAGCGAGACAACGAAACTGCTGAGCTGTTACAAGTGCAATGCCAACAATTTTGAGAACTTGCAACAGCTCAATGCACACTACCAACTATGTGGACAGCCGGTGGAGAAGGAAGCATCTGCTCCTGTTGCTGCCGCAGATGTTCCCCCTCCAACGCCGGCTGTTGCACCTGCTCCCATGCACAAGAAGGAGCGGTTCTTTCGCTGCGCTCGCTGCAGCACAGTGCATCAATGTTGGAACTTCTTTCTGCACATGCGCGAAGTGCATCAACGTTACATTTGTCTCTATTGTTCGCACGTGTTTGCTAGCGTTGAAAAGCTATCGCTGCACTTGGAGAACAAGCATGACATGGATCAGCGTCACTTCAACAACGTGGCAGATTGGCAAGCACTACAAACTCAGGAGGATCGGGTGCGATATCTCGTCTGTTGCAATTGCCAGGCGAGCTTCGAGCGCGGCTCACAATTCGATGATCACGATTGCGCTGAGCTAATGCAGCCCTGTGCTCTCTGTGGCCTGAAGGGATCACATGCCAATGGTTGTCGCAATGGCAGGACTACCAGTAATCGCAAGAAGGCAGCAGCGCGAAGAAAGAAAAGGACTGTGAAAAGCAAACAGCAGCAGCAGCAGCAGCAGCAGGAGGAGCAATTGGATCATACCAAGACGAACGAGTTGGAGCAGATGCCACATTGGCTTGAGGCAGAAGCGGCTAACCACAGTGGTGTGCAGACCGATCTGGCTCAGCCAGTGGCTTCGCATGAGAATAACAGTAAGTGGCGCCGATTGCTTACTCAACAGTAATCCTTACTCAATTTGTATTTCATTCTATTCATTACAGTTCCAGCGCCCCTAGTCGAAGATGCGCCACAACAGGATGTACTTCCCAAGCTCGTTGTACCTAAGATAATGTTGCGTGTGCCGAAAGAGTTTCAGAAATCTGTTGATGCAGCGCTCAGCAGCACCGACACTGAGGACGAGGAGCCGGACGAATTGCCGTCAGCAGCAGGAGATGCAATACTGGGCGAGAACAGTCCAGCCACGATTCTGACTGTGGACGCAGTGCAGCAACAGCAACAACAATTGCTGGCCATGTCGAATCTATCCGAGGACACAGAGACAGCCACCGAAACCACATCAACATTTCAGGAAGCAACAGGAGCCATGCCAACGAATGTGTCAATGGAACTGGATGAAAATGATGATTCGCCTACAGCAAAGTTAACGCGTGTGTTGGCCGAATTTGAGCGCACAAAGCAGGATATACAGCGCACTAGGGCACACATGATGGCCAAGAAGGAGCAGCAACAGCTGCAGCAAGATCAGCCGATAGATGATGAAGGAGTCGAACAGCAGCAGCAGCAGCAGCAGCAGCAGCAGCAGCAAGAAGCACCACAGCAGCAGACACAGCCACGCTGGTCACCTACGCCTCCGGCCTCACCGCATAATAATCACATTAATGAACTGACACATGTGCCAAAGGAGCAGGGTGAGCAACAGCAGCAGCAGCAGCAGCAGCAGGAGGGACGTAATATGCTGCCAGCGGCGGTGCTGCAACGACGCGATACACTGGGCAGTGAGTGCATGGATATTGACGAAAGTATCAATGAGGAACAATCACAGAAACTGCCGGACAACCAGAGCAACCTCTAGATGAACTCCTTGAGCAGCAGCCACGAGAACAGTTAATGCAGCATATGCAGCCTGAAGAGCAGTCGCAGGAACAGGAACAAGAACAGGAGGAACTGCCGCCACCCATTCCAGCGGATGGCATTGTTGTAGCCGGTGCAGATACGCATACACTAGATCTGCAGCTGGATCGACCGCTTGACAAATTCGAAATGGTTGACTTTGTGCGCGTCTGCCTGAAGACCGTTTATCCCTTTTGTCTGTACTGCAACCATGCGAGGCGCATTGCTGTGAATGCTCAGAAACTGGTGCTCCATCTGATTGGGCAGCATCGTTTCACTGCCACCGTGGACAGCATAACAGCTGAAGAGTTGCATGCCGAGACAATTGTGGCAAGGCTGAAGAGTTATTTGCCTGCTCTCGAGGATCACTACTTGAATGCGGTTAGCGTGTGCAGCGTGGACAATGGACGCTTTGTGGAGCCATTCAATGAACGTATCTACGAGTGCTTTCAGTGTCGCTATGTGACGGCTACGCACAAGGAACTGTACACGCACAATCGTCGGCTGCACATCAAGACGAACATCACGTGTTGCATGTGTCGCCTGAACTTCTTTAGCTACAGCGAACTCTTGTGCCACATTTGTCCGGGTCATGCGGCATGCAATGTGTTCGATGTAAAGTTCCGTTGCTGTCTATGCGAGACGGCGCCATTGCCCTCAGCATTCCGGCTTATGGTGCACATGCGGAAGCAGCACCAGACTTGTGATATTTGCCTAGAGGATTGCCACACGCAGGCAAAGCTCTCGGCTCACGTGTGGAAGCACAAATTGCTGCATCTCTGCTATCGCTGTGGCATTGCGTACCGCAACAAGCAGGACATATCGAAGCATCTGTTCTGGAAGCACGGCACGGAGAGTGCCAGTTGCAAGCGTTGCCTGCAGAAGCGTTGGCGTCATGTCTACCATTTCTGTGTGCCCGCGGCGCAGTTCCCCTGCGATCAGTGCCAATTCATATTCAGCAAAGCCATCTACCTCGAGGTTCACAAGCGGCAGCATGCTGGTGATTTCCGCTACGCCTGCACGGAGGACGGCTGTGAGGAGAAGTTTGTCTCGCGTAAAATGTTGCTCAAGCATGCGACAGTGCATGAGCAGAGCCGGGAGACGCCGCCCAGTGAGGAACAGAGCCAGGATAATAGTCAACAGCAGAGCGAATTGGATGATAAACATCATCAAGAACATCAGGAACAGCAGCAGCAAAACAGTTGGAGGAGCAACAACAGCAGCCAGAGGAGCAGTCCAAGTCTGATGACCAACAGAATGAATCCAAGCAAGAGGCAACTGGCGCAGCAGCAGCTGTTGATGCAGCTGTCGAGCAGCCCAAGACGGAGACAGCAGCGGGCATCGAGCAATCGTCACGCAAGCGACGCAAGAAGAACAAACGGAATAAGGCATCGCTGGAGGATTTGAATTTGATAGCGCCAAACCTGTCCGAGTCTGATAGCAGCGATGATAGTGATTCGGATGCGGGACGTAGCACGGGAACAGCTTACCAGCCACAGCCACAGGAGACACTAACGCTGCCCATGCGCGCTGTTGTCGATGATCTGGATATGCCGCGAGTGATGTTGTCGCCCGCATCTGAGAGTGATAACGAAAGCGAGACTGCAGAAAAGGAAGATGGGGAAAAGCGTCAAAATGAAGAGCAGATTAAGTCGGAGGCAAAAGAAGAAAAGAAGGAGGTCCACGGGAAAGGCAGAAAGGGCGCACAACAACATGAACTGAAGCAGGAAAATCAAGTGGAAGATGAGCAAAAGCTTAAGCTGGAAACGAATGCAGAGTCGGAATCTGTGCCAGACATATGGAAGAACTTGTTGCAGAATCAGCCAGCGGAGATTGCCAAAACGGAGAAGGAGACTAATGTGGTCAGTGCTGTGACAGACATTGAGCCCACAGAGGAGCAACTGCGTCCAAATAAACTGCATGTGGCCTACTCTGATCATGACTATTGCAAGTTGCAACAGACACCACCACCCACGCCAAAGGTTTCGCCCAAGAAGTCTTCCCTTGGCACGCCGAACAAGGCAAGGCGTGCGGGAAATGCGTCCAGCGACAGCGAAAGCTCCAGCAGTTCCAGCAGCTCAGACTCTGATAGCTCGAGCTGCTCATGCGGCTCCAATTGCAGCTGCAGTTCCAGTGGCAGTAGCTCCAGCGATGATGATTCCGATGATGAATCTCCAAAGAAACAGGCTGAAGTGCCAGAGAGTACGCTCAGTTACAACAATGAGGAGGATGTTAATGTGACCGCTGTCAATGTGGAGGAAGAGGAGACGCCACGTGCATCGACGCCCTCGCCACAGGCTCCGCTTTACAATGAATCCGACTTTGATACAGCTATATCCGACACGGATGAGGAATTCTATGATGCACATCCTCAGAAAATGGCCAGTGAATTGTTGGCACAGAAGCGTCTCGCATTGCTGCAGGCGCACACACAGGAACGACCACCAGGTGCGCCGCCGGGTAACTCCAGCTATGACATTGTGGAGAACAGTCGCCCCTCAACGCCCTCGTTGCCCGAGGAAGCAGCTGCATTTGCCGACAAGCGGGAACGTTTGGGTAAGAACAAGAAGAAGAAACGTGAACGCAAATCCACCTGCAAGTCGGCAAGTCAAGCCAAACTGTTGCTGCCAACTGCAACTAATGATGAGCAGCCACAAATGGTGCTACCACCACCACCACAACAGCAGCAGCAGCAGTTGCAGCTCCAACAGCAGCAGCAGCACCAGTTGCAGATCCAACTGCTGCAGCAGTTGCAGCTCCAACAGCAGCAGCTGCAGTTGCAGCACAACAGCAGCAGCAGCCCAGCAGCAGCAACAGATACTGCTGCCTCAGCCCATGTTAGCCGAGTTACCTCTGGCACCACACTTGCCGTATATTGATGCACCGGTGGTGCCACAACTGCAGCAGATGCCCGAATCATTGTTTACCCCACTCACGCATCGTCCACACTGGCCGCCCCGCATGAGCGAGGGCAGCAGCTGCTCGGATGCCGATGGCCAGTTGAAGCGCTCGAAGCGCACAAGGCGTCCCAACAAATTCTATGGCTATACCAGTGACGATGAGAATATGAGCAGTGTGCTGGCACCGCCACTGCAGGTGGGCATGCAGTTGATTAAGCCACAGCCACCGCCTCAGCTGACCTGGGCAAAGGAGGATCTGCCAACGCCGCCAAAGCATCAGCGGAGCAACCAACAGTCTCATTCGCATTCGCAGCACTCGCATTCGCATCAGCATCAGCATTCGCACAGTCATCTGCACAGCAATGGCAGCAGCTCACGCAAGCGTAACAAACGGACTCCGCTGAGCGGAGCTGCTGGCACCGCCAGCACCAGTGCCAAGCGTTCCGCCAAGCGTGCCAAGCCGCAGACGCCGATGGAGCCGAAGCAAAAACCATTGGAACCGAAGCAACAACAATTGCCGCCAATCCCGACGCTCAAGATACGCCCCGCTCTGTTGATGGCGGCCAGCGACAGCAGTGACAGCAGTTCGACAGATGATGAGAATGCCGATATTAATGTAACGACACTGACAGCTGCGTATGCAGGTGCAGCAGGTGGTGGAACAGCAGCAGCGGCGGCAACAGCAGCGACTTCAACTCATCGTCATCCACCCCCGGCAACAATGACAGTTCCAGTCTCAGCAGCAGCAGCAGCAGTAATGCAACCAGCGCCGCCACCACCGCTGCCACCGCCACCTGCAACGACTGCATTCAATCAACCCATTCCGCCAGCTCTGCTCCCCAATCCGGACTTTGCCACCCTGCAGTACTTCAAGGCGAACAACATACGGTATCCGATCAGGCCGCCCGCAGGTGCCCGTCTGGCGCGAGAGGGTGAATCCGTGTACTGCTATTGCCGCTGTCCCTACGACGAGGTATCCGAGATGATCGCCTGCGATGGCGACAATTGTCTCATCGAGTGGTTCCACTTTGAGTGTGTCGGCATCATGGTGGCGCCGCAGGGCAAATGGTTCTGCGCCGAGTGCCGGCCCAAGTACTCTGAGGGACTGTATCCAGGCCAATTGAAGCCCAAGTGAACATCAATATTCACACTTTGTATAGTTGTAGTTGTATAGCCCCCCCCTTAAGTTTAAGCTCTATAAATGACATCCTAAACTAAACTAATTATTAACTCCTCCAATAGAAGAACCCCACAACAGAATGGATTACGCTTATTAAAGTTAAAAACAAATGATTAAAAAAAAAAACAAAAAAAATATTCGATTGATCAACAACAAAACAAAAAAAAAAAAAAAAAAAAGAAATTCTATAAATACGAAGAAAAGAAAAAGAAAGGATATTAAGTGTAGAGAATAAAAAACTAATGTGGAGAATTTGATATGATCCCAAGTGCTGGCTCAAAAAAGCGACCCGGCAACTTGGAGAACAGCATAAATTAAGCTAATCTTAAATAAAAATATATATATATCTATATATATCTACAATTACAATATATGGTATATTTGGAAAGTATATAAAAACAAAACTAAACTATATATATTTTTTGTAAATACGTGAGAGTTGCATATGTATATCGATCGTCTATATACACCAAACATATGTATACATTTGTACAATACTTAGTTCTGTCAAGATCTATATAAGTATAAAGGTTTAGACTTAACTCCTCTACCCCAGCATCAGTAGCTCTACGATAACTCTATAATTAATAATAATACACCTTAATGACTATCTTTAGCAATAGCTGATAAAAAGAAAACAACAATTCGAAAGAAACGAATCAACAACAAACGAACATGAAACGGCAATATCAATATTGCGGTCTTGAGATGCGACAAAATAAACATTCAATAAGTGAACCGATAATGCAAGAACTGTCTTCTCACTTGGGTTTTGCAATCTATGGAATATATATACATATACAGATTTAATAGCTTTCAGGGGATCAAATCGGAATATTTGGTGGGATTGTAGAGATGTCATCTATTTTGAGCATTAGCAGGTGAAACGATCACTGCTGACAAGTATTGTCAGCAATTGATCGCAAAGTAGTCCTTTTCCATCATGATAACGCCAGGCCACATGATTCAGAACTAACCCTGGCCAAACTGAAGGAGATTCATTGGAAAATCATGCTGCATCCTCCATATTCACAGTACATTGCACCTTATGCTTATCATTTTTTTAGATTGCTGCAGAAAAATTTGAATGGAAAACAATTTCATATTTCTTTACTTTCATTATAATCTTCATAGATTTATACGGATATTTTCTAGGCAAAAAAGGATGCAAAATATGAAGAATAGAGATATTTTTAAACAAATAATGTATGTCTTTTGGAAGAATAATATGATATATTGTATATACAATACAATATATTATAATATTATCTGTCTTTCTCTCTACTTGTTACCTCATGCGAAGATTGTAAACTATTCCCATTAATATGCTAAAAGAATTCGAAAATATGATAAACCGCATGTAAACCCATTTCTCGAATCATTCCCATTTGCCGTGATTATGCTAAGGTAAATGCAAATAAGGCACGACAATATTATTAATGTTGCGTTTGTAGTGGATGAACACGAACCTGTGCCCGCGTTCGTACCTGTGCCTGTGCTTGTGCCAGGGTCAGTGTGGGGTCATCACGCGCAGGGAAGAATGTCAGCAGGAAAACGGGAACCGAAGAGGGGTGCAACAAGACGAAATGTACGAGGGGGATCGGGATAGGGCGGGTTTGTTTACCAAACAGCGCGTTGATTTAATTGCCAGTTGGATGGGTTAGGTGGATGGCAGGACATGTAACGAGTGGCGAGTAGCGAAGCAACAACCACAACAAAACCCTGGCGAGGCACTCGGCTACTGACCACCTCGATTCGGCTTCACTCGGGCAACGTCGTGCTCGGCGTGCGTGTGCACAAATTACCATAAATCTGAGTGGGAACAGACGATATATATTTGTAGTACAAAAGGTGCCTGCGGTGAACTTGAAGTGTTCAGTTTGTGTTGAGTTGATGTCGTGCTCGGTCAACTTGGTTGGTGTCGTCCGTGTTTTGGGAATATATTTCAATTGAAGCATTGTGTTTAGTGTGTGTGACACCAGTTTGTCTCACCCACCCCTCGCCCCCGTCGTTTGTGTTGTGCGGGCCATGTGGCAGCGTCAGTTTAGAACACTTCGAGTATATCTAATCTGGTGCTGCAATGGTGCGTCGCGCCTCGAGCACGCCGCATCTGAACAATAGCGGAGCAAGTAGCGCCGATAGTGTTACCAATCGTGGACGCGCGGGTGCTCCAGTGCGTGCTGGTGCTGGCAAACGTGCCACAGGCAGCAGTGGAAGCGGCAGTGGCGGTAAGGCAGCGACCCCGCGTCAGAGCTCTGGCAGCAGTGGCAGCTCTCGTGTGCCACGCTCGCGCAGCTTGACCAACGGCATGCGGCGCCTTAGTCCACAAAAAGGCGGCAGCAGCGGAGGAGCCGGCGGCACTGGGAGGAACCTCACGCAATACGCCGTACTTTCTGCGTTCCCGGGAAAATGAGTGAGTGTCTCAGTGTGTGTGTGGGTGTGTGTTTGTGAGGGGGAAGGCACGAGGCAAGGGAAAGAACTGTGCAAAGCTTCCCACTGTAATCAATAGTTTAAACCATTCACGCATTGTAGCACGACAGAAATTGGCTTTGTGTGATAAAGAAATTAGAAGCAGATATAGAAAATTCATAAACAATGCATGCTAAATACAGCCATGGGAACAGTTATAGGAACACTTGCATCAGTCATTTTCAAACTACAATTGCACTGCAATTTGTATATTAAATTGCATTAAAACTACCTATACTACCAATTGAACTATTACTTTGCGTTATCTATTATTTCAAGGCTCTACGGATCAATTAAAGTGTTGAAACTACTCAGTATCTTGTTTCGTTTTCTTTCTTTCAATTTTCATTATTCTTAGTCCCTATTTTATTTATTTGTATACCCTTCAGACATTGAAAATGGTTAAATGAAGGGTAACTTAATTGTGATGTATGTCTGGCAGATCTCATAAAAAATATATATATGCTATAAATTAAGTAGCCGTGTCGATTGAGCCATGTACGTCCGTCTGTCAGTCTTTATATCTATCTGAACACACTATTTGCATTTTAAGAGTTAGAGTCACCAAATTTTGTATGCAGGTTCCTGTATATCAACAGTTAATCCAGTTTATATTAAATTTTGGACGCCACGCTCACCACTCCTGAAAATCAATAATAATATGTTTCAATTCGATTTGTAGGCAACATATAAAAGATACAAACTTCTGACTTCAACATATACTTAGCTGATTTAAATGTCTATCTCTGCTAATTTAATTAATTGGCCAATGAACAGCAAAGTATTGAAGCTTTGTATTGTTTGCAAATTTTTAAAAGTTTTTATAAATGGAATCCGACTGTAGCTGTTTTCTGGTGTTAATTTTGTTTCTAACAATTTCCATTTGTCAGTCTCTACTTTCATTTATTTTTGGATGTTGATCAAATTCACATAAAATGCACAAGGAACCCCTTGGGAAAATAGAGAAAATAGAAACAAATATTTCTACTATAAGAAATGAACATAAAATGCGCCATTTGACGTTTGTCTAGGCATGATAGGCCTGAAAAGTAGCCCAGTTATTAATTTGCATCAATCCCTTTGCCAGCCAGTCCGACAGACAGTGCGGTGGAAATACTTAATAGCCCAAATAGGTCGGTGGGGAAGGTGGCTGAGTTAGGGTAAAAAAAAAGAACCCTAGAGTTAGACGAGGCATACATCGTAATGACCACGCACAATACACTGAGAGACGGGCAATCAAGTGGACAGTTGGACAGACAGTTAGACAGACTGACGGCGGGATTCGTGTTGGGCATTGAGTTTCTTTCGATTGCTCGTGTTTAATATATTTAAACAATTAGTGAAGCTTTCTCACTCTCTCTCTCCCTCTCGACCTTTTGGTACTTCTCTCTGACGGGGTCTGAGGTTGAGGTACAACGAGCACGACACAAATCGATTTTGCAATTAAAGCGTATTGAAGTCCGTCTATGTTCTGAAAGTGAGAGTGACATATTTATGCTTTCTGCTATTGTTATTACACTATCTAGTTCTCTGTTTTTATTACCCTGGACAGGGATAGTGATAGTGACAAGGCGCCTTAAGGTTAAGAACCTGTCAGCTTCAGGGGTTTGGTTAGTTGAGGAGTTCAACTTGTAGTGAAAGTGTCAGAAATGGTATTGATTGAAGAGCAGGACATATACGACTACAACTTTCAATTTGCGCTAGTTTAGTAGATGTCAGTAACTGGTAAACACGAGAACTGTGGCAAAGAGCATTTCCGGTAAGTAACTACTTTATTATATATTAACATATATTCTAAGTATTCTCTACTGAAGTAAAGGGAATTATATTGCTGGCTTCTTTCATTCAATTGTATTTGAATTTCTTATCTAGACATTTATCATTCCATTAAAATAGACTTATCAAAAGTAAACCAAATAATGAATGAATCATTCATGCTTTGGACATTGACATATAGTAGGTCCCGCGCATTGTACTCTATAAGTGAGTCAACTATTTGCGCATCAGCGATTCCGTTTTCAGACTACGTACACATTGTGGACATGTTTATTCTGTTGTTGACCAAACCATAAAATATAACGAGCTCTGTTTGGAACAACAAGTTGAGGCAACAGCAATTAAAACTGGGGGCCAGAGGGACAACTCTCACTTTTATAATGGGTGGTTTTACCTATAGTCCTCTCTATATATACTATATATTGTATATATATATAGTACCGTTTCTGTATAGGGACAACCTATTCCCGCTAATAACCATCTCGTGTTAAGGCAACGAAATGTCAATTTTGATTATCTGCGCTATATAATTATGACCTAACCTCGTGGCGGGACTTCTGAAAAATCCATATTGTATACCCTGTATTGGAATGCGTGTATGAATTTTAAAAATTAAATAGCTCACCATACATTTTCCTTTCAAACTGTGAAAACAAATGGATCTAGACAGAGACAGCGATATATGGCAATCAATATATTAATCGGACAACTATTAACAGATACATTAATCACAAAATATTTACATGCGCGTACTATAATAATTATGACGCCTATAATTACGCCTAACTTTTGTGGGGGGTACCGATTGTAAGTTCTATATAGTGATCCATTAAATTAACAAACGACATTGGTGTGAATCGTGTTCTGTTCGAAACTGTGGGGTACGTGCTGATGTATGTACCATATATAATTCCGGCCCTAATGACCTTACCAGCAACTCAAGCTCCCGAATCCCAAGTTGTCTTCCCCATTCCCACAGCTGTCACTAAGACAAAGCCCATCAAGTTGAGCGCTCTTTTATTGTGGTATAATTATAGTCGTGCTACAGATATCGTATAATGCAGCGTAATGATATATATATGCTCTACTCACGATAAAAGTCTAATTCAATTGCAAGATAAAATATGCATTTACCCATTCTACTGTTTTATATAGAAGATAAGTAATGTTAGTATATTAACTAATTTATTTGCTAGATAAATATGCCTAGGCTAAAATTAGACCTACTTGTATAGACAACTAGTACATTTCGTTAGTTTATATAGCAGACTGTACCTGATTTACCATTAATCCATTAAGCAAACAAACTTTTATCATTAACCCAGACTACTTTGAACCCTCTTTGGTTGCATTAGGGCGCCATAAACTCCTCAAGTGCCGCCTTCATTAGACCCCAAGAATAGAGTAGGGCTTTTAAGCCACTTGGCTTATTAACTATTTAGCATCAATTTCAGCCCAAGTCGAGTTGATTGAACTTGCCTCTCTGGGCAGGCTAGAAACTGTAGCACCTCCTCTAGAAATATTGACGTAGTGCAAACAAAACGCGACTCGTGACCGAACTTCGATTGCCTTATTAATATATTTACCGCGCAATACATATATAGTCTTCAACGAGTGCATGAGGAAAAGAGATAGTAATAGTTTTTGGTCATTATTCCATTAATTTTTTACAAGTCATTTAGTTGTGAAAATGTCAAATGTCAGCGTAGAAATCGTTGATTTACCTGCATACCAAGTGGGAACTCATTGATTTCCCTAGGCTGCTTGTTTGTTTTATTGCCTATGTGAATATTTACTCTCAATTTGGGTTTTTTTTTATATGTAAATTTACCAATTGTGTTTCTCTATATATGTTCCATATAAAAAATGATTTCATAAATTCTTGAAATTCCCTAACTAATCAAATTAAAGTGTGACACGGAACCTCGTATTATAATTTAGTCGAAAATTGCGACGTAAGACCCAAAAGGGAAAGCCCAAAAACAAAAGCCCTGCCTGCCTTTTCCACCACACTGCCTTAACCTTGACTATTTATAGGTTCGCACAATCAGAGCGACCTCATCAAGTTCAAGGGAAATGGAACAAGTGATTTTTGCATTTGCCACAACAAACCAAAAATTCATATAACTAATACGAAATACATTGAAGATTACATTTTAGCATTTGTTTGTAACGACGACAATATACTACGTATTATGAAAGGGGAAGGATATTTTGTTTAATTGGTTAATAAATCAGAGTAAATATGAAAACGCCATATACATATATATTATAGAATATAATAAAAAAAGAAAATTATAAAAAATTAAATAATAATAAATAAGTTTAATCCTACTAATTTATTAACTTATTTACATTAATAAATCCAATTGGTTTAGAAAAATGTATAAAATGATGTAGATAATTAGTTGTGAGTATTTTACTATATTTTGATTTATTTCAAGAAATCTTAGAACTCTTAATAGTCAAACATCCATCTTGATTTTATGAATTTCATTCAAAATTCTTAGACCTAACACACTATGCATTAAACCCTTTCCCTTCCTTCTTTCCCTGCCTTTTCCCTTAACCTTGCCCAACCTATTTAGTCAGAACTACAATCGATTTGCTTAATATGCTTTTTATATGCACATAACTGTGTTTTGTTTACTGCTTTTCATTTAACCAGAATTGGAAGTGCAGATACATTGGAAATTGTGGCCTCCAAGTCGACGGGTACGGGCAGTGAGGAGCCGTCAACGCCAGAGGATAACATTAATGTCGTGGTGCGGGTGCGTCCACTCAACGAGAAAGAGAAACGGGAACGACATGGTCCAACGCTGCAGTTTCCTGGCAATGGACAAGTTATTGTAAGGCAACAGGAAACGGTTTTTTTGAGTAAATACCTTAGATCTATTTCTTTGCTGTTTTTGTTAGATTGAGGGCACCGACATGGGCATGAAGCGTTCACACAATCGGGACAGCGTGCGTGTCTTTACCTACAATGTGGTCTTCGAGCCGGGAGCCACGCAGGAGGACATCCTCGATTACTCGGGCATCAAGCGCATTATCGAGATGGGCATCGAGGGTTTTAGCTGTACGGCCTTTTGCTATGGACAGACAGGATCCGGCAAGACGCATACGCTGACAGGACCTCCCGACTTGGTATGGCATATGGCAAATGAAATGTGCAAATGATTAAATTCCTTCCTTTTCTCTATAGTTTGTGGGCAAACCCAATCCAAAAGATCCGCGCCATGGCCTCATCTTCCGCTCGTTTGTGTACCTCTTCCAGTTGATTAAGAATCGCAAGGATGTTAACTATGTGCTCAAGGCCTCCTTCATGGAGATCTACAATGAACGTGTGAGTTAGAAACCTATGCATATATAAGCATAAATATCTATAAGTACGACAATCGTATCTTTATCGTATTTCATATTCGATAAATGTCATATGCAATTCGACCTAAATATGTGGGACACACTTTGTATGCCATTATCTCCGATCTTCGTAATGCAATTGCACTTTATTTAATGTTCGCTGTAAATTGTATTGCAATTATTGAGATTGATTTGGATGGCAACCTTTGCAAATACAATTAAGTTGGCCATGCATTGCATTGACCTCTATTTAATGGGGGTCAATAAGGTAAACCTTCATTGCCTGTTCCTTACCTCGTTAGTTGTCGCAGTGCGTGAAATTTGCCTGCATTTTGCGTGGCATTTTAGATGATTTGTTTGCCTACTCCGCCTTCCGCACCTTCCACTTTCCCTTCCCCTCTCGTAGGGACTACTTTAATTTCATTATTGGTTTTGTAAATTGAATTGCATTTTATATGAATTGCACGGCAGGTAATCGATTTGCTCAATCCGGGAAGCGCTCGCAAGCCGCTGGCAGTACGTTGGTCCAAGAAATCGGGTGGTTTCTTTGTGGAGAATCTCTTTACTGTCGACTGCGAGGAACTGGATGACCTACTGGCTGTGCTGGAGGAGGGTAAGTTGAAGGGAGACTTTAATTTGTATGCCTTCTAGTTGACTTTGTCCTCTCACCCGACAGGCATGAGGAATCGCGCCGTCGGCTCACACGCGATGAACGATCACTCGTCACGCTCGCATACCATTCTAACGGTGCACATACTCTCGGACCAGCAGACCGATGGCGGTGTCTTTCTCTCCAAGCACGGCAAGATCAATTTCGTCGATCTGGCTGGCAGTGAGCTGACCAAGAAGACAATGAGCGAGGGCAAAACCCTGGAGGAGGCGAACAACATCAACAAGAGCCTCATGGTGCTGGGCTACTGCATCTCCTCGCTGAGTGACAACAAGAAGCGCTCCGGGCATATTCCGTATCGTGATAGTCAGCTGACCAAGCTGCTGGCCGATAGTCTGGCGGGGAATGGCGTCACACTGATGATCGCCTGCGTCTCCCCGGCTCACTACAATCACGCCGAGACGCTGAACACGCTGAGGTATGCGTCGCGAGCGAAGCGTATTCGGACCAAGCCAGTCATTATGATGGATCCGCGTGAGGCGCTTATACTCAGCCTAAAGCGGGACATACACGCACTGCAGCTGGAGAACGAGCACCTGAAGGCGGCACTCAATCTGCATCATCAGGCCGTGCCGGCGGGCCAGGACGCGGCTGGCAATTTGCTGGAGCTGCAGCTGGAACGTGCCAGCAGCAGCAGTGGCGATGCAGTGGGCGTGGCTGCTCCTAAGGTGGATCTGGAGAGGCTGCCGGAACTGGATGGCGTCGAGTTGGCCGAGCTGGTGAAGCTTTACATGGCCGAGAACGAATCGTTGCGGCAGGAGAACAATCATCTGTTTACGGTGCGGGAGACGATACTAAGGGACCAGGAAATCGTGTGCAGAGAAAACGAAAGATTGCTCAAGAAACTGGAAGAGGTGAACAAGTAAGTAGCAGGACAGTTCCTTCAATCCTCGATCAATCAACACAGCGGCGCGACACTCAGGCTCATTGTTGTCTCATTTCTGACTCGTTCTAGATTGAATCCGAGCGAAGACAATGAGCCGAGTGTCGAGCCAGGGCCAGGGGCGGGAGTCTAATTACCCCCCAATTCATCATGTGTTTTTTTATCTTTATACAAATCATGTTTTCGATACGAATTTAGAGTGTGACTAGCAAATAAATAGTTAAGTTTGTTTCCTGTTCCATAACAATGTTTAGCGTCTGTGTACGTTCCCCCCTGATACCCGCCCGTCCGGCATTTTCGCCCACGAGCGGCAAGGAAACACCCGGCACTGAGATCTGGACGAATCCCGAGTTGCCGCTGGAGCAGCGCATGTCGGAGAATGCGAATAAACGTACGCACACGGCACAGAAGCGTATTGACCAACAGCGCATTGCCAAGAACATTCTGATAATGGCGAATGCCTTCAGGATGCCCAGCAATGCGCAGGAGCACGAAAAGGATCTGCTAATTACAAATAACAACAACAATGAATCCGTAACCCAGTCTGACTATCAGCCGGAGTAAGTACGCATAAATAACTAAAACAACAACATATTAATATACATTCAAACATTGCTTACAGCATGCTAACTTAATCAACATATATATAAATATGTATCCATAAAAATATATTTTTGAAAATATTAAAAACTGTTAAAGTGCAACTTAAATAAAGAACTGTTAAGAATTCAAAAGCATTTCAAATATATTTTTATCAGGTTGGCAGCACTGCGACAGCTGTTGAATAGTTATCGATAGCTGGAAACTTGACAAGTTGCGATAGCACTGTTGCGTCAAACGATATTGATTTTTCGGCGACTCAACAGCTCGAGTCAGTGCCCGCATTAAGCTCTTCAGGTATTTCAATTGGATATATAACTAGATTCATAGTTACCTTATCAGCCTCCATTATACAGCTAAACTATTATCAGTGGGAAGCAATCTCTATTGACGTTCACCATAGGTCTTGCCGAGACTGCCGTTCTGGATATCATGGCTGCTAATTTGCAACAGCAGCGCACCATCAACGAGCAATTGCGCCGCGAGGCGGGAATACCCCGCATCCAAGTCTCTGAGGCTTGTAATGCCATGATGAAGTACCGTACCATGTAGTACCATGGTACCGTACCATGTAGTACCATGATGAAGCCCGTGATTATGATGGATCCGCGTGAGGCGCTCATACTCAGTCTGAAGCGGGACATACACGCACTGCAGATGGAGAACGAGCACCTGAAGGCGGCACTAAATCTGCATCATCAGGCCGTGACGGCGGGCCAGGACGCGGCTGGCAATTTGCTGGAGCTGCAGCTGGAACGTGCCAGCAGCAGCAGTGGCGATGCAGTGGGCGTGGCTGCTCCTAAGGTGGATCTGGAGAGGCTGCCGGAACTGGATGGCGTCGAGTTGGCCGAGCTGGTGAAGCTTTACATGGCCGAGAACGAATCGTTGCGGCAGGAGAACAATCATCTGTTTACGGTGCGGGAGACGATACTAAGGGACCAGGAAATCGTGTGCAGAGAAAACGAAAGATTGCTCAAGAAACTGGAAGAGGTGAACAAGTAAGTAGCAGGACAGTTCCTTCAATCCTCGATCAATCAACACAGCGGCGCGACACTCAGGCTCATTGTTGTCTCATTTCTGACTCGTTCTAGATTGAATCCGAGCGAAGACAATGAGCCGAGTGTCGAGCCAGGGCCAGGGGCGGGAGTCTAATTACCCCCCAATTCATCATGTGTTTTTTTATCTTTATACAAATAATGTTTTCGATACGAATTTAGAGTGTGACTAGCAAATAAATAGTTAAGTTTGTTTCCTGTTCCATAACAATGTTTAGCGTCTGTGTACGTTCCCCCCTGATACCCGCCCGTCCGGCATTTTCGCCCACGAGCGGCAAGGAAACACCCGGCACTGAGATCTGGACGAATCCCGAGTTGCCGCTGGAGCAGCGCATGTCGGAGAATGCGAATAAACGTACGCACACGGCACAGAAGCGTATTGACCAACAGCGCATTGCCAAGAACATTCTGATAATGGCGAATGCCTTCAGGATGCCCAGCAATGCGCAGGAGCACGAAAAGGATCTGCTAATTACAAATAACAACAACAATGAATCCGTAACCCAGTCTGACTATCAGCCGGAGTAAGTACGCATAAATAACTAAAACAACAACATATTAATATACATTCAAACATTGCTTACAGCATGCTAACTTAATCAACATATATATAAATATGTATCCATAAAAATATATTTTTGAAAATATTAAAAACTGTTAAAGTGCAACTTAAATAAAGAACTGTTAAGAATTCAAAAGCATTTCAAATATATTTTTATCAGGTTGGCAGCACTGCGACAGCTGTTGAATAGTTATCGATAGCTGGAAACTTGACAAGTTGCGATAGCACTGTTGCGTCAAACGATATTGATTTTTCGGCGACTCAACAGCTCGAGTCAGTGCCCGCATTAAGCTCTTCAGGTATTTCAATTGGATATATAACTAGATTCATAGTTACCTTATCAGCCTCCATTATACAGCTAAACTATTATCAGTGGGAAGCAATCTCTATTGACGTTCACCATAGGTCTTGCCGAGACTGCCGTTCTGGATATCATGGCTGCTAATTTGCAACAGCAGCGCACCATCAACGAGCAATTGCGTCGCGAGGCGGGAATACCCCGCATCCAAGTCTCCGAGGCTTGTAATGTCATGATGAAGTACATGCTCGATCACGAATCGGATGACTGTCTGCTGAGTGGATTCACCAATCAGAAGGTGAATCCATTCCGTGAGAAGAACTCCTGCAGCATTCTATAAGCTCAATTTTTGATTAGGTACACAAGTTCCTAGCAATATTCATCATACATACATACAACACCAAACATACGTACATACATACAGATGTTATGTATACATACATAATTATTGTTTACACTTTGTCGGACTAGAAGAAATAATCTTTAAATGCATGCATGTGTGTATAACCTTTGATGTTTCTCGTAACTAGTATGCTCTGACCTCAATTATGTCTATAAACTGAACATATACATATTGTATACCACACATATTGTCGACAAATAGTTATGAAATGTGTGTGGCAAAAACTTAAACCGTCTAAACATACATATGTATACATACCATGTATTTTGCTAATCCTATAGCTCTCTTTTTGGAGATGTGGCCTAGACACGCATATAACATATTGACAATTTTCATTGCATATATGATCCCAACTAATTATGATTCCTATTGATATATTAAAACTTGTAGCTAATAAAAATTAATAGGTGTATGTAAAATTCTGTCTTTTTTCTGATGGTTTCAAGATGGCGAGGGAATAAATGGTTATTTCTTTATCATACGAAAGCAACAGTTAGTTAACTGTATTAGTACTGGAACAGGACTACCCCCTCGATTCTAGTTTTTTTTAAGTTCTACCACAGGACAAACAAAAACGGCGAACAGCGGGATATCTACTTTTTTTTCTGGTTGACCCCCGTTTAAGAATATTAAAGCTGTAAAAACATCGATGTTAACACCCATCGATAATTTTCGATATCGATCCAGCCAATGAGCCCACTTTCCAACTTAACGTGGCGCCCTCTGGTGGATTGTTTCTTAGTTTATACCACATGAACACATTCTTCATTGCTTAGTGGCAACACTGTGTGCACAGCTGAAGCCAATAGAGTTACCAGACATTTTGTGAATTTTGAAGAAAGTGCGCGCAAAGGAAGGATAATTTTATTAGTTAAAAGAAGGCTAATAAGGTATACGCTTTAGTGAGTGTGTGGTCATCATATTAGCTGTTGAATTTAAATTTATTTTATATTTGCAGTTATAACTATGATTAATTTGCTGAACAGCAATAGTAAAAGGAAAATTTGTTGTAATAGGATGTTTAATATTTGAATAAATGATGTTAGAACTAGAAAAAGGCGTAGTATAAAGCACACACACGCACACAGACACACACATGAGGGTGGCAGACCCTAAACTATTTCGGTTTCCAATAGTGCGCAGCTGCACCTCCCACGCCCACAACACACCGCCCATCGCCCACACACAGGTTTAACATCGTTCTAGATACTTCACTATGGACTAGCCGCAATTGCCGTGCACAGCCTCACAGCAGCAGCAGCAGCAGTGCGGCAGATCTGAGCAGCAGAGAGTGGAATGGCGAGCGAGAGAGAGCGCAGCACTGTCTGTGGCACACGGGAGAGCGAGCGCTGGGGCGCAGCGAAAACTTTTCTCTCCTGGAAGGAAGCTGCTGCTTCTGCTGCTGCAATGTCCTCGTTAGTAACAGAAAACTATTGACAGCAGGCAGGTCTAGGTGGAGAGGCTCTGCTCTGGCGCTGGCTCTGCTGTCTCTGTCTCTCTGTCTGCAATAACTAATATTAATTGTAGAGCCAACAAAATGGCGCATATTATTTTAACAAATAACGGTGCAAATGCCGTCAGCAACAACAACAACAACAACGGTTGCATCGAGGAGAACGAAAGTAAGTTGAAAATAAAGTCTAATTGAAAACATTTTCTTGCAACATCATAGTGTGAAAATCTTTGCATGTGTGTTAGTTTGCGTTTATGTGTGTGTGTGTGTATCTGTATCTGCTTAAGGCTGCGGCTATGATTGTGCGTCAGCGTCAGCGCTAGCATCCTTGCAGCTGCGGGCGGCAACTTAGCTGTGGGTGGCCGTGTGGGTGGTGGGTGGTCAGCCAAAAACTCCAAGAGAGCATTTCGCTCTCTCGCGCGCTTGACAGCTACAGAGCATGAGAGAGACGCTCTCTCACTCGCGCCAAATGTCAAAGGCCACGGCCTGCTGCTGCTGCAGCTGCTGCTACTGATTATCAACAGGTGTAAAAACAGTTTCCACTTGCTACTTTCAGCCTACCAAATCAGCGACGATGACTTGGATGACCTCGACGATGATTGCCTGCTGGAGGAGGCCGAACTGCCGGGTGGCGTTGCTGGGAATCTAGGACGCGGCCCGTACGAGCGTGCCTGGACGACGGAGGCAACACGTGCACTCATCCACATACGCGGCCCCATGGAGGGCAGCTTCACGGAGGGAAGGCAGAAGCGCACAGCCCTCTGGCTGCACTGCACTCGCCAATTGCAGCGTCTGGGCTTCCGCTACAGCGCCGCCAAGGTGCAGAAGAAGTGGCACAACATCCTCATCACGTACAACAAGAATCTCAACAAGAAATATGTCTCTGGCTATGTGCACTGGGAGTTCTTCGAGGAGATGTTCAAGTATTTGCAGGGCAAGAAGGCTGACTTTGACATGCAGCTGCAGCCGACAGTGCAAGCGGCGACGTCGACAGCGACGTCAACAGTGACGACGGCGACGGTGCAACCACAGCAGCAGCAGCAGCAGCTACAGCAGCAACAGTTGCAGCCACAACAACAACACCAACAGCAGTTGGTGTCGCAAACAGAGCTCTACCAGAAGAAACCAGCGACTCCGCAGGGTGGCGGACCCGATGGTGGACAACCCTTTATCACGCCCGTCGATCAGGTGCTTCTCCAGCCGCAGGTACAGCTGGACACCAAGTCGAACGACGAGTTCGATGAGGATAGTAACAGTCTGTCGGATGTGCGTCAGCCCAAGCTGGAGTACGATGCGGATCAGACGGCCAGCACGACACAGGAGCCAGCCAGCGATAGCAACCAAATGGCAACCATGGCACCCAGTGGCAAACTGTACGAGCAGATGCCGCCCGAGGATGCTGCTTGGTGGAAGGATTACTTTGAGCGCAAGTTGGATGTGGAGCGTGAGAAGATCGAACTGCAGCGCAATCTGCAGCGTGAGCAGGTTCAGATCCAGAAGATGTCGCTGGTGCAGCAGGAGCGCATCGAGCGGATGAAAATCGATGCCATCAATAGCCTCACGGCCACGCTGCAGAAAGCTCGTCGAGGCCAAGTGCCGGCGGGCCTAGGCGACAAGCGCCGAGAGAGCTCAGCTTTCTCTCATAAGTTCCCTCCAAATCCCTGTCCAAGTATTCCAAGCAGTATTCGTTCCCCCATTCCCTCCATTCCTCATTCGATATGTGTAATTAGTCTGTCTTTTGTGTAAATACAATTTAGGCCTCTATTCTAAAAGCAATATTGGACATCTTAAATTTATTTCGGGTATTACGGAACTATTTATGTATTAGGTTATTCGAAGTAAAGTTGGCAATATAGAAATTAAGTTTTGTGACCTCTAAATGTGTTTATTATTATATTTGAGACCTAATTCAGTATTAGAATTAAATATAGTTTAAAATCAAAGTTGATATATACTCCAGTCATATTTTCTAGTTCCTTTGAGTTTATATTTTATTAAATATGTATAAGGAGTTACAAGGATTCTGCACAATTATAACTTAGAACTTTGATAGGTTGTACACCGTAGTTAAATATTTTCTTAATCATTGAAATCTGCAGTTCTCTGTTCAAAATCTATCCTATAATCCATAATGTAGATAATGTGTAAAGAAGCTCGATCAAAGAAATTGATATACAATAATATATGGGCTACTTTATTGCCCTTAAATGTTCTATAATGTAATTCTTGGCTGTTGCTGTTTCTCACCCTGTAAACTGTAGAGACAGGGTCATAAGATATATTCAAATCTGCTAGAAATCTTCAATATATTCTCACTCAACGAATCAGGGTCACTCCAAAGCGATTACTAGGTATCTGTGAGTCGCGCTTTGCTTTTTACAGTTCCCAATTAACCTCCAGCATGCTGGCAATGGAGGTGCTGGTCATTTCTGGTTTCTGCAGGCCATAACTGAGCCGCCAGAGATCTGTGGAGAAGAGCAGACACTCGCCAGCTGCCAGACGCAGGCTGAGATTGGGACACAGTTGCGCATCGCAGGGTTCCTTGGGTTGCAAGCGGAACTCGTAGTGGCCGCTAAGCTGCTGTACAAAGATCAAGCCACTCAAATAGATCTCTAGCAGCGGACGACGTTGATTGTGTGCCATGAGCAGCCAGCTGGAGTAGAAGGGTTCCAGATGCACAGGATAGAAATAGGGACGACCCGCGTAGAGGCGCGATGCCTTGACGGATTTCTGTTTGCAGTTGCGGAACTGTAGATGCCAGGGCGACTCCCGTGAAATCCGTATCTTCTCTAGAGCCAACTCCAGATTGAAGAACTTACGCAGCATGAGATTGCTAGACACATCGCAGGGTTCGCTGCTCAGCGCTGTAGATGCCTTCTCCTCCATGCGGTCGAGAAGACTGTGAAGATCCACTTGCAGCTGGCAATCGGTGATGATGACGGGCAAACCACGCTCCAGATACTCCGCTTCCAGCATGGAGAAGGTCATATTCGAAGCAGTTGGAATGCTCTCTGACGAAGGGTAGGCAAAATGAAGATGGGGATAACCTCCTGCTCAATTTCTGCTGTACTTACCCAACGTCTCGCAAAGTGCACAATTCTCCCACTGCGTCTCGTGCTTGCCCAGCGGCCTGAACTGCTCTCGCTGCTCTCCTGCCGGCGGTGTCCTCTCGATCAGACATCTGTTGTTGTAGAGTGTCGTCCAATCCCAATAGGGTAGCAGCTGGATAAGCAGCAGTCGACCCAGTGCACTGGCTGTCCAGGCACAAGTATCGCAATAGTTCCACAACAGATACACCACAACGGCAGGAAAAACAACCCACAGTGTCCAACGAAGCGCACTCTGCAGATGCATCCGCCAGATTAGTGGTTTGCATATGATGTACATTTGCTCCTCGGTGTACTGCTGCTTACGGCAGTCCGCAAAGAACTCCTCCAACTGTTGTTCAAAGCTCGTCATCTGCTTGTCGTGTCCTGCTCGTCCAACTGCCATGAGGCGAATGAAGTAGGAAACTGCCAAGTATAGTACTCACCCGCTTGGCTCGCTCGATAAACCGTTTTTGCAAGCGAAACCTAATTTTCTGTTTCATTGGGCGCACAGACGTGCACTTCAGCGATAAGGAGTACAAAGGATACGCCTGTAAAGAGGATGGAGTGTAGGCAAAGAGAGGGGGAGGGAGAATGTAAAGCCAATTGATTTAAATTGTGTTTTAAAGGAAAAGAAATTGGATATACAGAGGAAAATTATATGGCATAGGTAATGTATTTAAAAACAATATAGAAAATACAATTGGAATTACTTCAAAGAGGTGAGCTAATCTTAGGTCTAGAGTTCGTTTTCTCGAGAAAGAACTAGAGCATGTTTCAATATAGAGTTCCTCTCTTCTGCCATCACCTTTTTTATTCTTATCTTATCTTATCCTTTCACGGCATATTATATAATCCCGTAGTTCACGACACTCCTGACTACTTTGCCAAATGGCCGCAGGACACTTGGACATTATCGTAGTGTGAACACAGAACTGGAGCAGCGATGCATCGGGCGAACACTCCCTAACTGGATACTTCTGCATGGGCAACTTCTCCAACTCCTTATAGATTTCAGCAGCACAATAATTGAAAGTTTCCAGAGCGATAGTTTGCATTTCGGTTCTGTTGCTATAGATAGTCCTAAAGTAATTCTTCAAGTTTTGCTGATCAAGTTTCCTATCCACATAGACTCCCAAAGTAATGAAAGCGCACGAAGTGAGCGCATGAAACATGTGGTAATTAAATCATTACAATATATCTATATATATTTTCAAATTTACCTGCACTGGTAGCGCTTTACAGATTTGCTTTATCTCCTCATTTAGTGGTTCCGCTTGCACACAACATTTAAAGGGCGTGGCTCTATTAAGGCGATAATTTAGAGGCTTACACGACTCAATAGTTTCCCTTCTACTCGTGCCCATTGTGATCTGCGATAAGGTGCACGAAATGTTGATATATGATATATATTTATTAACCAATAAAGTCGGAATATACAAACTCAAACTAGGCACAGATCGAGTAATAACACAATGCGACTCATTTTTGGATGCATATAGATAGACTTAATGAAACGTTATGAGATCGACACTAATTTGTTGGAGTTTTTTATACTTAAATTAACTGCAACAGAGAGATTGTTTCGGAAATTAATAGTATAAGAATCTACACTGAATTTTATTAGATCTACGAATTAGCTAATTATAAAATTATACCTTTCTATCATTAACCAGTAGTCAAATTTTCTAAATGTGTTGTGAACACAGAGCTACTATTATAGGAAATAGAGACAAAATTTGAAATGCAGGTTCCATTTAATTATACACAATTAAAATCGTTAAAAAAACTAAACTGAATAACATTTTGAGTTTTTTCAAATTGAAAAAGTTCCAATTAAATTTTGATATTATTTATTACATTTACATTTACTTTGAAGTCCAAAAAAAATAGTATCGAAAAAATTCAAAAATGTACAGAGGTAAGTATGTCATATAGAAAAGTTCCTTTGGTCACTACACTCATCCCCCTTTCACTTCTCCTCGCTTCCTCTACGATGTGGCGGCTTGCACTTCTCAAAATGTTCACGCATATCGTTACATTCCTGGGTGCCACTCCACAAGGAGGCGGGGCAATTCTTGAAGGTGTTCTTGTACACACAGCCCAAGAGTAAGGCTGGCTTCATTGGACAGCGGGGTAGACGCGGTGGCGGTGAAGGACGTGGACGATCTTTCATTTTGTTCTTCAACTCATCCACTTTTGCGGCACAAGTGGTGAAGGCTTCACTGGTGGCAGTCTGTAGATCGCTATTGTCTGAGAAGACCACAGAGAGATACTCCTTGAGCTTAGCCTCATCCAGTTTGTTGTCCAAATATATGCCAGTCTCGTTGAAGGCGCACGAGATGAAGCACTGAGGATCGAGGGGTTAGTTACCATAAATAGCTGATATGGAGTTCTCTTTTACCGGTGGTGGATGTGGCGGGTGATGGTGATGATGATGTCTGCCCTCGCCACTCGATTCACCCGACATGGGCGGCATGGAGGGGGTTACATTATACTGGGCACACTTCTCGTTTAGATCTTCACTGATGAACTCCGGTAAGGCACAACAGGTGAAGGGATTCACAAAGTTGGGCCGCTTGCTGCAGTCGACATCCGCACTGGCGAGGCCCTGGATGGAAAGGCATTATTAATTCAGTTCTTTAGCTGTGCCCTCATTCGATACTTACCACAAAGAGTCCCAGAACAAGTAGCAATTTCTGCGTTTTCAATAGCATTCCGATTGACTGAATTTCAGACTGAATTCGCTCTTTAGATGAGCTTCCATTTTATAGCTGATGTACTAGCGCAGATCTGTCAGCTGGGGTGCGCAATTATGAACACACACACACACACACACACACCTTATCTGTATTTATCCACAACTAAATGATCTTTGTTTTTTTTGCCAACTTAGAAAATTAACTTTTGTACCATATTATTATTTCCATTGCAAAATTAATTCAATTGACATTCAGACGAATCTGATAACTAAAGTGAAAGTGATTATAAAGGAAAAAATAGAGTATATAATTGTGTTGTTTTGCACACACTTGACTGGGATTATCAAATATAATTAAGTGTTTTTTGCTTACAGTATTATTTCACCAAGTGCGGTGAACCCCAATCAATTTTCATGATATCGTTTTTATCTCTAACTCCGCACTCATGTAATCTTCGTAATGTTGCAATAGTTTGTTGAAGATTTGATGGAGAGGGTTATTTGCACGTCTTTCTTGATGTACCCGTGTAATATTTTACGTATTTCGACTACAGATCTGTGTCAAAAAAACAGGTTACTGCCTAATAGCCATGACTAATGAATAAACTCATTAAATTCGATAATTTGTATACCCTTCGACCATTGAAAATTATTAAAAAAGGGTATACAAACTTTTTGTAACAGGCAGAAGGAGGCGTGGGACACCTCATAAAGTATATATATTCTTGCTCAGGATCACAAGCCGAGTCGATTGAGCCATGTCTGTCTGTCTGTCCGTCTGTCCGTCTGTCTGTGTGAACGCACAGATCTCAGCTATTATAAATGCTAGAGTTACCAAATTCGGCAGGAAGACTCCTGAGTACTATAAGCTGATCAAGTTTATTTCAAATATTAGGTGCCACGCCCACCGCCCCCGTAAATCAAAAATTTAATTTTTGAACTCAATTTGTAAGCGCTGTATAAAAGCTAAAACTTTTTGACTTTAACATATACTAAGCTAAATGAATTATCTACGTATTCTCCAAATTGCAATCCGATCGGACAATAATCACAGAAGTTATTTAAGAAAGTATTAGCATAAAAGCAAATGCTTCTGTCAGCTAACAAGAGAGGCGGGCGAGCGCGAACCGCGAGCGCCATCTGTTGGGAATAATTTAACAAATTAAACTATACGGGAACATAGGTCGAAGGGTATCCCACTGTCGCGGCGCACTGTTGCTTTTCTTACTGGTCTTAATACTATAATATATTTGTAGAATGCCAATACGCTAATAAATTAACAAAAATTTATATATAGATCTATTAGGTTAATGATTACATATATGGTAATAACCATTGACATTTAGCTAATTACTATTGTATGTGAATAAAATGTACAATAATATGAAGGACACTTTTACCATTTTAGGGAATTGAACTTTCAATTTCTTCTTAGTTGCTATCATGACAAGCTACCAGGAAGTTATTGTTCGTGTTTTATATAAGTTGAGCAGAATTTTGGCAATTCTTGAATTTCGTTACGATTATGAAAAAAGAAAGTTTTTTAAATCCCGACCCAGTTATTATTATGTATTCATATTGAATTGGCTAAATGCGTTGCCCGTCGGTGTTTTATGGTTGGTTCTTCCATTTTGTTTATATGCTGTTAATAAAGGGACAGTAAGGACTTATATTGATATAATCTTGGCTCTTATTTACTGCCTTTACTTTTTTAATTCGTTCATAAAAATTCTTTTTAATCGTGAAAGACTTCTAAATCTTCTAAACCTTGTCTTAAAACTCGATCAAAAGCATCATCAACTTTTCAAAAAGTCTCTAAGTCTAAGTCTGTCCAGCCTAGTTTTAAATTTAACACATATTTTTCGCGGAGTCTTCTTAGGCATGATATGTTATTTCTCCCAACCAGAAATTTGGCTGCTTTGTTTGATCTTATATCACATTTTTCGCTTGACACTGCAAGACTTATTGGCTGATATTGCAATGATGGTTCACATTCAACTCTTGAAACCATTGACTCAGAACTTGAGTATATCTCGCCCTATCAAGAAAGAAAAGAGACACTTTTATATAAAATATATTATGCAGCTAGTTAATCTGCGAGAAGCGTTGCAGAAATTTGTTGGACCATTTTACTTTCTCAGGATCGCGTTTGATATTGGATTGTTTATATCAACGTCGTTACTAGTCTACTGGGATTCCGAATTGCCTATATGCTTAATTCAACTTGTATTCGTATCGAATGGGATTCGCATGCTGAAGATTGCCAGTAGCGTCTACGAAATGGAGGTGCGAATTGTGGACCGTTTATACGACAGGGAACTTATTGACATCTTAATAAAATTAAACACTAAACGAAACTGGAGTCTGCTCAAGGTGAGCGCAGGATTACCTTTTTAACTTCTCTAATTCTTTTCATTTTATAGTTTGAGCAAGTTCATCTGAAGCGGTGCACTACCAGAGAAAGAGCTGTTACTCTAAGCAACTTTATCTATTTAAGACGTTCTATAAATTTGGAATGCCTTGATTTCATAGTCCAAAATGTGTTTCTTGTGTTAAGTTTGAGTATCGGTTATAATTTACCTGAAAAAGTATACAAGTATAATGCCTAATTTGAATCTTCTACCCCAATTCTATAATGTACGATGTCTGTTCATTACTTGAGTACGCCATCTAATAAAATTGGGTTAATGATAACACATAAAATCTTATGGCATTTGTCTAATTAACAAGTGAATGTGAATAAAATAAATAATAATATAACTTATAGTACATCATAGCATTTCGGTGAACTGAACTTTTATTTTCCCTTTACAGTCCAATTTGTCGCGCTACCAAGAAAATATTCTACTCATTTTATATTACTTGAGCCGAATAACAGTGATTCTTGAATTTCGTTTCGATTCTCAAAAAAAAAAAGTTAATTAAATCTCGTACCGGATATTATTATGTGTGTATACTTAATTGGCTAAGTGCAATTTTCCATGGTTTATGTTGGTTTTTTACATCGATAAGTGCATCTATAGTCTATATTAAAAACAATACAATTCCAATGACATTTATGTTAATATTGCACACATCGCGTTTCAAATTTACGTCTTTTATTTTTCGAGAACAGTCAAAAACACTCTTTACAATCGTGAAAGACTGCTCCAGCTTGTGAACCTTTTCTTAAGAATCGGAAAAAAACATTATCAATTATTTGGAAAACCTCTGAATATTATATATGGCTTTAACTTCCTTATACATTTCCTTCGCTCATTTCTATTTTGTGGCGTTGCCATTTTATGTACGAAACAAGTTTGGATTTCATTTGTGGTATTATTTTATGTTGTCGGCACCCTGCCGAATAGTGAATTTAAAAACCAAACGCAACTTAAATCTTTTAAGGGTGAGATCCAAATAACTTTTATATAATATATTATCTTATTCTGTGAAATGCTTGGATTTCCTTTTCCAAAATTTTCTTCTTGTGCTTAGTCTTAGTATAGGATATGATTTAAAAGAATGATTTTAACGAACTCAAAATTTCTTATACATTTTTATACCCTTCGACCATTGAAAATGATCAAAAAAGAGTATACTAACTTTGTGCAATTGTATGTAACAGGCAGAAGGAGGCGTGGGAGACCTCATAAAGTATATACATATATTCTTGCTCAGGATCACAAGCCGAGTCGATTGAACCATGTCTGTCTGTCTGTCTGTCCGTCTGTCTGTGTGAACAGATCTCAGCTAGGCAGGAAGACTTCTGAGTACTATAAGCTGATCAAGTTTATTTAAAATGTTAGGTGCCACGCCCAACGCCCCCGTAAATAAAAAATTTAGTTTTTGAACTCAATTTGTAAGCGCTGTATAAAAGCTAAAAGTTTTTGACTTTAACATATACTAAGCTGAATTTATTATCTACTTATTCTCCAAATTGCAATCCGATCAGACAATAATCACAGAAGTTCTTTAAGAAAGTATTAGCATAAAACCAAATGCTTCTGTCAGCTAACAAGAGAGGCGGGCGAGCGCGAACCGCGAGCGCCATCTGTTGGGAATAATTTAACAAATTAAACTACACGGGAACATAGGTCGAAGGGTATCCCACTGTCGCGTGCTGCGCGACTGTTGCTTTTCCTACTGGTTTAAATTGCGACTGCCAAATTTGACAATTGTAATGAATCGAATGAGTCGTAGTCGTTTCGTACTCATGATTCATATATTGTCTTATTTAATTTGGGTATTGTATAAATATAATCTAAATAATAACAATCTAATAACAATAGGCCAATGTAAAGCATCTTATTGTGTGGAGAGGAGTGCATCGCTACCGCCCTTACTTCTTCTGGTTTATAACCTCGTCCACGGCGGCCTTGACACTGGGATACTTAAATTCGTAGCCCGAGCTGAGAGCTCTCTGGGGCTTCACCTTGGCGCCGTTGAGCAGCAACGCCGCACGATCTTTCCCAAAAATAGTTCTCACAACAAACTCGGGTATAGCAAACAGGCAGGGACGATTGAGACGCGAAGCAAAGGCCTAAAAAAGGCAGGAATATGAAATTAACCGCCTATTCCATTGTGTTGAACCTCCACTTACCTTGGAGAAGCCCTTGTTGGACACGATTTCCGGTGCGACGCCATTGAAAACACCCGTCTCACATTTCTCAATAATGTGGCGTATAAGCTGGCACAGATCATGCATGTGTATCCAGGGCATTATCTGGTTACCGCTGCCCATTGGTCCGCCCAGGCCGAGCTTGAAGGGCAGCCAAATACCCTGTATCATACCCCCACTTCGTCCCACAACTGCTCCAGTGCGCACTATGGTCTAAAGAGTCAGTTAAAAGAAGCGTGATATAATTCACAGATACGGACGACTTACAGTTGCGCGTGTAGGGTCCTCCAAACGAGCTGCCTCCTCCCAGGCCAAGCACAGGCGTGACATGTAGTCGTAATCCTCGCCCTTATCCTTCTCAGTGTACACCTTAGTATCCGAAGGCTTGTAGAGGCTCACACCACAGAGATTGACGAACGAGTTGACCTGCGGCGCTGCTTTGATGGCAGACGCCAATGTTTTCGCCGAGTTGACGCGGGAGTTCCAGACATTTTGCTTGAAGCCGGGCGTCCAGCGTCGCGACGGATCCAATACATTCTGACCCGTGGCATTCACCACTGAGTTTACAGTGCTTGGTATGCCATTCTTTTCGAGCTCGTGCCAGGTGATGCGTTTTGCACCGGGCATGCGGGATATAACGGTTACTTCATATCCGTTCTGGGTCAAGTGCTTGGCCAGGTGACTGCCAATAAAACCGGTGCCGCCGCCTGCCGGCGAGAGCCGCTATTAGCTCAGGTGTTCACACTCATGGTGCCCATTATAAACGTACCTATTAAAGTGTGCTTTGACATTTGCAGGATTTAATCGAGGGAGTTTTTTTTGTTGGCCGATCTTAAGAATGTTTTATAAGCGTTTTGTCTTCTTCGTTTTCTTATTATCAATGCAGCAGTGCTGCCAACCTGTGCCAATGCAACAAGTTTGCGTTAATCTGGCAGCATTCGCTTTATAGTGTTGCCAGACTGGTAAAAATAACAGAATACCTCTAACACTGGCTGCGAATTCGAATTGTGAAGCGCCAAACCAATTCGGGTTTCACAATATTTATTAGCTGCAGACGCAAGCCAAAACTGGTCAACTTTGGCCGTAAAACTGCAGTGGGAACCACTTAAATATGAGTCTGAAAGGTTGAGCGGCCATTGCGGCTTTTAGTGTCAACGCAAAGTGGCTTTTTAAGTGCTATAAGCCAGTTGAAATAAAGGGCATGCATTAAACCGAACTTGCTGGTTTTGCTCTTATCTCACTGCGTCGAGCGTTTAAAGTTCGACAAGGCTCACGGGACATGCTACATGCCACACAGGTCGCAGTAAAAGTGCAAACTATGCACAAAGGCCGCTACACACATGTGTGTGTATGTGAATGGGTGTAATACAAGCAACGCTTTCTTTGCACTTGCAACACACACACACGCACGTCTCTAATGGCCACCGACAGCGTCAGACCCGACGGGGCCAACATACTAGTCAGAGTCGGAGCCAAGTTCAAGTGCAACAGACATCATCCTTGCTGTTGCGTGGTGTTTTGTTTTCAAACCAAGTCATTGGAAACTCATTTGCATACACATTGCCAGTATTAACCGAAGCCGGAGCTGCACAAGACGACAGACGGAGCAGGGCACGCGTTTGTAAGGGGCGTCGCAAAGGGGTTGTGACAGTTGTCTCGACGCGGCGGCAACTACTGAGGGTTGAGGAGTTGAGACCGTCGCATGGGCGTGCCATGGTCATGTGCCGCCTTTTGTGCAGTCAAATTTTATGCCTTTGAAGCGTTAGAAGAATTTGCATTAATCGCAGCAATTATTGCGCTTCATTGAGTGAAAATGAAATAAAATGCGCTAGCCAGCCATAATTATAGCGTCTGCGCCGCTTTATCTATGCTTGCCATCAGCCGGCAGCGAACACGTACACGAAAGAAAACTGAATTAAACTGAATAATTCTGCAAATGAGCGTGCAATTCACATAAAAGGGCAAAAACGACTGCACTTTAAAACTTTACTAACTCTTTAATACACGGAGCCAACAATCGATAGATTTCGACTTTGTTTGAGATCGTTGACTATCGCAATTGCACATGTAACAGCACTAATTGCCTTTAGGCTCAGCAAATACTTTAATCGATAGCAGGAGTCTTCAATTTTCCAAATATGATGCACATTTAACAGCACTAATTGACTTTAAGTTGGGCACGCAATTTAATCGATAACTGCTGAGATTCTTAGCTATCGACAGTTCTTGCCTTCTTCAGCAACTTTATTAAGTTATTTTTTCGAGGTTATTGGCATTTTGACAGAAATTGAAAAAACAAGTAACTAATTATTTCTTTAGCTACGCAGTTCACTCACCCCCGCGCGCGAGATAAGGGTTTTCATAAAGCGTAAAACTTTCTAGACAAAAGAAAATATGATTGCCGAATGCAAACACTGTCAAAGTGCCAGTCGGACGAACACCGATGGCAACAGTGACGATGACGAGGAGAAGGAGCAACAGAAAAAGTAGGAGACAGGAGGTAGGATCTTCTTGGTCACAGGGAGACGGAATGCCTTCCGATTTTGAGTGGCAGCGACAACGAAAAAGTTTGGTGCCTTTTGTGTGTGTTGGGCTGCTGTTTGAGTTGCACTTCCGGTGGCGATGTGCTGCGATGCCAATACAAGTGGAGGAGGCTGCACCCACTGTGCAGAGTCTGTCTCGTAACTTATGCTAAAGTGTAAATATGTATGCTGACAGGCTTCTTTGTTTGCCCCATTGGCCAGACAGACCACCATGTGTCTCTTCCACCTCCTGCTTATCGTCATCGTCGTCTCTCACTCATCACATGCCACACACCACAAAGTTGCAAAGTCAATGGCAAAATATGAACAACAAACAAACGTTTGTATGTGTGTGTGCGTGGCGACATGCATATGCATGCAGAACTGTTGCTGTTGCATCTAAATCTAATAAATGCAATGCATTCCTCCATTGTTTGGCTTGATTTGTGCAACTTGCAAGTTGAAATGTGGGTGGCGACAGCGTCGACAGTTACAGCAGCCTCAAAAATCTGCCAGAGCAGCAACAGCAGCAGCAGCCATAATAAAAATTAATTGTGCAGCACAGTGAGCACTGAAAGTTAGGGTATGTATGCGCTCAAGTTGACAAAAAAAGTTTTTAAATTTGAAAATTGCAAACTCTTAAAATTTGAAAATACAGAAAAAAGTTTGATAAATATTTAAGCAACTTCTAATAGAATGTCGTATACATACTGCTGGCATTCACTGTGGACTATGCACACACAAGTTTGACAGTTTTATGTGCGGCTGCCTCTGCTCCGTTTCTTGCGGTTGTGTTGCGGGGGGATTAGCAGTTGCCAAGGGGAACGCTACTCCATCTTTGGCTCCCATTGGATGTCTGCCTGCCTGGCCTGTTGACATGAGGAACGTTGCGGCTGGTGCTGCTGCTCCTCTGCTGCTCTCGGTGGTCAGTTCAGTTGCATTTTTTGACATTTCACTGCATTGCGAATGATGGCAAGTTTCGAGTTTTTGCTGCACACGCACATAAAGCTTGATTCTGTCATAATTACGTTGTCGACGGGGCTAACAAGTTTTGCATGTTATTTGCTTGCAGCTTTAATCGCAAATCCCTGACACCAAATACGACTCTACATACCCGTACATAGTTCACAGTTGAGTAGAGTTCACACAGAGAGAGTGGGAAGCTGGTGAGAGTTTTGGCAAAACCAAAAACCAAAATAAAACCCATTCATGCATGGAAAATGTGCGCAAATTGGCGGAAAACTAATTTGGCAGATAACAAAAGTGTTAACCCGTTGCCAGGCCTGACTTTACGAACTCGAAAATCCACAATAATTGATTTTTACAATAGACACATTTCTTACCTCTCACATTTGGCCCCCCCCACCCCCAGTTGTCACCTCTTGCGGTCAACCTCTCCTCCTCACCAGGGGGTCATCTTGTGCGATGACGTCTCTGCGATTGCGAGTCTTTTTGCGACTTCTTTTTAAAGCAAAGTTCAAAAGCATCATAAACAATCTGTGCAGGGGGCGCGCAGAGAGCTTGAGAGCACATATCGCGCAGACAATTTGTCTGCCATAAGCCGAAACTGGGTCAGACAATGCGGCGACATTGCCATCGTCGTCGCCATCGCCTTCGCTTCTTCATGGTGGTCGCACAGTCATCGTAGACAGTTCGAAATCCCCCTTCAGAATTCTTTTCCGACTTCTTCTCTGATTGCTGACGCTGCTCTATCGTGGCGAGAAGGTAAAGAGAACAACAACAAACAACTTAAAGGAAATGGTATGCCATGTCGCATGTGGGTCAAAAGTCGCGAAAGCGCGCGATGTGAGCAAAAAACAATTTGTCACATCAATTTTTACAACTTAACGAAGTCTTAAATAGCTTTTCCTTTAGCATCATCCCCAGCATCCTGTGTGCACTAATGATCGATCCCCCGGCAGCAAGCAACTTCAGCCATTTCTGTGCTAAAATTAGAACCTGAACAAATTATGGTATAAAGAGTAGTCCCCCAATCCCTGCCAGCTCAACTCTCTCTCTTCTCTCCACTGCTTCTTCTGCACATAACAACTTCATTTGCTGACTTCAAAGTGCCGACAGCGAGGCAAGTCGCTTAATGGGAATATGTTGAGTGGGAGAGAGGGGAAGAGGGACGGGGACAGCCGACAGATTTAAAGGATCTGCTGCTGTCTGACAGTTGGAGAATTGCGATCAGTCACCCGGCACTGCATCAAAGGCGCAAGTGGCTGATTGAATTTGGGCTCTGTGGAAGCTGTTGACTTTTCCACATAAGGAAGTGAGAAGAATCAATTTGAGATTTGTTTTCATGAACAGGAATATATACAAACACTATAGATAGATAGACTCTTGGCTTTAAATAAACACTAAAGATTTGTAGACAGTAGAAAGCTGTCCGCATCTTTCTTTAACCTTTTCGCAATTTTCAAAGTTTATTTTCGTGAAATTATTCATGTTTTATCTCTAAGCATCTACAGTGCACTTTTACTCTCCTCCTTGCTATTATGCAGCTGGCAAGCAGGTAAAAGTAGTTCGTCTAGTTCACCACAATGAGTGGCAGTTGCCAGGAGCCATCGATGCAGTCAGGCCATATCCATATCAATATCCACAGCAGCAAGCTGGCCAGTTAACAACATACTCTTAGTTTCTAGCTCGCGCCGACATTCACTGTGCTGTGATACTCTCTCTAAGTGAGAGGTGTAGTCAACTAGATAGTTTAATTTGTCGGTGATTTATTTGTTCCAGATCTTGTAGTAATCGCCCTGTATCATGCATATCAAGTAGTGCACAATCTGTGCTATGACACCGAAGAGCAAAGGTCGACTTAACGTGACTGTGTCAAAGATTCGTAGCTCCATGCGTTGCCAGCTGAGGTGCAAGGCCAGCCAGTTATTCTATAAAGAAAGTAATATCAGCTATATAAAGCATATATCTGGATTAAAGTAAACTACTAACCTTTCGTTCGATTAGCTCATTCTGTGGACAAGACCGACGTAGCTTGTAAAGTGTTTCTCCGAGAATCCCTTTTATTTTTCCACCAAAACTATCCAATCCGAGAAGCACAAGAAATGACATGGTCCACATGAGTAGGACCATTATGTGATCCCTGAGTGCGTTAAAATGTGCATTATCTTCATTATAGATACGTATAGTGAAATAACCACTCAGTATGAAGTGCCAGGCGCATCGTACGTGGATTAATACCAAATTATGATTGAAGATTTGACTTGATTCAGCTGTCAATTCTATAAGTTTCTGTAGAATACGATGCAAACGATGTAGTTCTTTATAATGCATTAACGTATGGTGAAGACGGTCCAGACATTTCTGTACCTGAACGGAACATTGAAGTATGGTCCAGATAATGTAGAATGCGATCATATAGGTAACTGCTGTTGTCAAATTTAAACATAGCTTTGTAATAAAAGTAAGATAGTTTAAACAATTGAATATTATTTTATAAGTTCGCTTATTCAAGAACTGTGGTAGACTATTATTAACAAAGATCAACAACAGATTTGTATATAAAAATATTCGTTCACATCTCGAAGACATTTTGTAATGTATTCCCCAAGACTCTTGAAGTTTAGTCATTCTATCGTACAGTTTTGCCATGCGATATTGTTTAAAATGACACGAGTACATGCAGGTCAAAAATATCGTAACGAATTCCAAGCAGCGCGTAAGTTTAATAAATATTTTATAATTCGAACTGAATTTCTGTCCCTTCTCTTGGAAATCATCATAGATTATCCAAGACACCACAAATGAAAACATCACATTAGGTAGTATCGAATAAAACTTGAGAAACCTCGATTTTCGAAACTTTCCCGTTCGCAAATCGTAATAGAAAACGCTAAATCCAGTAATTGCAAGAAAAAACGCTACAAAAGCGTATAACATGTGCCGGACCGTGCTCATTGTAAGAAATACTGAACACTCTGGCCTATGTTAAACCTAACCCTGTCATGGTTTAAGTTTTTGTTATTGACAGCTTGAGGGTCTCGATAAGCTATCAGCAATTTGTGCAAATTGAAGTTCATCAGATTTTGAAGCGTTTCACATGTTTTTGACAGGGCAAACAAACCTAGTTGGGTGGCACATACGACTAGCATGCTCTATAATCCGAAATTAGTTGAATATACTTATGAAAGAGGGTTGTATACGATGCAGATGAAAGTAATCTAGGAGTTGAAGAACTTGATGGGAGGTAAGCAACCTTAATTAAACATATTATCGATCATCCGTCATAGACACAAAATGTTTAAAGAGTTCCTAGGTTATAGATCTCGATATGTTATAGATCTCCTTATTATATTAATCTTTATGGTTCTGAAGGAAAATGAAATTGCATTGCTTTGTTATTATTGAACTTCTTCTTTTTCTTTACTTTTCTTTTTAGAAGTGTATTTCGACTTCGATCTGCTGTCATCCCCGCTTCATCGCCTGATGTGCTGCAGCAGTTGCAGTTGCAATCATGTTGTTGCTGTTGTTGTTGTAGTTGCTGCTGCTGGTGCTGCTGTTGGAACACTCTCATGTTCATCGTTTGGTTAACGATATTGATGGATAACAAGTTTGCCGCTTAACACTTGGAAAGTAGGTGAGTTGGCCAGTGCACGAATGGGTGCATTTTGAAAAGCTCGAAGCGAGCAACTCACAGCTCGCAGTTAGCAACTCGTTGTGGCTCGTGAATGGTGAATAGTGAATGCCATGAGTCATGAATAGTAATGAGGAAATTGCTTTGTGCTTAAATTAATTGTTAAACGTGCATTAAAATGCATTCATTATGTGCCGCACGAGTGAAAATATTGATGGGATTTATTACCAAGTCAGTTGTCTCGATTTTCCACTTATTACTTCTTTATTGTAGATTCAGCTTAGAGGGGAAACCGAATAAGAACTTTAATTAGAAAGGGGAAATTGGAGAGAAGGAAAGTATCTGAAAGATTGAAGATCTTTGCCTTCTGTTAACTGCACTACCTGCCTGTATATACCCCACATTTGCCTCACCTCAAGGGGTATTCACTGCAGATACAAACGTCTCATCAATCATTTGTTGGGGTCTAACCTCAGAATGGAGTTGAAGCAATTACACGTAGTGTGTGCAGTGTACACTGTGCATCTGGTCCAGGAATGTTATCAAATTTGAAATGCAGTCGTGCTAATTGCAGCCCAGCTCAGCCCAATTGGAGGCACGTTTGGCAGGAGGCAACTTCCTGACATGTCCTGGCGCAGTTAATTGTCAGCTGGGGCAGCTGGCAAGGCTGGCGAGCGGGCTTGCCACTCGCAACTTGTCGCGGCGACTGCACAAGAAAATCCTTGTAAAATTACTTTAATTATTTAACAATGTTTATTGCATGTTAAATGACAAACGCGACTAGCGTGCTCGCCAGTCAGCAGCAGCTGAAAAAGGCTAAAGAGCTGAAAAGAAGCTGAAAATCGAGTGAATATTTCACACCTGCTGCCCTGCGCTGCGCCTGCGCCTCCTCCTCCTCCTCGTCCTCGTCCTCGTTCTCGTCCTGTTCCTGCTCTACGATTATTGGCAGCGAAATGTAATAAATACAATAAACTGGAATGCCGGGTTAAATTAATTAGGCTTTTAATATTTATGCGACCCGTATACCCGTTACTAGAGAGTTTATGTTAAAGGGATATGCACGGGGATTAGAGAGGTTGGCTGTAGAGGGTTGAAGAATAGGTAGCACTAGAAAAGGTAGAGTCCTAGTAGTAGAAATAGTAATAGTGGTAGCACAGGTAGTAAGAGTAGTAGTTGTAGTAGTATTAGAAGTTGTATTAGAAGCATGAAATATAATATAACTAGTCGTAGTAAGAAATATAAATAGTAGCAGTAGTACAAAATAGAAGTAGTAGTAGTAGAAGTAGTACTAGTATGTGGTAGAAGTAGTGGTGCTTGTCTGTAGTAGAAGTAGTAATAGAATGGAGTAGTAGTAGAAGTAGTACTAGTAGTAGCAATAGTAGGTAGTATAGATAGTCTAAGTAGTTGTAGTTGAACATACTTATTATCAATATTAAGGTGTAACTTAGTAGAAGTAGGAGTAGTTCTAGTAGGAGTAAAAATAGTATTAGTGGTAGTAGAGGTAGTAAGAGTAGTAGTTGTAGTAGTATTACAAGTAGTAAGTAGTAAGAAATATAAATAGTAGCAGTAGTAGTAGTAGTAGAAAATATAAGTAGTAGTAGTAGAAGTAGTACTAGTATGTGGCAGAAGTAGTGGTGCTTGTCTGTAGTAGAAGTAGTAATAGAATGGAGTAGTATAGTAGTAGAAGTAGTACTTGTATTTATTAGCAATAGTAGGTAGTATAGATGGTCTAATGGTCTAGTAGTTGTAGTTGAACATATTTATTATGAATATTAAGGTGTAACTTAGTAGAAGTAGGAGTAGTTCCAGTAGGAGTCGCAGGAGAAAAAGTAGTAGTAGTAGTAGCACTAGTAGGAGTCGTAGAAGAAGTAGTAGTAGTAGTACCACTAGTAGGAGTTGTTGTAGAATAGAGTTAAGTAGTTGAAGTTATAAGAAGTAAAATTATTAGTAGAAATACTACAAATAGTTGTGGTAGTACTCAATTATTATAAGTATTTTTGATTTCTAACCTTCCAGTTTACTTTCAAACAGGTACAGGTATATTTAAGTCGAGAGCACTTTACCTTTGTATCCTGTTATGATTTGCATTTAGCGACGACAAGCATAAAACCCACCAAGGACACAGGGCACCAGGGCTCGTTGCCAGTTCGTGCGCTCGGGCAATTAATAAAACCGAGAGGTGACCGTAAATTCTGCCGGCTGACATAAAGCGGCTGGTGGTGCAAATAGACCGTTGTTGGCACGGCAAAGGGTGCAGGATAATTACGGGCTTGTATTATGAATTGTCAACGGCGAGCACAAGACTAAGAGTCGCCAGACATGTGAGCGAACCTACGAAATGGGCACGAGCGCAAGGAGAGAGAGCCTCTTTTGAATAGAGGTTCCTCAGTGCTGGTGCTGGTAATGGTGGTGGTGACGTCGACGACGTCAATCAACTTTCGTTTTTATGCTCAGCAACAGGCTGTTCTGCTCCTGCTCCTGCAGCACCTTGTGGTGGCAGCTGTTCGGTAAGCTTAAAGAATTCCAAACAGATACACAATTCTTGAAAGTATCCAATTCATGAATAAGTAAATAAAATTATAATAACATTGCTGACAAAACATCCCTTAAGAACAGTCTTTAAAGTGTAGTTAGGGGTATTTTCAGTACTAATCTCCCTTTGCACGTTGCAAAACAGAATACTCTGATGAGCCGCTCTTCTTTCTCCGGCTCTGTTGAATGATTGCCAAGCTCTATATGCAAACTTGGGTGCCATTCAGCATTCAGCGTCAATCCAACCCAATTCCTGGGGGCATTTTCACAGTACACTACTCAAAAACTGCAGAAAATAATCACGGGTTTGCCATCTCGAAATTGCCAAAGTCTGCAGTTTGCATGCGTAGTTTGTGTGTGTGTATAAACAAAACATTTTGGCACACTTAAGGTTCAACAATACGAATTTCTGATTGCGTTTGCATATGCAAAGGCTGATGAAGTGCACGCGCAATGATTGTTCAAATGTAGGATACCTTGTAAGAGAGGGGAATATCAAGAAGGAGTTACTGTATAGGGTAAATAGGTGTATTCACCTGTTCTCCTAATGATTGTGTCTTTACATTTACAATATATATAGTTTCTATCTTCAAAATGTATATAGTATTCTTAGAGTTATTCTCCATTTCAGAATTCTATGAGCTGCGTATGTTATCAAAGCTCACAAATACTAAATTTGATATGCCTAACTGCTCTACATTTCGAGATTAAGACATTAATGTAGTTCTACCTTCAAAATTGATGGTATTATTGGTTGTATTCAAAGTTTAATAATTTTATGAGCTGCATATGTTGTATAAGCTTTTGCATACTAAATTTGATATACCTAACTGTTCTGCTTCTCAAGATCTACACATTAATGTAGTTCTACCTTCAAAATTGATGGTATTATTGGTTGTATTCAAAGTTAAAGCATTGCATGAGCTGCGCATGTTATCCAAGCTTATGCATACTTAATATGACCTACCTAACTGTTCTACTTCTCAAGATCTACACATTAATGTAGTTTTGCCAAAGTAAAAATCTACCTTATATTGAAATTAAACAAATTTTTTAAAGCAGAAGAGAGTTTTGGGCAAAGTTCTTTCACTTTCCCGAGCCTCATCATCTGATATACCCTGCCTACGTTAAGAACCTGGTAGCATATAGTAAGTACTAGACTGCAATCCATAATACTTTTGACTGGCATATTGATGTCAACAGTGAGGATTATGCATTATGACGCTGTCATTTTCAGTTTTATTTCCTTTTTTTGTTTGTTTTGTTTTGTCTTCTGGTTCTTCTTTCTGCTTATTCTTTCCCTTTCGCCCACATACGCATGTGTGTGTGTCGGTGTCCGATGTCGGTAGTTTGCCTTGTTGTTGTTGTTGCTGTTGCTGCTTGCTACAGCTTGTTGCATGCAGCACAGAAGAGACTTTCACCATTGTGTTATCGGGCAACAACAATCGGGGCTGCAATTCGGTTTTGTGCAACTGGAAGCACAAAAAAATTAGTGAACCGTTGCCGAGTTAATGCAATTCAATGCAATCAGATACGACTTGTAAAGTATTCAAACATGGCAATCATAACAGACACTCAAATGCAACGGGGAAATGAGTGGGCAGAGGGGGGTATCAATTACTCACGAATCGAATCGAATCGAGGGGAGATCGATGTATAAATTCGTTGATCGACAGTTTGAATTCCTTTTGCGAAAAAGTCAAATCTAAAAGAGGCTTCGGTTCGCTTTATTTATTATTAGTCTTAAGTGGGGACTGCAACGAGGCGCACATCCGCATTACCCCCTCTCCCCCTACCTCCTCTCTCTCGCTCTCTGTCTCTCTCTCTTCGACATGGCACACTTCCAACGCTGCGACATAATTAAAATGCAACATAAATAAACTCGCACGATGATGAATTGGCCAGCTGGACGGGCAGATGAGGTAGGGTAGAGTAGAGGGGCAGGGGCAGTAGGGGGGAGACTGTGACTGTTGCTGCTTCCCCATCGGAAATGTGCGTTAATCCAATTAAACGCGCAATTTGCATGTGTAACAAAAAAATGTTGTGTTATTAATTAAAATGCGAAGCGGCGATTGTGAAATTTGCAAATTTCAAATTGCAATAAACGTTAATTTAATAAACAATAAATGCAATCTACAATTGTTGTTGCTGTTGCTGCTGCTGCCACTTGCAACTTGCAACTGCCACACGCATGAATGGCTCTCGAGTGCAGCTTTGCCGGAGCCTTTCGTCGGCGTAACTGGAGCAATGTCCTGGCGCCGTTTGTTTTGGCTGCCTGCCTCGCTTCGAGTTTGTTTGGACTCTTGTTTAGGTTGTTCACCCCACTGGCTTCCACTGCCCCCCTTCCTGGTGCCCACTCCTCCCTCTGACTAGAAGGAGTACGAGTAAGTTGTCTCCCTTTCTCTCTCTCTGCTTGAGCAGCGCCGCCACGTGCCGCCTGATGATAACATGGAAATCCTTGCAAAATAAACTGCAGCGTAATGTGCCCCAGTCCATTTGGCCTGCGCTGCACTGTGAGGAATTTGGAAGTGAGTTGAAGGGAAAGTAAGTTGACTTAGGAATAGTAGCAATGGCATATTAAGCTGTAGCTTAGTTTGAAGTTTAATTAAGCGCAGATTCATTTGCACTGCGAGAAATTTGGCAAGAGTAAAGGGCATAAGAAGTCACTTTAACTGTAGAGAGTCAAACTATGACACTACTAAGCTGCAGATTATTTAATGTCATTTATCTATATATATTTAAAGTATATAAACTGCGAGAAATGAGTTTAGACTGCATATAAAATATAAATAATAATCCTAAGATTATTTAATGTTATTTATATTTATTTATTAGATTATTTAATGAGTTTAGACTGCATATAAAATATAAATAATAATCCTAAGAAAATAAACATAAGATTCGTTAACTAACAAGCAAAGTTTTCATCAGCAAACTTTTCATTTTGAATATTTCCAATATTAAATACTGCCAAACTTTCTCTCAGTGCATAACACACCCATAAAGCACACAGCGTTGCTCTCCCGGGGTCTCTCTGGGGGAGCGATTTCGGACAGCCGAAAGAGCCAAAACATAACATGAGCCATCATTTAGATGGGCTGGAGTAGGAAACGGGGACAACATGCAAAGGTGGATGAGGTGAGGAGCAACAGAAGGGGGATAGGCGGGGGGTGGTTAACATTTTCAAATTTTAACTTGTGCAATTTGCCTGAGCCGCAAGTAAAAGTAAAAACGATCCTTTTTCAAGGGGGGGGCGGCAACAGCAAAGTAAACAACAACAGACGGACGCGGTGACAACAAGCAGCAGAAGCAGAAGCAGGAGAGGAGTAGAAAGAGAGAGAGAGGGGGGAGAGAAGCAGAAGCAACAATGCGAATACGGGCATAATAAGCACGCGTCCTTTGTCCTTTGTCCTCGACACGACACAAATTCGCCAAAATGTTCTCGTTGTTGTTCTTGTTGTTGTTGTCTCACTGTCGTCTAAGCTGCCGGCAATGCAAACAGACAACAGCACAACACGTGCAACAGCAGCAGCTTAACAAGGGAAGGGGGTAAGGGGTAGTGTGTTGTCAGCGTGTGCTGAGGGTGGAAGTGTTTGCATGTGTAAATGATGGATTGTTTACAGGAGTTGGAGTCGGGTTCGGAAACGGTTTCTAATAGCCTAACCCCCCTGCTCCCCTTTTCCCACTCTCTGCTCCTGTGCAGGGGCTTCTTCTTTAACTTTGCATAAACAACTGCAAGTACTCACATTCACACTCACATTCGCACTCACACTCACACACACTGATTCAACAACACTCACACCTTGTGCTCCCTGCAAATGTGACTATTTCCGCCGTTTAACCTCCCCCAACTTCCTCCTGTCCCCCCCTCTGATATTGCGGCCTGTGGCTTTTCTGCTTGGATGGGGGGACTACTGTGGGAGGTTTCGGCTCCTGCGGGCACGTGATTTCATTGCGACAATTAATTTTGTGCAGCTCATTAAGCAAATTTTCCACGGGGTAGCAAAATCTGGGTACAACGTAGTCGAAGTTAACGCGACCCTCAAGATAACCTGGCTAATGTGCGCGTTATGAATGGCAACAGCTTCCTCTCATTCCCATTCCCCTTACCATCTCTACTCCCCCGATTGTATTGCGTCGCAGACAACTAAAGTTTGCTGTTGTGTTTACAATGGCGACGGCTTGACTCGATTTCAACTATAAATTTGACAAATACGAGTATTTAAAGTGGGTTTTAGGGTAGGAGGGATGAGATTGGTTAGGGTTAGCACAACCCTTGAGCTTGAGTACCGCAATGTGCCCTGGGGCAGGTGCTTTCTTTCGTTTATGGTTTATGTTGGCTCTGGAAAAGCTTTTGATTAGCTGCCTGCAGAAAAGATACCCCAAAATAATCGTAAATAAAGGGTAGGGTACAATATTAAAAGTTATTAAGGGCAACTATTTGGTTATACAATAGGGAAAGTACCTCTTAACTGACTAATAAGGTGCGTACTTGTGAGATAAGGCAGAAAATGAAAGTTTTAGTTCGTTTTCACATGCTGTTCCTTTCTTTGCAGCTCTGCCAACACTGTTTTATGTTTAATTGACTATTTGTACAACACTAAACTCTACTTTCAACACTTTTACAAAGCTACAACTATAGAGAAAGTTGCTACCAACTGACAACTAAGATGGATAATTGTGGATCAAATAGAAAACGAAAGTCTTAGTTAGTTGTTCCATGCCTTTGCATTCTTTACACATTATCCAGCACTATTTCAACTTTACCTCACACACTTCCAACACTAGACTCCACTTTCTACAACTTTACAAAGCTACAACTATAGAGAAAGTTGCTCCTAACTGACAACTAAGATGGATAATTGTGGAACAAATAGAAAACGAAAGTTCTGGTTAATTGTTCCATGCCTTTGCATTCTTTACACATTATCCAACACTATTTCAACTTTACCTCACACACTTCCAATACTAAACTCCATTTGTAATATCTTTACAACACTTTAACTCAATCGTTGTATGAACATGCACAAATCAAAGTCAGGAAAAAGATTTGTAATGTCAAGAAAGTGCAAAATAGAATCGAACGACGAGGAAGTGAAGCATATGAAGCTGGATATCGATATAGACAAGGCCGATCCTGATGCGGAGGTTGCTTCAAGCACATCCAATGATGATAGCGATGAGGATGCAGATGGTGATGCTGAGGCCGATGGTGATGGAGAGGCTGAGGCCTATGCCGATGTGGACATGGAGGAGAGTTCTCGTGGCCGCAAGAGTGTTAGCTCCATCATAGCCGAAATAGCCAGCAAAACGGAGCAGGAGGCAGCAAGCAGCAGCAGCAGGGCAAAGATGCAGAAGGAGGATGAGCAGAAGCGACTGGGTGAGTAGAGAGATGGAGAGGGGAGACTCTTTCTTGTAATCCCACAGCACACTACAACCTTCCTCCTTCTCTTCCTCACAGAGCTGAGTCGGCTATCGCCAGCTGCCATGGCTGCGCACATACGCGAACTGGAGTCGGAGCTGTACGAGCTGAGCCAGCGAGAGGCGCGTGAACTGTCCCGCTCCAAGTACCTGCGCATCTTTGGCACCAATAGGCGGCGTTCCAGCAAGTAGATGAGGATGAGGGGCGTGGCAGCCAATGACTTGTAAATCAGCTTAGAAAAGCGAATAAAATGACAGTCAATGCAATGCGAATAAAACTCTGCGAGGGGGAGGAGAGTAAGTCCATCGAGTTGGTCAAATCCGCTTAGTGGGCTTAATTTCCTGGCGCGGAGTGTGTTGTGTGTGCGTATCTATTCGGTCAGTGGACATTACACATCCGCCTTGGGCTCTGTGCTGGCACGTCGGGGGATTGCACTGACTTGAGTTTGGGTTTGGGTTCCGACTTCACTTGGGGCTTGACTAGGGTTTACTTTGTCTTCCTGTTTGTCCACTCCACATGGCTGACTATTCCATTAGTAACCCGATTCAAGTCAAATAGCTGCAAGTTTATTACACGGATTTGTCTGTCGCTCGGGGAGCTACTGAGCCACTCAGGGGGATATTCCCCTTGAAGCTACTCTCGCTACCTTCTTCTTGCCTGCCTTGCTGCCTTGTTAAGTTGATTAAATTTCACGCGAATTGATTCGATTTTGAAGTCGCAGCAACTCGATTATGCTAAACAAATACCGCATACTTTTCACTTTTCCGTATCATTTATCCAACTACCCCAACTCCTTCATTCATCGTTCCATCTTCTACCTCCCACCTCCTTCCCAGCCTGTCTGGCTTTGGGGTTGTGCTTTTACAACCTGAAGCTAACCCCTTAACGGATGCATCCCACACTCTGTGGCGACAACATTGCGGGTGCAAATGGTTGACATCTTCAAAGGGATAGCTCATCATTCCAGTGCGAAGCTGGATTTGGGGTTTGTCAAAACATGGCATTATTCTCCTTCTCCTTTTGTTACTCCTCCCCCTCCCCCACGTTGCTAAGGACATTTGAATGCAACATGTGTCCGGGCTTTGCTCGGTTAATTTTCATTGACAACCACCCCCAGCTAAGTTGCCCACTTTTTTGAGGGTTACTCCCCGAGTCCTAATAGAATATGCTCATTACGGAACTTGGCCTGGAGAGTGTCTTTCGTTGTCGCAACTCGAAACTAAATTATTATAAATGAATTCATAATCTGTGCGCAGTATTCAAATGGAGGAACGCGTGAAAGGATTTCATTTATTTAAGTGCCCCTGCGATGCGGTCAACCCCATAATGGAGTCGCAGTTGGAGTTTGGCAGAGGAGGAGGAGAGTTTGAGAGGGAGTTGGTGGTAGTGAAAAATGCGCAGTTTTCCCAGCTGGGAGCATCATCGTTCTCAGGCTGTGTGTGAAGCTGCCACATGAGCAGCAATTTGCAGTTACTTTCGCTTTTGAAGAAGACCAAGTGGAGATTTTACTTAACTGCAAGTTAAAGGCTGACTAGAAGATACCTCTGTCTATAACTTTTAACTGCAACTAAGGACTGACTATGATGTAACTTTGAAGAAGGTTGCCGTCTGCTTTAGAAAATTACTTGGTTTACTTTTAACGGCAGGTTAAACTATACTTTTAATTTGTTTTTATATTTAACTGCAGGTTAAACTTAATTTTAAGTCTAAATTTATGTTTAAAGGCAGCTTAAACATCAGCTCTGTTAATGCCTGGGCTTAAAATCTGTGTTTATCTTGCTAAAATCTAAACAGCTAAACCTTTATATTAAAATAAATAAGTAAATGCTAAACTGCAGTTTAACTTTCTTTTTAAACTCAATATTAAGTTACGTTTTAATGAATATATTAAAATGTTGAGAAAAAGATTGCACGGCTTTATTAGGCTGTTAGTTCTATGAAGAAAATGAATTCTTAAGCTTATGTTAAAGTTATTGTTTAGGTGCAAGTAAATGTCAATGTTTAACTTTGTGTCAATATCGCAATAATCAATTAATCAAGAGTTTATGTTGAAGTATACTTAGGTTGAATGTCTTGTCAAAGTTCATGTTAAAGCTTATGATTAATAAATATGCATAAATAAATAATAAATAAAATATGCATAAATAAATAATAGAACTGAATTCCGCTCTCTCCCTCTCGCTGTCTCTCTCTCTCTCTTTTAATAATAATAATATTAAGATTGCACTAATATACCCCTAACTGCTCACAGTTATAGGGTATACCTGCTAATTGTCAGTTGTTGCGATCAATTTGAAGACTCAAGCAAAGTTCACGTCGTGCTAGAGGCTCCCTTTGCGGCATCTTTCGCTCTCTTTCACTCTCTCTCTCTCTGCCCCAGCGAAGACAGCGTGTAATTATGTATGGAGAGTTGTACTTAGTGCTTGTTCGATGTGTGTGTGTGAGTGTCTGCTGTGTGTATGTCTGCGATTAATGTGTGTACTTGCATGAGAGTTAGTTTTGGCAGCCGCTTCAGGTGCACTTTTCACAGCAGCTCATCAGCATTTAATTACCTGCAAGAGGTAGAAAGAGAGAGAGAGAGGGAAGGGCAGGGAGGAAGGGAGAGAGGTATAGATAGAGCGGCAGCTGCAAGGCATCTAATTAGAGTTAATGCCATTGTATGTTAATTTATTTATGTGCAATTTATGCAAATTTTTGAACATAACGAAACCGATTCCAAATGCTCATTATGTTGTTGCTGTGTGTGCTGCATGTGGCAATTTCCTTGCCACTTACACAAGGCTAATTGCCACACACAATATATACAGAAATATGTTTGTGCTCCAACTGTTTAAGCTCTGCTCTGCTCTGCATCTGTGCGGGGGCAATGCCTTAGCACGAGTCGGTCAGGACACACACACAGCGGGCGCGTTGTCTGCTGTGCGCAAGGAGACAAATGCCCAGACACAAAGAAAGGCCACGTCTGGCCTGGCTCTGGCTCTGGGCTAGGGGTCTACGACTCTAAGAGGGGTCTCTGACTCCTCCCGCCCCCAACCCCCTTAAAAGGAAGTTCGTTTTTGGGTTCGCTAAACGAAAGCGCATAAAGCATCCTTTCAGCGTTGCTGACTCTCACTTGCACACATTGCTACTCTCTCTGTCTCTGTCTCTATCTCCCTCTCTTTCTCCCCCCTCCCTCTGCCACTTTCACCTGTGACATTTTGCTATTGAAACGACTCCGCGGGGCACGATTAGGCGGCGGCTGCATTAAGCATACGCCACATTGGACGTGCAGCCTTTTTTTATGGCAGGTGAAAAAACTCATTAGCTGTGGCAGAGAGAGAGAGAGAAAGAGCGTGTGGGGAGAGGGAGACAAACGGATATTAAGCAAAATCCTATTAGACGCTTAATTTATGTGCACGCAGGCCTGGGCCTCCACGTGCCACATGCCACATGCCACATTTCAGCACAACGAAATCTAATTATGATAGAAAGATGCGGCAACTGCAGGTGCATTCCGTCACTTGGCCGGGTGTCAACTTGCCACCCTTCTGCCCCTGCCACTGCCCCTCCTCCTGCCTCTTCACCATCCCCTCCCTCTGCTCAACAAACTAAATATAGTCGCGTTTATCTCTTAACACTTTGCTGATCAAAAAGACGCTTTGATTTGCTGGCTAAGAGCGCGCGCCACGTTGACTTCCGTGTTGCGGCAACGCGGGCTTCCTGCCCCAGTTGCAGTTGCAGGCAACGTTGAGAGAGTTTTTGGCAAACAAACAAATACACCAGGGAATTTAGATAGGTGGGGAGGGGGGTGGGGCGAAACAATTCGGCAAATGTTAACTTGGCTAATTTGCATAAACCGCAACAACCGACGACGACGACGCTGGCGACGGAAAGTTAAGCGGAGCGAACCATTACAACCCCAACAAACAAAAAACGTAAACAAATAAGGAGAGGGGGAGTGGGGGGAGGGGGAAGTGCAGGATGGTCAGGGTGTAGAACAAGAAGAGAGTTGAAAAACTGCCGGCAACTTTCGAATTTGGCAATGGAAGGAAGGGAAGGGCAGGGCAGGGAGAATGAACGGGGGTACAGGGTTAAAGTTTTGTGTAGCGTGCATTTTGACTAGACTAAGAGATACCTACACTGAGCATGGAGAAATTTAAAATATTCTATTTAATATACAAGAGTAATATGCTAAAAATATAATATACTTGTATTATAATAAAGGCTGATTCTTTAGCTATTATTATTTAGTCAATACTGTTTTAAACAGCTAATGCACGTTTTGTCTTTTGTATTATTATCAAGCATCTTCAGTTTGGTCTATAATTTAACTATAAATCGTCTTACAAACGAACAATGCTTGCAAATCATTGAATTCTATTATCTAAATACGTGCTCTGTTAAGAAAGTTCATCGTTCGCTTATTCCATTTTATAATCAATTTAATCGACCCACTAAAGCGGCTATTCCTTCCTAACATAAGAAATAAATCATTAAGTTGAACGATCTTTACTGATTTAAATTCTATAAAAAAAATATAATATTAGAACAAGATTAAAATGGGAGGGAGGATAATACTATATAATGATATGATAACTAGTGTATACAGATAATAATCTGCCTTTAACTTAGTTATCAGATATCGTACAAGATATTAGATATATAATACTAAACTACTTATCGCTCAATTTTCAACCTAACCTAACTTTTCCCTACCTTTAACCTGCCTGGCACACCCTTTTTTAAGTATCCTCTTCAACCAGAGGGTATAGAAACCACGACCAACTGACTGAGTGGCTTGCTGGCTGCCAGTCTCAAAACACTTTTGTCCATCCCACAGTGCACACAGTCCCGTAGTCCTGTCTCGCAGTCTGCCCCACTGCCTGCCCCGTCTGTCTGTCTGCCCGTCTGTCTGCGTGTCCTTCTGCCCGCCCGTATATCCTTACACTTCTGCGCGCCGCACTTTCAGTTTCACAGCGTGGTGTCGCGTCGCTTTTTGGAGCGATTCCTTCCCCTCCTCCTTCGTCTCTCTCTCTCTCTTTTCCCTATGTCCATAATCCGAAGCAAACGCTGTCAGACACGTGCACCACGTAGCAATTTGTGTGAGTCCTGTGGCACAACTCGACCGACTGCGGGGGGCAGAACTGGAAGAACTTTAATGCAATGTTGGCCTCGCCCTCGTCGTCCACCCGCGCCGGAAGTCTATGCGATAATGATGGATTGTTTACAACAATGCAAGGGTCCTGACGACGGACAAGGCGCACCACCCCCTACCCCTTCCAATTTTTATGAATTTTGAATAAGTTTTTGGCTAAATGATTTGATTACAGGGTGAAAGGCGAAAGACGGATTGAGTCGCACAGTTGGTTGTGAATAGAGTGACTGAGGTACAAGGAATATTGAACAATGAATAAGCAGTAGGGAGAGAAAGATCTAATGGGAGCTATAAATTAAAGAAATAAGTTACTTTTTCTATGTAGAACACCATTAAATTAATTTCTAAACCTTTCTCAATTTCTAACATTTTCTTTACATTAACAGAACTAAACAATTTCTGATCTCTTCTCAATTTCTAACATTTTCTATACATCAACAGATTTAATCATTTTCTAATCTCTTCTCAATTTAACTTTAATTCCTTCCTAATTGCAAGAACAACAACAAGACATAGAGCTAAGCACGCCTGGCCCGCGCGCTCTTATATGCACACTTATACAACCAACCACCACGGAGAGAGTGACAGCAAAAAGCCGGCAACAACAGCGCACACTACGCACAGCTGTTCTCGCTCCAAGCAGTTGCAGCGCTGTTAATGGGCAGTTGCTCTTATACTGCACTTAACAGCGCACACTGACTGGCCTTAACAGCAGCTGTAATTCGTCTCATTTAGTTTCTGTTCAGAGTTCGCCGCGTGCGGTTCGCCTTTGTCGTCGCTGCCTTTGCGTTTCCCTTAACGACTTGACGAAGTGTAAAGTGTGTGTACAAATGTGCGTATGTGTGCAGCACAACAAATTCTGCTGCCAATGCATTACAATTATGCGTTAATTTAGCTGCGGCTACGTTCAAAAACTGCAGTCGACCGTCGCAGTCACCGTTGCCGTCGTCGCGCTGTGTGTGTGTTTGTGTGAGTGTGTTGACAGCTGCCGCTGCACGCTGCGCTGCCGACATCAACTGCTTCTTCGCTTTGCTTGTGTCTTCGCCGCGACAAATAAACAAACAGAGACAACAACAACAAACACACCTGCTGCCGTCTGTTTTCGGTTCTTTTCGCCGGCAAAACTGAAGAACTGTAAAAGGAGTAAAAACCGAGAAGAAGAAGAGAAAGTAGAAGCAGAGTAGGATCGCCAATATCGTCGAAAACTTGCGTAAGTTCAAAGTTCAAATGCGTAATCCAAGTTCAATGACTGCCATGAGCAACTAATGGTTTAGTTTGGGGCCACCTCTCTTCCTCATTCCCTCTCCCTCACTCTTTCTCTGTCTCCACTGATAAGGCAGTCGCCCATTTACATATAATTATCTGCTCGCTTTGACTACTAATATGTTAATTTGACAACATTATCAGCCCAGCAGCAGCAGCAGCGCCAGCAGCTGTTACACTCACACACATTCCACTCTTTCACACTCTCCTCTATCCCCCACACTCCCGCTTTCTTTTCTCCCTCTTCCACTTTGATTTTGGTCAGACTGCCCTGAAAAGTGTCGCAGTTCCCCAAAATGAACTTGTCAATTGCTCAATGATTGTCATCAGTTTCTTTTGCTCTGCCTTCCTAATACCCTTCAGAGTCTGCAGCTGCACAATAGGGTGTATTGTGCCCCTAATTAAGCTGGGCTTGAAGAGGCTTAAGTCTTTCATTATTAAACGATTGTTTTGGTTGACAAGACTTATAAGGTGGGTGTGTCAGACTGTTTTGTACCTTAACTAAGGTTTAATTTGCATAGTTTATTTATGTGAAAGATCATTTAACTGGTTATTATAAAAATACACATATGACTAAGCGCTTAAAACTTGTTTAGCTAATTCTACTAATATAATATTTTAATATATACAAGCTTCTCTATTTAGAAGTATTACACATTTGAATTTTCTGCATGTTTTGTAAAACTTATTGAGCTTGACAAGTTATAAAACCTTTAAAATTTATTCTTATTCAAGCATCTTACAAATTATATACACTGTGCATAATCTGAAAGCTTACAATTTGTATAACATACGTATATTTATATTCTGCAAACCGTATCAATCTTTTATGTACATGTTGTGGACCTTAAAGAATTCTTCTGCTTTTATATTATTCTCACATCTTTAAATTTCCTCACTCTGCACATAATCTCAAGGCTTACAAACCTATTTATTCTTTATTCTGCCAACGTTATCAGTCTTTGTTCTTAAGTATTGCACCATTTAGTCTTTAAACTCTGGGCAATACTCGTTTACAATTCAATTCCTTATGTATTGCATGCTAATATTGCGCAATTACAGCGTAACTTGACAGTCGTGCAACTTATCGTAAGCAATTTCGTACTATTTATGAGTCGCTCTTGCTGTTGTTGTTGTTCTTGTTGTTGTTGCTGTCGTGACGCCCTGCGGCGCCTCTGTGCGTAACCCGAACTCGCTATCAATGGCTGTTGTCGACGTAGTCGCTTCCGATATCAATTGCTGATAGTGTGTCCGCTGCTCTCTCAGCAACAGCTGCCCTGTCGCCTCTCCCTTCCCCTCGCTGCTGCTGCTCCTACACCTTATCACACTTCAACCTGATGGTGAATGTGCCTTTCATTCGCTTGCATTCACAAAAAGTGAATCAAATACAAATAATTTATAAAATACACTTGCAGAAAAATCAAGAGTAAATACCGCAAATTGTCATTGACGACAAATTATTAAATTAGTGTAGAAAAGAGTAAATATATCAGCAAAGAAATCTAACAGAATTAATAAATCATTTCTCGACTTTGATTGTTTTCAATTCTTATTAAAATCTCTGCTAATGTTGATACATTAACTAAAGATTATAAACATATTGAATGTAGCAAAGTAAATAAACCTTATTCGGACTCTAATTATATTTTATTATTCTCCTAATATGAACCCATTTAAAAAGCATAATTACAATATTTGTATAAAATATAATCATAAATATGTTGTCTTTAATTAAATACAATATTTGCCAATTAACCAGCAGTTAACATGATGTTTATTTAGAGAGCATGACAGGCTTAAGCTCATTAATTATATCATATATAAATCATATATTATCGCAACAATTTCGCATGTAATTGAATAATGTTTTAAAACATTAATCTCAAGCGTAAATAAATTGTACAGTTAAACATGAATTACTTTTTATATACAGATCATTATTTATAGTTTCCTATCTTATCATTAATATTATAAAAACTATAGTAGGCTCTAAAAACATTGCACAATTAATTCGCATTACAATTCGAATTGTCAACTACAATTAAAGCTTTTTTTGACTGTGCACACACGCAAACACACACTCACAGAGTCGCACACACTACTATATATTTTGTTATTATTTTTATTACAAACAATTCTTTTGGTTCGTTTGCTTTTCACTCGTCGCTGCTTGCACAATTTCTCTTTAGGGGTCGCTCGTGTATGGTTAATAATATTGCGCATACGCCGCATGGCGCCACGCTGATAGCACAATTTGGATGTGTGTGTGTGTGTTTGTATTGAATTTCATTTGGTTTTGTCATTGATTCAATTAATAACAGTGCAACGGGCAATGGACACCGAAGCGCCTTCTTCGCTGTCGCTTTCATTTTTCCCATTTACAAATCCATTTCGCAACTCCCCACTGTGACTAATGGTAAATTGGTAATTGGTAATGGACTCACTGAGAAGCGCATTCTCTTGCGATAAGATTAGGCTGCCATTTGAATTCCCGGGAAATTATTAATGAACTCTGCGTAAGCTAAGCAGGGGAAATGCCTTGTCTTCTTTCCTTTCATTCTATCATTGTCAACAACTTCCTCTCTGCAGCAAGAACTCTTCCTAAAGCTTTGTTTTATTACCTTTCTTCACCTTTTTTCTTCTTCCTCACCTGACACTTACACTTTCCATCATTAAAAACCCAACCCAAATACGGGTCTCGCTGTCGTATACGTTATATTATATAATTATGCAATACGCACGTCGATTTCTACCAAAAAAAAAAGAGAAGAGAAGAACGTCGACTTTGGCGTTTAATTATGGTTGCCACAACAATCATAATGAGGGGGCCCTCGAATGGCCTGCGCAGGGGAGGTGCGGAGGGGGCGTGGCTACGTTTCACGCACGTGGTGCGTCCCCGGCTGGAAAATATGAGCATTAAGCGAGTGAAAATGCCAAAAGTGTCTGGCATACGAATGTAAACAATGGAAAAAGGCGGATGAGCTTAACTTGGGAATACCTGAAATTCGGAATAATGAATGCGAGCATCCTTATAAAGGTTTGACTGCTTGAAAGTAAGACCATATAGTATATATATAATAAATAGAGGAAGGTGTATACTTGATGCTACTCATAATTTCTTATGTCTAAGCTTCTGAAAAATATTTTTCTTTTTTTATTCAAAACTTGAGGTTCTTCACACTCTTCTTGCTTTGTATAATGTTTTTTAAGTTGTATAATCATTTCTAAAGTCTTTTGTTGATTACTATTCATCATAGCTCACTCCTCTCTCTCTGCTAGGGTATCTTTAAAAATAAAACATACACACAAAACGTTGCTGCGGCAATTTTGACAAACCCGAAAAGTGACCCCAACTCGCGGTAACATTTGTCGCACCGGAAGAAAGGTGCGCCTAGGCCAAAGCGTCGCAGCCAGCGTTGGCGTCGGCGTCAGCGTTGACTGCGTGCGTGCTGCGACAGAGCGGACATTAAAATGTGTTGCTACATATGAAATTTGTAGGAAATTTGCATAATAAATGAAGTCATTTGCAGCAGATCTTTTTTTGTATCGTCATTAAATGCGCCCAAAATCAAATTAGGCGCCGGACGCAGCCTGAGAACTTTTTAGCCAATTAACAAGAGGCACTAGCTGCCTTGCTCTATCTCATTCACACAAACTGCGTGCTGCCTCTGTCTCTCATTCCGAATAGTAGCGAGTCAAAAGTTTTATGAGCAACGGGAGCAACACAATCTGCCTAATCTGGGCAACAAATCTGCAGCAGACATCATCAGGCCGAGGGAATCAGCATTCTGACGAACTATTTGACAGAGCACAATTTAGTTGGGAGAGAGATGGCCACAGTAGAGAGGGAGATAGCAGAGGGAAAGTAGAGGGAGTGGGAGCTGGAGCGGGAGGGAGCTGTGTGTAATCAGGGCACAAAACTTCTCGTGTCGCTGGCAAATAAATAAAGTCACAGCTAGGCCTGCTTTATGGAATGCCTATTGCCAGGGCTCATACATAAGCATAAGCACACTGAGAGAAATGCAACAAAGAATGTGAAATAGTGAGTGAAATTAGAGCAGGAAATATGCAATGAAATAGGAAATATAAGTAAAATATAATAAGAGAAGTAAAATTATTTTCTGAATGACATTAGAGTACGAAATATTCAATAGAATATCAAATAAACTATTTTGATATTCTCTACTCAAACATTATTATTAAACAGTATATGAAGATTATAATATTGATATAATTATGAGCAGTTTTCTAAGCTACATTTCACTTTGCATCTCTTTAAACTTTAATTATTTTTTTACATTTTTATCGTAAAGTTTTCCCTATCATATTATACATTTTCTCTGCCTTGTTAGTGTCTTACTATTAAGAACTTTAACCCTTCTACCTGCTTAACACTCTCCCCGTTCTTTCCTTTCCTATCTACTCCATCTTTTCGCTAAGTGCACACAAACTCGTATGCCTCGTACCGCATTGCCTATTGCCTGACTATTATTTGCATAGGGTCCCCCCTGCCCAAAAAGTCGAATGAGGCTTCTGCTATGATTATCCCAGTCGTATGAATATCTAACTGCCTCTGTGCCACACACAACTTCTCTCTGTGTGTGTGTGTGTATGTGTGTTGTTGTTGTGCGTATATATTCAGTACAGAGTTTCAGTTTCAGTCGACAATATAAACACATCAACCATAACCATATCTCATAGGGCTGCTCGTAAATTTCGTTAGACCTGCGCAACCCCATAAAGTAACTGTTTGTCCCATGTTTGCATCACTGTTTGTCTCCCTGTCTGTCTGTCTCTCTGTCTGTTGTCTGTCTGCCACTCTGTCTCTGGGTCTGTCTTTTGGAGTTCCGTTTGAAAGACACGCACTAATTTTGAATATGCTAAGCAAAAAGCGAGTTTGTCTAGGCTTTGTTTCACATTTTATGTTAATTTGTTTAGATTTTCGACAGTTAAATGAAAACTTAACCGCAAGTTAAGCTCGACACCTTTTCTAGAGACCCCCCCAACCCCGACTACTATGCCATATCGTAATTTGCCGCCTATTTAATGGAAATCAACACTTCCATTGTTTCAGCTACAGTTTTCCCACTATATCTCATCAGATTGTTGTTGTTGTTGTTATTGTGGGTGTTGGCTGTGCGTAATTTGGGCAAATGAATAAAAGAACTTGCCGAACTGGTTTACGAAAACAAAAACATACCATAAATACAAAGCACAAACATCATCATCATGATGTGTCATCATGATCATCAGCATCATGATGATGATTATCTTCATGGAGTTGTTTGATTTTAGCCAAGAACATTTGTCGCGTTCAAGAAAAAAAGCCGTCGGACTGGTTACTGTCTAACAGATTTAGCCATTGATATGTGTGTTAAGTCTGCTTATTTTGTATGCGTGTGTGTGTGTGTGTGTGCGAGTGTGTTGTGCCATTTGATGGCGTTTTCTTGTCAACGTTTTGGCAACCTCAGCGCCTCCAGCTGCGTCTGTTTGTCTGTTTGTCTCAATATGGACAGCTACTTCCGCCTCTTAAGTCAAGGGAGTTTGTGAGGGGGGATTAACTTGGATATATTTATAAGACCTAGACTTATTTGGAAATGTATATATGACACACATACACATACACATTCAACTGCAATTTAATTAACACACTCAACAAATTATCCATTAGCCAAATGGTCTTTATTAATTATACAATATCTTGAGCATGAGATGGAAAATGTGTTAAGGAGGGAGAGAAGATGAATAAAAATAGATAGAACTGACACTGAAATTTTGAGGGAAGAAAGAAAAATAACAGTAAATAAAACTGTGCTAGAAAACATAAAAGAGAGTGATGAATAATAAGTCTAACTATTTAGAACTTTGCTAGAAACTAAAGTGTGGAATTTAAGTTCATTAGAAAAAACACTACAAATTACGAAATATCTTAAATGAGATCGAAAATATTTTCAATTAGAGTTTGTGGAACCTTAGAGATTGTGATTCCTTAAGAGATTCTTGCTCAGGTAGAAAACAAATCACTGTTGTAACAACAACTTGTATAAAACAAGCACAAAGAATATCATTATATATTTTGTCATTTTTTTAATATGTCCTATATAATTGCAATTTTAAGTTTTGGGTCACCTCTACCGATGCCCATTCCCGATAGCAACAAGAACTGTTAAGCCATAAGCAAACAGCATAAAGAATACAATTAAATATGCTATTTATAGATGACAGTATACAATTTGACAGCACTGTGCGAGCTTGTACTACTGCACAATAAGTAGGGAGCTTAGATCGAGCCAGGTTATGGGCGCGTCTTTAAGCTAATTACTTAGACAAACTCGCAAGCTTAACTGGAGCTTAAGACGAGCCAGACGAATAAGTAAATGAATGAGTGAGTGCATGAGTGAGTGAGTGTGTGTTTGTGTGTGTGTGAGTGTTTGAGCAGCAAAGTTTTATGACTGCCAGATAAATGTTAAACCAATGGCCGACGCCTTATCCGGCAATCTATTATATATTACGGCAATACGAGGGTTTTGGTTTCGCTTTGAGGTCGTCGTCGGTTCACTTGAGTTGCCTTTTGCTGCCTCATGCCTCATGCCTTGCCTTGGCATAGTTTCGCCAGTTTCGCTCCAGATAAAGCAGCGACCACAACGATTCCGAATCGGGACTGATTTATAACAATGGGGTGGCAATGCTGCTGGCGGCAGTTTTGTGGCGTGAGATTTACATAGTTAAGCGCCAGTCGATTAGGTATCCCATATATCATTACGATCGCAGGGCAGCAGCAGCCATTGCACCTGTCGAGTGGCTTAGGGCCAGAGAGAGAGAGTTGTAAGTTGAAACTTGACAAAGTTTAAATTGAGTTTTACTTATAGTTTTAGCACGCCATTTTATTGGCAGGGAGTCGCAGTCCCAGTCCCAGCTGGTTCCTGGTAGTCCTTGAAGGACCTCTTCCCCCCACTCCAGAGTTCATAAAAAGTTTCGCTTCAATGTGAATTCAATACGCAAAGTTTTGCATATGAAAATATGAAATACTCAACTCGACTCGAGTCGATTAACTCGGCGCAGAAAAACATGTTTTTTGATGTACTTCATTTACAGTTCTGTGTGTGTTGTGTGTGTGTGTTGGTTGTGTGTGGCACACCTGCCAAGTGTTTGCCACTAATTGGACACATCGTAAATGGGTACATTAAATCTATAGCTATAGTTCACTCTCGATCTGAAAATGAACCCAAATGAGACTTCAAATAAAAGCGCTGACAACTTTTGCGGCTTTTTGATGATGCGACAATTCAAGCGGCAGCAAGGGGGCACATCTAGATATATAGATATGCACATATATAGCTATATAGTGTATACATATATAGACAGTTCTTTTGGGTGGTCGTCGTCGACGGGGCATATTTCTTAGATTTATGATTTGTTTATTTTGCGCTCTCATTTTCGATTGGGTTGAAAGACTAAACAAGATTGAATGGTATATGCAGTGTATGGGAAAGCACAGTAAGGAACTGCATTATTATTGTCTGCATACTTATTCACTTTAATTCAATTCACAATTGATTCATCTTCTGATTCAACTTGGAATACGTTTCTACTACAGTTTAAAGTTGAATAAAGAAGGATTTATCCAGTTTATAGAACTGCAAACTGTGTAATTACAAATAAGAGCTACATTACTCACTTTGAGTCACTACAAACTGTATTCATGCAGCTCGAAATTGATTAATTTTCAAGTGCAAAGTATTCATCAGTCGAATACTTCTTGCAGTTACTCAACTTGTTGACTTTCAAGTCGTTTGAAGCATGCCAGCGTTTATTTGGCGACACATTCACAACAGCAGCAGCCGGAGTTGTCCGCGGAGTATGAGTGCACTCATAAACTACTCACACACGCCTGCCTGCCAGCCAACCAGTCAGTCAGTCAGTTAGTCAGTCCGCCCTGTCAGCAGCTTTGCTTTTAATAAACGCGAAACTGCACGCGGCAATTCGCCTTTTTTTCTGGCGGTTTCAGCTTGTTATTGGCAAAAATCATAAATGAATGCGTGAGTGAGTGCGTGTGAGTGTGTGTGAGTACAGTGAGTACGTGCGTGAGTGAGTGAGTGCCTTTATGTTTAATTATAAACCCACAGAAGAAGCACGAGAAGCCGTCGCCGGAGACAAACGGGCGCGAGTTCAGCCACAGCCACAGCAGCAATAGCTACAGCAGCTGCTACTACGTGCCACAGAGGCCTGCAGCATAATCAGGCAGCTATATGTTGCATAAATACACACACAATATATACTACTATATACTATAGCTATAGCTGTGCATCTGTTCGCCTTCGACGTGCCCAAATTGCATTTGCATGCAAGTTATTTGCGCCAATTTCACGTTATGAAATTTTCTTTATATTTCGCACATTTGCGCATCGCATTTTCCTCTTGCCAGTCGGCAAAAACAAGCTAAAAGTAGCTTGCATTAGTTGTAATTAAATTGCAGCTAGATCGGATTTGTGCGGAGTTTGCCAAGGGAGTTTTCATTGCAGAGTTTTTTCTTTGTTTCCTCGGGTCATTTGGCTTGAACTTGAACTGCAAATTGTAGCTAAAATTCTAGCTGCAAAAAGAAAACTTTACTTAACAAACTAATTAATGCTTTTGCTTGTTCAACTTGAAAGTTTTCTCGAAAGAAAGTCTTTTTGAAAAGTAACAAATGATGTAGCACTGATAAAGTAGCTTCTGGCTGGCTTAAGGCAAGCTCGGTTGTCAGAGAACTTTAGCTTAAGCTAAATGATTGTATTAACTTTAAGTTAGCTGGCAGTGCTGCTATTTACTAGGGATATAGATATATAGTTAGATGTATAAATGATGTGTAGTTCTATCTTGACTTTAAGCAATCATGGTAAGCTACCCAGTCATTATTCCTTGCAGGGTATTCAATTGTGGAGTGCACTGAACTGTTGCTTAGCTTAGCTTGTTCTCAACTGAAATACGCAAATTGCAAAAGCGGGTATTCATTGCATTCATTTGCCATTGTCTGGAAATCAGTTAGACGCTGTCCGAGCAGGGGCTTCATTATGCCACACAAATCCACTTGTCGGGGCACTCGTGAATAGAATGAATACCCGTTTGGCCATTTGAGTGAATTGTGAATTGTGCGCTAATCTTGGACAGTTTCTTTTGTTGGTCAATCTGGGAGTGTGGAGAAATCCGAATGGGGACGGCATAGAAAGAGTGAAAGAAAGAATGAAAGAAAGAGGTGGAGGGAGAGAGGAGCAGAGGGGGGAGAGAGGGAGAGAGAGGCGCAGCAAGAGTAGCCACTTGTAACGCAGCGAGAATTGCGTCAGTAGTAGAAACATTTGTATCTTTCGGTTGGCCTAACTTATTGTTCCGTGTTCCCTGTGGTATTTTGTTTTATTTGTTTTGAGGCACTTGAATTTCACTTTGTCATACTCACGGACTGCAGCCCCGGCTCCCCCGTCTCTGCCATACTCTATGCCATGTTTTGCGGTGGTAATTGCACGCGCGCTGAAGCATATCGTATGTTGCAGGTTTCCGTTTGGAAACCGGGAGAAACGACCTAAAATAGCGGCGCGCAACCAAATGCGGAACATGAACCATAACACGATGGGAAACAGTAGAACAGCAGCACTGGCGGCAAAGGAGAGTAGGGAAATTGAAAGAGATGTGCGTTGCTGCGGGCAGCGGGGGCAAGGCGGGGCTAGGCCGCGTCAATATGCACGAATTGTACGTGCTGCAATCTGAAATACCAGATACAAACTCGTACAACAGTAAAGCAGATACAACTACCAACAGATACTAATGCGAGAACATGCACTGAGAGAAAAGTGGAACCAGGTTTCCAGGTGTAAGGTACATAAGTGCAAGTAGAAGAGCAAAGGAGAGAGAGAGAGAGAGGCAGAGAAAGATTACAACAAATTGTTTGCAATTCTTAAGTGAAAAATACTTGAGAAACTTTGGATACAAATCTATGTTTTTATAATGTATCCCAAAGACAGGGAAATAATTTAAACTTAAGGTTTTATGCTTATATAGAGACAAGAAAGAGTTTATATGCATTTCATACTTAATGAGACTTGGAGGTTTACATTCTGATTCTTCTTTTCTCCTCGCTGAAGCGTTGAATTTGAGTTTTTTAGTTAAGAAATACTTTGAGATATAATTACAAATAATAGATGCTTCCCTATGCAACCTCATAAATTTAAATGCACTATAAATAAAATGTGAACTAGCAGCAATTTCTGTCAGTGTACTGTGCGTGCGTTCTGTGCGTTTGTTGTTCTCTCTCCACGCTGGCTGCACTGGCCGTGGCAGCGATGCCAAAGCTGATGCTGACTCTGACTCCGATTCCGAAAGCGATTCCAGCGACGGCATTCGCTCATGTTAAAACATGTTCTTTGTCATGCTTGGGCTGTAGCTGATGCCGCTGCTTGTATCTGCTGCTGTAAATTGTATCTGTAACTGGCAAAGGGGGCCTAGCTGTATCCGTATCTGAGCCAAGTGCACCCGGCCGCCCTTTGGCCCCGCATTTTCGGGAGGCCAACGAAGTGCGCCATTAGGGCGCACCGTGCATAATTACATTGTCTCGCTGTAGCTGTGTATATGTCTGTATCTGTGTCTGCATTTGTATCTGTATCTGTAAATGTATCTCTATCTGCGTCTGCATCTATGTGTGCGGGTTGCCTGCCCCTTTTTGGATACTCACGACTCTCTAATTACACGCGCTATGATTGATGTTTTCTTTTTGTGTAAAGTTCTCTCGAATCCCGTTGTGGCATGTGGCACATGCGGCATGTGCTGCTCCTCTACAGCTTCTTCTTCTCCTACCTCCACCTTATCAGCGTGGTGCAGCCTGTTTCATAATGTTCAAAGTTCTTTTGTGTCCACAAATTTTCGCTCACTTGCTTACATCGCATTTAAAACTCATAAATCTTGCTGCATTTTACACACACACACACACACACAGAGAGTTGCACAGAGGCTGTGCCACAAGCACGCAGAGCCTCCTGTTCGACCCCATTTTAATTTGTCACTCGACACGTCAATTATATAAATCGCTTATGCGATCTTCGCTGCGTTCCCAGCCATAAATATCCCAAACTCCCGAAAAAAAAAACAACCACAAGCTGCTTTGATGTGCCGAAAAGCAAATACTCTTAAAGTTAGCTTGGCTTATGTAGAACTTGAGAGTTGCATAAAAACAAGATGCAGCGATTGTCACAGATTCATAAAGATAAGACTAAACGTGTTTAAGATGAAGTTGGATAGTATAAACAAGATTTACCACGTAGATTTCACTTTTATTTCCAAAAATAAAAGAATTGCATATCTTTCAACTAGTTTTTAATACTATAATAAGATTTAAGTAACTATACACACATCTTCTGGTTTATTTAAATGTTCTGTTTGCCCATTACAACTTGCTATATATCCAATACTAAGTATATGAAATGATAATCATCAAAGTACTACGATAACACCATGAACTCAAAATATATAGTTTGCTTGTTTATGTGTTATTATATCATTTACCTATATGACCTATTTGCAAGACAAATAATGCTTAAATTATAGATAAATTATAGATGTTTGACAGTGATACAAAACACAAAACGTGCGTCAGCTGTTTAAACCAGTGTTGCCAAAAAGATAATAGCTAAAAAATCACCTTCCATCTTTAAACTCTCTTTCCAATGCTATGTTTATTTGACAATACCCCCAAATGTGTTAGAGTATTTAAAGTTATTTACACAAGCGCAGCATATTTTGTTAAGTATTTTCTCCATGCATTCTCCCCCAACTCCGTCTTCCCCTCCCCCCTTTCATTCCCCTCGATAAAAATGCACACAAAATAAATATGAAAATAATGTGTGAATTTCTCTTGGCTCGTTTCAGCGTCAACAACAACACAAGTGAAGACTGGACGGACCCCTCGCTCTCCACACACAGTAAAAAGACAAATTGTCAACAGGGTAACCCTCGCCCCTGCTCACACCGCCTCTGCCTGCACAGTGGGAAATTCGTGCGTGGACGGATTGTCAAGTGAAAGAGAGAGAGAGAGATGAGAAATGAAGAGTCTTTGGAAGCAGCTTATTGATTTCTACGTGGGATAAACAGACGGGCGCGTAATTCCGTAGATTGCATAATTTGAAACGCGTGAAAAAACACAAGAAAAACGTGCGGAAAACGCGCGGAAAAACAGTTTCAAGTCAATTTGCTTGATTCGCTTCTGTTTCTGTTTTCGACTTCGGTTTCTTTCGGTCTTGGGCCAATGCCAATGCAATGAGGCGTTCCAAAGCTGCCAATGCCAACAGTAACAACAACAACAACAACAACAATAACAATTTAACAATACCAAGAAAGCAACAACAACAATCGAAACTCGGAGACAATTGCGTGCGCGATTCGTGCGCGTTTTCTGCGCGCGTTTTTTAATTAATTTGAAGTGTTTTTTGTAGTTTGTTGTTGTTTTTACACGTTTCCCATTTTTGTTTTGTTGCTATTTGCCCTTTTTCGGTGTTGTGCGTGTCTATGTGAGTGTGTGTGTGTCCAGCCGGAAATCAGCAATTTAATTTACAATAAGACGATTTAAAGGAGCTGCCTCCCAAGTCAAGCGAAACACATAAAAAAAAAAAAAAAAAGAAAAAAAGCTAAAATAAAAGCTGAAAAACCGAGGACAACGAAAAAAGCGAAAGCAGAAGGAATAACTAAGGAACGTGAAAGGAAAAAAAAAACGAAAAAATGTTCGCGGGCATCAGAAAGCGACTCGCACGCAAGTAAGTAAAGTCTCCAAGAAGAAGAAGAAAGAAGAAGAACCCCCATTTATAAGACTGAGGATTACGTTTGCCACTCTTTTGTCAAGCCATTCTTGACCGGGTTTCAATTTAACTGACCAACTTTGAGGCCTATTGATACCCTGTAGTGGTTGCGGAAGTAGTGACTGTAGGTTTATGGGAAAGTAACCTTATCTTGCTGGAATAATAACGTTGTATCTACTGTAGTTTTTATTCGATTTGCCTAAAAACATAAAAGTGAGCTCTTTGAATCCGATTCCTTCCATAACTAAACCTTCAACTACCTATCTCTGTTCTAACTATAGGAAAACAGCGAAACCTTTGCCCACAAAGAGTATCCACACTTCAGCTACGCCTCATGTTTGTTAGACTTCTCAACTTGGCCCATTTTGTCGCATTCTTATCAATGTTGTCCCTTCCCGGTTTTCATGGCCCAATTCCGTCGTTAATGACCATCGCGATAAAGGTCAGTGGGGAGCTCCATGGGGAACTCGTGGGTGCTTTTCAATTTGCAAAATGCGCCAAATCGCAGGCGGAAGAAGAAGCAAAGGGAAAAAAGAATACTTTGAAGAGTTTCTATTACTATTTGTCTAATTAATTTTCCCTGCACAGCTGGAGCTCCAAATGGGGGGCGTGGCTGTTCAAAGGGGCGCTGTGCAGGGGCAGCTCATTTGTTAAGCACTTGAAATGGGGCACACTTTGCACTGCGACAGTACAATAAAATCTCTCGCTCTCACTTACTTAATAACTCTCCCCTCCCTCTCTACTTTTTATCTCTACCTCTCTCTCCCTCATTCTTCCCCTTATCTTCTCCCTCATTTCTGCCTTGTCAGCCCCTTCGGCACCGTCTTCACTTGACATTGAAGTTCGTGAATACGCTGATTTGCTCAAATGTTGCACGTTTCCACATCGGCGCGAGACATCATCATTCATCGTCATCATTATTATAATGATTTTTCAGTTTTTTCCCCCTTTATTTGTTTAGTTTTTCAGCTAAATGAGCCAATTAGTTTAAAATCTTTATTATTAGCCACGAACCGGTTTTGAAAATTGATTTTAGCTTTGAAAATTGACGCGTGTTTTTGCCCCACGGCGAGTACCGAGAGAGTCCCGAAACTTAACTTAACTATGATTATCTTAAGTTCCATCAAAGCCGCCAGATAATTATGATTATTGAGCTTGGATTCTCGTGGGAAACAGGCGTAGAAAGTCGCCTGAGGGAATGAGTCGGGAACGCACTTAGCTGAAGTGTAGTTGGGTAGGCAGTTTTTGGTGTATGGTCGATATGGTCTGCTCCACTTTGGTGCCTGCTTCATAATTCACACCCACTCACCGGGGGTGTGCCAGTGTGTGTGTGTTTGTCCGACATGATGTGCTAATTATTATGGAAAAGTGCAGGCAAAATACCTTTTAGCACTTAACGCTGTTACTGGCCCCCCAGAGGGCGCTTGTGAGCTCAAGAGAGAGAGAGAGAGACGCAGACTTTTTGTGAGCAGGTGCTAAAAACACCTGTGCAAATAGAAACAGGGAAACCCGAAGCCAAAGCTTGAGAGTCACAGTTCGTCTTTGTAGTTGGCACTCTCCATCATCATAAGCCATACATAAATTCATGATGTACCAGGTATACACACATACATATATCTGTGTATGTATTATTGGGTACTGCAACGTCCCACACAGAAATATTCATTGAAGTTAAAGTCGGGGCTCGGCCGGCGTTAGATGTGGCAATCAAGCGCGACTAAAGTTAAAAAATAATTACACAAGAAGCCATAACACTGAGTTTATTAAACATTAAACATTTTATGTGGGCCCCCGAGAAGAGACGAGAAAACTTCGTGAGATCCAAAAAACAATAAAGTCATGTGGAAAAAGTCTTCGAAAATATGATGGATTCTCACGCACATAAAACTCGCACGCTGCAAGGGAATAATACAGGAAGAATAACTTGAAGACTTGAAGACAGGGCTGTAAGATATAATTACGTTGTAAGAACTTGCAGCTTAAAAAAGCGTGCGTAATTATGATTGATACGGGAGGAAGCGTAAATCGACTGGGAAGAGTAGAGAGTTCCCTATGGAGGGTAAGGAGATATACCATAAATTAGCTGGCTGCGACTTTGTAATAAGGTAGAAGAAACTAAAGGTTCTGCTAAGGGTATCTTTAGTTTCTATGTGAAGAGGCTTCTCTTTTTAATGAGTGTTGTAAGCTATATAATCTTGATTACTATATCATCTTACGATTTCCTTAATTTCCTGTAAAGTAAGGAAGAAAGAGCAAACGCTTCTTCAGTGGGTCCCAAATGATTATTGTAAACTCTACAACCTTGGATACTATATTAATATTGGCAACTTTCTAGCATCGTTCTTTTTCGTCTATAAGACTCTAGAAATGATATAGTATACAATACAGAATGAAAAAGTATACAATACTGATAAAGATATTGTACACTACATCGTGTTGTTATTTCCCTAAGTCTTTCTTCCTTTCCGGAGAACCCTCGTTCCTCAATGAGTATTATACAGTATACAATATCCTGTTTTCCCCCTCAGACTTGCTTTCTATCTTAAGAACCCTTGTTCCTTAGTGAATATTGTATATTGTGCTATCTATCTTTGTGTTTCAATAATTTCATCACTTTTCGTGCTGAAACTGTCTTCCTGTTGCATTCAGATTCTTTAGACTCCTTCCCCTTCTCATAGTAAAGCAATAACAAACAGTTTTGGCGCCATTCTCTTGTTTCTTTTACCCCCTACCCCTTCTTCCCCCGTCCATGCACCTCCGGCGATTTCTCCGTTTTGTGCCCATTTCGCCTTGTTGTGCCCATTGTTCTAAGCGTTTTGTGGACTTATCAAATGTATCTTGTTCCGACAGGGAACTGCGTTGACGCTGCATATGTGTCACTTACACGCCCCAGCACCCTCTCTCCCTCTCTCCCTTACACACTGTCTTCCCCTTCTCTCTCTCTCTCTCTGGGTTAAAAGGAAATGTGATGCAACAAAGCGTGGCCGCTAACAGTCAAGCGACACTGTGTGTGCTACTTAAATTGTTTGTAATACGCATGTAACAACTACAGTAGTAGTAAATGTATCTGTATCTCGAGCTATTGCTGTAAATGTATCTCTAACCTCGCGCTAATTTCGAGCTTAGATTACAGCTGAGAAAGAGAGAGAGCGTGGCAAAGGGCCAGGGGGTGAGAAACCCTAGGAAACTGCGGCCTATTGCATTAACCGGATACTGCGCAGCGCGCTGTTAACTTAGCATACTATAAAATGATTTACTGTATATCATTTTCGGTTTGATAATTTCAATATACATTTGATGCTTTATTCCCGGAACAAACAATTCGTTTGTTTCTCTCTCTTCTCGCACTTGATCGATACGATAGCGCACATAGAGTTCGTGATATATGCGAGTTCTGTCTGCATGCAGACTCTGTTCTTTTGCCCCCAAGCCTTCAGCTTTTGCAGTTTGCTTTTGTTAGTTTCTACCCTAAAATTACACACCCCCACCCGCCTCTCTCTGCCTTCCTTTCCCCTTCCCTGGCTGGCTGTCATAAATGCGCCATTAGAGCTAACAACGCGTTTTCAACTTCACTTAGTCAACGCAACGACGCCTCGTCTTCGTCTCCCTCTCTTCCTCTTTAATACCCCTCTGCCTCTGCTGCTACTCTCCTCTTTCTATTCCTCCTTCACCCATATCCACCCACAATTCTTTATACAAAAGAAATGCCATTTTATGCATTTCAAGTGCGTCGCCGTCTGTGCACTATCTCACATCATGTATTTGTATCTTTCTCCCTCTGTAGTCGTATTTGTATCTTCACTCTATGTTTGTCTTTGTATCTGTGTATCTCAGACTGCGCCTGGGCGTCCCGCACATCGTCTGTCAGTGCACATGAAGTGTCAATTCCATCATAAGCCAAAGTGGCGCACATATCGCATATCGTTTCATAAAGAGGGGACCAGACACAGACAGCGAGACAAACGGGGCAAATCAAAAGAAAATTATTGAACAATTTCTCGAAAAGAAAACGAAAACATAAATGAAAACATAGCTGGGTAAACAAGCAGTGCGATTGTCGTATACACTCGAAGGTAAAGGAATAAGTGATGTTAGATAATATTAGACTATTGATAAATCAAAGAAAGATACATCACTTTCATATTGAATCACATAAACTCTATAAGATACTTTCTTTAGCATTGCTTTTCAAACTTTTGATTGTGTCGGAATATAGTCATGATATCTCATGCACAGAATAACGAATAGACATAGTCATAATATATTAATATCAAAACGGAAACTATCGATATATATATGTTCCCTGCTGCACAGTAACTATCAATAACTCTCACATGAATTGTATATATCTATAAACACAATATCGATAACAATATTAGGCAGAATCAAATGCAAACCAATAGGGTCTATTCTTTATTTATATCCTATGCCTTAATTCAGTACTATCGTTTAGCACACTATCGATAGATTTTAAAGTTAATGCTCGAAGCTTACAGCCCACACTTTCTCCTCTACCAAACCCCATGACAAAGCTTAAATACCCGCAATCCGAGCAAAGGGTATGCATAATGAGCACAATGAAAGCGTCAAGCAGACATCTGTCTCTCTCCATCTCACTCTCTATCTCTTTCTCACTCACTCCTCTCTGCATTTTGACAGCAAACACGCTGCACGCTGCACGTTGCACACGAACGCCTCGACGGCAAAGCCAAAGATGCAGATACACAACGGACAATGATACAGCTTCACAGAGTGAGACGTAGATACAGATACAGTTATAGCTACAGATGCAGATGCAGATACAGCTACAAATACGGCTTCAATTTGGGTGTGACAATTGCTGCAGCAAGCGATGCGACAGCGACGTCGTCTTATAATGATGAATACCTTTTTAATGAGCAGCTGACGTATGAATATGCATGTGAATGTATCTGAATGCTCACGTCTCTGTGTGCGTGTGTGTGTGTGTGTGCATGGCGGGGGATTGGCAGCCAAGCGATTTATTATCCGACCAGGCGTACCGTCTGGCAAATTACGCGCCAGCTTCATGTTGTTGTTGCTGTTGCTGTTGTTTTTTTTTTAATAATAAATTTCCACCTTTAACGCGTGGAATGACCCTAACCTCCCCGAATAGTTTTGCCCCCAGCTAGCGTTTGGTTTATTGGGGCTAGACATGCTAAGTGCGTTTTAAAAACACACATACAATACATATGCAAATACATACAGCTTATAGAAATACATACACACAAACATACGTGTACCTTATAAAGAATGTTCCCTCTTTGTTGCTGTTTCGGGCTTTTTTTCGAGCAGTTCGTACTTGTTTTCTAATTAAAAGTTTGCCCTTAACGTTTGCTGTAAACGCAAACTTGTTTCCGAATGGGGTATTACGTGGAGGAGGGGGAACGGGAGGGTGTACAGGGTGGCTACGGACAACACACGCCCAGTCAGCGACCCACTAAGAGCGCCAGCACATTTTTTTTGTTTTTTGGGGCGTCGACGTGTTTTACAGCCGCACCACGCGGGCAATAACTATTGTTGATGCTAGTGTAGCCGGTTTAACGGCTAAATTTGGCTAGACCTTTAATAGAAAATAACTAAAATAATTATAGATCTATTTAATATAGTATACTATGCCATAAACTCCTTTAAACTTCTCACTATAAATCAATTTCAACTGACCTTAAACTTGTAAATGGCTTACCCGCTAGAACTAGCTAGGTTTCTGTGCACATAGCTGGCAACACTGGTCGCGTTTTCGAAGCGTAAATGTTTGTTGATAAATACAATTTATATGTAGTTACACAGATAGAGGAGTGTGTGTGTGTATGTCTATGTTTATGGCAGGTGGACGACACCCACACCCTGTACACACACACACACACAACAACAAGGGCCGCGTGCGTTATCTATTTAACGAGAGGAAATAGCATATTGAGCCTGTGTTTATGGGTCATTAGGGTGCTGGCCCGGCCGCCTTTTCAGGCCACAAACAACATTTGGCCACATTTTGCCATACGCATAATTAGCATGCGGCATTGTCCTTGAACGCGTCAGCCGCGCGCGCTCGTCTGATAACGTGCTGATAAGCGATGCCAGAAGTTGCGTTTCCGCTTGTGTACCTGGCCAACTGCCAAACTCGAATTCTGCATGCAAGTCGCGGCATGTGGCATGCAAATAACTTTCTACACACTGATGGGGCTGCACCCTGACGGCTTCCTTTGTGCCCAGAGAAGCTCGCTGACAATCAAACAAACACACAACAAACACATACACTGATATAAATATACTCTACACTATTTGCACAGCGGGAAGAATAATGTTGACTAGAGATGGGTATCGATTTGGCGATATTTGTGCTTTGATAACAAGTTTTAAATATTTATCGATGACAATATTTATCCAAAACAATTTATTTATATATGCTTATTAATTTAATATATATTATAATATTCTTCGCCTTGTTTCGTGATAAATATCGATAGTTTCTTGTCATTCACCATCACTAACGAGGCATGGTTTGGCTTGGCTCGCCCGTCAATCAGTTGACTTTTCAAAGTGTTTGGCCAGGTAAACACCAAGTGTCCACTTGACTTCCGTTTGGCAATTGCGTTGCCACTGTCGCTGCCTCTGCCTCTGCCTGGGCTGCTTCCCGGAATCGCCGTTGGCAACTCCACATGCGTGGTGACATGTGGATGACGTCGATAGTTTCTGTGTGTGTCGGTTTCAGTTGTTTCAGTTCCTACTGCGGTTTAATTCATTGCATTTGCATAGGGGCGCACTGGCACAACATTCCCACATTGTAGTGGTATTTACCCTCCAGTTGTTTATATTTGCATAAATATTTACAATTGCGAGCGCCGATGCCGCCGAAGCCGAAGCCGAATGTGCTCCACCAAATGGCGCCCCATTTCAGCGTCAGTTGACTGTGGTGGCAGTGGAGGCGGCAGCGGCGTTGCCAGAGTGTTTGCCAATAAAGTTCAACTGTCAGTCACAGTGATGCGCAACCACAACACAGCAATATCCATCACATGTCCTGCGGCAACTCATTTATCAAAGGAGCAATGGCGTTGCCAGAGTGTTTGGCAGTCGAACTTAAATATCAATCACATTGATGCGCCAGAACATATGTATTTATCGTTATCGAAAGCGTATACTGCGTCTGATTGGCAACTGAGTTTCGGCACCGAAGCGCAGCCAACTTAACAAGTTTTTGTTCTCTTTGTTTTACATCAATTGCAATTGTTGCGCTGCGGTTACTGAGATCTCATTACGATCAGACGTCGTCGCCGACGTCGCACTCAATTATGCCAGTGTGCGTGTGTATGTGTGAGTGTGCATGCATGTGGTTTCCTGTTTCGACCGCACCACAATTATATGATTGTTATCAAGATCAGTTTTACCCGTATATACTCTGAGTGCACGCGGCTCTCATAATAAATCTCTCACAGATTTTCTTTTCCATCTCATGTCGTCAAATTATGCAAATTTCAAGTGTGGGCTTAAAATCAGTTATGAGAGAGATAGAGAAAGAGAGAAAAGGGGGAAACGATGCCCAGGGCAGATTTAGGTCATTGATTATTGTCGTTGTTGTTGTCTTTGTCAACACATTATCAAGCAGCAAAAGGAGTGTTGAACGTTGAAATGAGATGCATGCACCAGTCGCAAGAGCTGAGTTGTTGTTGCAACTACTCAAATTTCTCATTACATTAATCACACCCACGGCAAGATGACAATGGAGGTGAGGGAACAGTGAAGAGCAGAGAGAGCGAGCTAGTTCTGCCTGCATAGTTGCATCCTTTTAGCCACTTGGTATGTTTAGTTTGACTTTGCTTTGACACGCACTCAAAAGAAACAAGAGAAAGAGACGTAGAGAGAGACGGGCGAGAGACCCCGTTTGAATTGTAAACAGACTTGGACACGCCTATTTGGGTTATGCTGCCACTGCTGTTGCTACTACTGCATGGATGAGTACCCGCGTACAAACATTGGGATTCTGTTGCATGCTTCGTGCTGCAAAATGGGTTAGTCCACGGCCCTTTAGAATGCGCAGCGAAGCGTGCAACGCGGCGGATTTATAACGGAAGCTTAGCCCGTGCAAGCTTCATGAATAAATTAACAATTGCCTCACAAAATTTGCATACACTTCAATACTAAATGTTTGGCAATTGACTATCGATTAAAGTGGTGAACGATAGATGTGTTCACAATGGGAATTAGTTGAGCACTCGATAGTGTGTGCAAAATATATCACACGATAGTCATGTTTACCACACAATACTGCTTTCTCTCTCTCTCTCTCTCTATTTAACTGTTGCCATCCTACACTCTTTTCTACTATGCAACACTATGTGCTTGGTTCTCTCTGCTCTCTCTATCTCTCTTAGTTGCTCTCCCACACCCTCTTCGATTGTTGCCAAAATATATCGCAGTCATCGTGCTTGCGATAGTCACACTAACTGCACAGCACTAAGCGCTCTCACACACCCACTTTCCTCCGCTCACTCTCCCTCTTTCTTTCTCCCTTACACACCCTTTCTGGCCATTGTCTGTGTGCGCTGCCTTTAATCAATTACCATAAAAAGCGCAATACAGTGGAGCATTAATCGATCTTTAGTCGGCATAAATTATGCAATTTACAAATCAAAATTCCATTCAACTGGCAGACGGTAGTCGCCGCGTGACTTGCCGCAAGTAGCCCCCAGGATACTGCGGCAGCTTTAAATCTCCTTCTTCTTCTCCTGCGTCGTCTGTGCCGGCATCAGCTTTGGCCATCGGCATCTGCGTGTGGTCAGTGTGGCCAATGGGCGTGCACGCCGCCTACGCCTGGACGAGGATAGGCAGCGGAGGAGGTGTGGGAAAGGAGAGGGTGCACCCACAAGCCATGGCTTGTGCTAGCAAACAACAAACAAGCGTGCTGCATACTAGCCTTAAACACAGAGGCCTGACAGTTGGACAGTTGGGCGTTTCTCGACTTCGATTTTCAATATGCATGACATGGAGAGCGGGGGCAGCTTTCGAATTGCAGCAGTCGAAAATTATTGCAGAACTGTAAATTATTTGCACTGTCGACCTCATTGTCAGCGCTTTAAACAACACGCACACACACACTAGCACACACATACAGTCACACTGGGTTATACATGTATGGGCGTTGCGGATTTTCGTGTCAGCCGAATTAATGCAACGCGTTTTATGCAGATTTCGCAGATTTTGTTTTTGTTTTTTTTTTTTGTTGCAACTGTGGTAGGTGTAAATGCTCGAAAATAGCCAGTAATTACGAGGAGAGCGTGAGGGTACTTAACTTTAATTTTCAACCAAATTAGTATGTTAAAAATAACCTTAAATTGCATACAATTATAGCAAACGCTTTTGAATGGGAAATGGAAATACATAAAACAAGCCAAATTAGTTGAGCCATTGTTAAAAATGTGTACAAATAAATGAATAGAGTGGTAGTTCTATAAATATAGCGTGTTTCCTCTCTGAATATACCATTAATTCTATTGGAAACTGTTCTCTTACCCAATAAGCTTAAATTGTGCATTTATAGCAAGTGATTTGAATGGGAAAACAAGCTAATATAATTGAAAATTGTTTTAAATGCCTGCAAATAAATTTAAATAGTTATATCTCTAAACATATAGCATGTTTTCTCTATAAATATACCAAGTACTTTAATGAAAACTGATCCTTTACTAAAAATAGTAAATTTCTGTATAGTTAATTTATAGCAGGCGTTTTTAATATTATCAAGTTAATATTATCGAAATTCGTTTTAAATGCCAGCAATAAATATAAAGAGTAAAATGTTTCTATCAATATTATCTATAAATATACCAAGTATTCTTCTGGAAACTCCTCTTTCACTTAAAATTACTAAATAATCACATTTTAAATTTATAGCAGGCAATTAGAAAGCCAATACAATGGAAGTTAATCTAAAATACAAGCAAATATATAAATAGAGACCCTTCCCTATAAATATACAAAGTATTCCACTGACAACTCCTCTTTCAATTAGCCATAAAACTCTAAAGATATATATTCTTCATACATAAAAACTTTACATTTTTCTAAGTTAATCAATTGTTGTCCTAAGCTTAAGCTACACACAATATTCTTAGCTATAAACTTGCTGAGTGCTGCGTTTTAGAGGCTCTTCGGCATTTATTATCCTCAAAAAAAAAGCTATAATTATACAAAGTACTGCTCGAAGGGAGGCCAATTACTGCGCAAGGCAGAGCCAAAAAGTTTCGAACCCAACTGCGTAATTACTTGCCATAAATTGCGATTAAGCGACAGACTGAGGGTCGTGGGTCAGTTTGACTTCAGTTCGACTTTGGGATCGGTCAGCCTTAAGCGCCTTATAGCGAAGAATATAATATCGCCATTAAATGCAAGCTGAAGCCGCAGCCAAAGTATTTCCAGCTACTTTTTTGCTTGTCCAGTATTTATGTTTATGCCAACTGCAATGTCCATTGATAAGCGCTGTAGGGGTGGTAGAAGAGGAAAGAGAGGGGGAGGGCGAGGAGGCGCAGCAGCTGTAGTTGCTGTCGGCGGCGACAACGGAAATTTATGGTCGTCACATAAAACGCATAATCAGTAAACGAATGCGCCACAAAAGAGTGCCGGATTAACCGAATGACCGGCACGGACAGTGGGACAGGCAGACAGAGGCAGGCCCACCTCCTCCCTCCTCCTGCTCTTGCCGCGGCAGTTGAAATGTTTGTTGTGCTGGACGAATGTGCATCATTCACGTCGTTGCCGGCGTTGCAGCGCTATCAGTGGCAAGCATAAATAAACAATGCACAAGTGTACGTATATTTATGCGCATGAGTGTGTGGCAGGTAGAACACGTCAATTGATGGAGCATATTATGGAAATGGGTAGCTAGGTAGAAGTCATTGTAAGCAATGTATGATAGATTAAAGTATTTACTATAAATACAGGGTGTTTTCTAGTCAGGAACAGTTATAAAGATTTAGGTAATGCAAATGGAACATATCAGGGGAATGGGTTGATATGTAGATGTATTTGCACGTATATTATATACGATAGATTAAAACATTAACTATTAAGCCAGGGTATAAGTCAGTCAGGTAAATGGAACACAGCAGGGAAATGGGAGGATGTTTTATATTTAATAGATTAAAGCATCAAGTATAGAAAGCAGACACTATTGTTGTAATAGAGGTATTAACTAGCCAGACATGCGGTTATCTGGGAAACACTGTGGGTTGATAATAATTATATATCACATATGTAGAAAATATACGGCAGAGTATTCAACAGTTATGCATGCCTTACATTGTTAGATAGTGAGAGGACTTAATACAACAACATACTTATGTATTCATGAGCAACTCTTACTATAGCTAAAGTACAAATACTCCAAGTGCAGGTATCTCTGAGTCAGTCATACCCTACAACACTTTCCTATTCTCACATATGTTTATATATGTAGTGTGTCTTTATGTTTTATGTGTCAACGACGACGGAAACTGAAGCTCTGATGGAGAATGCAAAATGCCGCTGGGCGTGACGAGGCTACCCAAATAAGGAACGCCCTGTGTGTGTGCATGTGTGTGTGTGTGCATGTGCATGTGTATGACTCACACAGGGTGCTAAATTAGAGAGAGGAGATGCCCAAAGTGCAACGTCTGCACTTTGCACCTGACGCAGCGAAGCTTGCGCTATTTCACTGTCAATCGAATCGGGGAGGGAAGAGGAGGGGAAGGGAGGGAAGTAGAAGGGCAGGGGAATGTGGCAACGCATAGCGCTGTTAATTAAAGCCCTGTATAATGGCATTAGTTGCCCTTTCGACTTGCCATTGATGGCGCACTAATTAAGTTTGCATCACAGCGTGTGATTCATGTGACAAGAAAGAGACAGAAAGAGAAGCATAGACAGAGGCAGAAAGAGAAGGATAGAGAGAGAGAGAGAGAGAGAGCGAGACAGTCTTAATAGGCGCAACCAGTTGCTTGATAACAGTTAAATTGATTTTGATTGCTTTATTTGATGATCATAAATCAAAGGCGCATAGGAAATTCTCTACAAGCCAAACGCACGTGGGCTGTGGCAAAGTGAAAAAGACTTGCCACAGATGGTCAGAGATGGCGAGAGAGAGAGAGAGAGCTTGGAAATTCAAACTGCCCATTTGACGGTGTCAATTCCTTCAGCTCCAGCTACGACTTCAACTTCAACTTCAACTCCAACTCCGATCTCTGTCTTCGGGAGACAGAAACACAAACACGAAACGAAACATTTTGTGCGATTAGCTTGTAAGATTGTTTTTGTTGTTGTTGCTGTTGTTGTTGTTGTCTCTTATTGCTGTCCAGCTCTTTGACTCTTGTTAGCCAAAAACTGGTTGAGGCCTGGCCAAAACAGTTGAAGCTGTAGTTGGAGTCGGGTTCAGGTCTCTGTTTGCAGTGTGTTTGCCCACTCGAAATGCCTCCAAGTGGCAATTTTATCAAATTATTTGCACTTAACTCGCAAATTCAATTTGAAAAAATAACGAGCAAATTGTTGTTGCCGTTGTAAGTACTTGTTGTTTTTGTTGTTAGATTTTGTTGTTGCTTTTTGTTAACAATCGGGTTATGGTCGACATGTGTGCACGCTAACCGTCGTTCAGCGACACATGCAAAGCCCGGAAGATCAAGAGAGTCAGTCGGACATGCTCCTTGCTGTGCTGCCATGCCTGCCAGGGCATTTCACACAGGTGCATTAATCGATAAATTTCCCAGCGCATATTGGGTCACGTCAATAGTCGCCGTAAGGTGGCAACGCTGTGCGCCTGCCGCGGCCCAAAAAGTCACAAGGCGCAAAATATCTTATTGGGTCGGCACAGTGTTAAAAGGTTTAGTGGTTGAGGAATGAAATTACAATGAAAATATAAAGTATGTTAAATAATATTAGAGCATCTGGATAAATAATAACCGAAAGCAGAATAATAGTAAATATACAATAATATAAAAAAATTGCTGAATATCAATCGAAAATATGCACTGCAAAATACCCAATTAATATATTAAAGTAAAGCGCATATATTAAATCATATTCTCCCAGCCAGCCCATTCTATTTTAACTTAGCTAATTTCCCCTTTATTTCATTGTGCAATGATATATTTCCTATTATTCATTTCCATATCAAATAGTTGCTATTTAAAGAAGCCACTTAAATGATTTCCTAATTTCTTTTCCCAATCTTCTTTAATGCTTGCCCAATTTCACCCCCAATTCATAGTATCCCACACCACTGTAGCAATGCATTATGATTGGATTATTCTGCGTGTGTTTGTGTATGTGCTCTTATTGTGCCACTTGGCGACTATTGTGTGTGCGTGTGTGTGTTGCAACATCGAATGGAGTTCCAGATTAGCGCGAGCAACGCGAGCTTTGGCCAACAACACACAGCACAATCGTTTTGACACTTCTTGGGGGTGCCAGGCCGATTATGTGGCCCGATTGAGAAACATTTGAGCTATGCAGCAGCAAGGCGAGCGCGCGATATGATCTCCAGTTTCCACTCTCAGGCGACGACCCACGCGTTCTGCTCTGCTGGTGAAGCTGGTCGAGCGAGTTTTCGGCACAGACCAAGCGGCTGCAGTTGGAAATACACTAGATAGACAGACGGGCAGACAAACGGGCGCATAGACGAGCAGACAGACAGACAGACAGACATACGGTCAGACAGAAAGACAGACAAACAGGCAGATAGAAAGACAAGAGAGGCAGACGAAAAGCAAGCGCTCAGACAGGGGAGACAGAACAGACAGACAGACATACGGTCAGACAGAAAGACAGACAAACAGGCAGATAGAAAGACAGAGAGACAGGCAGACGGAAAGAGCAAGCAAGCATACAGACAGATAGGGAGACAGACATCTAAGCATATAAAGTGACAGACAGACAGACAGACGGGCAGACAAACGTGCGGATAGACGAGCAGACAGACAGACATACGGGCAGACAGAAAGAGAGGCAAACAGGCAGATAGGAAGACAGAAAGACAGGCAGACAGAAAGAGCAAGCGAGTATACAGACAGATAAGGAGACAGTCTGCCATATAAGCATATAGAGTGACAGACAGACAGACACATAATGTAACTGCAGACAGAGTTCGCATTGATGGCTGTCAACTTGTATTCATCTTATACGTTTTTCAATTGTTTCTTGCAGGCAGAACGAGAAGGATTGCGATGACGATGACAAGGACGATGTGCATGACATAATGCCTCCAGCAAACTATATACAAATCTCACAAGGCAAAATCCAGTTGGTGCATCAGGCAAGGTCATTGGAACTGGAGCCGGGAAGTCGCAGTCCCGCTGCGCTGACCTTGGAGCGGGGCGATAAGGTAAGTTGCCCAAGTAGAGTTGCCACCCCCTTGCGCTACCTGGTGCTGGTAAACGGTTGTTGTAGCTCGCTTTGGTAGCAGTACCACACCCGATCTATATCCAATTAGAGCTCTAATCAAATCCATTTCAATCGAAGACACATACCTCACTCCTCATCTTGCCCATAGCCATAATCCCCCCACCCCACCCCGCTGGAAGAACTAACCCACCCATCAAGTTGAAGACCCTCATCTACAGCTACACATTCTAAGCCCACTTCTAACCTACTTTTACTGGCACCTTTCGCGAAGAGGGAAAAGCGCAGCGTAAACAAATTTTCCCGCTGACTTTTTCGTGCGGCATGCCGAAGTCTCTGTGAAACAAACACCTTTTGAACTCCACTCGGGCAGAGCCGGGAAGGAGACCTGGAGAGCTGAGGCCTGTTGAACTCGTTAACATGGCATTTAAGGCACATCACGCCAGCGGCACTGAGATTGATGAACCCAACCCAGTCCCTCTCCCCCTCCCCAAGTGAGCAAAATGCGCTTCAGACATGCAGATTCTCCCTTGACTTGAGGCTCAGAGATTAATTGTGCAACACCTTCTGTGTTGCAGCTGCGGTAGTGGCACTTCATGTGTTGTTGTTTACTAGGCTGACTTTCATTTGGTTCTATTGTCTGAGCAAGCTGCTAATACCCTGTAAAGTGTTAGAGCACTACTATAGTTGACTCTCATGTGGGAATGAAATTGGGGAAGGGGTTTAAGCTGGCAGTTTAAATATGTTTCTGTTATAGTTATTAAGTTGAAATTGGAATCTCAGCTTATGCTGGGTATAAAGACAGATTCATTAAACATTTCAACGCTTATTTGATTAATGATGCGCATAGTTCATTATCTCTCTACTCCTTTTAGAATAACAACTTTCAAATCTTATCTAAATTATAGATCAAAAATCATTAATCATATGCGCAGCTGATCTATTGAACATATGGGTAGAATACATAACATGCGCGTGGAAACAGTTCTGGTTGTTCGATTTTTAAAAGTTAGATATCATTAGCAACATTTGGAGATGAGCTTCTTTGCTTAAGTTCTTGAAAAGAGAGTATAGAACACAAATATGTAGATACTTCTAGTGCAGACTTGAGTGGAAAGCCCTCAATAAAGGGAATAAGTTATCAGTTCTTTAAAGTAAATATTCCAATTATATACTTCAAGTGTTTCTTTCTGACATTTCTTACCTTTCTTAAGTCAGATATATTTTTGTGGGGATCTTCTTGCCAATAGTTCATAAAAATAAAGAAAGATTTCTGGGTTTTTCCAAGTATATTCCAAACAGCTTATTCTAGCTACTTCTTCCCACAATCCTGGTGTGATTTCTTCGTTTCAAGCGAATCTAAGTTCCATATAAGCAACCCAGTTTGTTTTTTCAGTTAAAACCCAATGTAAATTCCATATAACAAACTCTGATAGTTCACTTTAAAATTCTCCAACTTACGTAACGATTGGACTGGCAGGTCTCAGGCCTCAGGCTCAGTCTCAATCTCAGTCACCGTCTCCGTCTCAGTTCTCTGTCTCCGTCTCCATCTCCGTCTCGGTCTCAGCTGTTTGTGGTTCGCTCTGATTAGTTGGCGCTCTTTTCCCATGCCAAGTTGCGTTCCCATAACTCGGTCCGCTGTGCTGCGCTGCTCACGTTGCCTCACGCTGCACGTTGCAAGTTCCGTGCTAGTTGCAAGTGGTATGTGCCGCCGTTCAGCGATCACGTTCGGACTTCCGTGTCGCTTTAATAGCGCTAAGTATGGCGCATGCGCGCACAGTGGGGCAACAGAGACACATATCTGATTTATGCTTGCCACAAATGCAGAGAAACACGTCCACGTCCACGTCTGATGGTGGATGTCTTGGGTCTTGGCCATGGCCCATAAGCAGCTGCAAATGAGGAACAGCAGAGGGCTGGAACGACTCTCGAGCGCAGCTTGGCAAATCTTCTATGTAAATGCAGCAAACGATGCTGTAATTTTTCCCAGAATGCCAACGTTCATCTACCTCTCTCTTTCTCTCCCTTCCTTTCTCTCTATTCCCTTTCTCTGTCTCTCTCTTTCTTCTCTGACGCCTTTTCTCGCACTCTTGCAGCTGCAATCACGCTGAGGAAAACGTTGCGTGTATCGATTACAACAGGCAGCAGGGGCAGAGACAGAGGAGAAGGGGTAGAGGTATGTGAGAGAGAGAGAAAGATAGAATAGGACACACACTGGGAGACACCCACTCACGCAGCTGGCTCCAGCAGCAGCAGCAGCAGCTCGTCAGCTCGCAAATTCGCTAAATGGCATCTTGATTATTGCACAAAGCGACCCTCTGTGTTTTTCACCCTGCTGTCCCGCTTTTCCCACTGTCCGGGCTAGACGTGGCATACAATAGACCTGCTATAGATGTTGCTGATGAGGTTCTGTGGCAACTGTGGCTGCTGCGCACTGCATCCTCCCCAGCGTTTGTCATCAGAACCCAGTCACGTTCTCGGCTGCAGTTGCAGTTGCAGTTGGCGGTGTCGACTTCTGATTGAAAAAGTTCATTGAACGTTGTGCGATTTCTCTCTCTCTGTGTATGTGTGTGTGTGTGTGTGTGTGTGTGCTGTTCCTCTACTCTCTGTGTTTGTTTATTTATTTTCCCGTCTGGCCATCGGCGCAGCTCAGTTTAGTTTGCCTCGCTTCGGTTTCAATTTCAGCTTCAGCTTTGCTGCTCAGCTGTTGCACATGCGCAGACAGACAGAGTTTGCCACACAGAAGTCAACGACTGTGCAGCACTCTATCTGTGTGTGTGTGTGTGTTTGTGGATAATGCCATGTAATTTAGCTCTTTTTTCCATCCTACTCTCCAGCTGTGCTGAGCTGAGTGGAGGGCAGAACTCTGGCATGAGGAAACTATAATATCGAATTTATAATAAATGGAAGCAAGAACCTTAGTAGAGTTTTCCATATGCTTTCCAATATATGATTCATGATGGGGAGAACTTAAGCTTTCATTATATAAATAATTATAAGAAAAGCACTCTAAGAGAACTTGCCACATTTGAAATATAATATCAAATTTATTTAGCTATAAATTACAGCTATAATTTATGTCGTATCATGCTTGAAATTTCTATAACTACTAAAGGAAGAATTCGTCTTGAAATTCCAAATGAATTTCTCAATGTTAGTCAGCTTTTCTTTAGTATTTCTTACAGTCCAGACGTTTATAATATTATGTTCAGTTTCAATTTCAGTTAACATAAATATATTATAGGATAATTTTGAATAACTCAGACCCGCATTGGTATTAATCAGCCAACAGTTTCAATAATACTATTGTTGCATTGTTAATGACTGTACATGACTCTACAAAAAGATATACGAGTTTTTTAAGTATTATAAATGCGTCACAAAATTGCATTGGGATGTGTTTAAGTTATATGCCAATTCCAATTTTCTGTATAGTTATTATTAAAATGAGGGCAACACTTTTAAACTTTTAAAATAAGTGCAGATTATTCAGATTTACTTATAAATTATAGTAAATATATATAACAAGCCTAAAAAATCCTTTTGCTAGATCGAGTAGCTTACAACAAGCACCATTTGTGACTGTACAAATACAATATATAATATCTGGCTTTAATTAGAGCAAATGTTTATAGCAATCATATTGCTAGCTCTTGTCACTATAGCAGCTTGACAAATATAGTATGTATAGCAAGTGTATAGCAACTTCTGCTAGATATTCCAGCAGCTCTATGCCAACTTTGCATATGTCGCACTAGACTGACAAATGTTTCTCTCTCTCTCTCCTTCTCTTACTTTCTGTAATTTCAGCTGCATCTGCTTACATATACAAACATAGAATACACGTACATACATATCTGTGCCTATGTAAATACATATGTCTCCTTTGCCATAAAACCGACTTACTCAGCTTACCCACTCTGCGTCTGCGTAATTTCCTGCCACAAATCATCGCATTCATTCTGTTTTGGCCAGGCTCAGGACGGCGCGCAAGTCTCCAAGCACATGAGTACCCACATGGCACACTCATACTCACACTCACACACACACACACACACACTCCACTATTCACATTCACCTATGTATCTCATGCATGTGTGCAACATTTATTAATTTCATATCACACCAAATTGGGAATAGCGAAAACCAATTTGTCTATTGCGAAATAAAAAAGAAACAGAAATATTACAAATTTGTTGTTGTTGTTGTTGTTGTTGCATTTTTCTAGTTCTTTCGAAAGCAATAATAATAATTTTTACAACTTCCCCAACTAATTTTAAGTGTTTAACAAAAAAAAAGATGTTTTACGAGGCGACGCGACGTTGTTCTTCTTTTTCTTTGCTCTGTTGTTGTTCTTTTCGTTGTTGTAGTTGTCACATTTGGCATTTGTTTTTACGATTCCCACTTAAAATATGTTTGGCCTTTTTTGCTATGTCTCCCTCTGTGTCTCCGGCTAGCAACATTGTGGAGTCTTAACCCATGTAGACTGGACTATGGGTTAATAAGCCCCCAGTAGTGCCAGCTCCCTCCCTCTCTCTCTTTCTCTTACTGCCCCAACTCCAATTATGAAACTGTCATTGCCACTTCCTGCCTACCGTGCACCGCCTACGCCTCCGCCTCTGGCCCCCTCTGCTTCAGCCCCGCCCCCGCACCATGTACGGATGCCACAGTCTCGAATCAGCAACACAAAAGATCTTTCTCTCTCCACCTTCCTCCGTTTTAGCTGTTTTTCTTTTTCACTGCTGTGATTTGGCCATGGTTCCATGTTCGTGCCACAGTTTGTTGCATGCTGCCACAGTTGGTGAATTATTGGCCGTGCACACCTGCAACCAGATTGCAGCGCCGCCGCCAGACCTTCGCCTCGCGTGCGGATTAGGCAACTTTATTGTGCCGTGGCGAACGAGGCAAACGAGCGAACGAAAGAGCGCGGCGAAGCAGTTCAATGATTCGGGAGTTTTACACCTGAAACACGCTTGGTCTGGTCGATGCGGGGGCCTTGACAAGCTCGTAAATACATTTTGAAAGCGCTAGACAAGAACGCGAGAGACGTTTTAAATGCACACGGCTAGGGGGAGATTGGGCGGCAGTATTAGAGCATTGTTTAAGGTCTTTTTCGAAAAGAGAAATGAAAGAAAATCCCAATACAATAACTAAGTGAGTGAGTGGTTTAGTGCGTGTGTAAAGAATAGAGCAATGATGGCAGGAGGAGAAATGCTGTGCGATTTAATACAGTTTAATAAACCAATATTCGGTGTGCATATGAATATAGATATAACACTCTAGAGAGTTAAAAAAAAGTCTGCTCCCTGCCACAAACAACTTTAATATCAGAAACATACTTAGAGTTATGCAAAATCTGTTCCATTTTTGATACTGTACCAGAATATATAAGTTTTCTTTATAGAAACAATATAAATATACAAAGATATAATGCTTTTTATGACCGTTAGTATCTACTTTGACTTGCATACACATAAACCAAAGACAAAAATTTCTGCAAATCAATTAAACTTTTGATATTGAACAATAATATATAGTTGTTATTAAAGGATTTGATATTGAAACATAATTTATATATAGTAGATACTCTTTAGGGTCAAGAACATCTCTTGTTATCTGACATACTTACAAATCTGAGCTAAATCGGTTAAATTGTTCATACTGAACCTGAATATATAACTAAGCCATATAGCATTAGCGCTGAATCGTTTTGCTTGTTACAGGGAAATAGAATCTTTAACAGACAGGGTTAATGATAATCAATATGTTCTTTATGCTTAACCCCAACTTATTCAACATGTATAGACTATCGAATACCCTTTATATTCCAGTGTAGCATATTAAAGAGACCCTTCTAAATAATCTTAATGCTCTTGTATTTGGTTATTGTTAACTTTGGCTTTACTTGCACCAACGCAAAACACACACACACAAATACACACACAACACACGTACACACAATACCTATACACACACATACACACTCACGCAAATGCCTACACATTGCGTATACGCCGCTTTGGTTCATTGGTTTGACATATTTACACATTTACATATACATAGACACACACTTACACACAAGCGCACTGCATAGCTGTACATATATAAAATATTCACACACACGCATAGTTCTTGCTGGGATCTGTCCGATATATATATGCCACATAGCGTAGATTTAGCCTTTTGTTCCAGTTTGTTTTTCTGCTGCTTTCAGTTTTCGCCTTTTCTTTTCTTTTTTTGCTGTCTTGCAGGATGTGTTGGAAAAGCGCATGATTGAAGTTGAAGGCGCGCTGCTGCGTTTGCAGGAGCAGTTCCACAAAGTGAGTATCCCCCTGCAGACCCTTGCCACCCCCCCTTTCTCCTGCCCTTTCCCCCTAGCCGGATATGGGTCGATGCCAGCTAAAACGTCCTACAGAAGAGTCCAAAAACCAAAGCAAGTTTCCATTTCCTGTGTGTGGTCAAGCTGGGTAACAGTTGAGGACGGGGGACGAGACGCGGGAAAGGAGGGGTAGAGTGGGTAGAGCTTCTGCCTTTTAGTTCCCATGGAATTGAGTTCAAGCTGACCAGGCTGTGCCCCATTAATCCCCAAGTTTGGCGCTGTTGCGGTTTTGGTAAAGGGACAACTTTGCATGCCAGAAGGTCAACCGGTTACCTCTCCCCCTCTCCCCCTTTCGCATTTTCCTTTCATATCTCATTGCTGCCGTAATTAAAAGTTACAAGCTTTAATTACAACAGGGGAAGCAGAGGGAGGGGAATGAAATTATCAAAAGCACAGCGAAGGTTCTATTTCAGTTTCAGTTCCAGTTTCCATTGCTCATTGTTGTCTTGTTTATTACAGTGCCGTCTTAACCCTTTGCTGACCCTTTTTTGTCAACGACTTCTTGCTTAACACCTTGCTAGCAATCTAGGCAGGGGAGAGGGGGAGGGCTGGGCAGGGCAGGCAGGCAGGCATCTTTCTCTTAACTTAACTGAGCATCTGAGGCGCAACTTGCAGTTAAACCAAGTTTTACGGGCACACGCATTTCCGGCTTTGGGTAATTGAATTTGATAACAGTCAGAAATAGCTGAGCTACTGCCGGCAGTAGTACCCTTCCCCTCCCCCCCTGGACTGCCTACTCCTGCTCCAACTCAGACTTTATGGTGTGAAAAGGCGCAGCATGCGATTTGGGCCAAGAAAATGCCATCACAGCGCCCACTCTCGTTGCTCCTGCTGCTCCTGCTGCTGCTGCTGCTACTCCTGGCCAATGATTTCCGCAACGAAATTGCTGACGCTCGTGCCCGGACCCGGCACGGCCGCAGGAAACTCCGTAGACGACGCAGCAGAAGAAGAAAAAAAAAACCCATTTTGGGCGAGTGCTTTGCCTGCTGCCTTCTTCTTTGGCTGATTTTCTCTGCTATTCTTTCTATGGCCAAAAACGAGCCAAATTTATGAGCCTGACTGGCTGGCACAGCATCTTCCTCCTCCACCTACTCCTCCACCTACTCCTGCTCCTTGTGTGGCTCGTTATCGGCCCACCAGGCCTCCTCGGCCTCATGCATGGGAATCCGATTACTTGCGCCGTATGCGCATTTTCCTGCCTCGACTCTCGCGCGCGTTTGCCTTTGGTGGTCATGAGGCATGAGAGAGATACAAGCAGACCACGATTTGAAGCTACCGTCGACAATATTCCTGCACTTTATCTGTCTGTAAATAACGATTAACTATGTTGCTGCCAACTGCGAGGAAACGCCTTCTCCAACCCCGCCTCCATCTCTCCTTTACTGTCCTTTGGTTTCACTTAAACAAAGTCTCGGTTGGCATCATGCTTCATGCCACATGCCACCGCCTGCTGTTGCTGCTACTGCTGCTTGTGGCACGCCCGCTGGGTGTGTGCTTTATTGTTATTGGCATATCAGTGGTGCAACCAGAGGGGGAAGAGGGGGCACAATGACAAGTCAGCCCAGAAAGTGTGAATGTTGCAGAATAGGTTGAGGCAAGCCGAAACTCTAGTGTAGCCTCCCCCCTCCTCCCCCTCCTGGTCAGTCTGGCCATGTGGCATGCAATAAATGGCACGATTCAATGAATATCCATCTTATGATTCGCCATGCTCTTATCATCATCCTCATCCACATTCTCATCTGTTTCTAATTTGGGCAAGTTTGCAAGGGTGGGGACAGCGAGGGGAGGCAAGTGGGCTGAGCGGGGAGGGGGGGGCAAAAAGGGGCAGCTAGGGCTCTCGGATTACTCTCGTAGTGGAAATGTAATTGATTCGCATCTGATTGCAGCTCGTTGGCAGTTCGTGTGTGTGCCCCCCCCCCCCTCTGCTCACCCTCTATAGATAGATATTGTAGTAGATGTTGACTATGTGGAACATTGTGTGTGGCATGCATATTATCAATTGATTGGCTGCACCAGCCAGAGCCACGGCAGACCGCAATGCCAATGTGACCAAAACAAATGATGATTTATCGATGTGTGTGTGTATCGACAGTGTAGGCAAAAGCAATCTGAATTTGCAATTGCAATAGTGCATCTCTTTCACTCTCTATTTCTATCTCTATATCCTTCCTCTCTATCTCTCTCTCTCTTCATCTCTCTCCCTTTCTTTCCCTCTTTTACTCAACAGGCAAACTAATTGACTTTTGAATACGGCTTCATTTAGTGGTTTATGTTTGTCTGTTGCTATAGTAATTTTATTTGGATTTAATATATATTGTTCCCAAACTGTACTATGCAGCTTTAAGGAGAGGGAGTAACTAAAATATGTATATATATTATTTATATTATATACATATATATAAAAACCTTTAACTCGCACAATACTTAACGTGAGGCAATTCTTCTTGTAATTACTCTCTTATTGCCAAGCCGTCGTCTTATTTTTACTGTCTCTTTTGTTCTATATGTTTTGCTCTCTCTCTCATTCTTCTCCCTTTTCTCTGTCTGCTTTTCTTTCCATCTGTCAGTTATTTTCTCTATCTCTACCTTTTAGCTCTCTTCTTTCTATCTTTCTCTTTCTCTATCAACTTCTTTCTGGCTTGCAAATCTCTTTAAATCTTTAATTTCTTTCGCAATCAATCGTTCTCTTTCTATAACAATCTCTGTACTTCCTTTTATTAAATAGTTCCTGCCAATCTTTCTGTCCCTTTCTTTTTGATCCCTCTTTTCATATTTGATCCCTATAGTCCTCGCCAACAGTCTTTCTTTCTATTTCTCTCTTCATCAATTTCCCTATAATCCGTTAGGTTTGCCTCTCTTAATCTCCTTGTCCTTCTGTGCCTTTCTACCTTATCCATCTTTATGTCCACATCTTTTCATCTCATTCGTTTTCTTTTTATGAATCTTTTCGACCTTATCGCAACTTACTTTCCTTGATTCCTTCCTCTTCATTGCTTTCGCTCTCGTTAAGTTTCTGTCCTGTGCTTGCAATCTCACCTTCCCTTCAATTTTCTAAAGATTCAATTACTTTCTATTGATTGGAAATTTGTCAGATTCCCCACTCCCTCTTCCTCTTTATAGCTGCCGCTGCTTAAGTGCAAGGCAGTCCAGGGCGTATTGTGATCTCTAGTACTGTGGCTGGAGGAGGAGCCTTCTCCTGCAGCACTTGAGGTTCGCAACTTGAAGCGTCTCCATGGCGAGGCCACTTGACGAAGCTCTGGCTCTGGCTCTGGCTCTTAACCCTACTCAAATTTGCTGACAGCTGCTTGTTGTATTTGGCTATTTTGTAGCCAAGAACAACAGCTGAGCTCGGAAAAGAGCTAAAAGAACTAAGTACAGAGAGAGAGAGAGTGAAGCTAAAGTGCTTCCATGTGACATTTAATCCCTTTGCAACACAACAAAGCGCATGATATTTGTAAGCTGCGCTGCGGTGGGTAACTCCCCCCCTGCCCCTCTTCCCCCTTTCCCTTCGCACCCTTTGCCTTTGAGTTTACTGTAAGCCTATGGAAGCGATATGGAAATCGTTCAAATATTTAGCTTTGAAATTAGAAATGCTTGGACGGCACAAAAGACAATGAACAAACAGTCGAAGCGAGTGTCAAAAAACCAACTGCGATTTGCTTTATTTTTCCTATTTGTTGTTGTTTTTTTGTCTCCTGTGTGTGTGTGTGTGTGTGTTCCTTATTTTTCCTTCTGCCTTCTGTGTGTGTACTTTTCATCAGTGATAAATCAACAAGCCAAGCAAGCGGAAAATGCAAACTGCGCACATTTCCCCCTCCCTTTCTATCTCTCTCTCTCCTTCTCTCTCTATCTCTCTCTCTCTGACACACTCTCTCTCTCTATTGACTATCGGCTTGGCCATTTGCTAATGAAGTCGATGTGGCAGAGTCGGAGTAAGAAAAAAAAGAGAAAAATCATTCGAAATGCGTTTGCAAATTTGCAGAGCCAATTTATTAGTCCAAAGCCTTCTTGCTTGCTCTTCCAACTGCACTTGATTATCCTCAGGTCCCTCGTCACCTCCTCCTCCTCCTCCGCCGACATGGAATTAATGCGACGACACGCGTCCAAGCTTACTGTTGTTGGGGATTAGGGTTGCACGAAACTTTTAAGTTCTGCGATTTGAATTTGGCAACTTTCGGGAAACTTCTAAAGTTTGAGGTTTTATTTAGAAGAGTTATAAATTTAATAAAATTCTATGTTTTATTAAATTTTCTCAAGTTTTTAATGGGATTTTATGAATCCATTTTATAATAAAGATATAAATTGATTAATATATTATTATCATTCAATTTTCTTTAATTTTATGTGTATAACTTAAATTGTAGATGTAAATTTACTTAATTTCTGTGTTTTATTCAATTTCTCGAACATTTTTATGTGATTTTATGAATTTTTCTTGTTTTTCACTGTATAAAACGTGAATTTCCTGCTATAACTATTATATATACATATATAAAAGTGTTAGCATTTTACATTATATTAAATTGTCATGATATTCTATTATGAAATCTTAAATTTTCATTTATTTTATATTATTTAACGTGTATTTACTATGAAAATACTTGTTTGTATCTCTAAAATGCTCAAACTTCGATAATTCTTTGTATCAGAAATGTTTTTAGTATTTCTTTTCATTCTCATTCCTCGACCCTCACAAGCTCCCTTCCTTATTTAATTGTGTCGTGTCTCACGCACGCACGACACGCGCTCATCTCTAGCCGCGCTGCAAGCAGCTTTACTGCCTCCGAGTCAGCGGCAACAATGGCCAAGTTTCGACACCAGCACGTGCTCAATTTTTAATTTAAATGCTCGGCCCCCTGCAACGCCCCTGCCTCCTACTCCGCCCCCCTTTTTTATGCACAACCTCCGCCCATGACGCTCGTACGCGCAAGTCCATTGAAAATCTGCGCCTTAATAAGCTCAGTTGCATGCAGCTGCAAAAGGGCGAGAAAGATGGCACAGAGAGAGAGAGAGCAAGAAAGAGGAGGAGTAGATGAGTGAGAGCTGGAGAGGTGAGAGGAGGAGAAAGAAGGAGGACAGCAAAAGAATTGAAAAGAATATCAAACTGTCACTGTCAAGGCGACGACGACGACGACAGCTCGACAGGCTGAGGGAGGAGACAGCGAGGACGGACAGACAACCGGACAAGGCAACGTCCAATTGCTTGGCCCATGCAGTAGGGTTCCCCCTTGGAGACTTGAAGCCGCTAACGCCGGCGTCGCTGTCGACGTCGAGTGGCACTTGGTGAGCTGCTCTCCGGCCTCGGTTTCGGCTTCGTCTCCAGCGTTGAAGTCGCAACACGAGCACTTTTTATTATCAACATCTTGGACCGCTGCTACCTCCTCCTCCCAGCTGGGGAGCTTCATCATCGTCATCAGCTTCATTATGCTTGTGCTTGGAGGAGAACAGTAGGCGGGGAAGGGAGGGGGAGTAGGGTAGAGGAGAAGCTGCTCTTGCTGCACGCAACGTCCAAGTGGAATTGCTAATAATTTTTGTCACAAACGTTTGATGGCTCACTCACTCGGAAATGACTCGGCGCCGTCCACAGCAACCGCAGTGAAGGAGTTCCCCCCCTCCTGCTCCCCTTCTCTCTCTCTCTCTCTCTGCCTCTGTTGTCTCTCAAGGGCAGACGACCCCCATGGCGAGCGCCACTCGATGTTGCAAGCTAAACGAAGCGCAGACCAAGTCGATTGCGTTGCTCTTTGGATTAGTTTACTCCTTCTTTCTTCTCTCCTTCTCTTGTCCTCTTCTACAATTCGCAGTTAAAACTAAATTAAGCTAAGGACTAAATCTGTTCCATAATTCAATTTCAAGCTAAATAGCTTCAGCTTGTGCGTAGATATAAAAAGAGATTCGTTGAGGGATTTGGGTATTAGAGCCAAGGAAGGAGTTCTAGTTTCATTATGACTTCAATTGAGAAGGGTTCAGCACAGCTTTTGATTTTAGATATGTAAACATTCTGTATAATTTTCTTAAATTAGAAATAATATAGAATCCCATATCGTTTTTTGAATTGCAGGAATTTCTTATAAAAACTTTCTCAAGTTTGCTATTATAATATCAATTTGTATAACCAAATACTTTTCTCAAACCAAATCAAAATTCTTTTTAAATATCCCAGAACTTTCCTCACATTTCTTATAAAGAACTTGCTAAACTGGGCAATTATAATTGAAATTTTCGTAAATAAATTCTTCTGTAAATATCCCAGAACTTTCCTCACATTTCTTATAAAAGAACTTGGCAATTATAATTGAAATGTTCGTATATACATTCTTCTGTAAACTCTCAAGAATTGAATACAAGTTTCCATTCGCAAAAGAACTTAATTATCTCCGGTTTTATACAGTATACTGTACAAAATATGTTTAGCAAAGAATTTTCTTATAGAAAACATGCTAAACTTGCCAATTATAATCAAAAATTTCATATCAAAATACTTCTGCGAACTTTCTAGACCCGAAATGGAAATAATTTTTTGATTTTCTCTCTGCAAATTCTTTCATTTAAAGTTTTAAATTCCAGAAATACATTTCAAATGGAATTTCTCTGTGATATAACAAATACTTTCAAGTTTCCCAAAAACGGACAGTAGATAAAACCCAACACTTTTTAGGGTAGGTTGGACCCTTCTCACTAGCAAGGCTGTTGCATTACATTGAAGTATCTCAAGCATGTTTACACAACACAATCCACCCTATGTCCACCACATTATATCGTACTATATACTGTTTTTTAACCTTTGCACTGGATGATTCATACGCCCACTCAAACACCAGCAGGGCATATGAATGTGGAAACTACCACCACACTATATAGAACTCTCTACCCGACTCGACTCGACATGGTATATCTAGCAAAGTGTATGCAGGACTTATGTGCCCCGAAGCAGAAAAACCCCTTGACAAAAAAGTGCAATGCAATTAATTTTCGCGAATTTAATGGGTAGAAAAGGAAGGAAGATGGTGGATGGAGGGGAGAGAGCGGGGTAAGTGACGTACGCGGAAGTTGCAAGTGTGGAGTTTTGGTAGATCACCCCTAGGAGCCCAAAGCACAACCCTCTATGGCACATCTGCCAACTGTTTGCTTAACAAAACATGGTCACAAACACACACACACAATCCACACAGACAATACACAACACACACACAATCCACACACACACTTTGGTATGCGTACAAAGCGTGGCTGTTGCCATAGCTGTCCATCTTCTGTCTCTGCATCAAGTTCCTCCTCCCGTTGTTGTTGTTGTTGTTGTTGTTGCCGTCGCGGTTCATTAAATTAAAAACAGCCAATTCGTTGCCAAAGTAATACATCAAAAAGCGCACATCTGTCCCACTGTCCACGGCGTTGCCGAGGGGGTGGGGGCAGGGGGAAGGGGGCACGCGGAACCGGCTCAGCTGATGCTGATCCGCCTGTAGCAGGCAAGCTATGCTGCGCAATTCGCCCTGCAGCAGCTTTGCGGCGAATTCGCCGGTTGTTGCACGCCAGCTCTCTCGCTTCCACTCTCTCTCTCTCTCTTTGCCTCCTCATCTCTCTCTCTCACTGTCTCTGCTTGAGCTTGCAAGGGTTGTTTTCTCGTTCGTCTGTTTTCAGTGTTCCGCCGGCAACGTTGCTGGCAACGTCTCTCTCTCTCTCGCTCTGCTCCACACGGACTTCTTTTTTTTTCTAACGGTCGCGCCGTCTGCTACGGTTTATTTTTTTTTATCCTCGTCGTGTTTTTTTTCTACCCGTAAAAGAAATTATAACTTTAGCTTTAATTTAAGTTGCGTTTTTTTTTGGGGAAACATTATGACAACACTTGGGGACAGAGCCCGCGGCTAGCCTCGGGGCAGACAGCCGCGTCGGCTTGTTTGTCGTCTCACTCCCGCACGCTCCATCTCTCCCTTTCTCTCTCTACGTACACCCTGGGGCGCCGTCTTTGTGTCGTATACCAGCACGGCTACCGGTTGCTGTTGCTGTTATTGCTGTTGTTGTTGTTGTGCCTTTTGACCGCTTGTTATTTTTACGGTTTTGTGGCCAAAGCGAACTTTGCACACAAATTACGGCAGAAAGATAAACAACAATAGCAGAGCGTAGCAGAGGATAGATATCATTGATATTGAAATGGTAAGATTTTAATACAAATTGGATAAGTTTGCAATACTCCCAATACCCTTTACAGCAATTACTTTTGTGATGGTGACCATTTTACAGTGAGATTGCTATGTGATAACTAATCTGTATAGAGTTGTGTGCCCATTTAAACTAAAAAGTTCTTGTGACCCCCCTTAAAGCCGAGAAGTTTATACTCCTTTTGTAGACCTTTTTGTGAAGTTAAAAAGGACTGTTTAAGCTGTTTTAAAAGTTTTTATAGCATTATCGATTCAACATCAAATCTACTGGACTTAACTCAGAGTGAATGTGAAATCTTTAGTAATTTCTGCAGTTGTTTAACAAAATGTTAACAAAAAAGGGTACTAAATCCTTATTCCTTGAGTTTTATATACAAAGTTTAGTTTTTACCATCAAGATCTTTTCTGTTTCTAATTTTCTATTGGTTATTTATATCTTTTTCTTCAAAATGAGTAAAGTTTCCTAAAGTTAACATGAAATATCTTTAATATCTCGAAAATTGAAAAGTTTTATATATTCTTTCTGGCTATACATTTCATTTTACTTTGCTAGTTCCTTATTTCTCTACAATTCAAAGTTTCTCTTTCTTTCTTTTTCCTTAAAATGAGTAAAGTTTGGGAAAATTAACATTACGATTATCTTTAAAATCTTGCCAAGTTCAACGTTTCTATAGATTCTTTTTCAGCTACACTTTCCTTTATTGCTCTACAATTTCAAGGTTTCTATAGATTCTTGTTATTAACAATCTTCTCTTTACTTTCTTGAAAATGAGTACAATTTGTTAAAAATCCTACAACTTTAAAATTTCTACACAATCTTTCTAGTCACATCTTTCTTTCTAACTTTACCTTTACTTTATATAAACCTTCCTGCTCAACCTTCTTGAAATTTGCTAAGCTTTTAAGCCTCTTTCCACCCATTCTTGCGTACTCTCTTTCTCTTTGACAATCTCTACAATTGTAACTGACAGCTGAAGGGTCTGTCCGTCACTCCGTAGATCTAATCTACCCACTAAGCACTACAACCACCCGCTGTGCAATCTGCATGTTAATTAATAATAGGCATGTTCATATTTTCCCGAAAAGAAGAAAATCCCATACTCGAATCCATGGGAAATACTTCTCATTCTTATTTCTCATTGCCCCCTTCTTAAGTTCTGTTGCTGCCCCGAGGGGGTTGCTTCCTGGTTTGGAGATTATGGTTAGCACACGGCAGCATGTTGCGGGTGCAAATTGTTGTCCTATCGAGCAAGTGCTGCAACCCTGCAAGCAACGTTTTTTTATGCAACCCCAACCAGTGTTACCTTCGCCTTCCTTCTCCCCCTTTCTGATTGTAAGCCCAAACACGAGTGCAACATGTTGCCGGGATTTATTTTAGCTGCACCCTCTCTCCTTCCTCTCTCTCTCTCATTCTTTCTTTTGACTTCTTCTTTTTTTGTGTCCAGCCTAATTGAAACTTATGGAAATATTTCTTTATATATGTGTGTGTGGGTGAGGTGGATGGCAACTCTGTACGGAGGCTTTATTAATTAATAAGCAAGTCCTGTTCGATTTTATAACTTTATCAAGAGCCTTTTTGGGGCAGTTGCGCATTCACAATGAATATTTATGCCTCTGGAAATGGGAATGTGGCACACAAGTTGCAAGAGGCAAGCAGCCAAGAGGCAACAACAGCTGTCGACAGACGCACCAGTTGCCCAAAATAGCAATTCGTAGAGTTATTGGGGTTGTCGATGGGCAGCAGAGGGAGGGGAGAGGGGGAGGCACCCACAGTCAGCCTGTTGTGTTGCCTCTAATTTTATTAACACGTTCATCATTCTATGCCACACAGCCAGTGGCACAAGTGGCGCCTGTACCCCTCTACCCTGCCCTACTCCCCACTTCATTCCCCTCTGCCTATGCAGACGGCAATCAGTCTGCCACAGCGGGCGCTTTGGCTAGTCATTTGGCGCCTGATTTCTGGCTTAACGTGACAACGGCTGCTGCCAGTCCTGATGCTTTTTTAATATTGTACTCCAACTCCTCTGGCTGCCTCCCTCCCCCCTTGCCTACTTCAGAGCGAATTAATAAAAATTATTGCATATATTTGTTATTCTGTATGAGCTTCTGCTGCTCTCAGCTACTCCTCTTCTTCTCTCCTCCTACTCCTTCAGCGCGTGCCACTGAGTTTTATTATCGTTTTATCCCTACCCTCCGTCTCCCTACTTCTCCCTTTGTATAGCATATACAATGTTGATGCCTCAGACATGCATACATAAGCCTCGACATATTTTGACTTTCGAAAGTCAAACGAGAACGTTTGATTATGCACGGCAAAAGCCAAACGAGAGTAGACGCCAACGAGCTCTTAAGCACTTGAGCCTGCGACCAACAGACTCTCATGGCTCATTTCATATAGATTGTTATTATAGAATATGCTTATATATGTATATAATTGAAGAGCTAAACTAACTGAAATTTCTATATGAAGTTTCGTTCGGATTGTATAGGAAATATTAAAGAATAAAATTAGAATACATTTAATCATAAAATAAAATCAACTTATGACTGACGAAACTTTCGATTTTCCCACACTAATTTTTAAAGTTAGATCTAACAGGGTATCTACCAGTCCACCTGCCAGTTCAAGCTCTGTTTACCACACTGTTTACTGTTCATTTAAGTTTGTTTGATTCGCATTTGATGTGTAGTCTGTTGATGAAAGCATTTCCCAACTCTGTTTTCCTGCAATTTTCCACACATTTTCATGCTCGAATAGAAGTTTATTGAAATTCATATAGCGAACTTCCGCAAGGGTATGCCATGAACAATGGGGAATACCTGCATTTTATATACCCAATACGAAAAGCAAAGCCCAGCCCCCATTAAAGGCAATTCTCAAGTGATTTATTGCACTATTTATACAGACTTGCGATTACCGCGTAATCTATAATCTCAGCTAATGCCGTTCGTGATGTCCATGTTGGCACTTGAACAAGGGATCTCACTCTCTCTCTCTTTCCCACTCTCTCTGTTTATCTAACTCTCTCCCTCTCCCTCTCACTCACTCTTTGTCCAGTTTGGGTTTCATTTGCACTTGAAGCTGTTGTCATTCATTATATTTGCACTAAAACGGAACGATTTATTGCAAGTGCTTGTCTGTGAACAGTCTAAGATATATGGTATATATACATGGGTGTATGGGTGTGTGTGTGTGTGACTGTGTCTGACTGTGTCTGACTGTCGTCACGTCACATAGATGAGAAAACGTCGTGATGTAACTTTTTATCGATTACATTTCACGCCAAAAGCAGCAGCTGAAGCTGGAGTCGAGCGTCGAGTGGGGCATCGGGAATTGTAGAAGGGGAGCGGGGAGTGGGGAGGGTACACGGCAGCTTCGGTTGTTGACTCTGGTGATTTATTGTTGCATGCAACAGACGCCACGCCACGCTAAAGTTCCGCATTCTGTCCGCCTTGCCATATACGAGTTGCGAGTGTAGATAGTGCATACAGCACCGTATATAGAGATACTTGGATACACACACACCTCTTCACCGTCTCGTGTTCCGTTGCTAATCAATTTCAGTTAAGGCTAAAGGCTTCCCCCCAACCCCCGTCTCCCACACCTTCCCCTCCCTCTGTCGCTATTTCATCTCATGTTGACGGCATTGTAAGTGACCCCTGATTGTCGCTCTGATATCGGGGCAATTAAATTGTCGTTCTTAATCAACGTGTGGAAAATACGCACTAATTTCTCGTATATTCTGTTACATTTCTTTCGCATTTTATTTAATCTCTCTCTCTCTATCTATCTATCTATCTCCCTCTCTTTCGCTCTTTGCCATGCACTTTTTTCAGAGCCAATGCGGGTCGCCGACATTCGAGAAGGAATTGCGCGAGCAAATCGAGAAGTAAGTGACAAATTCAATTCATTTTTTAAACACATTCGTGTGTGTGTGCGCGTGTATGTCTGTGCGTGTGTGTGATGCGTGTGAATTGTACAAATTACCAAGCATGTTATCTTCATTTGTTATTCCATTAAAGACTGCACCCAATAAAACGACACATAACAGCAACAGCCTGTTTGCTTTCGATAGTTTATACGATAGTAATACGATGTTTTACTCAAAATAAAGCATATATTTTAAGTAGTATCATAGCAAGCAATCACATTTAGTTAAATTTAAAGAAGGTTTAAATTTTTACTAGAGAACAGGTTTGATATATTTAATATATACGAGGATAACTTAGAAAGAACTAAAAAGCAGCGAATGATAGTGGCAAGTTACGGATTTGTAGAGGCATTCTCGGTCTTTACATAGCTTAGCAATACTCTAGTTACAACTAATTAACACAGTACTCACTTTATGGGACCTTAGATTATAGAGTACTTTCTATCTTCTGTGAATTACCTAGAGAGTCACATTTAGAGAGTTTCTGGGGCTTGCTTAGTTAGATATTGCATAAAAATATAGGAATATATTAAAGGAATACCTCTAATTAAGATTTATTCATCACCTAGTTCACTTTGTGGGATCTAATAGATAGTGCAACCTTCTGTATACTATTTGAGTATAAAGTTTACTATAATCAGAGCTAGTTAGTCAAATTTAGTGAAGTTTTGAGTGTTGGTTGTAGAGATATCGTACAAAATAAACTGAACTTTTTAAGGGTTCTTCTATTTAGAAACTCCCATCTCTATGTTCTGTTGCTAAAAGCGTCTACAAACTAAATATTCCCACCATGAAGTGTTCTGCAATCATAGAACACACTTTCAACTATCTATAGCTGAACTATCAACATGCTCACTTATCGCTAAAGCTTAAAGCTAATCTATTGATGATACTGCAATAGATACGATAGATAGATAGATAGTTATAGACCACACACACACATGATAGATAAGCAATTTAGCTAGAAAGGAGAGGGAGGCAAAAGCAATCTAGGCAAAAGCGCACTTAACCAAAAAAGAGGGAGATAGTTGTAATAGATGATTAAGGCAAGAACGGGGGAATTATGCAAATGGTCCTTTTTGTTGCTGCCAAAAAAGATTTAAATATTTACGAGCTCTCTGGCATCGCCTTATGTTTTATGCATTCCATTAGGAGTGCAGAGAGAAAGAAAGAGAGAGAGAGAGGGAGCAAGAGAATGAATTGCTTGCGCTGCTCTCACTCTTGTTGTTGTTGTTGTTGTTTTTGTGCATTTTCCGCTTGGCTCGTGTTCGGGGCACATAATTATGCAATTCTAGAGGAACCAGAACGAGAACCAGAACTCGTACGTAAAATATTTCATACAAATTCGTGACCGATAACGCCCCCAACTGCGGCTCTATTACGCACTCAGAGAAGAGAGTGGTGAAGAGGAAGAAAGAGGGGGGTAGGGTGAGGGGGTAAGTGAGTGGCACCAGGGGGCAAGTTAACGGCATTGAATGCAATTTTCCAAATTACTGAGCAGACGAAGGCGAATGGCTTGGAAAAGCGGCAAAAGATGAAGAACTAGAAGCAGTAAAAGAAGAAGGGGGCAGAAGTAGAAGGAGCAGGAGAAGAGGGTGAGGGGAGAGGGGAGAAAGGGAAAGCAGGAAGCATTTATTTGCAGTGCCAGACCGCAGTTTCAGACCTCGAGCAGAGGTAACATCCATTAGAAACATACTCTGACTCTCTCGCTCGCTCTCCCTTTCTCTCTCTCTCTCTCTCTCTCTGCGAAAAAGCCATCAATCAGCGCGAACTGACCGCAACAGACGGCAAACTCCAAGGCGTAGATGAAGTCGGGAATCGGAAGAGACGCGTAATTACCCCCGATTTCGAATTTTCGTAAGTCGCAGTTTGCAGTTCGAAATTTCGCGCATAGTTTGGGAACTTTGCAAACCGCACACGCACGCACAACAACAACTATTCACACACACACGCACGCAGACAACAATTTTCCTTTTATTCTTTCACATATTTATTGTGTTTTCTTCTTTCTTTCCTGTTTCCTGCTTTTTTTGCAGCATGAATCGCATTATGAAATCCAAAGAACGCAGACAAGTGCAGACATGTCGGGATCACAAGGCTCTGCAGGTATGTATCGCCAGTCTCAGACCCCCCTGGGTCTGGGGGGAACTGGGAGGAGGGGGAGGAATTGCGTTGGTTCCGCTATTGGATTTGCCTTGGCTGTAGCTAATGTTCTGCTTTGGGGAGCCACATTAACTGCGAGGGTGGTTAAAAAAGTACTTGAATGCAGATGGAGTTGTAAAAGGAGTTTTCTAAACTGTTATTAGTAAAGATAATAAATGAAAAAATAATAATAATAATATAATATATAATATATATACATATAATATAATAATAATAATTTGATTACGTTTGTTACTCCTAAAGCAAACCCCGCAAACCGATTACAATCTATTTTAAAGCTGTAGATTTTTAATGAAATCAACTTTTGATACTCATAATTTATTGAACTAAACTCGCAACGAGTAATCACTTTTAATAAATTAAAAATTAAAAATTAATCGCAATTTCAAGAATTTTATCAAATAATATTCAAAATATTTGAAAAGTATTCTTGCAGTTCATTAAATCATCATTGCCATAATGTACAATACCATAAAATGTATTAAATATGTGAAAATGCGAAGAACCCTTTGAAATATCTAGACAATATTTCTGCAACTTCTAGACAATGAGATATACTCAAAACTGTTGGCTATTTCAAGAAAATTTTCAAAAACCTAAGTAAATACTTAAAAAAATGCATATATTTTCACTAGAAACTGACTGAAATTATTGAAAGTACCAAGAACTCATTGAAATATGTATTGTAGATTCTCGCAAATACTCAGCAAACTCAGCTCTCTTGACACTTGCAACTTATAAAGTTACCTTCGTTAGTTTATTAAGCTTTAAATAGCAAAAGCAAATTCAAATGTATATGTTTTATATATGAATTGAAAAAAAGTACCAGAAATACTTGTCTGCTGTCAGCCACAACTATTTGAACCACCCTCGCTAACCGCGCACAGCATGTGGAAAAACAATTTGCACTGTAGCAAAGAGTTTTCAGTTTTCACTGGGAAAAAGAGGGAAGACGAGGGGAATAGGGGTCTATAGCTCCAGTTAAAAACGAAGCAGGAGTTGCAAATGGAGCTGGAAACGAAGACGCAATAAGAAGATGTAGAGGAGGCAGAGCAGAAAGAGAGGCTGAAGCTGAAGCAGAAGCAGAAGCAAAGTCTCAGCGAAGTCATAAATAAACGCATAAATTCATTTTTAAGAACAATGTCTCCCCTCGCTCGCATTCGGTGCGCATACAAATTGTCGCTTATCTGGGCCAGATACTGCCAGCGGAGACTGTAGACAGTGGAGTTGTTATTGCCCCCCTCCTTTCCCCCTCTCTGCTCACACTGGGTTGCTTTTCGTGAAATTGATTGATCGTTTGCATTAGCGACGCTTCACTGCGCGCGGCATCTTTTCATTAAAGGAGAAGAGAGAGAGAGAGAGGTACAGAGAGGGGCAGAGGGAGAGGGGAAAGGCTGTAGTGCTGTGACTCCACAGTGGGTGGCTTCAGCTGCCCAAGTTGTTTCGATTTTGAATGGTCTTTAAGGCCAGCTAAAGTTTGTTTATTGTTGTTGCAAAGCGACTCTAATGAACCTCAAGGTTTTTCAAACATTTTATGTGGGGTAAGGGAAGGAGTGAGGTGAAGGTGCCTCGACAGTTGCAACGACCTTGATGCAAGTTAACAAGTCTTTCGGATTGGGGCAATGCAAGCAAGCAAGCAAAGCAACTACTTAGCACTTGGACGTGATAAATGAGCCGAAGGCGACCCTCATCAAAGTTTGCCCCTGCCCTCGACAAATGCAAACAAGTCTCTCTCTTTGTGCCTCTTGAAGTCTTTCCCCCGACCTCCCTAGACACTCTAACAAGTTGCCCCCCTCTATATTTATTAGGAGAGACAGAGGTCTCTCCCTCGAAGTCTTCTGCCTTCTCCATTAGCCACAAGTGCTAAAAGGTCTCTCTTATTATTGTGCTCTCTCGACATCATCTCCCTGCCTTCTCCTGCCATACACTTTAACAAGGCTTCCTCATTCTTATTTACCTTGTCTCTCAAGTGTCGAAGTTTTTCCTCTCCTCCGCCAGCCACAGCGCGACAAGCTCTGAAAGGTCTGTCTTTCACTCTCACTCTCTCAATTCTCTCTGTCACTCTCTTTGTCACCTCTAAGTCTTTCCTCTTTTACTGTCACATCTAACAAATCTCGCACTCTATCTCAAAGTCTTCCCCCTTCTACTCCAAATCTCCCACTCTATCTCAAAGTCTTCCCCCTTCTACTCCTACATCTCAACACTTTCTCAAACAAGTCTCCCCCTTCTCTGTCGCATTGTCTACCTGTCTCTCCATTTGTTTCTTTCTCGCAGACTCTTCCCCTCTCTCTTTATTCGTCTCTCTTAATGGTTTCCTCCATTCTTCTGTCTATCTTTTTCCTCTCCCTCTCCCAGTGTTTCCCCCACTACCCCACATGTCTACACACTCTAACAAGTCTCTCTCTCTCTCTCATTGCAGACACGCTTCGCGCGCCAGGAGAGTCTGCTGCACTCGATGCAGCAAGAGAATCGCGCGCTGCTCACACGCATCCGTCAGTACGAGCACTGCCTGGACGATGTGATGCGCAAGGTGGTGGATGCCATTGTGGCGGAGGATAATCTGCGCGAGGAGGTGAGCATGTTGAAGAGTCGTGTGCGCGATCTGGAGGCACAGAATGCAGCGCTCTCCGGGAGTCCAGTCAAGGGACGCGACGAGGGTTACTGCACCATGAGCAGTGGACAGCCGCAACCATCGAACGGACATCTGGAGGATCTGCCCGAGGAGCCAGAGCAGTGGCTGCTGCCCGCCGAGCCTTGCTCCACGGAAATGGAAGACTGGAGCATGTCGCAGGAGGAGCTGGCTGTGATAACCTTCGACGATGAGCGCGAACATCAGCAGCATCAGCAACACCAGCTGCAGCACCATCAGCAGCAACTGTTGCAGCTGCAGCGTCGCAAGCGGGAACACGACTGGCTGTGGCCCTCGAGTGACTTCATCAATTCTACCACAGTTGAGACTGACTCCCTGACCGATGGCATTGCGCAGCTGCTGCAGCAGAAGGTGAGCAGTCTCCCTCTGACTCTCATACTCCCTCGGCATATCCACCTGCCTTTCCTTATCCTTCTCCTTCTCCTACTCCCACTCCCTCTCCCACTCCAACTCACTTGCCTTGTCCTCTGCCTCTCTAGCAGATGTCTAATGTGTCTCTTTCCTTTGCTGCAGATTGTCTACTCGGAGGATGAAGAAGTGGCCTGCACGGACTTCACCAACGACTTCTACAAGCTGGTGAACATACGCTCCAACTCCTCGCGCAGTCTCTTCTCCTACCTGGAGGGCCAGACAGACGATGAGGATGAGGACGACGATGATGATGGGGAGGACTCCAGCATGTCGGAGAGTCAGGTGAAGCCACGCAACAGTCCCACGCCCAGTGAGGCAGGACGTGCACAGCTGACCAGCTGCTCCTCCAGCGAAACTGATGAGCACTCCATTACCCATGCACCCAAGCAACAGCAGCAACTAGTGCTGACTGAGCAGGCAGTGCAGGAGCAGCAACAGCAGCAGCAGCAGCAGCAGCAGGAGGAGGAGCAGGAGGAGGAAGAAGAAGAGGCGGAGGAGGAGGAGCACGACTATGCCGTCATTGAGGAGTGCCGCGAGATGGCGCTGGCGCATAAGCCCGTGCTCAACGAGCAACAGTGCATAGCGCAAATCATTAAGACCGAGTTGCGTCGCCCTCCTCACGTGCTGGTCAAGTCGAAGTCGGTGCTGGAGGAACAGGAGCCCAGCTGCATTCTGCGTCACAATCAGAGACGTGAGCTTGAGTCCAGTGTGGTGCGCAGCGACAGCATCAGTTGCGCCCTGATGGCCAAGATGGCCAAGGACACCTCGATATCGACGCAGCATCCACCATCGCCAGCTGTGGTGTCCAAGCTGAAGGAGCGACTGCTGCAGCGGCACGAAGCGGCGACGACGACGACGGCCACAGCAAACTCCTGGCGACGCAGCAACGGCTGGAAGCGTGTCACATCTCCAGTGCAACCCTCCGCGCTTGTTTCGCCAACAAAGAAGGTAAGTGAAAATTCCGAAAATATTGAGAAAATTTCATTAATCTCATTTCTCTCTTTGCAGCAGGAAACAAAGTCAACATCGGAGTTGCCAAAGAGCTGCCACAAGGCACCGCCCACACGAATTCCAACTTGCATACACACCTCCTCCTCCTCGTCGACCTCATCCACATCCTCGTCGCCCTCATCGCCGTCGCCGCAAACGACGCAGCAGAAGCTTCCAGCGCAGCAGCAGCCGCAACGTAAATCCAAAATTCCACCGCCAGTTCCCGTGCGTCGTTCCTATGCCAGTTAAGAGACGCCCCTCCCAATCCCAATCCCCTACCGCTTCCCCTTACCCTGACCCCACATAATCTCGAGAAAGCAAACGAACCGTTAGTTAACCCTAGGCTAGAGTTAAGTCAGACGAAATATGTTTAAAGATTTAAAAAGACTAAATTGTGATATATTCAAACTAAAAACTAAAAAAGAACAGACGAAAGATGCAAGAGTAGCAAATTGTGTGTAGTATATACAAGATACATCAGATTTATATTGTATTTGTAAGTTATTTGATGATATATGCGTATGTATGTTTCTTTCCCGCGCTCGACACGCTCTACGCGATTTTCTAGAGTGTCGTCTGTAGCGTAACTTGAGATATTGATGTGTTCTTAAATTGCATTTCCAACTCTTTCTATATACATATACTATATATACAACTACACAACACTACTACTATATACCATATAAACATTATTTGGAATAGCCAAAAACAGCTTCGGATCGAAGTGTTACTACATAAACTTTTCAAAACTAATTCAAAACTCTAAATATTATAAAAATTGTAGTCTTCCGCACAAAAAAATAAAGAGAGAGAGAGAGAGAGAGAGTATGCGATAGTATTTAGAATATATATACTATATAGCGAGTATCAACGACAGTTATTAAACTCAAGATCCTAAAAAAGAAATCAGTAGACACTACCAAACCAGTTGGACATTTGTATAGCATGGGTGAAATCGATTTAGAAGTCTTTACAAACATACACACAATATAAAAGAAATAAAGAACATACACTATACTACATACATACGATATATACTACTATACTAGATGCATATATATATAGCATATATGGTTTCGACAACAATAATTTGTATATAACCCGAACCTCTTCTTCGACCCTTAAAGTAGAACGACGATGTGAGACTAATCTGCATCTGCATCACACATCCTAAGTACGAGTTACATAAATAAGATATATTATTATATATATATATATATATTATACATATATGAAGAGTATATACACCCATAGCAAACGCACTACGCTCGACGTGAAATGAGAAATTATAAATTTAAGCTCGTATAAACATTATAAATGTATTTTCTTAGCGTAGCAAGTACAAAAAATAAACAAAAAAACACAGTTACGAAAAATAAATTATTAAACCAACAAATATCGTATTATATCGTATTATTATATCTAGTTTGCTGCTGGTTTCCTACAGACTTTTTGCAGTTTGCAAAATAAGTAATGGAATTATAACGGAATAAAAGCAATTTACATGAACTTAAACAAAATAAAAAAGTAGTTTACAAATCTTAAAAATGAGAAAGATTAAAAGAAAGAAAAAGAAAGAATAGATTTCTCCCGTTACTTGTTGGGAAAGCATTTGATGAGAATAACTTCGAGACTCTGCTGTAGCTGAAAGGCATTGAGACGTAGCTCGGGCTGACTGAGCCAGCAGCTCTTATAGAGCTCGCTATAGGCGCTCTCCAGACAAGTAGAGAGTCCCGGAGGAGAGAGATTTTCAAAGTAATGCGCCAATCTCGGCTGTTTGCGTTTTCGGTGTTGTCGTTTCTGGACACGACCTGAATTGTTCTCGAAGTTTAGATTGCGAAGCGCCAACATGTTAGCCTTCTTGTACATATCGCTTGAGAGAATCGCCTCCAATTGTGGCTCCAACTTGTTCACATAGCTGCGAAGAAGATCGACCGAGTTGTACCTAATGCTGAGGCCACGTTCTCCACAGTTGCAGTTGCTGATTGGGGGCACACCTGGCACCTGGCCAGCAGTGCCCAGCCTGAGCTGCTCTAGTAATGTGTAGTTATCCGGTCTCAGATCGTGTTTGACCACTTGATATGCAATGGATTCGTTGCAGGTGAGGGTGTGGAAGGGCAGACGTCGCGCCTGCAGCTGCCACATGGTGATGCTCAGCGAGTAGAGGTCCGAGGCACAACTTAACGTTGCCGAACGTAGCGCCTCGGGCGACATATAGCGCAGTGTGCCCTTCGCAGAATGCTTTGGATTGGCACACGACTCGTCGTCCAGCTTGATGGATGAACCAAAGTCACACAGCTTGCAGAGATAGCTGCGATTGTAGAGGTTTTCAGCTCCAGTTGATTTGGTGCCCAGTGCAACCAGCACATTGGGAGGCTTCACATCCAAATGCAGCACATGCTGACTGTGACAATATCGCAGGGCAGCCAGAATGTCAAGAGTGATGCTGCAGAGGCAGAAGAACATACATATATAGTTGCAGATCTCTCTCTTCTTGGGTGGCACTTACAGCACTCTGTGTATCAGCGGCAAGGCGAGTGTGTCCAGCACACGCTGCAGGCACAGACCATTGGGACGCTCCATAATGAGCAGTCCAAACTCCGGCGTCGATTCGAGCTTTATGAGCCGCACAATGTTCTTGTGTTTCCAGTCGAGTACGTGTGCCTCGTTGTGCAGTGTGGAGATGGCGCTGTTTTTGATCACCTTCAGTGCAACAGAGTGCTCTAAAAGAAGCAGAGAAGGATACAAAGGGATAAACATAATTAAAGATTCCCCCTCCCTACACTAACCACGATAGATAGCCTTGAAGACAGTGCTGTAGGCGCCTCTGCCCAAAATGTGACACCTGTTAAGCCCGGCTTCGGGTGGTCCCTCCTTGAGCAGCTCATTGCGCTTTGGCGTGGTCAAGACCAACGCATTCTTCTTATACACATCCTTCAACAGCGACCTATAGTCAAAGAAACAACTATTAGAATAATTTAAATACATTTTTCTTGCTCTCTCACATTGTGCATGCCATATAACGGTGTTTTTCTTTGTTTTCATTGACAGCTGAGTCCGGCGTTGCCATCTCGCCAAGAAAAAGTGTTTGATAGATAAAAAAAGACATTTATCGATTTCACTTATTTATTTTGTTTTTATTTCAATTTACACTTAATTGACGCTGCGCACAATCGTCAGTTCTGGACACCCGTTGCTAAATTTGTTGTATTATACGATATTGTTCGAATGCCTGGCATTGTAGGTTTGAAGTAGATAATTGATATGGGGGAATTACATTAAATAGATTTATGTATGTATGTACATGGTAAACACTTTTATCGAGGCTTCATTTTAGGCTTAATACTATAAAAAAATAAATAAGCTTTCTCTGTTGCTCTTCCGCGTGGCGTTCCCAAGCTAATGTTGCTCGAAGCGCTCGCCATGCAATTTTTTAGTCTCATCCCTCACAATCTGTGGAAACATCGAAGATAGAAAAAGTAAATGGGATTGATTGATTAAGATTGATTCAATTTGAAGGTGTGCTCACATAAAGGGCTTCCTGCACTTTCTCTGTGATGAGCTGCCGTGCAACAGTTTCCGGAACCTGTTGATCCTTCAGTTCCTTTATATAACTGTTAAGATCCAGCGGCTGTCCCACATTGATGGTAACCTTTTTGTTGCACTTAAACATATATGGCTCAACATTCGGTAGCACCGTGTCCATGCCCTCGTGCCACAGTGGCAATATTATTGGAATCTTCGGGGACTCATATATAATCCTCCCGACTCCCCACTTTAGACGGATCTCCTCCTTTTCCATGTTAACTTTACCCTCCGGAAATACATGTACCCAATGTCCCAGTGCGCACTTCTCTATGCACAGATCGATTGCATCCTGATAGACGCCATGTCCACGCACTACAGGAATGCACTTTCCTGTGGAAGTAATTCAAATTTAAATCTCTTCTATCTACTTCTAAGCACAGTCCACACTTACCGTACATAAAGAATAGGGCATGGGAGCCCTTGGTGAAGCAGATATCGTGCGCAGCCATGCCCCAGCGTATGCGCAACGTATTGCAGAGATATCGCATAGGCAGCATGCCCCAGATGCCGGGATCGTCGAAGCAGGAGTGATGATTGGAGACTGTGATAAGGGGCGTGCCATTGGGCCGATTCTTTATCGCCTTGAGCAGGCGATCTCTATTATGCACTTGTGGTTTGTTGAGGACAACTACAGTGAGAAAGAAACTTTACGAATTAGTCCAGGTTGAAGTAGTAACGATAGTATGGGAGAGGGAATTGAAGAAGTAATAATATAACCTTCTATATACATATGTACATACAAATATTTATATACTGCAGTATATTTATACATATATAAATCATACTTTGGGGTGAGTTATAGTGTATATGTATAATAAATAAATCTTTTTTGTTACACAAGCATATACGCTCATTATACATGAAATTCTCTCTATATATACCCTCCCATTACAATATATTTCCTCTGTAATATATAAACCCTATATACTATAATAATATGTATGCCCTTTTTAGACTACGTAAACCCTCTCTGGACTATATGTTACCTTCTATACTACAAGTATATAATCCTTCTATACTATGTATATACCCTCTCTTTACTATATGTATATTTCCTTTATGCTCTTCCACAGACATAGCAGACGAAGCAAACAGGAAGTAAAACACACATAGATGTGCAGTTTATCAGTCGGGCGTGCGTCGAGCGCCAAGAATCATGACCATGAGCCATTGGCTAGATGCGAAGCGTTGCACAAAGCGCAACAGACGCAAAGATCGGTCATAAAAGAAACACGCCAGAAATAAACATAAGGCAGATAAACCCACACAGGCACGTGGTGCGGCATATTTTGAAGAGTATTCTCTCTATGTGGGAACTATATAGATACATGTATTAAGATCTGGATTGAGGGTTAACTCACCAAGAATGAATTTGCTAAAGAGTCCAACAAGAGTTATCACAATTTGACTGGTCACGTACCACAACGTGGAGGGTGTTTCGCAGCCGCGGAAAAACCCAACTGATGTCGTAGGGTATATCTAACCCAGATGCCATTTTCCTGGACTGCGTCTGCTTCTGCTGTTGTGGATTTAACGACTTTTGTAGCGACTTTCTACCGATTTGGCTGGAAACGCAGAGCTCCTGTTGTTGCTGCTGCTGCTTTTCCCTCTGCTGCTGCTGCGGCGGCTGCGACTGCTGCTGCTGCAATCCTGACGGAGCTCTACCATCTGGTACTGGACGCGCCTCAGGGGCCTGGACGTAATGCTGCAAGAGGTAAAGAAAGGAAAATTAGTTGAATATAACCCAAACAGGTGTCAAGATCCCAACCTACTTGAAAACAAAATTTACCTAATTTGGAAGATTTAGAACACAATTAACTCGACAACTTTCTGAGAGGCAGCTGCTTTAAAAAACAATTAATTGTCTTGTAAGCAGGTGGAGTTGCATGAACTTGCACGAACTTGCATGATATTGCATGTTTCTTTCATATCAAGAGAGAGATAGAGAGAGAGAAAAGCAAACAAAGAACGCGCTCTATATACGCAGTTAGGAGCACTAAAATACAACGACATACACTCGAGTTTAATCAGAAATATTCATATAGCACATTTAATTGGCTCGCCTTCAATTAATTCAAAAATATTCAGTTTTTCAATTAGTTGAAATTCAGCGTAAAAGTTTCATAGACACGGAAGCATCTGAGATTTGCAGAGATATTCGCGGTGTTCACGGTTAGTTGGGGCAGCCCGTCCACGACCACGTCGTGGGAACCAGAAAGTGTAACTGATGATACTTGACTATTTGCGGATTTGTCAAGTCAAAATGCAGTGTTATGTGCGTACAAGGGGAAATAGCGATGGTGCCGGTACCAGAGAGCTTGCTTGGGCAATAGTCAAGTGCCAGTCAGCGCAGCGCGCGCTATCAGTAAACAATTATCAGTTGGGAAAACAAACGCAATGCATACATACAAATGTATGCACATGAATAGCGCCAATAGTGCTGCAGTGAAAGCACGTTTTCCGACAGCTTAACCTTGCTGAACACATAATCGCAATTTCAAATCTACGCGCCATTAAATTATCAGGACTATTCAGCCCTCGTCATCTGAGGTGACTTGCGGTGTGTGGTGAATAAGGAATGAATGCTGAGTGCGTGGCTCATCTTATCTGCATATCTAAGCATATGTGTATGTATGTGTGTGTAATTTATGAAAATCAATGATTTGTTTGACCTTCACATGATTTGCTGTAGATCAGTGCATGCTCTCTTACCCTCAAGGCCCCCAAGGGGTACACGTGCTTGCCATTGATGAATCGGTTCAGGTGCTGTCGCTCCCATCGCCACAGACAACGTGTGGCTGACAATGTCACGTGATCAGGCCGTATTTGCCTTAAACTTGTACAGAGAACCATCAACATGATGAACAGCTAGTTATCCGTGTTACTTTCGAATAAAATGCAAACAGTTTTAATCGTTACTTCCGATAATAGCACCCACTCTTTACATAAGCGTTGTTTATCTTCGCGTCGTAAGAAAATTGCAAATTTTGGACTTGCGCTTCTGCCTCTGCCGCCGCCGTCGCCGTCCACATCCAAGTTCAGTTTTCAGCTGGTCGATGGTGTTAGCGCATTCATGCCCGTGCAATGAAAATTTGTGCCTACAGCGCACATTGGCTAAAGCGCGCATGTCTGAAATATAAATTGTAGTTGCAAGAAGAATAGCAACACACAGGTACTCTAGGCCAAAAGGAAATTTAAAATAATGTGTAAAATGTTCGATGTAAACAATCTGAAACAGCTGATTGGCTTTTTGCCATTCACAGGTCGCAGTTACATAAGACAGTGCTGCCAGTTGTGAGAAAAATAAAACGATATAAATTATCGACTGAGGTCGGGAAGAGAATTTATATTTTGTCTAAACGTGAATTAAATTAAGGAATTCAGGATAAATCATGTCACGCGCTGCACGTCCGCTTACATCCGCACGCGTTCTGCATAAAATCAAAGCACTGACCACGCCGGCAACGGAAGGAAATGTGGTGATCAACCGCAACCCGCGTAACCTGGAGAGGTTACGCATTGCCTACAAGCCCAGTGGCTATCACCTAGAGAAGCCGGGACGCTCCTACTGGCATACGCTGGAGATTACCACTAGCGGGCGTTACGTGAGCGCCGATGTAAAGCATTTCGAGAACGGCACTATTCTCGGTGCCAGCACCTCGGAATGGGCCATCAAGCAACAGTTGTACAAGACAAATGACACCACCGCGTTTGTTAACCTCGGACGCGTGCTGGCCCAGCGATGCCTGCAGGCCGGTATCACCGAGATGACCTGCAATGTGCAAGCAGTGAGCGGAAGCAAGCTGGACAAGCTGCTTAAAGTGGTGCAGGAGAATGGCATCAGCTTTGAGGAACCCAGCAGATTGCCAAACTCACAGCCCTGGGACGCCTACCGACACGAGAAGCCGTGGGAGGTGACAGAGCACTCTACAGTTACGAACAATAAGTAATAAAAACACTTGTTTGGGTTTCGTATCGTTTAGAATAAACGTTGATTTTTTGTATGTTAATCACAACGAATCTCCATGTCGTTTTTCATTTAAACTAGTGGCAGTTCGGGGTGCCGCCGATCCTCTATTCGTACTTGCCCTTGATATCCTTCCAGAGTTTCTGGAATAAACAGAATATATTTGAATGTGCTCATCAATTACATAAGCGGAAAATACTTACGCCTTTGTTGATGGTATCGAAGATGGTGTTCGAGGTGACATCGATGGCGCGCTCAAAGAAGAACGCCGATGCAATGATGGCCACAGCGTATGTGGAGGTACGCTTGAACAGGGTATTGTAGATAGCCTTCATGTTTACAAGATTTTTCGAACAAATTTAATTTTTTCGAGAAAATTTGCTGTAGCCTCGCACGCCAATAATCAGCTGTAACAGTGTGTGAAAGTGTTGAGCAACGTTAAAATGTGAACAAGGCTGCAATACTGCTCAACGACTTATTAGGCATGGCAACTGTGTGTTTGTTATATTCCGTCTAGGTGGCAACGCTAGCAAAATATTTTCATCTGAGTCGTGTTTCGACAATATTTCTGAGATAAACTTGAAAGAGTGACGACCGCGTCAAGAGCCTGGAGCCTGCTTGCTGACTAAGTAGTGTGTTTATTTTTTTATTAAACCTCTCTATATAATTTGCACAATCTAAACACAATGGTTGATTTGACCGACGCCGGCTCACCGTTCCAGCAATCCATTCCCAATTTTGCATTTTATGTGCCGGCTGTTGTTGTATTCGGCTTAGCAGGTAAGTGCATCCATCGGGAAGGGAGGGGGGTTGAACCGCATCGCATTGCGTCATGCATGAGATAAACCCTAGTATCTATTACCCCCACCACCATCACCAATACACACATAAATCGACCCCGAAACCACACTGCAATTTGGGTCAGCAAAACTTTCACCAGAATCGAACTGTTCCTCGAGAATCCCCCCTGCGCCCCCCTTTCTCGGCAGCCACTGACAACGACGACGCTGTGTCTCTCTCATTGAGCTGCTTAGAATGCCGTTATCTCTGAGTTATAGTAGTCAAAACGTAGTTACGTTACCCCATTCACATTCGCCGCGTAATCGTATCTGTGCTTTGATTTTTGAAGAGTATTAAAAGTTCTTCGCATCGCTGCCTCTTATTGTGCATACGTGTACCTACCCAAACATACTTCCCACTTATCTGGTATATTTCATTTTTGCTACGTATACAACTTTTCTTGTCTAAATATATTTCATGGGCGCTTAAAATTGGTTCGCGATAACGATAAGGAGGCCTACACCAGTAAACATACTTCCCCACTCATTGATTGCTTACGATACACATGTGCCAACACAGTGCAGAGAAAATATTTGCATATTATAATATACAATAAGATAGTTTGTTTGATTTAGTGCTGGTTTTGTTTGGTTTAGCTGCATGTTTCACCTGTAGTTTTGTCGTCTTTCCTCCACTTTTATTTTGTGCTCAGCTGATAGCGCGCCTTCCTCTCCCAAGCATTTTGAAAGTATCTTATCGCACTCGTAGTTGGTTCTGACTTATTTTGATTTACGGACTTCTTCATCGTCGAGCTCTACCTTTAAAATATGCTGACTGGACAAGAACAACAATACACAAAATATAGAAAGCGCAGCAAAACGAACACATCCATATCTCCCTCTCTTAATGAAATATAAGGCGAACTGAGAACTGATTACAAATAAGTTGTCAATTTATAATTTCGAATTTATTCTTGGGCGCTCAGTTCGCCGTAGCAGCAGACATTGCAGCACACGTTAGTAGCGCTCGAAAGTAGTTTAACCCGCATAATATTATTCAAAATACTGTGAGTTAATTTCTAAAAATATCTAAACAATTAGTATAGTTTAAAATTCAAGTGTTTCTTTTCTAAATAAAAAAATAAAAAGTATTTAAACTCTCGCAGCCGGTAGGATTCGAACCTACGCTCCCAGAGGGAATCTGATTTCGAGTCAGACGCCTTAACCACTCGGCCACGACTGCTGTTGCTTGATGCCGTCTAAACTGACAGTTGAAGGCAATCTTGAACGCGCATTACTCTGCTCTCTCTCTCTCTGGGAGTGAAGGTGAAGGTTCTTCTGCCGGTTGCCACGTAGAGTGTTTAGTTTGCTTAGCACAAGCGTGTAATTTATTTACTAAGCATGCGAAATATAGTATTGTATTTGTTTCGTGTAGTATCGTATTTGTGTGTGACGACTATAAGATTTTACAACTTCCACCCCCACTTCATGTAGAGACAATAGAGCGCTAAGTACACTGAAATTCCGAAGAATATAAGAACTTAAGCAATAGAGAGAATATGGCTGAAGATCCACTGAATCGCCAGGCATTCGAAGAGGATGTGGCTGCAGCGGCATTGGCTGGTGGCGAGGCGGGTTTCGCCATGCCACCGGGTTCGGCGGGGCCCGGTTCTCCAGACTTTAAAATGCCCAGTGCCGAGGAGATCTGGAAAATGGTTGAATCCATGGAGGGCATATCGGATGATGAACGTGCCGAGTTGCGCGAGAGTATATTCAATCCAAAACCACCATCGCCGGAGGATTTTATGAAGCAATACGGACATCCCGGGCACAGTTCAAATGAATATATCGTGTTCTTTGTGATGATAACCCTTATATTGCTCGTCTTTGGTAAGCAACAACAACAACTGTAGTGGCCTCCCTCGGCAAATCCCACAATTATCGGTTATAAATACAAACACGTGTATGTGTGTGTGTGCACGCTCCTTCGTTTACTCGTGTAGTGTGCGACGCTAAAGCACTCACACTCAATGCGTAAACATCGTTTAGAATGTCGGTGCTATAGTTGTTCGATTTTCGATAAGATAGGGAGAAATCCACCACAAAATTTTTGTTAAAGCGGCAATTTGTAACTTGAAAAGCTTTTGGCTTGTATTGTCCGTCCATAGAGTAGTGTGCACGCTGCAGGGAAGGCTATGCCGATCGTCGATAATTTGGCTGTGTAGATTAGTTTTACAAGTTTTACCATCATGAACATGGCGACGGAGACGACTTCGATCGATGATGAGTCCATCATTGAAAAGCTAAAGCATTCGGTCGAGGCAATTGTGGCAAAGACGGGACCCAATAGTAAATTTGCCGAAGATCTCATGCAGAAGATTGGCAATTTGCAGTCCAAGATCGAGTCTCTCACGGAAAGGGATCGCCATCAGTTCATCAATGAGATGAAGGGTTCCTTTCAGGAAGCAATCGCTAAAATCGAGCGACGTCTTGCGACGCATTCGCACATTGCCCAGACCTATTCGACCTCCATATTTGTTGCTGTAATGTTCATCATCGTCTCAGTTTTCGGTTAATAATAATATAATTATATTGTCTTTCGTTTCTCTAACAATCTTTCTCTCTCTCCTTGTTAGCTCTTTTTGGCTTCAAGCTGTACAAATCGCTGACGGAGAAAGAACTTAAGAAACAGGAGAAACTCAAGAGTAAACAGCAGAAGAAGGCCAAGAAGTCAAACTAAGCAGCTAACCAGTGGGTGTATTATCTATAGCATCTAGAACTTCCGCAAAAACAACAATTGCAATAAGCGCGATGACAGTGAAATTTATATTAAATTGAGGGAAACCAAGTTGCACTTTTTTAAATGCTAATCAAAGTAAAAATTCCATGTAAATGAATAAATTTTATATGTAGAAAAATGCATATTACTTAATATAATATATACACGACGTTATAGAGATTGAAACTGTTGAGTGCGTGTTTATTTCATTTGCTTGCGATTAAAAATTCCGCTTAAGCCAATAAACAAGGGAATGTCGTGACCACAAAACTTGTTGCTGCCTCCTCCTGCTACTGTTTATCCTGCTGCTGGAGGATATCTCTATATAGTATATCGTATATGGCCTGGCAGGCGTTGTCATGACGAATAAATAAATCGTTTTGTCGATGTTTCATCCGTCACAATTTTATAGTCATTTGAGGCAGTAGCAGTTGTTTCTAGAACTGTTCACACTTCATTTCACTCCGAGCCGTAAAACAAAATTGTTGTTCCAATAATGGTCTATGGAAATCGTGAGTATTGTGGCCACTCATTTCTGGGCTTATGATCCTCTGGCTAATGAATATATATCCTATTTAGGTTTTGATTTTCATTTGCCCGATGGCGGTTGGTGTACCCCCAAAAACGACATGTACTTCCGTCGTAGTGTCGAATGGGTTCCTGTGCGTAGCGCTGGGATTGGTCGCTCATTTGCCTCGATGGATGGTGTGATCTATCCTAAAGTTATTGGCATGCTTCCACGCTATGGCGGACATGTGCCCGGTTATATCTTCAATATGGGTCAAACCTTTGGACGTTCCACAGTCAACGCTAGACGTTGGCTGGCTCTGCACCGTGATTAAAGCACGCAAATTATTAAATCAATTGTTATAGCCTCTTTCAGCACCTAATAAATATCATTGCATCACATAAAAAAGAAAAGTTCCCAGTTGAAGTATTTAAAATTTAAATATTGCGGCTTGCTGTGTGCTACTTCAGCGCTGCCACCCTTTTCAAATGTGAATTCACAATATACGGTCACACAGTGTCCCTGCTCTTTTATTTAAATATGGCGCCCAGCTGTTTTCAGCTCGAGCGTTGCCACCCTCTTCAATTGCGTATCAACAATGTACGGTCACACCGTGTGTGTGTTATGTTTTGGTTTTCTGCAGTTTCACCATTGCCAGGCAATTTGCGTGTGTCTGATAAGAAACAATAACCATGAATTATACACGCAACTTTTTATATTCCGGACGTAAAATAATAAATGCGTGCAACAATAACTTCAGTACAAGCGCAATAAACCTACAGAATGTGCAACAGGCGGCGGCAACCAAACGTATTTGCATTGTGGGCGCTGGCCCCGCCGGATTCTATGCGGCACAATATTTACTCAAACAGCTGAGCGATTGTGCCGTGGACATTGTCGAGAAGTTGCCTGTGCCGTTTGGATTGGTGCGGTAAGAGTGGGAGGAACGAGTTGGAGAAAGCTAATCAACTATAATAGTTGCATTACTGGAAGCTTCTGTAACGCCCAAAAGCGGTTCGACAATCGAGCGAAATATGCCATTGAAGTAACCTGTTGCAGTAGAAAGTTTAAGCATTTAAGAAGTAACGGAAATAGTTAAACTTACTGCCCACTTGGTCGAGACTCCAGAGAGGTTCAGGAGCCGCACTGCACGTAGACAGCAGTAAACAAAGTACCCACAAGTGGGCGACCAGAGCAGAAGCCGTCCCCATCTTGAGTACAATGTCGTACTGTGCCATGGGATGCAGGGGCTTATATTTATTTAGTCGTAACTTGCGTGAGCACTCCACCACTTATCGACTAATGACTTCAACCATTATGCAAATTGTCACATTGCAGCTTTGGCGTTGCGCCTGATCATCCAGAGGTCAAGAACGTCATCAATACGTTCACAAAGACTGCGGAAAATCCGCGTTTGCGTTTCTTTGGCAACGTAACCTTGGGTGAGGATGTGACGCTGCAGGAACTGCAAGAACGTTACCACGCGGTGCTGCTCACATACGGTGCGGATCAGGATAGACAACTGCAGTTGGATAATGAGCAGCAGGCGCATGTGATATCGGCTCGCAAGCTTGTGGCCTGGTACAATGGACTTCCTGGAGCGGACCAGTTGCAGCCGGACTTGAGTGGCCGCGATGTGACGATTGTGGGGCAAGGCAACGTTGCCGTCGATGTGGCTCGCATGTTGCTTAGTCCCATTGACAATCTGAAGGTAAGGTTGAGCAGGTCATATTATGTAATTTTCTACTGCAGATAAAGTTTCTCCCACAGGTCACGGATACCACAGAGTATGCGCTGGAAGCACTGGCTCGCAGTAAAGTGCAACGTGTTTACCTAGTTGGTCGTCGCGGTCCATTGCAGGCCGCTTTCACCATCAAAGAGCTGCGTGAAATGCTCAAATTACCCAATGTGCGGACTTGTTGGCGACCAGATGACTTTGCGGGTAAGTTAATATTGAAGATCTCTCTGCGACTTCTCTATCATTTGAACTGTTTGCAGGCATTCCCGATCAGCTGGACAAGCTGCAACGTCCACGCAAGCGACTAACCGAGTTGATGCTGAAGAGTCTCGGAGAGCAGCAAAGTAGCCCCAAAGATGGAGCGGGCTCTAAGCAATTTCTGCCTGTCTTTCTACGCGCGCCCAAAGCAATCGCAGAGCGTGAAATGGAATTCGCTGTAACGAAGTTGCAGGAGAGCTCTGCTGTGGCTACCAATGCCACAGAGCGTCTCCCTGCAGACCTAATCCTACGCAGTATCGGCTACAAATCGAGCTGCGCCGACGCGGGCATCAACTTTGATTCCCAACGTGGGCACGTGTGCAATCAACAGGGACGTGTGCTGCAGAACAACGAGTCCAAAGCGGTGGAGCCAGGTCTCTATGTGGCAGGGTGGTTGGGCACTGGACCCACCGGTGTCATACTGACCACCATGAACGGCGCCTTTGCAGTGGCCAAAACCATTTGTGATGACATTGTGGCCAACAAATTTGACATCAGTTCATTAAAGCCCGGATTTGAGCCGGGCCAGGACAAGCAGGTGGTCACCTGGGAGGGCTGGCGTCGCATCGATCAGGCCGAGAGTGAGGCGGGCAAGCCCAAGGGCAAGCCAAGGGAGAAGATCACCAGTATTCCGGAAATGCTGCGTATTGCAGGAGTGTAACGACTGTAGTAACTAAGGAAGTTGTTCAGATTTGGAATCAGGGAAAGCATTGCCTGTAGTAAATATGTTATATAGTAAATATCATTCATTATTGTTTTAAAATTGCATTAAGTAAATAGTGATTTTCCAAATTTATGGTATATCGATTATAATTTGCAAAAATGGATAAGAGTCAAACGCCCGAACCACACTTCGTACCAGGGTAAGCTAGAGGATAATCTAAAATAACCAGGGAACCTTTAAGTATCTGCCTTCCTTTAGGTATACGGGCCATTGTGCGAGGAATCGTGATCGTGTGGGCAAGACCTATGGCACACAGACGCATAAGCTCCTCATCGATCCGTGTACCAATCATGCACCGGAACTGATCGTCGCCCCCATTCACGCAGTGCCCGAACTTAAGGATTGCCCTACACAGGGCGAAGTTAAGATCCTGCACGACCGTCAGGAGTTCACTGATACTGCTTATAATCATCCCATAATACCGGGATATGGCGGCTTTGTTCCAAATCTGTTCAAGCAGACGGGGAAACGTTATGTGGCGGCCGCAGCCGCTGGAGTTGCAGAGCATGAGACGCTAATGCAGCTATATCGTTGTGACGCTCGCACGCTACGTCATCGGGATCTGCTCGAGAGTGGCAATGGCTTGTTCGAGCATAAACTGAACGAACGTCTGGTGAGTATTTGGGTGCGAGCCTTTGAAGGAAGTCTAACCTCTGATTCTCCTCCTCTCGGCAGCTTCCTCACACTGTTTATCGCTCTCCACTGATACCAGTGACAGCACGTTCCAGGGGCATCAAGGACGATAAGTGTCCACCGACGCAAGAGAAACTGCACTATAGCAAGTTCACAACGCCCCACTTCATGGATGATGATGATGAGGATAAGTTTATTATCAAGGGATACGCAGCGCACATTCCAATGGCGATAACACGCTTCGGGGAGCACAGCAAGGACCTAACGCAAAATGCTCTCTGCAGTTTCTCCAGGTACATGCATAAGAGGAAGCGCGACAAATGGTGTTGTGGCCAGGACCTTACCACACCTGCCATCGTTTGTCCTCCTGTTGCTCACTTTGTGATCTATCACAACAATCACGGCATGATTCCCAGCTATGCGGGCCATGTACCAGGCCATTTGTACAAAATTGGTCGTACTTATGGAAAGACTACGTATGATGCCAAGCGTTGGCTTGATATTCATAAGGATCTCATGATACTTCCAGAGATTGCGAATTTGGATTATGAGTACTGAGTATCTGTTAACAAATCCATGTATGTATTTCAATTCTAATAACTTTAAATAATATAACAATCTTTGGAGTAATAATAATAACTATTTTATTTGTCTTTTAATTAAAACAGGGTTTCTGTTTTATTTATTTTTTAAATAGATTATTTTTATATTCCCTTTTCGTTTTATCGATAGCGCATATGTTAAGCTGTTAATCTGTTAACTGCAGCTGTTAAATTCAAATGCAAGCTCCGTTTAGTTTTGTTTTTGTCATAAGAAACCTATGTAAATTAAAAAAAACCTACATAATTAATTACATCTACAATACTACACAACTAGTTGCAGTTCCTTAAATTAATAGTCTATTATTTAAAATGCATAAAATAATTACTTTCTGTTATTAGCGCTTATTATGTTAAGTGCAGAACTCACCACAACAACACAACTCATACACCACACAACACACACACAACCCTCTCTATCTTGCTATTGCTTCTACGTCGTTGCAGTAGTGGGTTAAGTTAAAATCAGTTTTCATTGATTTGTGGTGTTTAAAATACACAAATCGTCGTCAATGCCGTGATGAATTAGTGTTCAGTGCCTCAAGTGCTTGGCAAAAATGTAAAAAGCTGCAGCTTTGACAGCAAAACGCGTAAAAAATTCCATGAACGCCAAAAGAAAAAATATCTTCCGAATCGAACAGTTCAAACACACACGTAGTGCCGCACTGTTTTCACCGTTGCCCTAATATAGGTACCGCAGTGAGTGCAAGTGAGATAAATAGAAAAGTGCAGAGATAACATACATTTGTGTACCTACCTCTCTTCAAGTGGTGAGTTGAATGCCGATTATTGCACCCTGCACGCAATCGTATCGCGCGGCATATAAGTGCAACGCTTGGTTGGCAGTGAAACAAGACCGTGTTTGTCAGATTTGTGCATATAGAGAATAAATAATTAGATCTTCTTTATCGGGCAGTCGAAAATAGTGTGCCCATAGAAAAAGTTAAATGCTTTCTTATTGCTTTGGTAATGAGAAAAATGACATGGCAGGTTATAATCGTGTCGGTGTAACCCTACCACAAGTTGTTTATTAAAAGCGAACAAACGAATAAAAATAAAAACAAAAAAATACATATGTAATTTGTTGGTAGATGGTGAGATTTACGACTGCATGTTGAGTTGTTGCTATTCCCGAGTGTTGTTGATGCGAGAGAGAGTGTGAGAGAGAAAGAGAGCGCGTTTAAGAATAAGAACGAATAGAGAAATAGGAAAAACCGCCAAAATGGGTTGAGTTTGTTTTGCATCGATTTTCCGGCCGCTATTATGGATGCGTATTTATTTGTTTTTAAAATTTTCAATTATAGAAAAGTCATACGGAAATGAGTGAAACAACCGGAATCGAAAAGGAGACTTCCATCTCATCCAATGAAGAGAGTGTGAAAAATGAAGTAGTGCAGCAAGAGGATGCTGCTGCTTCTCCTCCGCCCTTGTTGGTGGCAAGTGGCAAAGAAGAATCCAAAGATATCGAATCAGAACCAACAACACCTATGGAAACCGATAATGTACAGCAGACGGATGCGGCAGCGCAGGGGGATCACAGCTTGAGCAGCGTCAAACATATAAATTCCAATTCGACACCAAGCACTGTGGACATCAATACACTGACACCGTCAACACCTTCACAGACGCCACCACAGCTGCTGGCGACTGAAACGTCTTCGACAACAACAGCAACAACAACAACATCAAGTGCAGCAAGTGCCGTCGTGGCAGCAGCAGCCGCAGCCATACCAGACAATATACTATCGCCGCCCAAGTCGGAGACGCAAACAGATGAGACAAACACAGCCACGTCCACCTCATGCTCACCAGCATCAGAAGGACAGCGGTCACCACTGGGAGGAGAAAACACAGAACAACAGACACCAACAGCAACTCACCCTGAGGAGCCCAAAACTCCCAAGCAGGAGTTGGAGCCGGAGCCAGAACCAGATCAAGCATCAACAGCAGCTGTCAATGGAGTCATACCAAAGTCAGGTGGCAAGCCATTGATAACGGCGCTTAACAAGAAGATCAACAAGTCAGCATCCTCAACGTCCCCGAGAGCGTCACGGGCACGCAAACCAAAAGCATTGCCCATGTACGAGAGCGAAATAAGTGACAACAAGATGGGGATCAAACTGTGTATCAAGAAGTCAGATGCGGTTGCAGCAGCGGCAGAGTTACCAATTGGAATGTCATCCGCATCGCCTGTGGCGCCAACTGCGAGGACACCAGTAGCAACCCCATCGAAGTCAGCTCGTAAACGGGTGCGTAAACCAAAGCCGCCGCAGGACAGTGATGAAAGTGAATACGAGCCACGCAAGAAGAAAGGAGGAGCCGGCAGTGCCGGTGGTGGAGGAGGAGGCAGCAGTAATAATGGCGAGCGACAAAAGAAGTTATCAACAAGCGGAACAGCAGCAGAAGCAGAGGCGGAGCCAGTCGAGCAGAGTCCATGGGGCCATAAGTTACCTGAGGAAGTGCTCTTTCGGGTAAGGGAACAACGTCAAATTGGTACTTCGATCTTTCCATTCTAATCGCGTTACATATTCACAGATATTTCAACATGTTGTCGATAAGGAGGGCTGCCTGCCCACGCTATGTCGCCTGGGGCGCGTGTGTTCTCTATGGCGACAGGTATCGCTGCGACCAACGCTGTGGCGCACAATGGATTTGACCACATGGATCAAGGAGAAATATCGCACGGAACTCAAGCTAAAGTGGTTTGTCGATAATCGTTGCAGTGCCTGCACCGAGTTGAATGTTTGTAAGTGATCTCTACACTGTTTATCATACTGTTTCCCATACTGATCCAGTATTCTCAACTTTTAGCCAATTGGAAGATTACAGACATCAATTGCTTCCTGACCAAACTGTCTGCCGGTTGTCCCAACTTGACAGGCATTACGTTATCTGGCTGGAAAGGTTTCACATCGGATCACTTGACATATTTAGTGAACAATATGCATAAGTTGCAGCGGTTAGACTTGAGCTCTATTAATGTGAGTAGATAAGGGAGAACTTCCTCAGGTTCATTATTAATGTATTTCATTTTCCTTTCCAGGTCGAGATGAATGCCAGTAAGAGTGCTGTGGGCGTCAACTCGCTATGCATTGCACTGCAAACAATGGGAGAGCGGTTAACCCATCTCTACTTGGCACACAATCGTCTGGCAGGCATACCCAACATAGTCAGCGTACTATCGGTGTGTAGGAAGAGAAACCATTCCATATCCAATAAGAAACATTTATCAATTTAATTCTTGTTCCATTTGCAGAAATACTGTCCCAATTTAACGCTGTTAGATCTCTCAAATGTGACCACACAGGCAACATCGCACGGCGTGCTGCACATCGAGAAGCTGCAACATGGTTGCCAAAAGCTAAGGGTACTGCGTGTGACCAACTCGCATATAACCCCAAGCACGGCCAGCATGCAGGAGATAGTGAGTATATAAGAATATAAATATCGGCAAATTTGTACAATGTATCTTGTCTCTCTCTAGATGGACTCACCTGGCTTCCCCAATCTCGAAGAACTATCGGTGGCCGCTTTAACCGATGAATCCCGTATTATAAGCGATGATCACTTACAGCGCATACTAAAGAGCAGCTCCAAGCTCAAGCTGCTCGATGTGCGCAATTGCACGCGCCTGACCCACGAGAGTCTTATACGTTTGCCGGCATGGGATATCAAGCATTTATTTCTCTCGGGTTGCTCTGTGACGAGGGATGTGGGGTGAGTGCGGGCATTATATATATGAAGTTTTGCATGTATTACATTCCTATTTATATCTATAGATCGGGCCTGGAACTGATTGCCTCCAAGTGGGCACATAGTCTCATTGAATTGGATCTTGCCTGGGCCAATGTGCAGCAACCCATTGATAATGCACTGCGTGCTCTTGCCGAGAAAGGAAGCGAGTCTCCATTAGCGTAGGTTATGGGTATAGCCTACATTATTATCATATTTAACCTTTATTTTATATATCTAGTCACTTGAATCTATGCGGCTCATCCGTTTCCGAGGAGGCAGTCAAGGAAATACTCACAAATTGTGTGCACATGAGCTCGATCAACCTCGCCTCCTGCCGTGGCCTGCCGCGTGGGGTTAAGCGACTCATGCAAGGACCACAAGAGTTGCACGAGCTCCGCGAGGTCTTGAGGGTGCAATTGAAAGTGAAGTAAACAAGTATACAGTGACAGAAAGAGAGAGAGAGAGAGAGAGTATAGGAGTGGAGACTGGGCAGCTGATAATTTGATATTCAAAACTTACGAGGTGAAAGAGAGAGCCTTCAATAGAGGAGGGAGCAGTTTAAATGTAATTTAAATTGTTGCATACTTGGTATAACGTTGTGGCAGTAGCAGAGGCGAGCAACAGGCTATCGATGCGGTCTTGGAATGGATCATTTTATAAGATACATTCTTAGTAAGCACGTCTACAGCAAGATCTGGTCGATAGTTAGGGCCCGTTCTCGTTACGATCATGACAATGCAATAGTCGAAATCGCTTCGCATCTTCCAATCATGCTTAATATGTATTGTTTCTAGGCCGCACCGCTTGTGTTTTGTAAATGCAATATTATGTATTCATAATTTAGTTGTTTTCGAATTTTTGGCGCGATCAATCATAAATCACGTTAAAAAATTTCAAATATTTACACAGTGATGATTAGAAGATTTTTTTAATTCATATATTGGATATATATAGAGCATATAATAATAAACTAGAGTATATAGTTAAGCCACACTGATGATAATGATGACCACTGTGTATGTTTGTAAAGTATGTATGCATATTTAAGGTTAAGTTTACTAGTAATTTGTATGTTTTTGCAATACAAAATCATGAAATAACAATAATAAAACGTAGTCGTCAATTCAGCAGTTTGTAGAATGTTTTAACCCCATAAATTTGTAAATAAGTATTTGGCGCTTAAGAGAATTTTATTGGAAATCAAAAAGATACGTAATGTTTGATTTCTCCACACACACACACCCATACATACATAAAACAATTGAATTGTTAAGCATTATTAGCAGTTAAGAGAAGGCAATTAAAGGTACATTTAATTTTAATAATAAAAACCAATTTTAATAATCCGCAATTGTCTTTTAAAAAGTAGAAAACGAAACAAAATCGAATAATTCCACTTAAAAATTTTTTATTCAATTAATCAATGTATATAGTTGCAACATATATTGTCGGTTATATGAGCAAACTATGTACACATTGTGGCCATGTCCTGCATCTTTCTAATCTTTACAAAACTTATAATCGACAATTTCCACACCATACACACATTTACTTCTTCAGGTTGTCGACTTCCTGTATGTAATCTGTACCGATCTTAACAGCCAGCGCGCCTGTGGTCAAGCCCGCTATGGTGGCCAGGAAGGCATTATCCTGTGGCAGTGCAGATTTGATCAACGCCCAGGCGAGCACAGATCCCATGCTGAAGATGGTGGCACCCAGTAGTGCGTACGCTCCACGCTTCTTATTCTCAACGTCCTTTAGGTGGGGACGTCCGTAAATATAGACTGCGCTGCTGACGACGGCGGATATCAAGAATACATTCGTCAAATCCTTCTTGGGCAGCAGCTGGGGCACAATTTGCGGATTCATAACGTTGACGCTGAGGGCTGCATAGCTGACCACACCGTGCAGTGGTATGTAATAGTTGAATAGGTTCTCTTTGGTGAATGGCTTCAAACCAACTTTATCGCAGATGGTGCAGTTATCCTTCTTTTGTGTGGCCATTTTAATTTTGTTGATCGCAGCCGAAATGCAAAATGCAAAAAAGTGATGCTCCCTCAAGTTATATAAAAGACAGTGTTTGCACACCTCGCAATTAAAATTATTACGCCGGTTTTCGTGAATAAATCTAATATACGGCGAAATCAAAAATTGTTTAAAACACACATGTGAATGTGTACTGAGCTTATTTTAGTTGTGTTATGCTTAGTATGATTTAAAAAACTACGTAAAAGTCAAGAGAAACTATAATTGAAGTGTGTACACACTGAAAGCCGGCATTGAGAGTCATTGTCATTTTTAATATTATGGCGGAAATTACGTGAATAGCTTTAACAATCAATGTGAAAACCACAACGCATTACAAATATTCATATTCTTATGCGCGCAGGAGTCTACCTTATTTACTATGTGATTAATTTTGTTTTAAAATTTGCATCTTTTGAAGTTGCAGAGTTGCCACACTGGTGCCAGACAAAAACATTTCGATATGCATGTATCGCTGTGGCAAACTATCGTGCATTGGTCGAAAAGCTTATAAAGTGTTAAATTTTTGCAACTACTAGACTAAGTAATTAATTAATGCGCGTATTTAATGTGCAGCAGGAGACATCCGCCACGAGAAGACACACATATTACACCCAACCAGGACAGCATCCGCTCGGGCCGCGTAAGCAATGTTGACGCACAAAACTTGCCAGGCACGAAAAAAAATGCAGGTGAGTTAAAGCGGCGAATACCCCACTAAGAAAAAAAAAACACCGGGTATGGAATGGAGGCAGCTCGCAATTTGGCTACCTTTTGCAGCCATTAATTGAATTATGTGAGTAATTACACTCGATTTTGTACACAATCAAGGTTTCCTTTGTGATACGAGATGCAGAGGAGAAACAGCATCGGAATGGCGTTAACGCCTTGCAACTGGATGCCAACAATGGCAAGTTGTACTCGGCGGGTCGCGATGCCATCATTCGTGTATGGAATACGCGTACGGAGTCCAACGAGAAATACATTCAATCAATGGAGCATCACAATGATTGGGTTAACGACATAGTTCTCTGCTGTAATGGAAGGAATCGTAAGTCTTTAAATTTGATATTTTTAAATTTGATTTTTATAAACTCCCATGAGCATTGCAGTAATTAGCGCCAGCTGTGATACCACGGTAAAGGTGTGGAACGCACACAAAGGATTCTGCATGTCCACACTGCGCACGCATAGAGATTATGTGCAGGCTCTGGCCTATGCAAAGGATCGGGAGCAGGTGGCCAGTGCTGGGTTGGATAAAGCAATATTTTTGTGGGACGTGAATACGCTCACAGCCTTAACTGCCAGCAACAACACCGTAACAACCTCTAGTCTCACAGGATCGAAAGATTCGATCTATAGCCTGGCCATGAATCCCTCCGGTACAGTAATTGTCAGTGGCTCCACGGAGAACATATTACGCATCTGGGATCCACGTACCTGTATGCGTAGCATGAAGCTGCGTGGCCACACAGAGAACGTTCGCTGCCTGGTTGTATCGCCCGATGGCAATCAGGTCGTCTCCGGCAGTTCAGATGGTACCATTAAGGTGTGGAATCTGGGCCAACAGCGCTGTGTTCAGACAATACACGTACACAAAGAGGGCGTGTGGTCGCTGCTGATGAGTGAGAATTTCCAGTACATAATCTCGGGAAGCAGGGATCGCAATATTATTGTAACGGAAATGCGTAATCCCAGCAACAAGATGCTGGTTTGCGAGGAGAAGGCGCCAGTGCTTAGTTTGGGCTACAACATCGACAAGACCGGTGTGTGGGCTACAACCTGGAACTCGGATATACGTTGCTGGAAGCTGCCTATGTACGATAGATGTACGCTCAGCTCGGGAGGCATGGATGCCCAATGGACCATGGGTGGCACCGAGGTGGCCTGCATCAAAGGCGGAGCTGCCATCAAGGAGTGCACGGTGCTAAACGATAAACGTTTTATTATTACAAAGGACTCACAGGATCAGGTTGTTGTCTATGATGTGTTGCGTGTGATGAAGAAAGAAGAACTGGGTCCAGTTGACTACGAGGAGGAGGTGAAGAAGCGTAATAAACAAGTCTACATTCCAAATTGGTTCACGGTTGATTTGAAGACCGGGGTAAGCTTAAGAACTGAAGCTTCTCTGTTATATCTCTATGTCTAATATATATGTATATTGCAACTTCTGCAGATGCCAACTATAGTATTAGGTCAAGAGGAGGTTGACTGTTTCTCGGCTTGGGTATCTATAGAAGCCGGTCTGCCGGAATGCGATGATCCAACGACAGAAATAAAGGTTAGTACGTGTGATTATAATGGGCTTTATCTAACTATACTGAATGTTATAGATTAATTATGGCAAACTGCTGCTTGAGGCCTTGCTGGAGTATTGGACTCCCCCCACACAGTATACCACCTAATGAGATGGAGCCTGATGTGCGAGGTAATGGTTATTTTCAAGTGCCTAAGCATACCCCAGTCATATTCAGGTAAGTCTAGGGATTACCAACGATTGTTCCCTGGCTAATCCATCTTACAGTGAGGTAGGTGGACGTACTGTGTGCAGATTGCTTGTACGCGACGCTGCTGGAGATAGTGAGAGTACTCTGTTGCACGAGACAGCGCCGCAATGGGTGACGGACGTTGTGATCGAAAGGAATATACCGAAATTCCTTAAAATTCCGTTCTTCCTGCAGCCACATCCACAGATGACAAAGCCGGAGCGTACCAAGAAGGTATGTATAATCCTTAAGAAAAGGCAATGCTTTCTATCAATGATTCATTTCCCGTACAGGATCGCCTGGTTGCCAATGAGTTTATACAGTGCCGCAAAGTGTGCGAGCATGTGCTAGAGAAGGTGCTCAATGCCGAGACAACTCCTAGTGGGGGCAATGCAAGTAACTCTTTACAAAATAGCCAAAGCGATGCCAACTCGGAGGGATCTCAGCTGCCAGCAGAGGAGCGCATTGAGCTGTGGTGCAACGATGTGGTAAGTACAGACCTTATTTCTTCAGCTATCTGTGCTTACACTCTCTTTGAACTCTTTGTAGGTTGTTGATCCTAACATGGATCTGCGCACTGTGCGTCATTTCATATGGAAGCAATCGACTGATCTAACATTTCAATATAAAACCAAGCAAAACTTTAACTACGATGGTAAATATAAACATAAATAGACAAATGTCCACACACGCATACCACAACACACACGCACACCACACATACACAAGCGCACACACACACAACACGGAGACACAGAGAGAGAGAAAGATTCGTGGATGATAAACTTCCTATATAATAAGTATAGTCTAATTGTTAGTTGTATCTGTCCCACCCCATTCAGGTTCAATCGGTGATAGTTTGGAGCGCGTTACTCGCAAGTATTGATCGGGCGTGCGATCTGCAGCTATATCTGTGCTACCAGAGTATTGTGCTTTACTTATGGAGAGAGACGCATGTGATTTTTCGTTATTAAATATTGAACAGCCGTTTGTGTTTGTTTGTGTATGTACATCGTCGTATGTCGTGTATGTATGTCGGTTCTTGAGTATGTAACTTTTTCCTAAATCCTGTTCCGTTAGCTAAACTCTAAAATAATCCATATGTATTCATTGTTCCAAAACACTCTTAATACAGGCGCATGAACATTTTATTTGATCTTTTGTTTACTGCTTTCTGTTTCTTATTATCTTTAAATAATACAGTACATAACATTGATTATTGTAACTGTATATTCGCAAACTTATATACATACCATTTATATAAAAATATACATAAATGCATACATATATACATAAACAGCAACAACAACACCGTCTTTAAACAGTTTCAAAAATCATCTAGTGAGAATGACGCATATAATATACATTTATATAGGATAAACATACATGTGCGCATGTATGTATGTATGTCACATATATTAGACGCCTCTGGGGGGCGCTATTCAGTTGTTTAATTAGATTCATATACATATATACATAAACATGTAAAGTCTAAGTAATCTGTTATAATGATAAATTACAAAATAAAATAAAAACAATGCAATTGTAGGAAACATATAAACGCATATATGCAGCCAATTTGTAAATAAGTAAAAGAACAAAATATAAAAATCAATCAAAATCTTATTAAATTATTTGGAAATCAAGCTTGGCTTTTCTTTCCCCTATAATACAAAAATAGCACAAACTTATCCACTAAAACTGTTTACGCGGGCACTTAAGAACTATATTATATCATATGTCTATATAGATTAACATGTATTTGTGTGTTGACCTCTTTATCGACGATCAATGACCCGCATCCTCCTTAGCGGGGCCTGGCTGCAGTACACCTCCATGGTGTCCAGCAAAAGATGCAATTGTTGCTTCAGTGTTACTGGGATTGGGTAATTGTTGATGAAATCTCTTGGTTTATCGAAGGTTCGCTTCAGCCACCTGGCAATCAGCCACAGACAGTTATCCTTGAGGGTACGCAGCGGAAAGTGTATCAGAATCTGGCTGCGTACATCGCACAACTCGTCGGGCCGTTGTGGATGCGGGACGCGTACGCGCACAGGAAAGAAAAGTCGCTTGGATCGCACACACATTCGTTCCCCTGTGTAATAATCGCGAAAAAACCAAATGTGCGTATTGTAGGTATTGACGCGCACTTCTTCATTGGGTTTCAAAGTCAATTGAATGTTTTCCATTTCGGGTTCACGCACCCAGTAAAGATCTAAGGTGCGATTTGTTGTGTTGACAAACAGCACGTACACCACGACTTCCTCTTGCGGTGGTCCTTGTGGGTTGACGGGCCAATTATGGTTGTTATGCACGAACTGCACCGCCATCTCATGTAGAATGCTTTATTGCTCAACAATGGTCGATAAATTAATTTTTTAATTTGCCTATTTTAATCCGTTTAAACTTAAAGCGTACAAGTGTGTATACGTATCTTCTTCTTATTTTATGCCATTCACAATGTGATCTAACACATAGCATTCACAGTGTCTCACATTGATTAAGTTGGCATCTCTAAAATAGCTTTAAAAGCATTAAGCATCGAACATATGGTTGAGTGTTAACCGTGCAATAACATTGGAGTGTTTTGTTTCTGAAATAATAATAAATAATAAGTTAATTAAAATAAAAGTCTCTACACGTATCTTCTATTTTATTCCATTCACAATGTGATTTAGAACATACCATGCACAAAGTTTCTCATTAAATTAAATTGGCAGCCCGGAACCGCGTTAACAGTGCATTTATAGAGGCAGTGTTATTATTTGCAAAACAATAATAAATAAATATTATTTGGAAAACATAATGGCATTTTGCATTGCCGTTATTGGCAAGGACGTAAGTTAAGTTAACTATTTGTGCACATGTGTAATCCAATCACATCAATTCTTATAGAATGCTCCTTTGTATCTGGCCACATCTGATCTGGAGCGAGAGTTGGACCTGCAGTATCATGTACACGCAGCGCTGGACGTTGTCGAGGAGAAATGTTTAATTGGCAAGGGAGCTCCAGAATCCAAGGAACTGTACTTGGGACTTCTCTATTCCACGGAGAATCACAAAATGTAGAAATACTAATACATTTTATATTTTATCCAGCTAACAGCTGTTTCTCGTTTTAGCTACGGCTTTGTCACCAACTCCAGAGTGAAGTTTATCGTCGTCATCGATTCGAGCAATGTAGCGCTCCGAGAGAACGAAGTGCGGGCGGTACGTATGCAAAGGGTTCCTCCCACTTTCCATATCTATAATATATTTATATCAATATTTGTATTCTTTCAAAAGATATTCCGCAACCTGCACATGCTATATACGGATGCTGTCTGTAATCCATTTTACATTCCGGGCGAACAACTGACTTCCAAGTGAGTTCGTATTGTTATTACCAGGGACTTTATCAGTGATTATTACAAATATCACCATATCTTTTACTAATTATATCATTTTGTATATTACAGGAAATTTGATCGAGCTGTGCAAAAACTAATGAATGGCAACGCGTAGAAGAGACTGCGAATTTCTAATATAATATTCTTAAAATATTTAATCTATAATATATATTGCATATATATAGTATTTGTATGCTAAATAAGTGTATAAAATCTGAGAATAAACTGTTATTATTACCGGTAACTCGTTAATGTGAAACTTACTTTCATAGCTAATTAATTAGAAATTTGGTTGAATCTATTGAGGTTTTAAATCTTTGTCATTTCGTATCAAATTTCAGATCTAAGCAATAAATCGTATATTCTTACCAGTTAGCTTGTTCAAGCTACATATACTTTAATTTATTGACTTTTGTTTTCAACTTAAGTCATTTGATATTCAAAAAAATCGTATTCAAGAAATTAGTTTTCACTTTCAGCAAAGGTCAAGTTGAATTTAAAAGTTTATACGAACACATTTGTATATTATTTACATATGTATATTCGTAAAAAATTATATTTTTCTTTAAATCATTAACATTTCCGTTATAAGGCCTCTGAAAATCGAAAAAATATGCGTAGTTATTAGTTAAAAAATGTTAAAGAATCACGTATTCAAACCTGATGATCACATGATGCAAATCAAAGACAAATTTCGTACTTCAAAGAAAAACTTAATGCGAATAGTGGGAGAATATTATTAGGTAAAAATATGAAATTTGATTATATAATTCGCATTCTTTTTTAATCTTATCTAATTTTCTTCCATTCAAACTATGAATAATTATACATTCGTCTAATGTCGGATTCAAAATATCATTCGGATTACATGATGGATAGTATCTTCTCGTGGATATGAAGAAGTTCCGCTTGTTTGAATGCTGCGAACCTGTTATGTTTATAAAGCAAACGAGTATTCGAGTATCAAAAGATGAAGCGATAACATACGCGCGATGCGTATTTAAAAATTCGTTTGTACTGAATTTAATAATATGTTTATAAAATATCGGACACTGCAAGCTGACTATAAAAGCTGCCGATTTGCTCACTCTGGGTATCAGTAAGTCTTACGAAGTCTTCAAGCAAACAACATGAAAATCATTGTGAGTTAAACTTACCTTTCCAGGGATCCTTAAGATCGTCGACTAATAATGCGATTATTTTTAGATTGCTCTATCCTGCCTGCTGGCTTTGGCTTATGCCAACGAGGAAGCCCAAGTTCTCCGCAACGAGCAAGTGGTCAATGTTAACGACTTCCACTATTTATTGGAACTAGACAACTCTGTGAATGTCCAGCAGGAAGGTGCATTGTCAGGTGAGGAATGGCAGGTCAATGGCTTTCAAGCCTGGACATCCCCCGAAGGAGAGCCTGTTTCTACTCAATATGTCGCTGATGCCAACGGCTACCGAGTTCTCTCTGCCAACCCTCCACTGCCCACACCTCCCCCCAATCCCAGAGGCCATCCAGAGGGCCCTTGAATGGATCGCAGCTCACCCCGGATAAGAATAGACTTAAACCAAACAAAACAAATTGAATAAACGCATTTAAATAACACATGACAAAGTATTGACTTATTAACAAAAGTCTAGGTGGCTAAGCTGATTCAAATTCAATAGAGGAAATTATCTCAGGATACAGGTTAAGTAAAAGTTAAGCCCTGATTTCACATGATGCAAAGCAAAAACAAATTTCCTCTGTTAACGCAAAATAATAGTGAGAGAATACTAATAGTCGGAGAATATTATTGAGGACATATCTGTATATCTGATAATATAATTTCTATTATTTTTTAAGCTTATTTAATTTCTTCCATTTAAGCTGAATAACTTTAAATTCTTCTAATGTCTATGACAATACTTGCCACATAATTATGACGTCTGTTGTCGACTTCCATTTGATAGATAGTATCTTGTCTTAGATGTAAAGAAGTTCAGCTTTAACAAATACTGCGAACTTGTTATGTTTATAAACTAAACGAGTATTCAATTATCGACAGGTAAAGCGATGCGTATTTTGTACTGAATTTAGCGATATATTAGCATATTTAATGCTAATCGAAAACTGGAAACTGACTTTGAAAGCTGATAATTCGCACACTCTTGGTATCAGTAAGCCGAAGCTTTGCTTCAACCAAACAACATAAAAATCATTGTGAGTTGAACTTAACTATCCAGGAGTACTTAAGAGCATCGACTTAAATTGCAATTTTTTTCAGACTGTCCTGTTCTGCCTGCTGGCTTTGGCTTATGCCAACGAAGACGCCGGTATTCTCCGCAGTCAGCAAGAGGTCAATGTTGACAACTTCAAATGGGCATTGAAACTCTTTGGATATTGAACTAGCAGGGCAACTTAAGGGTGAGGAATAGGTGGTCAATGGCAATCAGACCTGGATATCCCCCTAAGCAGTGCTGTTTCTATTCCCTATGCCAACGGCTACCAAGTAATCTCTGCCAACCCTCCACTGCACACACCTCCCCCAATTCCAGACGCCATCATGAGGCCGTTGATTGGATCGCAGCTCACCCCTCAAAAGAATAGATCTATAAATACAGGATACACGTTTCTGAGTTGATAGGGTGTTTAAAAATATGAATATATTTTTCTCAACCGAGAGCAAGTTCCTTAAGAATCCTTTACTATAATTTTAAATACAGTTGATGCTTTGCCTCCTTGAATATTATCTTCATTAAAGTTTACAAAATCTTGTTTATCGATAAGGCGTATTATATGTTTTTCATAGAGAACTACTAAGTTACCTTAAGGCTATTTTCGTCTGCGGCAGCGTATCAATTTTATTTAATTAGTCTCAAACAGAAAATACCCGAATTCGCAGCTGATAATAATCTTTGTATGCAAATTGATCAAGATCTATTCAAGGGGTTTCTACTTCTTCTTTATACTTGTTTCCGTTTTGTTTGATAAAGGCGGTATGCCCGAAAACAAGTTTCTTACATTTTTATGCGACGTCATGCAAATGAGGGTCAAATCGGACACTCAGATACTATATCTATCTGTTTGGCGTGGCGGAGTCTATTAGGCATATGATAATTAATATTAATAGGAATACTTGTTTTCAGTGACAAAAAGAAGACTTGATCATTTGCTTATCTTGAAACCTCTTCACACTTTTGATTTCGTTTTCTTTTCTGTATACTTTTGCCTGTCCTTGACCTTGTTGTGTGGAACATTAGGTCTATGGAGCTGTATTCATACATATACATATATGTACATAACTAAAAGGACTCCACTTTATTTGTATAGCTCTAACTTGATTACAGAATTTAAACAGGTTTTAGTTTAGTATGTAAATCTCGTTATATATGTAGACATTATGAAGAAGAATAGAATAAATTTAAATTGATTGTCTTGTAACAAGAAAAATATTTGTTAACGTTTAAATATAATATTATATTTGATTTTAATGTATTATGTCATTAGTTATCTTAAGTGTCAAGTTTAAATTAATCGGCAATAGAATTAATCAGTTCTGCCTACTGTGTGTGCCTTTATCTCTTGGATTTCGATCCTGCCTACTATTTAATGTTTAACAGAACAGATACAAAAATGTAGATTCATAGTTGTGAACAATTATTTCAACTTCTCTCAACCAACGTTTGAAAAACGCCCAATGGGTGCCCTCCCTTTGTGGCCGGTCAAAACCTCTTTTTACATTTCTCTGTAGAGAATAAATCGAGTCCGCGTAAAAGTATGCAACGCTTTTGATTTTTCTCATGTAATGACGTAATGACGACTCGTGCACTTGTTCCCCCCCTTCCTCCTTTCAAATCGTACTCGATTATTTACGTTGTGCTTCCACTTGAGTTGTTTTTGTCGAATATATCTGTACGTTAAACACTTTGTATGTATTTTGATAAGGCATGCCGTATTGACAGCGATATCTATCGATACTTGCACCTGCAAGATAAACAGCATTTCCCTCTAAGGTTGCCATTCAGTAAATTCGTAAACACTTGAATGCATACATCGCGCTTTCCTGTAAATGTAAAATGCAATGAGAGAGATAGAAAGAGAGATAATTACAGATCAGCGATTGTTGATATATTTTGTATATGTAAATTATTTAAATGCTACAAAATCTGCCCCCTTAAATCTGATAGCACCCGACAAGGATGACAACAATCGATCAGTGTGCAGATAGACCGTTTAGCATTTGTTGCCACCGCAATTATAACGAGCGGCAAATTGGTCTGCGCGCCAAAGTGAATGCCGCAGTTACCGTTACCATTGCCGGCGTTGATGGCAATTACCCATCAAGAAAGACTGGGGCTGTAAAAGTGATCTTAACGACGATCAAGGTAATGTCTTCTGTTGTCCAAATGTCAAAACAACAACAACAACAACAACTACTAAAGCAACAAGGCTGAAACTGTTCGGCTCGTTCTGGTTTACTGCCGAAACACGTCGCAGCTAATCGCATCAGAAAACTCAACACGAAAATATTGACAGAGTGTAAGCGAAAACTAATTTCCATCGTCATGCCGAGATGCCGATGCCGCCACTGTCAAGTTGCCAAGCTGTCAAGCTGCCGGGGACGTCATGCCAGACATGCCAGTCCAGTTGTCTCAAAATATGCATGAAGGCAACTTGATGACACAAATATATTCACTAGGAAATTATGATATGGTAAATTATTCAAATACTCAACATAATTATAGATATATTTCTAGATATATGTATACAGGCAGTATTCTCTGTACATGATCACTCGAAAATATTCACTCGAAAATTATGATATTGTGAATAATTTCATAAATATTAGAATAATAATACAGATATAATCCTATATATATTACCGCCTGTACTCTCGGTAATTGTGGGTGGGGGGCACAGCTGTTACCCGGCATAAGTTATTAGTGCAATATTTTAGTATAATATCAAATGAACAAATGGTCAATATGTCTAAAATGACGTCAAAATTATCTCGTCGTCCGTTTTTGCTCCACTTTGTGCCGCCATCATAACTCATAAACAAGTTGTCGTCGTGCAAGAGGAGGCATATCTATAAAAATATACTAAAATCTAATACTAATTAGCATGTGAATGGGTAGCACATAATACTTATAGACGATATAGCGACGACTTAAGTGGTGCATATAAATCAATTAATGCCGCTAATCAAGCATTAGTTTGCTGCTCGTAAAACACAAAATGAGTGTGAACAGAAACAAATATCAAATAATATTACTGATTAAAATTTAAATACGGATGTGTGAGCCAAGATACACGGAATTTTCGAATCGTTTATAAAAATTTGTGGTATTTTTATTTGACTCTGCGTGGGCTGTGCTGGGAAAACTTATTGCGAGTGTTTGTGTGTGTGCGTGTGTGTGAGTGTAGGAAATGGGAAAATGAATTCAATTAATTAGCAATCTGTTTGATCGTTCGATGATATTATCATATTATATTTACACACGAGGCGCCAATGATTGATATTCTCAATAAATTTAGCCGTGAAATGGCAACGGTGAGTGCAATTCAATCAACATCGCGTGCTGCCATCAAATGCACTGCGAGAAATCTATGGGGTGTTGCTTAGAAAGGGGCATATAATAATTTAATGCATTGCTATATAAATTGAACATTTAAATTATAAATTATATATGTTATAATTATATATAGAGTATTTATAAAAGATTTTAAAACTTGCATAAACATTTTGCAGAGAATTTTCTTCTCTTATACGATTTTCATGAGATATTTTAGTTATAAAATTTATTACCTAGGTCTGTTATTGCGCTTATTAATATAATAGGTAATATTGTTATATAATATAGTAGTAAACTAATTGAATATATAAGAATATATCATAAAAGATTTTACAACTTCCCTTAAACAATTTTCCAGTGTGTTTGCTGAACTTACACGATGTTTACTGGATATGTTAATTATGAAATTGATTACCTAGGTCTGTTACTGCGCCTCAGCATCTGCTTGCTGGATTTCTCACAGTGTAGCGCAAATATAATCGTTGTGCTTCACGTTAAGCTTAGCAAACCACTACAAAATGAACATGACCAATTCTTGTGGCCAGCAGCACAGTGAACTTGGCCAAATGCTCAATGCTTTTACAGTGTTTTTCAAAAATGAAATACAATTTTTAAAAATTTGTATACACACACACATATAGTAGAGTATGTACATATATATATATATGTGTGTGTTGTTTGTTTTGCCTGCTTTTATTTTTGAAATACTGTTGAAAACCATAAATTAGCTTGTTACTTTTGGAATGCACTCGTGTGTGTGTATGTCAGGGTGTGTGTGTATGTCAGGGTGTGTGTGTGGGGGTGACTGTGCGAGAGTGTGCTTAGATGATATCAAGAATTAAGGAAGCAATTCAGTCGTTGGCAGCAATCTTTCTGGTGAGGAACGCATAGCACACACAGAACTCTCTCTCTCAACATGGACAACATCGTAAGTTCTCAGCATGGAGGAACACCTTAATAGAACCTAAGGGAAGGAAACTAACTCCTAATTGAATCCATTGCAGGATGATGATCTGACCCCCGAGCAGATTGCCGTGCTCCAGAAGGCATTCAACAGCTTCGATCACCAGAAGACCGGCAGCATTCCCACTGAGATGGTGGCCGATATTCTGCGTCTCATGGGTCAGCCCTTCGACAAGAAGATCCTCGAGGAGCTGATCGATGAGGTCGACGAGGACAGTAAGTAGAATGCAGTGCAGGGTATCATCATGTTGAGAGGTTGATAATTCTTCACTCCTCCTTCAATCCTCTACAGAGTCTGGTCGCCTGGAGTTCGAGGAGTTCGTGCAGCTTGCCGCCAAATTCATTGTGGAGGAGGACGATGAGGCCATGCAGAAGGAACTGCGTGAGGCCTTCCGTCTGTACGACAAGCAGGGCAATGGTTACATTCCCACCTCCTGCCTGCGTGAGATTCTGCGCGAGCTGGACGATCAGCTGACCAACGAGGAGTTGGACATCATGGTCGAGGAAATCGATTCCGATGGTTCCGGCACCGTGGACTTTGATGGTAAGTGGGTCGGACCAATTAGCAGCTGCCCTGAAGCTGTCAGAGCACACACACACACAAACACACACACAGCACTTGGGCAAGCTGCCAGCAGTGACAGAGTGAACTGCCCCCTGTTCCTTCTCCTGCTTCTCTTTTGGTATCTACACCTTGCATTAATTCAAGCTAATCGCCCACAAGCATTATGAACAATGCCGTCTGCCCTTGTCTGCTTCCATCTCTCTCTCTCTGTCAGTTCTCTATTTATAAAGTCCCCCTGCCCCTCCCTGCTCTCTCTTCCTCTTCCCCCGGCTACCACTAACCGCAGCACTTTGCTTTCCACTTACAGAATTCATGGAGATGATGACGGGCGAGTAAGCCAGCCAGCAGCAGATGCGCAACGATGCTAACTATATCTATATAATTTTCTATCATGAGTCGTCACTAAGACCCTAATAAAATACACACCTACACACAACTACAAACACACACACGGATAACTTAACTAAAAGCTGATCCGTTTCATTTGGTTTATTGTTTGGTTGTAAACAGGAACTCAGAGGGGGAGATAGAAAAACCCAAGAACAGCAGAACAGCTGGCCAGACGTAGACGGACGCTGCCATTGCATCACAGTTGAGCTTGCAGTCGGGTTAGGGTGACTCATGGGATAATTGAAGTTCGTAACCATCAATTATAACTTAGATTGAACGATGCGACGTGACGATGTGCAGGTTTAATGCAGTGTGTGTGTGTGTGTGCCTCTTCTATGTATGTGTGTGTGTGTGTGTGTCTGTGTTGGTGTGCAGCTTATTTCATGTGTGTGCTAATTTTGTGTATATTTGGCAAGGCCAACGCGGCGTATGATTAACCTGCAGCGTATCACGCATACGCATCGTTGCACCACTGCACGTGTGTGTGTGTGTGTGTGTGTGTGGTTTGCAAATTCCTTGCCAGTTGGTTGACCTTCTGTGGTGCCGCCTGCACAGATGGTGCAGCACTTGGCAAGGGAGGGGGAGGGGAGGGGGAGGGGACAAGGGGGCACACCTCACGCCTTGCTGCATCCACACAATGCGCAGCGCAATAAAATGGTCACTGCATAGGTGGCAGGCATGGGCGCAAATGAGCACGATGCAGTAGGGAAGGTTGTGTAGGGTATGCATGGGGTATGTCTAACTTTCCAGTTGCGCTGTGGAAGGTGAGGTGAGAAGAAGCCTCAAACTGCGCAGGCTGAAGAAGAATGAAGGAAGAAGAAAGATGAATGAAAGAATAGATAAAAGGAGGGGAATAGATAGAACATAGTAGAAAGAAGGACATTGTATGAGGACAATAAAAGAAGGAAGAATGAATAAAAAGGAAAAGCAAGAAGGAAGAAAAAAGAACAAGTTGCAGGCTATGAAGAAGAATTGTCTTAAAGCAAGACTAGCAGTAGAACTGTAGAAGATGTAGAGGCTGCTGTTGGATAACAGGTTATGCGCGACTTAATATAGTAGATGTTGATGGAAGACTTAATATAGTAGATATTGATGGAAGACTTAATATAGTAGATGTTGATAAAAGTAAAAGAAATCAGTAGTAAGAAAAGGAGAAGAAGGCAGAAGAGAGAATAAGCTGGGCACATAATTTTATGGCTTTAGGGAATGAGATACTGACAGTTGCGCTGTAGAAGCTGTAAGAACAAGCTGCAGGCTGTGCAAGACCCATCAGGGTATGCGCGACTAGCAAAGACAGCAACATGCAGCAATTGGGAATAGCAAGCTTGAAGGCCGCAGCGAACTGTAGTGCATACACGACTAGCAGTTGCCCAGCACAGACAGGCAGGTCGAAGTCGAACTGTAGATAGTTGCAGCAGCATAGCCTCTTTTAAAACTCAGCTAATAAACCCCACTGTTGGAGCAGCCCTAATGCATGGCATGCCGCATTGTAAAATGACAAAAGTTGCATGCCACAAAATGGCTGAACAAAAAGAATTCGCTGACAACACACACGCTCGGCTTGGCTGCTCGTCTTCAATTGTCTTTTGCCTTTCTAAATCAGAAACAGCAAAAAATGAAAGAAACAAAATTACTAACAATTCTTCAAATGTCAATGCGCAAAGCCCAACTTAAGTTATGTGTGTGTCGCCTGTTGTTGTTGTTGTCGCTGTTGTTGCTGCTGCACTTGGCCAAAATGACGAAGTCATCACCAAAATTCGAGTGCAATTGCCCTTTTTGGCCAAGCTTCCCCGCTGCAGGCTCACAGTAAAAGGTTAAAAGCAGCGCGAGAGAGTGAAAAGTAGAAAAGGAGAAGGAGAAGAAGAAGGAGAAATAGAAATAGAAGAGGAATGTGCTGGTGATAAGCAAAGCAACCCCAAGCATATCCGTTTCATAATGAGTCTCACAATCGCTGATGAAGCTGTGAAATTCTCGCAATTGGCAATGCAATCGTAGCGCGCATTGCAAGCGCATTGGAGAAGTGTTTGGCAAACGAGGTAAAGGCAAACGGGTAGGGATAGAGACAGGGGAGGGCAGAGCAGGGTGGGGAACAGTGTAGAGGGCTCTGATGACCTGGGGATGCGCTGGGGAAGACGGGCTTAGAGACGGAGGCAGTATTCGCGTTCAGCTTCGATTGGCTTTCAATTTACGAGCGCAAAAAAAAAAGCTGTTGCCAGTTGTAGATGAGTTGAGCGGAGACTGTGTGGAGAGACTGTGTGCAGCTTGGAGAACGTGGAGAGCGCACTGAGAGCTTGGACAAGTTGAGCAAACGCCAACACAATGGCCAAGCCAGAGCCAGAGCCAGGCCAGCTTTGCTGTCGTCGTCGTGTCTGTCTCCCTTTCGGCATGCAATTGTTTTTGCCAGCTGCAGCACAACAAACACACACACCTGCACACACACACACTCACAAACACAGAGCTGCACACAGTGCAAATAAATGCCATAAAGTATCAAAATCTCCGCATACGCTGTGCATCGATTCGCTCAGCTCAGCTCAACTCAGCTTGGCTCCACTGGCTCCGCTTGGCTCAGCTCATTTTGGTTCATTCCATTCCATTCGATTGCATTTGGCACCCAAACCGAACTGAACTGAACTGAACCGATCGCTGTGCTGCATTTCCATATAAAGCTGGAGAGCTTCAGTTGCGATCGGCACACAAGTTCCGTGACAATAGACGAGGCCACAGCTGAGCTGCAGCACAGACTGAGACAGAGAAAGAACTCAAGCCTGTGAAGGTTGTCGCTAAGGATTCCATTGATAACAGACAACAGCAGCAACAACTAAGGGACAACAACAACAACAATTGCAACTGCAACTGCAACAAGTGTGATTTCTTTAACGGTGCGTGCGTGTGTAAACGGAACTTGTTCGTGTGTGCGAGGCTACGTGTGTGTGTGTGTGTGTGAACGCAAGGACCTCTGCTTAGACTGCTTGGCAACACCGTCAAAATGAAGCTTAAGCTGGTGAGTAGAAGAAGGGAGATAGAGAGGGAGAATAGAAGAGAATGGCAGTGGGAGAGGAAGGCGGGGATGTCATGCAGACACATCTCGGGAGCGAGAGAGAGGGAGAGAGATTGGAAGAGAGTTCTCCCCATATCATAGACATACCTTATATACATACATTCATACAACTAATAGATACTGTAACCATAAATAGTTTCTATCGAGACTTATCGATATGATTGCTTAACGATTACGATAACATTTGAACCCCATTATAAGCTGCCCATCAACTCCAGTCGTAAAACATTTTAGCATGTTCAATTGGTCGTAAATTAGTTGGCGCTATGTGATCATCTTTAATGCAGGTTTGCCATAGTGAAAGGTGTCTTTAAAGTCGGTCAGGGTGCCAGTAGAATAGAGTGTTAGAAGATGAGTTATAAATAGAATGATATCATGTTTAATCTAGAGTTCATTTCTGTCTTTAATCTGCATTCTAGATTGGAATATAATTCAAATTAATCATTATATCATTCTATATTATATATCAAGATTAACGAGAATTAATCATGATGTAATTCTATATATATATATCAAAGTTAATCTAAATTCAAGGTGTACTATATATATCATGCCAAGTAATCATGATAAAATTCTCAATTTAGATCATTTCATTTCAAATTTAATTTAGATGTGTATCTGTAATCTAGATAAATCTAGTTATCATCCATGCAAAGATGCATCATTCTATCATTCCACCAAACCGTATACAAATATATATATAGAATATCTAGAGTATAGACATATATTTAATACTATATTACACACATACATATGAATCGAATTTTAAAGACATTAATCTAGACTAACAAACCACAAAAAAGATAATCAAAATTATATTGCCAATTAAATAATGTGCCACACAAATATCTTTTGTCTCTGTTCTCCCATTCTTTAATATAATATTTTAAGTACCTCTTCAAAATGCACTTCCAAATGTAACTACCTCATCTGCCTCCAGCTAATTTACGCAATCTACAAATTTAATAACAATCTCCATAATGCGCTAAGCAGAAGCTGATGGAGAAGAAGAAGCCTCAGGTGGTTCTCTCTGTCTGTTTGTTTCTAATCCCACAATTATTATTCGATAGCCCCAGGCAGTAAGTAAGTAGTATGTAATGTATGTGTGTAATTATAGATATCACGCCGTGTTGCTGCTGTCAGATTTGCAATCATCGCAGCATTTTATATTTGCCAATTACCGTTAGCAAAAATGCAAAGATCTTTTATTACGAAAGCATCTTCAAATGTTTGCCGAGCATTATTTCCGTTCTGAGTTGAGCACGCACGCAATGCAGGCATACAACAAAGAATACCCTCTTGCCTTTTTGCTGTAACATGTTGCTCGCGCAGCACACAGCAGCAACAGTTGCTGCAAACGCATAAATTAAAAGCCCATTAAAAATCAGAGGGGCCTCAGCTCTCGGTTCATTGATGAAAGAAATCGCTAAGAAAAACCAAACATCAACTGGCAGCAGCATCACGCAAAGTTGCCCAAGCCGCCTCATCGTCGTCGTCGTGCACGCCCCCGCCCCCATGAAGCGGCAGCAATCTCTAGTGAGCTCTCTGGCTAAACGAATGCAGCGTCGACCCAATTGTCAGCCCATTTGCAATTGGGCCTCAATTATAATTCTGGCCAAAACGAAATTAACAATCAGCCAAGGAGGAGAAGCAGCAGCAGCCGTTGCTAGGCAATTGTTGCTACTCCTCGCAGCAGCAGCAACTTCTCTTCAAGTCTCTGAGCTGGTCACGAACTGGAGGCTGCCCCGGGCGCAGGCGTTGCTTGGGGATGACTCAAGTCGCAGCTAAATGTCAAATAAGTGAAATACAAACAGTATATATATTATATAGTATATACCTCGATATGATTGATGCTGTCTATGAAGTTGTTGCTCGCACTGTTGCTGCTGCTGCTGGTGCTGCTGCTGCCAATTAAGTAAACGCTTTAAACTTCAACTTGACACTCGCGGTAATTTGAGACTTGGCAACGGCAGCTCATCACTCGCCACTTGCCACTTGCCACAAACGTTTGCTTAACCTTCTTTGCGTTCACACGCTGCGCCAAACTGTTGCTGCAACTGCAAAGGCAACGGCAACGGCAACTGCAACTGCAACAATTGCAACTGCAACAAAAGAGGCAGCAACAGCAGAGGCAGCGTCGACTCCCAAATATCAGAGTTCGTTGCAGGCTTTAGGTTTGATATTGCCACACGATATCATTGCCTGCTGTCGCTGCTGTCGATAGCCTAATAGTTGTATTTAGCAGCAGCAACAACAACAGCAACAGCAGAAACAACATCCACAGCAAGAGAAACATCTGCATTTGCAACTGCAACAAAAGGCGACAACAGTATTAAGAGCGTCGTAAAAAACGTGAGCGCATTGGCAAAAAATGCCAAATGTTTTTTCTCTCGCATTTTTTCATCTTTTTTTTTTTCAATCACACTAAATATGCGAGATGACTTTAGCCACATTACGTATACGTCGCGTATTTCATTCACAAAGCAGCGACCGCTACCTGTTGCCATTGTCTTGCTGCAGTTCTTGGCGTTGTTGTTGCTGCTGTTGTTGCTGCTGCTGTTGTCATCTGCCATGTTGCTGCCTCGAAATGATTCATGAGGCAGGTCGAAAGAATCGAACTGAACTGGGCCTTCGGCGTGGCCTGCAGTGGTTGCACTTAGCACATGATTATTTTGACATTAAACATGCATCGTTAAGATTTCCATTACTACCCGGGTTAGTGGGGCTGCAAATGTCATGCGAGATGACTGAATGAACTTATGGGAAAGCAAATATGATGATACACAACTTCATTCAGTCAAAACAAGAATTCATTTGAACTTCTTTTTTGACGGTGCCGACTTTCTGCTTCATTTCTTAGAGCATTATATATTTTGGAACAATGGAACTTTAAAAAATGAGTAATATTTTAAAATACTTTGTATATCTTTAGATGCATATATCGTATAATATATGTATATCTATATAAATATATATTCAAAAGTCAAATTTTATTCAATTAATTTCTTTTTCTTTCTTTTCAAGTCAAGACTTTATATTTTACATTTAATTTATAATTATTAATTATAACTATTAATTGTTTTCTTTTTACTTTTAAACAGTCGACTGACGTTAGTGCGGCTATAAACTAATTAAATAAATAAAAAATAAATAAGCATAGTAGAGCAGACAGCAGAGACTGCAGGAAAACTCTACTAATCTTTAGAGTGTGTAATGGAATTCTTTTAATAATCAGTGTAGAATACCTTTCTTATTGAGCTCTTTCGCTTCAGTTTTAGTATTTGAAGAGTAGACTAGCGAAGCAGGATAACTTTCACTAAGAAGCCCAATTTCCAAACTTACATTAAGAAGCCTTTGAAAACTTTCCGACTGTTTCATCCCAAAGAGAACCAACCAGTTGATCCCACTTGAACTGCAGCCCCAAGTACAACTGCAACTGCAACTTGACACGCAGACTCTGCTCAGCGCTTCCTCTGTATCTGATAGACCCCAGCCTAAGTCTGGTGCAGACTACTCTCCCCCTCCATATCTAGATAGACCCCTTCTGCTCGACCATGTCTGGCATTCAAAGTCAAAATCTGTGTCTCAGATCCCCCTCTGCGAGTTATTTCCCCGACATTATATAATGGGTAGAGTCCCCCTGCTTTAAACTGTGTCTCATTCAGAGGGTGCCGCCTCCTCCTCTCGGGGCCAAAGCGTGCATCACGATGGCCTATTGAGGATTGGCGTCTGCTGCTTTGGCATAAATTAGTAATTCCAAGTTGTTGTTGCAGACTGTGCTGACGTCGCTGCTGACGTTGACGCTGACGTTGACGCAGGCAGCGCGTCTGGATAATAAATATTTACCGCCGCCAGCGAATGCGGCGAGTGCAGGCGGCGGTGTCGGAGGAGGATTACAGGGACCAGGCGGCGGCTTTGGAGGAGCTGGAGGAGGTGGAGGTGGAGCTGGACATGGTGGCGGTGGCGGTGGCGGTGGCGGCAATAACGGACTGGGCGGCATCAATAATGGTCTGGGTGGCTTTGGACCAAGCAGACCCATTGGTGGTGGCGGCGCACCCGCACCGCGTCCCCCAGCTGGACCTGCTTCCCCGTCGGGTCCTCCTATTCCCATCTTGTCGTTTGTCAATGAGAACGATGGCGATGGCAACTATCGCTTCAGCTACGAGACGGGCAACGGCATCAAGGCGCAGGAGGAGGGCACACTGAAGGGCGAGATTCCCTCCGTGATGGGCTCCTACTCGTACACCAATCCCGAGGGAGAAGTGGTCGAGATCTCCTACACCGCAGACGAGAATGGATTTGTACCTTCTGGTGCGGCCCTGCCCACCCCGCCTCCCATTCCCGAGGCCATAGCTAAGGCACTGGCGGCGCAGGGCATTTCCCCCTGCCAGGTGGTGGCTACAGCGGAGGTGCTGGTGGAGATGGAGGTGAGTTGGAGATGCGGGAGTTGTTACTGCAAGTGGGTCACTAACTTGGCTTCTTTTCAGGTGCTGGTGGAGTTGGAGGAGGCGGTGGTTATGGAGGTGGTGCCGGACGTGGTGGAGGCGGTGCTGGTGGCGCTGGATCATACGGTGGTGCCGGTGGTGGTGCAGGCGCTGGTGGATATGGCGGTGCTGGCGGTGGTGCTGGTAGAGGAGGTGCGGGAGGTGCTGGTGGCGGCGCAGGAGGAGCAGGCCGTGGTGGTGCTGGAGGATTCGGTGGTGGCGCTGGAGCTGGTGGCGGTGCTGGTGGTGCTGGAGGCGCTGGATATGGCGCAGGTGGCGCAGGTGGAGCTGGTGGTTTTGGTGGTGGTGCAGGACGTGGAGGTGTACCAGGAGCTCCAGGCGCCCCAGGAGCACCCGGATTTGGAGGTGGCGCTGGACATGGTGGCGCAGGCGGTGCTGGAGGATTCGGTGGCGGCGCAGGCGGAGCAGGAGGCTTTGGTGGCGGAGCCGGACGTGGAGGAGGAGCTGGCAGCGCAGGCGGAGCCGGTGGATTCGGTGGTGGTGCGGGAGGAGCTGGAGGCGCAGGTTACGGAGGCGGTGCTGGACGAGGAGGTGGTGCCGGAGCTGGTGGTGCTGGAGGATTTGGTGGCGGCGCTGGTGGTGCAGGCGGAGCAGGTGGTGCCGGCGGTTTCGGTGGTGGTGCTGGCCGCGGAGGAGGTGCAGGCGCAGGTGGAGCTGCTGGTGCCGGTGGATTTGGTGGCGGCGCTGGTGGTGCAGGTGCTGGAGGCTATGGTGGTGGTGCCGGTAGAGCAGGTGGTGCTGGAGGAGCTGGTGGAGCAGGTGGCGGTGCTGGTGGTGCCGGTAGAGGAGGAGGCGCTGGGGGAGCAGGAGGTTTCGGTGGTGGCGCAGGGGCTGGTGGAGCTAGAGGTTTCGGCGGTGGTGCTGGTGGTGCCGGTAGAGGAGGTGGTGCTGGCGGTGCTGGAGGCTTTGGTGGTGGCGCAGGAGCTGGCGGAGCTGGAGGTTTCGGCGGTGGTGCCGGAAGAGGAGGAGGCGCTGGCGGAGCTGGCGGTGCTGGAGGCTTTGGTGGTGGCGCAGGAGCTGGCGGAGCTGGAGGTTTCGGTGGCGGCGCTGGACGAGGAGGTGCTGGTGGTGCGGGAGGATTTGGTGGAGGCGCAGGTGCTGGAGGAGCAGGAGGATTTGGCGGTGGTGCCGGCGGTCGTGGCGGTGGCGGTGGTGCTGGCGGCGGTGGTGCTGGCGGTGCAGGAGGATTCGGCGGTGGTGCAGGCCGAGGAGGTGCGCCCGGCAGTGCTGGCGGTCCTGGCTCACAGTACATTCCTCCCGCGGCTGGCGGCGGACGTGGCAACGGCGAGTTCGATCCACAGACCGGCTACAGCTACTAGGTCGAAGATTCCCCCCACTCCCTTTCCCCTGGATGAAGATGAAGAACATCTGCACTGCAATGCATTCTGCTGCCGCAAATGCTCGAGGATCTGCCCGAGGATCCTTAGGTATTTGTTTAAATATTTATAAGTGAACCCTGAAATTGTGAACTATTTTTAAGAGGCGCGACACAAAAGAGATTTCGAATTGAGAATAAATGTTTCTAGTGGCAACTGAACTGGGCTTCTCTCTGGCAAAGATCCTTCATTCACCCCCCACAATACCCCCTTATCTGATCTCTCCAAACCTTTCCCAGTAAGACTTGAGATTCAATTGGTTTTCTCGTGCATGTTTATCATGCAATGCATTTCAATCTGCGACTAATCGATAATTTAATTGTAACAAACACCATAAGTATCTGGAAAGGTCAAAGGTTGCTCACACCTTGGTGGAGGACTTCTTGAAGCGGCGATTGTACTGGCTGTAGCCATAGGGATCCACCAGCTGATTGGGTCTGCCGCGCAGCTGCTGCGTGATCAGTGCCTGTTGCTGCTGCTCGTTGCGTCCTTTGATCCTGCTGTTGCTGCTGCTGTGTGAGATTCTGCTGCTGCTGTGCCTGTGCCTGCTGCTGCTGCTGTTGTTGTGCCTGTTGTTGTTGCTGTTGCTGCTGCTGGGGTGTCAAGTTGCTGCTGCCGAGCTGCTGCCCAAACTGACCTGCATACTGAGCTGGTAAGTTGCTTGCAGAGTGCAGGGAATTGAAGGGTTGTTCAGGTTGATATTGTCCCGTATTCTGGAAGTTGCGTTGCTGCTGTTGCTGCTGCTGCTGCAGTTGTTGCTGTTGCTGTAGCGGCGTCAATTGTTGTCCTGGCGCAGGCCGAAACGGCGCAGTGGGTGGTGGCAGCTGTCTGTAGGGAGTCTGATAGGGATTCAGATTGGGATTCAGCACGCCCTGCTGATAGGACTGTGCACCGGCATAGTATTGGGGCGTGGCTGGTATCCCGGTGCCCTCGGCGCGGAAGCCATTCTCGTCGGCAATGTAGCGCACTGTGATGGGCGTGCCCTCGGGTGAGGTGTACGAGTAGGAGCCCTGTATGACCTGAGGAGTGGGGTGAGAAATAATAATGAGAAGATCATATAATATCAGTGTTGCTAATTTAGCTTTTTTCTAGCTTTTTTTAAAGTATGCTACATTAATTCATATTTGCTTTGCCCTTTGTTGTTAGCTCAAAAGTCGACTTAATAAAAAACAAAGATAAAAGAAAAATATATTTAAAAAAAAAAAAAAATTAAATCAATTGAGCGCAAAAGTATGTTACAGTTTTTTATATGAATGACAGTGCACTGTGTAACTTTAAATTCCGAAAGGTGGGCGAAGGAAGTTCAGGGAACAAATCCCAAAATTTACTAGGCGCACAGAAATCAGCAGAAGGTCGCTGATGTTTTTTGTGTAACAATGTAAAAAATCATCACATACTTTTAGGCAGAAGATTTAAAATATTCTATTTTTTTGCAATACATGTGCCGCCTCGAAGTATGTTAAGAAACGTTGCTGTTGTCAAATTTCGATGTCCAGCCTGAAAGTATGCCACATATTAGCATACTTTTACATGTTAAAACGTTTTTTTTCACCGCCCCGCCCCCGCTATCGAACAAGAGGGCGTTTCTCAAAATGGGGGCGTATTAAAAAAGTTACAGAAACTGAAAAAAAAAGGCTAAATCTTTGGAGCCCTCTCCAGGACGGACTGTGCACTTTGGAAACTTGCAAATTTCGCACTGCGCTATGGAAAAAAAACGAACAGATTAAAAAAAACTGCGTGTCGCTATCTTTTCCGGTTTTCCCGCAATTTCGAATTGAAAATGGGAAAAAACTGCCGTTATTCCAAATGAAAAACTGCTTGTTTTTCGCTAACAGAGCTCGTTTCCCAAGACACGATCCCATTTGTGTCACGGATGTGTGTGATCCAACAAGCAGTGACCAGATGTGCACTGCTTTGTGACATTGTGACAGGGTGAGGAGGGCATGGTTTTAAAATACAGATTAAACAAAGTGTACTAATCAGTGAAGTCCTAAAACTAATCAGATCTCGCGCTAGAGTTTGTCTCGCAGTGGTGCTCTTTAAACAGCTAGATTGATTTGGCAACACTGCCACCACACTTACCTGCGCCTCGACACCCTCACCATATCCCAGATTCTTGACATATCCCTGCGCCTGTGCCGTGGTGCCATCAGCAGCTGCATAGCCATAGCTGAAGCTGCCATCCAGATTCAGATCGTTCTGATAGGCCGTAATGGGGACGTAGTTCTGCTGGTACTGCTGGTAGCGATTGTAGGGATTCTGTATGCCAGCCCCCAATGGAGTGATGGGCGGTGTCAGTGGTGCAAGGGGATTCAGTGGATTACCCTGCGAGGGAAAGAGTCCTTGCTGTTGCTGTCGCTGGCGCTGAAAGGGCGTCTGCTGCTGCTGTTGCAATCCCTGCTGCTGGCGCTGCTGGAACGGTGACTGCTGGAAAAGCGCACTGGGCAGCTGGGCTCGAGTCGAGGCGAGCAGTGACAGCATCAGCAGTGTTAGCCACATGGAGCGACTGTTGTTCAGCTTTATCATGTTAACCCGCCAAAGCATTTAAGCTGTCGACGTTGTCATAAATCTCTCGAAATTACACGCTCGATAAATCTGATGTTTCACTTGGGGGTGGGAATCGATTGCGATGTGGATGTGGATGATGCTCTGCTCTGCCACTAGAACTTGCCGATTGGCGTGCAACGACTGCAACTGCAGCAGAGCGGGCTGACTCTATTTATATACGCCCAGTCGGGCAGCTGAGCAGCCAAGCCAAACAGAGACTCCAAGCCCTAAAGCGCAGCTCGGCATCGCTGCATCGCTTCCTGTGTGTTCTTGTGTCTTGTGTCTTCTGTCTTCTTCTTCTTCTTGTGGGCGATCTTGATTTTGATCTTGTTGCTGGGCTGTGTAATTTATCTGCGGCCCGCGTATGCGAATCGTGTTAACAGCAAACGGCAGATCTGATGCTTGGCTGCGTGGGTTGGCAGCTTTATTGGTTTTTTATTGGCCATTGACAGAAGGACAAACGAATTTGTTAGAGAAGATGATCAGAGTACTATGTGAGGTATATTTATGATGTTGCATGCATCACATATGTATGTACATGCACTGGGGCATGCCCCACAGGCCCCGTGGCTGATGCTAATGCCACACTTTTTGCTGCCCCTTTGTTCTTGAGGTGTTTATGTGAGTTATGTGCTGACGGTTTTTACTGCGCAGCTCAATTCAATTCAATTTTTGGGGCTAGTGGGGCGTATACGCAACTTTCCCAACGGTCAAGGCAGCGTGTAATCAATTCATCCATCACGGAGATGCATTCATAGATAGCCTGCATTGTCAGTCATAATTGAGTGCATCATTTGTCATTCGTCATCGTCTTGGCTTGGCTTGGCCTGGCCCGTTTTGATTACCATTGATCATTTTTACACCGGTTTCTGCTGCTTCTAGAGCTGCCCTACCCTAACTGTTTGACGTTAATGTAATTTTCTCATTTGCTCTGCGTTTCATGCCATAATTTATAACCAGAACATACCTAGTTTCATGTACTCCGCCGCCGCCTAATTGAATATGTTAATTTTTATGAGGCCGAACTGTGTTTGAACTGGCGGCAAGGTCGGAGCTACTCATGTTACTCATCATGTACTGCTACTATAGATTCCATACAGATTATACACAGATTATACAGATGATATACAATACATATAGTAAAGATCTTTGTGGCATTAACTTAACTAACATTAACTAACATTGATCTAAATATTTAATTGTTTTTGAATAAACTATTGCTGAAGATTCTTCTGCCAGCGTATACGCAATTTGTTTTATTATTACTAGTGCCTGGAAGTATGCAATGGATTGTTGTAGTGTTAATATTAATAAGGCGCATAAAAGTATGCAGTACAATGACAATAGTGATCACATGGGTCGGCTGAAGCAACTACTCACTGCGGTACGTGGAATTCATAACAGGCGGCAAAAGTATACTTAGTAGATAGGCCTACAGTATTGAGTCAGTTAGAGTTCTATCTCTCAGTTTCGACACCACTGTGGTGCGCTTAGTTGCTTTTGCCGAGTGTCGACACATGTAAATTGGACGACTCAGGCACATTTTTGACAATCAGCTGGAAAGTGGTATAATTTGCTGTTCACAAACTGTTCAGCCAGGCAAAGACAATCGAGATTTAGTCATCAGACTCAAAATTCTGCAGACGTAGCATCCGCATCTTGTCATAGGGGAGGACTGGGGTGAGATGTGCAGCACCCAGAGCTGTTCACACTAGAGTAACTGGCTACGCTGATCAGGAACAATGTTTAAGGTTTTCATTATGTTCCATTAGCTCCTCTTAATAAGAACAGTGAAAAGTAATTTGCTTGTACGATTTGTTTAACAAGATTCATTCATAAGCTCACTCAAATATCCCCCTCAATCGACTATTAAATACGTGTTAATTTCTTCGGTAACAAAACAAACAACAAATATAAAACCAAAGACTTGTATACATTTCTTTCTACATTATTTGACAGAGACAAATGCATTACAAATTGCTGTTAAAACAAAATACACAAAAAAATTACAAAACCCAAAAATGTTTGATAGTTTTTGTTTTGTCTTCTGCTTTTGTTTGCGTTTCTTTCTTTCTTTCGTTGATAGACAATTATGCAAAGTTGATAGGGTGCAGGCATCTAAAGCGAATCGCATGGCATTCATAAGGTATAAATGATAATTATTATATGGTAATTATTATTAATATTTATGAGTGCGCCCTCATTAAGATAGGTTAACCTAATTCAACAGCTGAAACGACCTTCAATATGAATACGAGCGAGCGATCTTTATTCATAATTTCGTTCAGGGGAGATAAGAACCCGGACCTGGACCCGAGTCAGCTGCAACTAGTTAGTACATAACTTTCTCAAGTGGTCTTCAATAAGTCTTCATTGAGTCTTTTACAGCTATTGCCAATTGGACTCGTTTGCTAAGTACCTAGAGATGAAAGATGCTTGCTCGTGGAACCATATATAAATTGAGATTAGATTATTGCATTAATATTTTAATTTCTTACCAGTTTTTCAACATTTTTCTTACGAAACACCCATTACAACACTCAAAGACGGCTGCAGCTCAAAAAATGAATGCAGAAATGCGAACTGCGAAACCATCGCAACAATGAGAAATGGTGAATCTCTGAGCACAAGACAAATCACTTTTATGGGCGAAAGAGGAAGGGAGCATGGAAGGGGGGATGGACACTCCTCCCACTTGAAGCTGTGATTATTATTAATTGATCTGCTACGTTAAGTTGAAGCGGAATTTGACATTTGCTTGCTTCGTTCGTCGCTAATTGATTCGGATTGAAGCCGAAACTGATTCCAGCTCTGACTGTGCGTAGTTCGCTCCGGTTCCGGTTCGCATGGACAGTCTCCCTCTCCCTCTTCTTCTCTTCCTCTCCTCTGCATCTTCGGCAAAAGGTTAATGTGTCGCCTCTGAGTAATGCACTTGTTGGCATTGCGCGGCGCAGCTTTAATGAGTTTCAATTTCAATTTCAGCTTCAATCAGAAATGTATCTCGCTCTAATGCCAACTGCAGAGGGGGTGGAGGGGGCGGGGGGAGGAGAAACTGGTTCGGAACCATCTGCAGTTGCCTTTCACGGTGCAATCAATTTATTAATATGTTTCTATGCTCAACCAAGAATGGTAGTGAGGGAGGAGAAGAGAGAGAGGGAGGCAGGGAGAGTAAGACAGAGAGAGGTAGAGTGAAGCGGGGGGGGAGGTGTAGGCTGACTTCTATTTGCCTCAACTGGGCGTGGCAGTTGGCAGTAACGCCCAGAGCACGCCAAGGCAAATGCCAGATGCGCTGGGCCGAGAATAACGACTGAGAGATGCCCTGTAAATAGTTTGTGAGCACTTTACAGGGTATATGCATTGTCTAGGGTATAAATAGTTATATATTTTAAGTAGAAAGTACTTTTGTACTTAGTCGTGTATACCCCAAAGATACTTTTACAGGGTATACACTTAAAATTTATATGCTCTGCATGCATATACAGTCAAGTTGCCTTAATTTCACCCGTTAGTCGTGCATACCCCACCTGGCCTGGCTAATTTTACAGGGTATATACAAAAAATACCTACTTTAAAAATATATACAGTCAAATTGCAGCTACTTAACTGCATAGTCGTGCATAACCCACTTCACATATCTGATATTACAGGGTATATGCTGACTCAACGAGTTGCCACTGCTGCAGTTACTGCTGTCGTAAGGTTGCGAAATAGCTGAAAATTATTATTAAATTCTTGTGGCATAAATGTTAGACGCTTCTCAGTGCCCACCCACTGTAACAGTGGAGGCGACGCTGACGCCGCAGCCACAGCCACAGATCAACACTGGCAAACTTGGCAACATGGCAACAGTCAAATTCAAATTCAAATGTGGCCAAAAACAAACGAAACCAAATGCAGGGCGGAAAGCATTGGCAATGGCAACGTAATGGAGATCGCAGTAGATCTCGCTGTAGATCGCATGGAATTCAGCATGGAAGTCAAGTGGAAACGTTTAGAGTCATTTTGGCAGCCACTCAGCCGTGTTACCTTTTCTGCACCTTTCGCTTTCCGCCGACGGCACCGACTGGCCCCGCCCACCTGGCGACATGTCGTACAAGCAATTTGACAAATTTGATTAGCAGCAGCAGCCACGGCAGCCGCACCTCCAAGAGACTCCCACACGCAGAGCCAGAGACGCAAGCCGAGATGCAGTTAGACACGCATTCTATCTGAGATACGTGTATGCCAGACAATGCCCCAAAGGGTTACATAAGCCAGTCTGGCGCACGTTCTACGCTATTTAAATTGTTAATCGCATAACAGTTCAACAAACTCGCTGCGCAACTTTCTATTGACCCGCTGGAATCTTTCTCCGTGCCTAGTTTATTGTCTGCACCATCTATATAAGTTGAAGATCGTATTTTGTCTGCGCGCAGTATTAGCATAAATCCGCATCTGTTGGAGCATAAAACATGGGGCCAATCTGGTCAAGTTCTCGACACATCAAATGCGCAATATCCATTGGAATTTCTGTTCTGTGTCTGCTGGCAACGCTGAGTGAGGGGAGGGAGGAGGAGCAGGACAGCCTGATGTGGACCTGGTGCCCATTGTGAAGTCGCTGGCTGAGCTGAAGCAGGATGGTTCCTACTACTTTGCCTACGAGGGCGCCGATGGCAGCTACCGCGAGGAGGTGGGACTACTAAGGCGAGCTCCGAGTGATGCAGCTGAGACTGAGATGGAGCCGGAACTGGAGGTCTCTGGTGTTTATCGCTATGTGGACAGCAATGGACAGCACGTGGAGGTCAGTTATGTGGCCGATAAATATGGTTTTGTGCCCATGGGGAATATAATTCACACCGAGATCAGCAAGACAGCGAGAGGGAGAAGCTGAAGAGGGAGAGAGAGAGACCTAGGCTAGGCTCAACCGGCAGTATTATCGAGTATCGAATAGAGTTACCCCTTCTTCAGCTTGATTGCTTAAACAATTATCGAAATAAATGAACCATAAACAAAACACTGAGTCGCTGCCCAATAAATTCAAATCAAAACAACGCCAGCTCAGCACCAAACTATGTCGAACGAGGAGCGCCAACTGGCCAGGTGAGCCAAGAAGCCGAGAAGCCAAGCAGTACTTGGCCAACTTGACTGCCAGTCGGGTAGTTGGGTGCATCGCGTCTCGCGCCTCGCATATATATTTAATTTGATGCTGCGCTAGACTCTTTGCTGCTGTCAGAAATATAAATTGTGGCAATTTTTATTGACACTCTTCGGGCCACGCTACATGGTAATTTTCCTGAACTGGGCGAACTGGGGGAACTGGGGCCTCGTCGAGTGGCCCCAGGGCGATGTGCTGGTGCCGGGCTTGCCCTTTTGCCAAATGTCGCCTGGAAAATCGCTGGAATATTTCGAAATTTCCGCTCTGAGCAACTTCTCCATTAATCGCTGGCGATATTTCATGCGCTTTCAATTAATACCATCGATAGATAGGGTAGCCTCATCTCAGCTCATTAGAATTTTAATTGCTCGGCATCTATCAAGTCTCAGTTTTAAGTACCCAAGTCTGATTGAGGTACAAGATTATGAAGTGTATTCGAGTTGTATATTCTTCATTCGCAGTGTGGGCTGGCAATTAATTGAAATTATGAGCTGGAAATCGATGAGAACTAATAAAATGAATCTAATAGAGCAACGAACAACAACAGAACTCGACTGCTAAACACCTTTTATATTTAAGTTATATATACTATTCGTTTGAATACCCTGTGAATGTGCTGCAGTTTGTCACTTGAATAAGGTGATCTTGTATTATTTGTATATCTATTCCGAGTTGCCTAAATGAATTAATGAGCTTGGGAAGTTTAGTGTTGGGTCTGTAAGGGTGGAGATTTGACAAACAGCGACAAGTTTTTAAGCTTGTTTCAGTATTACATCATTGTCTTGTTAACATAAAGTATTTTACAGTGAAATATCTTAAACATAACTAAGGTATTTCTTAGTGCCAAGGACTACCTAACTAACTTACTAATTTACTTTTAATGCATTTCTTTCTCTATCACTCTGTCTATCTAAGTTTTCTTCGCTGTCTCTTTCTTTCTATAACTCTCTCTCTCCCTGTCTGTCTGTCTCTATTTGCCTCTACCCTCTTACTTATAACATTATGGGAGTAAGGTCCTTCTACTTGCTACCCTCTTCTCCCTCTGTGTCTCCCTCAGCTGCATCTGAACTAGTCTCTGCAACCCACTTACACATTCTAGCAAATCTTTCATTACCAATTTGGACTCATAACTCTATGTGTTTCTTCTTTCAGCTCGCACCTAGCTTCAGAATGGTAAAAGTAGGTGCCTAAGTTGCCCTGGGCAGTGTGCCAATGCCTCGGCCTGGGTTCGGTGCATAAGATAACCCCCCGCACTCTGCCCCGTATTCTTTTTTGCATAGTTAGGCACACAAATTACAAGCTGCATTACACGATGCGCTGACATTTTACATGGCAAATGGAAACATGTTGCCTGGGCTTGGTGCATGCCGATGCCGATGCTGACTTAATGCTGCCTCTGACTCTAACTCTGACTGTGATGATGCCACACACACCACACAGCACAGTTGGCAGTCAAGTGGCAATTAATCGCGACACCTTGAGTGGGAGACGCGACAATGTGTACAAAGTTGGAAAGGCAACTGGGCGCCTGCTAATGGATGCAGCGATTGACGCTGTAAATCAAAAGCAAAAGACGACGGCGAAGTAAAGCGCTGCAGTTCTGCAGTCTCAGCTGAGTCAACACAGTCGCACTTGCAGTTGCAGTCGCCGTCGCGGTCGCGCAGCGTAGCAGCTGGCGTCGCAGTCAGCAGTGCGGAAGTGACTTAATACCGGGAATAACTCACTGATCCACTGGCTCACTCTCACTCTCCAACTGTCTTGCTTGACACATTTCTCTGCCCCCCTTGCCGCTCGCTTGATCCCCGCCTGCTGCTGCTTGGCCAAGTCGACCCTGACATTTAGCGTGAAGCAATTCGAGCATCGTTTAAAATTTGGGCCCGTACAGCGTGAGCAGCTGCCATAAACCGGGATGCAAACATGTTTGGCATGTTTAAGCGCAAGACGCCGCGCTCTTCCTCGAAATGCGATCGCGCCGATGCGTTCACATATAAAAGCGGCGGCGCACCTTGGCCGGGCATGCAAACTGTCGCTTTCGTTGGCCGAAAAAAGATGTTCAAGTTCGTCGTAAGTAGCAGCTGCCTGACTGCCTGCCTGCCTGGCTGCCTGGCTGCCTCATCATGCCATCCTTACTTTGGACTAGTCTAACCCGCTTGCAACTTTCAGCTGCCTCTGTTCGTGTTCGCCCTGCTGGGCTGCAGCTTCGCTCTGCCTGTGGATGAGCGCGAGAAGGCGCCAGTGGTGGAGATTCTGAGATCTACGCTAGAGCACTCGCCCGAAGGTGGCTACAATACTGGCTACGAGGGTGAAGATGGCACCCGCCGTGACGAGCAAGGAGAAATCAAAAATCAGGGCACTAAAGACGAAGCATTGGAGGTGAGCGGTTCCTACACATACACCGATGATCAAGGCCAAGAGGTCCTGGTCACCTACACAGCTGGCGTCAATGGTTTTGTGCCACATAGCAGCATTATTCATTCCAAGATCACCGAGGTGGCTGAGGCTGCACAATTTCTGCCACGCGAGGAGCCTGAAATCAAAGCGTAAGGTGAGAGAAGGTCCCCTGTATAAGTAAACTGGAGATGCTCGGAATATCTCCCCCTCCTACTGTATATAGTTATGTTTCTCAAAATGAATTAATAAACATACATTTGGTTAACCAAAACTGCCTCAAAGGGTGCCTCGATTAAAAGAGATATTTAGAAATTCCCCTTGGGGTCTGGGCAAGACCTTGACTCTCTCGACTGATTGCCGCAATTTATCATTGCTTCGAGCGAGAGGAGCACGAGGTAGATTCCCCTCTTGTTGTCGAAAATAATTATGCAAATTGTCGTCTCTTTGCCGAAGCTAATGACAGATAAATCACAGCTTTAATTCTCTCTCCAACTATTTTCGAAAATATTTCCAAAGATATTTGCTCATTTTATTAACACTACCGAATCAAGTGTTTCATCATGGAGAGAGGGTAATCGGGTTTTATGACATCATGATGCGCAGATTAGCATAAATTTCGAAGTAAGTTTTGTCATTTTGTTTTGGTTTTCTGTTCAGATCGCTGGGTTATTATGTCTGTGCTGCGGCTTTGTGCTTCAGTTTCGGAGTGAAATATATATTTCGATTTATTTATAGAATACGTAATACTAGGCGTAGCTTAGAGTGTAGAGTGTACAGCACTCAGCTTGGGTGACTACACTCAGACTTGGGCGACTTTCTTCGACTCGGCCTCGCTGGTCTTCTTCGTCTCCTCGAGCACCACCTGCACTGGCACCACCTGCGACTCGGCTGCCTTCAGTTCGACAGCTGCCTTCACTTTGGGCTCCTCCGCCTTGGGTTCCTCCACTTTGGGTTCCTCCACTTTCACAGCCTCCACTGCCTTGGGTGCCACCTCCTTGTCTTCCTGGGCACGTGCACGACGCTGGTTGAGCTTCTGTTCCTGCTCCTCCTCGGCGCTGTAGCTGGGCAAATCAGCAGCAGCCTTGGCCAGTTCGGAGATCTCGTTGGGAATGATGGTACCGACGGGCACGAAACCATTCTTGCCCGCCGTGTAGTGAACCTCCACGGTGTTACCGTCGGCATCGATGTAGCGATACGAGCCAGAGACCTCGAGTGCCTCATCTTCAGTGCCCGCGTTCGTGAGGATTCCCTGCTCCTGACGGGACGACTGATCACCACCTTCGTAGTTGAAATTGAAGGAACCATCGGGATGCTTGTTTGACTCGAAGCTCAACAAAGGCACCACAGTTGGTTTCTCTGTCGTCGAGGAACTCACGGGGGCGCTGCTAACTCCACCGGCCACCAGGAACAAACAAATTGCGATCTTCAGCATCTTTTCTTTCGTATATGGCGTGTTGCGTTCCAGACTAAGCTTCACTCTTTACTTGTCTAGAAGTTCCCATCAGCGTTGGCTTTTATACCTGCTGCCAGAAATTAGCATCCATTACGTTATCCATCGTCCGAAAACACACACAAAAAAGACGACGACGGAATAAAGAAATTCTATAGAAACGCACCAAGCTGCCCAACAAAATGTTATAATAAAATACTCAGCGAGTCAGCCCGATTTGCATATACCGCGTATTTATGATTCAGACGCGGGAAAAACATAATCTGTGACAGAGAGAGATAGAGAAAGAGAGAGAGGGAGAGAAAAGATCGATCCACTTGCTGGCCAAATTGACTAAACGGTTTGTCCCCAACAACATCATCGACAACATCATCTGCTTCTACTTCTCGGACCGCGGGGTCATCAAGGGATGCCTCCGCTCCTCCCTTGGGCTTTTTTCGGCTTCTTGCGCAAAACATGTTCATTTTTTGTTAATTAATCTACACGTCACAAACTCGTTTGCAGCCGGCGGGACAATAAATCGCGAATCCATCAGGCGTGCACTGCGAGAAATTGATGAGGGTTTCTCTCTGTGGGTAATTTGATAAATTGACAGCTTAGAAATTGCGAGAATTCGATTTGATACTTTGTAGGAATGCAACGATAGAAGTGCTAATTTATGCACTGTTCACAATGGGGCGAATTATAATCAGTCTTTATGACTGAAATGTGAGCGAATAAATTGAGGTATTTCTGCTTAAGAATTCAAAGCAAGTTCGAGAATTTCAAATGTATCACTTGTGCACTGTGAAAAAGAATGGGATGCTTTTGAATTTCACTTAGACATGATGACAAGACAGGACAAGATAGAATGATAGTTCAAGGCTATAACATTAATTTCTTCTACTGAATCAATATTTTCTTATTATTTTCTCTCTCATATTTATTTCGTCTCTTTCTCTTTTTCTCTGTGTATCTTCTACATATTCAACTGCCTATCTTATTCTTTTACATTTTCTATGTTTTTTATTAATCTGTTTATCTGCTATCTCAATCGCTCTTTATTGTTTTCTTTATATATCTATATCTTCTCTTTTTAATTTGTAAAATTTTGATTATTTAATTCTGTGTTTGTGTGTCTTTCTTTATCTATTTTTTTCTGTTTATCCTTTTCTCTCCCTTATCTCTTCTTTTAAATTTCCCTCTTTCTTCATTTTAAATAACCTTCTCTCTTTTTCCGTTCTATAACTTGCTCTTTCCATATTTATTCTCTTCTCAAATGGTTTTTGATAATTCCCATACTGCCTTTTCTCCCAGTGTAGATCAGCTCATATCAATTTGTCATTTGGCCGCCCCGTCTGGCGCTGCCAGCACTGACAGCCAGAAGAAGCAACAGAAGAAGACGAAGAAGATCAATCCGAGTACGAGAAATCCACACGAAACTGTTTAGGAAACTCTGAGTGCAATTAGTATTCGGCCAGGGCGCATTGTCTTGCGCGTCTCTTGCGGCGGCAACAAAGGCGAATAAATTAAGTCGCGTATTAGGCGCACTTACGATCAGCGAGAGTGAAATGAGAGACAGCGCATGCGATGCATTCATTCATCAACTGTGAATGAGCTGTGCAGTTGCAGATAGAGTCACAGTCACAGTAGTCGCAGCTGGAGATGCAGCGTTCGGAGACGGAATCTGAGCCGGAGACCGAAGCACACGGGAAACTTCTGGGCGAGCTTAGTGTGAAACCACAAAGCGTTGCAATCAGCTGCGAGTATGTCAAATGTGAGGAATGCACTTAAGAGAGGGGGGGGGTGGCAGGGAGATAGAGGAAAGCGAGAGTGAGGCAGAGCAAGGTGGGAGGCAGACAGAGGGGCAGTGGTGGGAGGGGGATGGGGATCTCTTGTGGAGTCTCTGGCAGAAGGCCAAAGTAGACGCGATCTTATTTCGTTGGCAGACGAAAGCGAAAAGCAAAGCAGAGCTGCAGCTAAGGGCGATGGCGGGAGAGGGCGTCGTGTGGGAGGGGCAGCTGGGCAGGCGAAGGCGTAGTAGATGTTGTTGCTGTTGCTGTTGTTGTTGTTGTTGGAGGCGCGTTAATCTCGCGCGATGTTCATCATGGCATGTTCGTGATCATCGCGTACAGTTGTTGTTGTTGTTGTTTGCTGTTTGTTGCTGTAGTTGTTGCTGCTTGTTGCTGTAGTTGTTGTTGCTGCCGCAGTTATTGCTGCAATTTTTATGAATTGCAACTGACATTTCCTACACGCTGCCGCCGCCGCCGTCGCCGTCGCTTCGTAAAAGTTTAAAGTTTAAGCTGCAAATTGCAATCTTCATGCGCGCCGGCCGGCTTAGGCCCGCCCACGCCTCCCTCTCCCTCTTCCTCTCAATCTCCCACTCCCTCTTGCCCTGCTGCATGCTACCTCTCCCTGCTCCCTTGCATGTCATTTGGTTCACCTTTAGTGGGAACTGGTGCAGGGGAGTGGCGGCTGGTCAGCCACATTGGCCAACATGTTGTAAGTTGTAAGTTACTGCTGCTGCACTGCGCCTAATCCCCGCTAAATGTCTAAATTCCCCACTGTATGTGTAGGTGTGTGTGTGTGTGGCAGCTCCAGTTTGTGTACATCTTGGCAAACAATCGCAAACGTCGGCAAACAATGAGGCAGTTTAGCAGCAGCCACAACTCGAGGGCAACAATCCCCGCCTGGCGGCACTGGCAAATGTCAATAAGGAGTATCGAGAATGCGAAGCTGCTGCTGCAACTCGTTGAGTAGCCACAACTGCAACTGCTGCGGCCAGTTGCAACATGCACTCAAACACACACAGACACACAGACAGTCACAACTCGGCCCATTCAGCTGTCGCGCATTAATCTTTTAATTAATATTTGAATTAACAAATTATTGCACAGTGCACAGCGCATCGCAAATTGAATCGCAGTCGCACACACACACACACACACATACACACACAGCAGCGTGGGCTAATCGAATGAACTTCGCATAGCTAATTCACATAAATTACAGCCCAGACAACTTGGCGTGCCGCACACACAAACTCACCCGCACCCAGCTGATAGTACTCATATTCACACTCGCACACTCACACTTGCACACACAGTCACACTCACTCACACTTAGTCGCACACTCTTGCTGACAAGCATTCTAGCTGGCGTACACGGCGTATGCGCAACGCCCATTTGCATTTGAAACTCGTTGCGCATACGCCGCTTGGAACGGCAGCCTCTTCCGATTCTGTTGCTATTGCTGTTGCTGCCACCGCGCTGTCAAACATACAGACAACAACATCTCGACTTGTGCTGCCGCTGCTGCTTCTTCTTGGCCATTTGATTGTTGTTGTTGTTGTTGTTGTTGCTGCTCTCGTTGCGGATGCTGCTGCTGCTGCTGCTGCAGTTGTGGTTGCTGCTGCCGCTGCTGTGACTGCGCGCAGTGAATGCATTTTCGGTATAAAAACGATTGCGCCGTCTGCACTCAAGTCAAAACAGTTTTGACGAGCCTTCCAAGCGCAGACCTAAAAAACGCTCCAGAAAAACCGCCAACAGTCGCGAATAAATACGAAGTGAGCTTGACAGTGTGTGGTGCAATATAAAAGGCTAAGAAAAGGACTAAAAGCTAAGAATAAATTGAGAAGAATATAAAAAGAAATAATATAAAGAGTGTATGAAGGACATTGAAGAGTTTAAAGTTTGAAAAATAATCAAGAAAAAACTAATGTAAATTAAGTACTGAGAGAATTCTTAAAATAACTCAAGGATCAGTGTGATTTGCATGCAGAATAAAATGAATTTTATATATAAAGATAGTCCCCAATTATTGCAAAATATACTCGCTCTGTTCAGTCATCCGTTTACTCCACTCCCAATAAAAATCTGGCTGCTCATAGTTCTCTTGGCATGCATATTTTCCCAGGCCAAGCAAGACCCTCCCATTGCCATGCAGATTTACTTTCGAAAAGACTCTGCACACAGATTAATGCCAATTATTGTTAGCATCACAGAGTATAGTTGCAGCACCAGCTCCAGCAGCTCGTCGTCTATAAAGGCCAACAAAATGGGGCCTCATGTTCAATGTTATGACTCAATCATGCAATCATTTGTATTTCTCTCTCTCTCTTCCTCTTCTCGTTCGTTCTGGCGCCCGCGCCCATCTGAAAAAAGGTCATGCAGATGCTAAGCTACTCCTACGCTGTCGCCGCCCTTGCGTTGCTCAGTGCAGTGTCAGCGCAGCCGCAGCGCGGTCTGCCACAGCAACGCTACAACTCGGCCGATGCGCAAGCTGTGATATTGAAGCAGAACTTTGATCTGAACCCAGATGGCTCCTATCAGCACAAGTGGGTGGAGAGCATGAACAACAAATAGCACACTCTATATAATGTATAATGGTTTATAATTCCCCTTCTAGCTACGAGACAAGCAACGGCATTCGCGCTGATGAGGCGGGCTACCTGAAGAATCCCGGCTCGCAGATAGAAGCTCAGGTGCGTTTTCTGTTGCGTACTTTCGCGCGCTGTTTACCACAGACTGATTTAATATGTTGCCTACTTTCGCGCGCTCGCTATAATTTTGCTATAAATTCACCTTGCAGGTCATGCAAGGCTCGTACTCGTACACCGGACCCGATGGCGTGCTCTACACCATCACCTACATTGCCGACGAGAACGGTTTCCGTGCCGAAGGCGCTCACATTCCCACCCCACCGCCTGTCAGTCCTGCTGCTGCTGCCGGACCCCGCCGATTCTTCAAATAATCGATTTACGACCGTGGAATATTAATTGTTTAATTGGATATAATTTGTATTGATAACATCCAGGATGGAGTTCAGGGCAACAAAAACAGAAACACACAAACACTCAACGACCACAAATCACTTCCCCCCCCCCAAAACACACACACTATCACACACACACACACATGCAGAGGCATTCTCTTTCATTGCCATTCGTTGTGTGTGTGTGTGTGTTCTTAAGCATTTCTTCTCCTCTCCCCTTCCCCCATTCTCCTTCTTAGCGCTTAAAGAATTGTGTAAATTATGTTTTGTACATAAATTAAGTTTGATTGTTAAATGTCGATAACGATAACGCAAGCTATGCAATAATACGAATATTGCTCGAAAATACTTTAATATTGCAGTCTATAAATGGGATATAGGTATATGTGTATATATTCAGGGTCCTCAGGAAATCGAGCGTATCTTTCATCTCTAGGTACCTAGCAAACGATTCCAATTGGCGATAACTGTAAAAGCCTCAATGAAGACTTTTGGAAGAGCACTTGAGAAAGTTAAGTACTTACTAGTTGCAGCTGACTTGGGTTGCGCTTATCTCCCCTGACCGAAAGTATTAATAAAGATCGCATTCGCATTCGTATTCGCATTATGAGGTTGTTTCAGCGGTTGAATTAGGTTAACATATCTTAATGAGGGCGCACTCAATAATATGAATTATAATTACTATATAAATATTAATAAATAAGTATTAAATTATAAATATTAATTATAATCACCATGTAAATATTAATAAATTAGTATTTAATTATAAATATTAATTATAATTACCATATAATTATAATCATTATACCCTTCGACCATTGAAAATGGTCAAAAAAGGGTATACTAACTTTGTGCAAAGTTATGTAACGGGCAGAATGAGGCGTGGCAGACCCCATAAAGTATATATATTCTTACTCAGGATCACTAGCCGAGTCGCTTGAGCCATGTCCATCCAGATGAACACACAGATCTCAGCTATTATAAGAGCTAGAGACACCAAATTTCGAACGGAGGTTTTTTGTGTATCAGGCGCAGATCAAGTTTGTTGGGTACCACGCCCAAAGCCTTCGAAAATCAATAATTTAATTTTTGAACTCAATTTGTCAGAGCTGTATAAAATATACAACTTTCTGACTTTAACACATACCAAGCTGAATATACTATATATATTCGTATTCTCAAAGTTGCAATCCGATCGGATAAAAAACACATAATTTATTTAAGAAAGTATGAGCATAAAACCAGTGAGAGCGAAGCGCCAGCGCCATCTGTCGGGAATAATTTTTAAGTATGTTCATACATACTTGTGTATGAATTAAAGAAATGAAACTACACCGGAATATAGGTCGAAGGGTATCCCACTGTCGCGTGCCGCGCGACTGTTGCTTTTCTTAATGATCGTTTATTGTGGTTACCCTCACAACAATATCAACAACAAGAACACCAGCAAGCAGCGGGTGTAATAATCTTTGAGTGAAAAAATTGCTAGTTATGAAAAACAAAATCCCTTTTTGAAAATATATTCTATATATTCTATAAATATATTCTATAGTATTTTACGACTAACTACTTATTATTTATCAAATAAGATTGATGTCTTCGAGAACTAGATCGACTAGTCATCTAGTTTCGTTTCGTTTTCTCGGAGAGTGCATATAAAAGCCGTTCGCATTATCACCGAAGGCATCAGTCAGAGACAGAGAGACCTCATCCAACCTCGTCCAACAGAACCGAATTTCAAGCAAAACCAGAACAAGAAGAATCTCCAGGATGCGTTTAACACTTTTCGCAATTATCGGCGTGCTCTGCCTCGCCTACTGCTATGCTGAGTCCTTGGAAGATGTCGAACAGATTGGCCTGCTGGACGTAGCCCATCAAGGAGAGGCCCATGCCAACGAAGGCAAACGAGTGGCTCGTAATTGGGGCGGCGGCGGCGGTTGGGGGGGCCGTGGAGGCTGGGGTGGCCATGGAGGTGGCTGGAACCATGGAGGTGGTTGGAACCATGGAGGTGGCTGGAGCCATGGAGGTGGCAGGGGCTATGGAGGTGGCTGGCGCCATGGAGGTGGATGGTGATGGAGCCGTTAAGCAACAAAGCAAAGCGTATCCTTACGCCAAATCAAGTTAAAATGTTTATTTTTTAAAATTGTTTTTGTAATTAAAGAGCATTCAGAAAAAAAGCAAATTTTTAATTTTAATTTTAAAATTCTTAACCAATTTAGTTTTCAAATCAAAGGAGTAAAGGAGAAAAGGATTCTCCACCTAAAAGGATACCTTACAATCAAAAAGACCAAAAACAATTAATCTGACTAATGTCAATTATATTTCCAGCAATCACGGATTAAGAAATACAGATTCAGTCCAGCAAATTTAGATAAAATTAATTTAATTTAAACTCAATATCATTGTTAGCATTTCTTTGTTGCTCTGAAAAGTTAACAATAAAGTCCCAACAATAAATCGAATATTGCTCAGAAAATACTTTAATATTGCAGTCTATAAATGGGATATATATGTGTATATATTCAGGGTCCTCAGGAAATCGAGCGCAGCAGCGTGAAGTATGACATGGCAGTGCGCACAATCTGTGGGGCAGAAGCATAGTTAAAGGTCAATCGATACTTATCGATATACGCACCGATAGAAACACTTCCATGTTCGCCTCGAAGAAGTAACCATCGATGTGGCTGCCACGTTGTGCACGCATCATGGAGAACTGCAGCGAGCGTCCTACTCCAACATGCTTTTCCACAGCCTCGTACTATGTGCTGTCGTAGATGGCTCTGGCAAAGATCTGGCTCTCTCCCTTCAGATACTCCCCCGCAGTGACAGTAGATGTAGAGCTGCATGAGTACGGTGAGTGTGAAGACCAAGTAGAAGGGCATCTGTGGCTCTGCGTAGTTCTCCGACAGCGTGTAGCTGAGCACGCACAGCTGCAGCGAAGCGACTAACAGTTGCACACAGATGAGCAGACGAAAGTAACGATTCACCGTGTCGCTCAAGCCCAGACTGCGCTTGTATAGCTGCAATATTCCACTAAGCTCGTCACGGCTCTGGAAATTCAGAATTTTGTGCTGCGCTGACTTGAAGAGCGCTACCAAATTGTAACTGAGTCCGGTGAAGAAGGTATCCACGCAGATGGTAGCGAAGACAGCACCACAGCTGGCGGCGACCAGTAGCAGATAAGAGAACAGGGACTTGTGCAGCTGCCGATTGTCCCAGGGATATCTAAGGGGGAATACTTCAAACTCAATTATTCAATCACTTCCAATCAAATTCAACCTCCATGCAGGGAAAGGTCAATTGTATCTGCAGCTCGCCCGAGCGACAGAGGACGATGCCTGTAGCCACAATGGGCATGGCGCAGGATAGTGCTCCGGTGAGCAGCAAACTGTTCTTGTAGAGTCCACTGAGACGCTGTTCCCGCTGATTTACCTGGCTAATAATCTGCGCCGGCCCTTCCGGTTTGCACTCTGCAAATATACGCTAGAGAACTCACTGAGGTGTGTTTGGAGCTACTTACCACATGAGAGCATAGTCTGAAATCTCTGCACTAGCTTGACGAAATCCTTCCGCATCCATATCATTAATGCGAACTTCAACAGGGCCAGCACATTGATGAGCAGCGAACCCAGAGCATTTGTCATCTTGTCTACATTCTCCAGATTCACAATGTCAAAAGCGACTATCATGGGTTGCACCGACGCCAAGGCCAGAAGAGACCATAACGTTTTCCAGGGATGTCGCCAGCTCTGCGATTTCTCTGCAAATAAATCAAATCCAAGTATGCTAAAATAATCTGCCTGCAGCTTGAGGAAGTCCTTCGTCAAGCTGTGCATCCTGCGAATTCGCCACGAATATTGCGAGTTCAAGCTGAAAGTGTCTTTTATAGCTGCAATAATTATAGGGCAATTAACTGAGGCATAAATTGATTGATTAGACTTGTAAATATTCTATAAAAGGGGACAGGTAAGTGCCACGTGCCTGTCTAATTGCAAAGCAATTGCATTGACCCTCTTGCACTGGAGCTGCAGCTGTTGCCAACTTAGCTTTTTTCTCGTCAAATCCAAAGACGAAAGCGGATAATAACGGGAACATTAGCTCTTGTTTATAATTGGTGCATTGCTAATTTTTCGTTGCATACGTTTGGGCTGCTTGTGATATGTCGTTCGGACTTTATTGTTCACTTTTCAGCGCAACAAAGAAATGCTAAAAATGATATTTAGTTTAACTTAAATTTATTTTAATTGAATTTGCTCGACTGAAGCTGTAATTCTTAGTCCGTGATTGCTGTAAAAATAATAAACATCAGCCGGATTCATTGATTTTAGGCTTTTATCCTTTTATCCTTTACTCCTTTGATTTGACAACTAAAATTATTAAGAGTTGTAAATTTAAAAGTCAAATTCGTTTTTTTTTCTGTATGCTCTTTAATTACAAAAACAATTCTAAAAAACATTTCAACTTGATTTGGCGCAAGGATACGCTTTGCTTTGTTGCTTAACGGCTCCATCACCATCCACCCCAGCCACCTCCACGGCCACCCCAACCACCTCCACAGCCTCCATGACCACCCCATCCGCTGCCCCAGCCACCTCCGCGGCCACCCCAACCGCCTCCACGGCCCCAACCTCCTCCACGGCCCCAACCGCCTCCCCATTGACGAGCCTCGCGTTCGCCTTCGTTGGCATGGGCCTCTCCTTGATCGGCTACGTCCAGCAGGCCAATCTGTTCGACATCTTCCAAGGACTTAGCATAGCAGTAGGCGAGGCAGAGCACGCCGATAATTGCGAAAAGTGTTAAACGCATCCTGGAGATTCTTCTTGTTCTGGTTTTGCTTGAAATTCGGTTCTGTTGGACGAGGTTGGATGAGGTCTCTCTGTCTCTGACTGATGCCTTCGGTGACAATGCGAACGGCTTTTATGTGCAGTCCCCGAGCAAACGAAACGAAACCGGATGACTTGTCGTTCCAGTTCTCGAAGACTTCATCTAATTCGAAGTACTTAGTCGTAAAATTCCAGCCATGTCTATAGTATATATTGTCAAAAGGGGTTTTTTTTTTTTTTGCTCAACTTGCAATTTTTTGCCTTGTTTATTTCACTCAAAGATTATTACACCCGTTGCTCGCGGATGTTCTTGTTTGTTGTTATTGTTGTGACGGTAAACACAATAAACAAAAAACTTGTTGTCTGTCAATGTCCATCAAATGAAGTCAAATGAATTGTCAAATGCTTTCTAATTGACTAACCATTTAATTGCACTTGCTTAGGATTCGAGAAAGGCAGGTGCAGGTCAAGAATCGCATCTGTCATAGATAATGTTTGAACTTTGAGGGGGTCACTATAGATACGTATTCTTTATAGCATGTATGTACATACATCTCCACACATATTTAAAGTTCATATTTGAGTCCACCAAGTATCCCATGTCATTGTGTGAAACGAGAATTCTGTTTACAAATATTGAAACAGTAAAAAAATCCCATTTGCCCAACCACAACAGATCAAAACAAATTAGCCAAAGCACTCACCAAATCATTTCACAAATAATGAAATACTCTAACACTTATAAGAATGTTTCATACGGATTCTTTTAAGATACAATACATTTTTAATATAATTAATGAATCTGTATTATACTTGTTTTCCAAATTATGTTTGTTTGATATATAATAAGATTAACATATATTTGTATAATATATGTAGAGGTTTAATTAACATATATTTAAATAATATATGATAGTATGTACCATATAGAATAGAGTGTATAGATATAGATACCATAGTATTTTATACAGAGCATAGTTTCTGCTACCTACTTCAATAAGAATTTTTAACAAAGGCTTCTGTGACTCAACTTTGACGTTCTCGTACTGCGTCATTTCACAGAGAGCCCAAGTGCTTAATATACTTGAAGATAAACACTATTGTTGACAATTGATTGAAGATGCAACGTCCCAACTTGTTGTTGTTTTTGTCGTTCAAGTAATTCCTAGTAAGTTGGATAGTCAAAATGTTGTTGACTTATGTATATCAATTTTAGGAATAAAAACACATTTGTTGAGCCTTTTACGATAAAATACACCTGTTTATACCCTTCGACCATTGAAAATGGTCAAAAAAGGGTATACTTACTTTGTGCAAATGTATGTAACAGGCAGAAGGAGGCGTCGGAGACCCCATATATTCTTGCTCAGGATCACAAGCCGAGTCGATTGAGCCATGTCTGTCTGTCTGTCCGTCTGTCCGTCTGTGTGAACGCACAGATCTCAGCTATTATAAAAGCTAGAGTTACCAAATTTGGCAGGAAGACTCCTGTGTTGATCAAGCAGGTTAAGTTTATTTCAAATGTTAGGTGCCACGCCCACCGCCCCCACAAATCAATAATTTAATTTTTGAACTCAATTTGTAAGCGCTGTTTAAAAGATAGAACTTTCTGACCTAACATATACTAAGCTTAATGAAATATCTACGTAGTCTCCAAATTTCAGTCCGATCGGACAATAAACACAAAAGTTATTTAAGAAAGTATGAGCATAAAACCAAGTGCGTCAGCTAACAAGGGAGGCGGGCGAGCGCGTAGCACGAGCGCCATCTGTCGGGATTAATTTCAAAGTATGTGCATATGCATATGTGTATGAATTTAAGAAATTAAACTACACGGGACATACTAGGTCGAAGGGTATCCCACTGTCGCGTGTTGCGCGACTGTTGCTTTTCTTACTGGTTTTTCTTTATTTTAATGATCTTTAAAAGATTTATATGAGGAATTTAACAATCTTTTATTGATAAGCTTAAAAACTATATATATTCAATGCAAGGATCTACAAATTATGTTAATAATCAAATAGTAAATCATCCTTTTAAAGCTGAAATCGTTTAAATTAAAGAAAAATCCAATTCAAAATTTGTGTTTTTAAAATATTCTTTATTTACACACACAAATCAAACAAAAAAGGTGACAGAGTTCCGTAGTAGCAACATGGGGGCAGTATAAGCTGGGCTCTTCTTAGCTTGGACTGTGCTTGGTAGCTTTACCAGCCACCCCTGCCGCCCCAGCCACCCCAACCACCCGTGGTGATGGTGGCCTCCCCAGCCACCACCTCCCCAGCCTCCACCGCCCCATCCATCGCCCCATCCACCGCCCCATCCACCTCCTCCCCATCCACCTCCACCCCATCTGCCTCCTCCCCAGCCACCATAGGGACCATAGCCGCCATAGTAGCCTCCATGACGAGCGACCCGATCACCCACATTGGAGTTCACATTATTTTGATCGTCTACGTCGAATAGATTGGTTGGTGGATATGCATAGCTGAGGGCAAGGCAGAGGGCCCCGATGAGCGCCAGAAGTAGCAGACGCATCCTTAAAGTGTTTCTTCTGCTGTGTGTATTCTAATATGGATTCTGTTGATGCTCTTGTCTCGCAGTTGTTGGTTTTACTGATGTGCTCAGCCGCAAAACGTTGGCTTTTTATTTACACCTCACGATCCACAAAAAATACCCGACTAAGTTGTCATTCCTGTTCTCACACGCATCACCTAATTTCGAGTACTTTTCATATACATAAATTAAGATCGTTTATTATATTTCATTATATATAGAAGTCAAATATTGCTACTTTCGCGCAATTTGTTTGTTTATCACTCGTCCACAAGGTTGTTACACATCAGCTTAGCTTACCTTTTTGGGGATCACAAAAGTTGCACTTACCCAACAATTTTCATCGCAATGTGGAGCTCATGCGCGGCACGAACTAATTAGCGTTTTAGAGATATAGCGCAGTAGTAGCAGTGTAGATACGCCCCTTTTTCTCGAGACTCGAAAATCAAAGTCACTTCGTTATCATATTTAATTCACAATCATTCATTAAGGTTATTTTAATGCATTTTAAATCAATTGAATCAATTTTGATGTAATATAAAGATTATTATATCACAGTCTGATGATTACAACAGTAAAAACAAATTCAAAGTTTTTCTTTGTACTTTGCATTAATTGTATTTATTCAAAACCACTTTAAAGTGCATTAAAAAGTCTTAACGACTTTGGACTCTAACGACCCCATCCACCACGTCCATAGCCACCACGACCGTAGCCACCATAGCCACCTCGACCGTAGCCACCATAGCCACCATAGCCACCATAGCCACCATAGCCACCTCGACCGTAGCCACCGTAGCCACCATAGCCACCACGACCATAGCCTCCATAGCCACCACGACCATAGCCTCCATAGCCACCACGACCATAGCCACCGTAGCCACCATATCTACCGTAGCCACCACGACCGCGTGCCTCTCGAGCTCCCTGATTTTCGTGTGCTCCTCCTTGATCGGCCAGCTGCAGTAGAGCAGCAGCTTGATTATCTCCAGCAGCGTCCAAGACCGCAGTGTAGGCAAATGCCAGACAAAGGGCAACAAAAATAAGCGGCAAGATTAAACGCATCTTTAAAATAACATGTGAATTTCCCAATACTGAAGGTTGAACTGGAACTTGTGTGAAACTGCGCGATCTACTGAAAGCTCTCAGCGCAATATGAGTGCCTTTTATTGCAAATTCCATGTAAATAAATCGTAAACTCATCATTTGCCACGTCACAACGGCTTAATTACCTTCTCCACTAGGGTATCCACAGACCTATTAGAGAAGCGCCTACAGTGAAATTCATTCCGACATTGTTTTCAATATTTGCATATAAACATTTTATTACTCGACAAGCGTGAAATGACAACAGAAGTTGCCAATACAAAACATTGCGATGTATTCTTAGTGACCATAGCCATGTCCACCGCCATGTCCACCGCCATGTCCACCATGTCCACCACCACGTCTGTCGTTGCCGCCATGGTGTCCACCGCCTCCATGTCCACCGCCAATGTTTCCATGTCCACCGCCTCCATGTCCAATGTTGCCGTAGCCACCAGCATAGCCGAAGGCGAAGCAGAGCATGCCGATGAGTGCCAAAAGTGCTAGACGCATCTTGAAGGAGTTGTTTGGATGTTTTAAGAGTTCTTTGTTACTGATGCTTCTGCTGGCAGTACGAGCCCCTTTTATTTAAAAATCTACCAATTTTTTGCTGTTCTCATTTGCGTAGATATTTTACCCATTTAATTGCCAAACTGACAGTTTAATACGAGGGTCGCTCGAAGAGAATACGACTTTATTTATTTTGAATTTAACATATTAATGGCAAAACTTGAAAGTAACAGTGTTAATTCAAACTAAAAATCGATACCTAATTGGTATCGATGCCAAGGATACGTTTTCAATTAACATTTCAGTTGCAGTAAGTCAACAGAGTCATTTGAGTATTGCCAATCTGGCAACACTGTGATTTGAAATTGTTTTAAACGTTGCCAAGGATATTTTATTAACTTTGAACGATAAAACATCAACTTAAGGAATGTTTGTACATGAGTTTCTTAATTGCACCACTCGACGCAATCGAAACTTGCAAATAGATTGCAGGGTGCAGCAGCGAATAAAATTGTATGCACAAGAATTGGAGGAGCGTCGTCATCAGCTGGCCTGTCAGTTGCATTGGGAAGACCAACAGCTGCAGCTGGAGTTGGAGGAACTGCAACAGGCGCGGGCTGATGCGGTCGAGATCAAACGAATTGAAACAATTCAGCTGTCGATCATGCAGAAGGAAAAGACAGAACAGGAACTGATCGAACAGACTAGATTTCAGCGCGAAATGTATGTTAAATCGACAGCATTGATTGTTGACTGGTAACGATAACAGTTATTCATTTCTCGTTCTTAGTGAAAATACTGAGGACTATCGTCACATGGAAACAAAGCAGATTCTCTTGGATACCAAACAGGCTCAACTCTATCAGATCGAGGAGCGCAGAGAGAGGCGACGCCGGGCATCCTACATGGACAAGCAGTGGCAACTTAGCTGAACATTGAATAATAATTTCGAAGTTACCCTCGATCTAAGTTAGTTTTGTTTTAGCTATGCTTTATTTATTTATAATAGCAACAAATTAAGAATTCCCGTTGAGTGTACCCTTTCCAGTGCACCAGAAGGGTATATTCGCTTGAACTGTTGATCTTCCTCCAGTATTCACACTTGACATAACCTTGTGCTGGTATATTAAAGTCAACCTGTGACTTTCTATTTGAAATTTTATTTATTTTCGCCTTTGATATTTGCATTTATCGCTTGTTTTAATAACTTCGTTAAGCCTCAATAAAGAAAAACAACAAATAATACAGGTAGAACAGGTAGAACAGGTAATATTCTGGCACTTCACTTTGGGTATTTCGGATTTCCTCACCCGTCTCAAGCCAATTGACACAATCGATTAGCAAATTTATTTTCTGACCCAGACACTAATTGTTGAATGACCTGGTGAAATACCTAGACAACGACTTGGGAAATTGGCACTTGGGTAATTGATAGGTAAACAATTGAGTGTGCGAGTGGGCTGAACTTAACCCCTTTTATTCATTGTTTCAAATTGCAGTATCATCACCCTCACCACCAATATCTGCGATAGTAACCGCCCCAGGGGCGGGAGTAGTAGCGGGGATAGTAGGAGTAACTCCATCCTCCTCCCCAGTATGGCCAGAAGAAACGGGCATTGCGAGCGCCCTCCTCCGCATGTTGGCCACCCATATCAGCGTCATCCATTAAGCTGGTCATCGATTCAGCACTGGGTGCTGGGTTATCCTGCTGCGTCTGTTGTGGTTCCTCCAATGTAGCTGTTCCTGCCCAGACCAAACTGCAGAGCGTCGTCAGCATTATAAGAATGCACAGTTTCATTGTGGAAAAGTTACTGTCTTCCAACCTGTGGCTAACTGGCCCTTTTTATAGTGATCAGTTTAGCAGTCAATGTGTCTAATTAGAAATGTTTACACCCAGTTTATTGACTTAGGCTAGTGTGATGAGTAGTAGATCCAAGGTTTTTGGATCCTAGGGCGGGATTTCCATTTCTGATGTAAATCATCATTTAAAGCTCTTTACAAGATTATAACTCATTATTGCACTTTTATAGTTTATGGAAATTAGTTTATCAAGGGTATTTATTGCATGTTTACCATTTAAATATTATTGAAATGTTTCCAATATTTACCATGTGTTTTTTGTTTTTGACAGATAAGAATTTCCTCACATGTTGAATACTTTTAGGCTTCTTTTTAAATACTAACTGAATTCGCATCTGAAAACTGATAAACTTTGATGCCGATTCTCTATAACCTATAGTTACCAATGTTCATAAATAATTAATGAATACTCGTTAAAAGAATTCATTAATTGATCGTTCAACTTCAACAAAAATGAAAACAAATAAATACAACAATTTTGAAAAATAAATGGAAGAACAAACTCTAGAGTTTTATGAAAAATGTTTTGTAACAAATACCTCAATATGAATTCTTTCAAATTTAAAAACAACAACAAATTTTTAATTTATTCTTAATAAGTCATAAATTTCTAAAATATACAATACTTTCGAATGTCAAGGAAGCATAGAACACCTAAGACTAGATAATCCTCTCTATATTACCCCAACAAACCCAGCAGACTGCTTAGCGCCTGTGGATTGGCAGCGCCTCCTGCCGCCGCGCCGCCTGCGCCTCCATTGGCCACCAGAGGGCGCAGACTGCTGCCCAGAGCTTGACCCAGGAGTCCGGCCAGCTGGGCTGCCTGTGCTGTACTCAGTTGAGAGCCAGCTCCGGTGCCGGCAGCTGGTGCAGGTGGAGTAACAGGCGCACTGGGACTAGCACTGGCAGAGGCACTGTAGGAAGGCCTGTTGCCATAGCTGCCGTAGTTACCATAGTTAGGTGTGGACCCAATGGAGGAAGGCCTGTTGCCATAGCTGCCGTAGTTACCATAGTTAGGTGTGGACCCATAGTAGTTGCTGGGATATTGCACAGGTCGCTGATAGCCGCCATAATTATAGGCAGGTCTGTAGTAATTGGGTCTGTAGTAACCATAACCAGGATAGCCGTAGAAGTTCTGTGCCAGTCCAGGATAGCCTAATCCCAGGCCAGGATATCCGTACGCGTAGTTGGGCCTATAACCATAGAGGTTGCCATAACCACCAGGATATCCGCCTCCAACTCCAGCACCACCTCCGTTGCCATAGTACTGATCCGACTGTGCACCGCTACCTCCACCACCTCCGCCTCCAGTTGCCACTGGCGTCACGGGCACATCGAAGAGCGAGCCAGGCACGCCCAGCAGCAGAGGTCCCAGCAAACCCAATGTGCGTCCCTGTGGACGTTCCGTGCGTGTCCTACTGCGCTGACTTGCAACCAGCGTGCAGAGCAGACACAAAAAACACAAACGCGACGACAGAAACATCACCACATAGATTCACCTACAAATGGCAACTAAAGCTGCAGCACACACACGAAATGTGTTTTATACGTCAACTCATGAGCCACAGCATGTCACCACGCCAAACTGTTCTTGAGCAAATTTCCAAATTTGTATAAAACACATTGCGGAAACTTGCAGACCTTCAGCGCATCTACAACCAACGGAAACGCATGAAAGTCGCGCCAAAGTCGCGCTGAAATCGCAAGAGAGTCGCGTCAAAGTCGCAGCGCAATCGCGTCAAAGCTGCTTTGCAGTCGGTTCGTCATTGCTTCGTAACCGTCATCGACTGGTTCTGGTTCCATGCTTTCACGCAGCTCTTGAGCAGACTTCGCCAAAAAAAAACATGCTGACCTTAGACATCTGCAACGCTACGTTAGTCACATACAAACCGCGCAGAAGTCGCGTGGGCGTCGTCCAAACGTCATCAACAGGTTTGGCTAGTAGTGAACTCGCTAAATTTTTTTATGTTTCGGAAACTTACCGAGCTCTTCATTCATTCATGGTGCCATCCAAGCTCACTGATAAAACGCGCCCAAATCGCGCGGTAAACGCGTGGTCGACTGGTGCCGGCGCCGCCTAGGCCTGACATTGACCTTGCTCCGCGTTTTGGGCAAATTTGCCAAAAATAGTCAAAAATCTGTTTCACAACGTTAAAGCCTTTGTTTACTTCCGCGGGTTTTTTTGCTGGTCACTTTAACTTTGGCTTTAGTTGTTTGTTTTAAAAACAAGTCAGGGAGGTAAATAAACATTCAATAGCAAAATTAATTATGGGCTTACAATGTATAATTAAAAAGGTAATAAATGTGACTTTCAATCTTTTAGTATGAAATGAACAATCGACTTATCCCCACAGAGAGACACGTGTCTGATCGCACATCTGCCAGACAGTTGCCATGGCATTATGCCTGATTCCGAGCTCAATTAAGCGAATTATAATGTTTATCTTAATTGAAATGGAGTATGGAAATCTTTCATTTCTAATTTGATTATTGCGTCTGGCCTGACGCGTCTGCGCCGATGCTCACGAATTGGACTCGTTAAACGACTTTCTATATATGTGAGATAATCCGTTAAAGTCTTTTGTTTGCAAAGCTGGCAAACTATTTGAGCAATTATTTCGATCGTTAAGTCATTAAGTATTATATTGATGTATTGTATCGTTTTTTGCGATAGTTCTCAACCGGTTTCCCTCCCATTCATGCAACTGACGCTTGGCTTACGATCAGCTTTCGGTTACGTCAATTAAACATCACATTTATCTTAGAAAAAAGGGTATTTTTTAGTTGTGCTAAGGAAAATAACACTGAGAGAAATAATTGAATATTAGAAGTTTTAAAACTTGATAAAGGTTTTTGGATCAGATCAGTTGTATAATAATAAATCAACTGTTGATCATGTCAGTTTATTAATACCTGAATAAAGATCTGTTTCTTATTAAAATGCGTCATAGGGTAAGGAACTCCTCTTCGGTTCTGCTCCGCAGAACTTCACATGTGCAATTATCGTATATTAAGCATCCCTAGCAATTGAAAAACAAACTGATTTTTAACCCCACATCGTGACAGCAGGATAATTATGAACAAAGATCCTTATAGTACCCAGAGACGTCAATTGACATATTTTTGTGACAATTAAAGATAAATAAAGAAAATATCAATGCCCTAATTAGTTTGTCTGGTTTGATCTTAGGGTGTCTAGTATAATTTATATTTCGATTTCAGCAAGTAAACCGCAAATTGAAAGCAAACACAGAGCGAATTACTTTTAAAAACTGCACATTTTATGACTTTGCTATACATTTGCCAAAACTCGTTGGGTTTTAACGTATGATAAGGAGATGAGCGTGATCTTCTACTGCGCAATATTCCACAGACATTTCGCAGGGGTCACTGAACACAAGCCAAAAAACAACAACATCTTTTCGAACACTTTTCGATTGTGTTTTAACGTGCATTCGGCAAAAACAACAACAATGCGCAAATTGTTGACGCGCGAACATTCAAAAAACGAATCGAGCAGCGATAATACCCTGTAAAGTGTTTAGAATGTTTGGTAAGTCCAGTATATCATGTATCACCTATCTATTGATATTTGTCTTTACATATGCATAGTCTATCTATTTGTCTATCTATATACATATATATTTATTTATCCTATCCATCAAACTATCCATGCAACTATCTATCTATATATATTTCTTACTATCTCATCTAAGTTTCACATATATCTATCTGACTATCCATCTTCTTAATCCTAACATTGCTTTATTTCATATTCCTTTACTTCCCAACAATTTCTTCTTCTCTTTCAATCATTATATATCCTCCCATCTGCATTTTTCGTTTATTCTACTTCAATCATTCTTTCCATTTCTATCTCAATCTCTCTATCTAAAATCAACACCCATCTCAACTTCTTTGTACAGGGTATCAGCAGGTGAGTCCCCCAATCGCATGTGATCCGCAAAGGGGGCTTGTTTGCGAAATGTGTGAGAAGTTTTTAATTGTTTCGTTTTTGCATTTTGTTCTCGACTGAAACGACATGTAGGTCTTCGTCTCTAGGCCAATCTGATAGATATGTGGTTAAGATGCGCAGGAGAAGGCTACGCTGCAAGCAAGGGGGAGGGACTATCAAATTGACTATGATACTGCTTGGGGCTCTGGGAATTCCACTAGAAGCTTACAAAGTCTAATGAAATCATGAAGAGTGTGTAATGATAGTTGGAAAAATAAATTAATCTTGTGAAAGGATAGATTCCAATCTCATCGTGGGGCATCCCCGGGAAACTGCTGAGCTATTGACGACTATAAAAGGTCGTAGATTACAATAGTCAAACCATAGAAGCAATTTACAGTTCCAAGATGAAACTATTTGTAGTGCTAGCTCTGATCGCTTGCCTGGCTCTGGCTACAATCTCCGCACATCCTGTGTTGGAGCAGGAGCATGAACAGCAACATACTCTGGACTTTGTAGATGCTCAGCCCGGTCAGGATGCAGCTGGAGAACGTGTGGCACGCGGCTTTGGCAAACGTGGTGGTGGTGGTTATGGCTGCTGTGGCGGCGGCGGCGGTGGCTTTAGACCTGGTGGTGGCGGCGGCGGACGCGGTGGCTATGGTGGCGGTGGAGGTAGTGCATCAGCTTCAGCTTCAGCATCGGCCAGTGCTAGCTGGGGTGGCGGCGGCGGTGGAAAATATGGAAAATAGAGCAACCCACTCTCTGTCTTCTCTCCTCAATGGATGCGATTATAAACGAAAGTGTAGTTAAAATTGAAATATACTCATACTAGAAAATAGTAAAAAACGTATTTATAAACTCGCTTTGGGGGCAGGTACCGTAGCAGCTGGTACGTATTCGAATAATCGTGTATGCGCAGCTGCCTAAGGCGCAGATACATTCGCATCTCACACTCGCATTCGCATCTCACTTCTCTTGTTGACACCTTCGTCAACAGGTTTCCAGCTGAAAGCAATAACAACAACAAGGTGTCGGCGATAAATAGCTAGCTAGTAAATTGTTGTAGTTTTATTTTTATAGCAAAGTGCTTTCAAAAATATTTGTAAAGGGTCCAGTAAAAATTTCCGTTAACCAAACGACAAATTAAGCAAAGCAAACAATTTAGGGAGGTTCAATGAAGGGTAGGTGCGCCATAAGGTGGATCAGATAGACATTGGAATGTAGAATTCCATAAAATTATCAATTCTATTTACAAAATTCGCAAATCTTAAACAAAAACTATAGATGAGAGCGATTTTATTAGATCTATTCAACTTACAATCACTTGACCTTCTGAAAATGTATTTCAAATGTATAAAGCATATCAAGTTTTTGAATTATTTCTAAGCTGTATTAATACCTGTCGTTTGAGAGTTAAGATCAACATAAAGTCAGCAAAAGAATCACGAAATATATTTAAACACAGATTTTTTCAGTTCGTAATAAACACTCAAATATATCTAAAATGTTCTCAAACAATGCATTATAAATGGATCGTAATATTTCGAAAATTTACATAACGCTTTACTATATAGTAAATTGTTTTTGGGGGCTAGCACAAGATTATCGCTTGTTATTATGATCAACCTCACCTTGAGAAATGAGAGCATTTACGCTTGCGTTTTTGCATTGCGAATCTTTTGGCCAAAAACATGTTGATTAATGATGCAACGATTAGTCAGGGGCATTTCTGAGTAACTAGAACCATAAATAAGATAGTCTTATGACTTGTTTCGGATCAAGATACTTAATTTTGGGGTGGTTTTTATATACATTTGAAGATGTGCTTAGATGCAAAAACATGTCAAGTACAAAAAAGCCCTAAGGCATATAAATATCATCAATTTGGGCTGATATGTAATATTGTGAAATAAGTATATACTTTATAAGACTCTGACACACCCCCTTAAACGGGTATGCAATCAACATTGATTGAAATTAGAATTTATTATGACGTTCTCAAGTGTTTAATGAGATGGCGAAATAATTTCGCAATCGTTTTTATAGCTTATTCTATACTATATCATCGCTTTCAGCAGAACCTGTAATCGATTCGACGAACGACATATTCCAGTCTGCGCCCAATGAAACTAGAAACTGTAAGATGCGGCCGAGATGATAATTGGAAATAATATAATTAAAGGGAGATATTAAGTTTATTTAACACTTTATAATAAAATACATTTATTTTGGTTTTTTTCCCCTCATATTATTTTTAATGCTCCATATTAAATGGAGTACCCGTTGGCGACTAGTACCGATCGTACTCCCACAAAAAGAAGGCACGTTTCATAATATCTTTGAATATTACTCGATGCTCCCAAGGAATGACTAGGCTTAACAGATTTAAGCGTAATTTGACTGTGCAAATATTTTGTACTGCGAATTACACGGAAATTGTGAGATTAAAACAATATTTTGACGCATTAAGCTATGTGAATCACATTCTACATGCATAGATGAGTCTAACTCCCGCCTAGAAACAGTTCAATTAACGCCTGATTCCGAAGCTAAGACAATGCAACCTGACGTTGTAAGGCAAATAAACAATGCCGAACTATTCTTAGCACATTACACAGGCTTACATAAGTCCAGAAATATGTGCAATATCTGACGTGTATTAATATCAAGCGATATTTATTTATTTATTGATTTATTTTAAGTGGAAAAATCTGACGCAACCTGTGAAGAGATACAAGTTTTGGGTGATGCTATATCTGACTCACAGCCTACCGCAACACAAACCACAAATTAAGACATCAGGATTGGGGAATGGGATCGGGCTCCCCTAGCGATCATTAGCGATCAAACTGACGTCACGACAGCCTCACCCCCTAAAGGCGCCTGAGTTGGTTGACGGAAATGTTGTACGGCAGTGTAGCTAGGGGTGCTAATCAGTTTCAAATTGGAAGCCGTGCAAAACAATAACAACAACAACAACAACAACAATGGGACGAATTAGTGCCCCAATACGAGTCTGGGCTGGGCTCGTACTGGAAGTTTAACTTGGGATGTCTGTCTCTCAGTCTGCCATAATAATTAGCGCATAGTGCGAAATCACATATAAAACAATCTGCCAGCATATCGAGAAGTCACAGAACGACAAGGAACTTCATACAAGCAGCAACAGCAGCGCAGCAGCAACACTATATCCAGTCGGAGAATATACCTAGCAATCCATATACAACATGAGTTCCTCAATTATCCTCGCCGCGAGTTTACTCCTCGTTATCGTTTGCCAGCAGTCCCAGCTTACTCAATCAGCTCCTGTTCAAGGCAACTATCCCTACCAAGTGATCAGCTCTGTAGACGATCTGAGCGGGCTGCCTGTGCGCAATCGACGCATTGGCGACAACGACTTCTACATCTGCTACACCAGCAGCGAGGTCTACCACTACTACAAACCCAGTCCCAATGCTCTGGAACCGTATCGTCGTCGTGCAATTCAGTCTGAAGACGACTATTACATCTGCTATCCCAGCAGCGAAGTGAATGGTTACTACAGCAGTCCCAATGGCCTGGCACCGAATCGTCGTTCCGGTGAAGCAGATCGTCGTTATCCAGTCTTCGATTCCTACGATGCCCGCACACTGCGTGCGGACCGTGAGCGCGCTAACTACAAAGACAGCTATGGCCGATAAAGAGGAGAAGAAGAAGATCCTCAATGGGATCTTTATTTATATAGAACTACAAGGAATTTCCTTAGTTTAAGCTCTATGTGTACGAATGACCTGACTATTTATTTATTGTTTATGTTAAATTATTAAAAATATTATATTATTAATATTAATTTGAACTTGCAATTTTATTTGGAATATTTAATCAAATAATAATAATTAAAGATGAAAGTCTTATTAATATTATAAAATCATTTCAGTATGTGGAAATCCTAAGAGACTTAAGTAAGTTCAGTCACTTCAAAGAACTTCAGCTCTACATTTCATAAATTAAAAACATGTCAGAGCTTCAACTAGTGTTAATAAAGCTTAAAGCTTATTTACTACCAGAATTCCATTGTTAATCTTCACATAACTTTATAGATATATTTTATTATTACTATATTTTATATAACTATAAACTGTTTTGTTATATAAAATATTTTATTATAAATATCTATCAAGAACCCATTGCCAAACTTTAATTTAACTTTATAGTCCAACTTTATAAGCATTTTATAATAAAGGTCTCAAGCAAGTGCAATATTAAAGTTTTATGTTCATTAAACATATTTGATTGGATTGCTCACTGATTCAGTTTATGAGAAGACACACGCCCTGCTGCTTGGCGGTTAAAAATAAGTTTAACATAAACGCTGTTAACTTTGACATTTCACTGTACAAGCTCTGTTAGCATGCAAAAAGGCTGGTGCACGTGCTATTCGTGGAATACAGAAGAGCATCACATACTTTTAAGCGCAGGCATTAAACGGGTGGAGATGTGAAACGAGTTCGTTGCCTGAGTCTTTCGTTAGACAAAGCAAGCGACACATCGTGATAACGAAATGAGCCGCGCATTTCACTTTGCTAAAATCCAAATCCGTAACAGCAACAACAACAACAACAACAGCAATAGCAATTTTCTAGTCGGCAGAGTTTTTCGACACACAGTGGGACGGAGGTACAGTGGGACAGAGAGGCGAAGGCATTTAGCACCTTATTTGCGGTTGGCATTAGGCAAAATGTGCGAATTGTTTATAAAGAGATTACAAAACGCAGACGCTGCTCAGGCTGCTGCTCTGTTCGGCAGAGCCATAAAATATGGTAGAAAATCGAATTTCGGATTGGGTTTTACGAGCGAAAAAGCAAAGCGAGCGTGTAATTCCAAAAGATAGAAAGAAAGTTAGCTACGCAGGTCGCATAAAAGCCGCCTCCAACCATCCGGAAGCAAACAGTTGACCAAGTCGAGAGCAAGCAATATGAAGTACATTGCCAAGAAATCCTTGTGGCTCAGCTCCCTGATGCTGCTCAGCTGCTGTCGTGCTCAGCCCGTGCAATTTGAGGAGGAGCGTGGAGGTGTGCGTGAGCAGCGCCATCTGAAGAGCAGCGCCGCTGCCGCAGCCGAGGCAGATGTGAAGATGCTAGCCGCCAGCGCTGCCAACATGACACCAGCCTCGTCGTCCATGCAGTTGGCGGGATTGGGTGGACTGCAGGGACTGAGTGGACTGCAGGGACCAGGGAATCAGTGGATTGTCGGGGCTGCCCATCAATCAGCAGCAGCTGCTCTTACGCTATACTGGCGGCTATCCAGGTCTGATTTTTGGCGGTGCCTCTGCGCCAGGTGCCCCCCTGCCCCTGGGTGGCTTCCCAGGCATGCAGAACAACTATGCCGGTGGCTACACAGATCCTAATCTGAGCTTGGCCTACGGACTCGCTGGTCTGGGCAACTATCCTGGCCAGGGACAGATGGGTGGCTACATGCAGAATGCGATCTACCCCCATCAGCAGCAGCTCGGCGCTGCCTTCGGTTCACAGTCTGGCGTGGATCTTTCGGCCCTGAACAATATTTTGGGAATGCAAGGCTTGGGTGGCGCTGCAGCTGGACTCTATCCCCAGGCAGGCGGTGCTCCTGGCATGGCCGGTGGCTTTGGCTTTGGCGCAGATGAGGCAACCAGCAATCTGCTGAAGCGCATGAACATTCACGGCTACTAAGGAGGAGGCAGATGCAGAGGGGAATCCTTGCATTACTTTTAACATTTATTTATTTTATTTATTTAGCGAATTATCGATAGAATTGTATCGAAATATATCGAAATCCATGTGCAGCTCATCCATGCCTCAGTTGTGATTCTTCTTGCCTCCCATTGTGGCCCACTGAAACAGCTGGCGACGCTGCTGCTGCAGTTGCTGTTGTTGTTGTGTTGCAGCTTCAAGAGTTGTTGTTGTGGCAGCAACTGTTGCTGACGAAGTTGCTGTTGTTGTTCTGGTTGTGGTTGTTGTTGGGGCAGCAACTGTGGCCTCTTCCCTGCCAGCGTGTAGGCACCTTTGCCCACCAGTCGAGTTGGCATCGCACCCAGCCGCATGTTGTAGCCCTGCGGCAGACGCAGTCTCATCTGTTGTGCCTCCAGCTGTTGCAACTGTAGCAGCAGCAACATCAACATGACTAGCAATGGCAACGGCAGCAACACGAATCTCTTGCTCATCTTGGCCAGAACTTTGGTCACCTACTGTGGCCATGACTGGCAGCCGCTGCAGCTTTTATGCCACGGCCAATGTGCCACTTTTGCTTGCCACCTTGCCACCTTGCCACTTGGCGTAAATGTGTCAATTGCAGCTGCAGAAAGTGGGCTAACTTTGGATTACTCCAGCCCAGCCCCAAACGGGTTTGCCCACTTGCGCATATTTCACACATGTCCAAAGGCGACACAAGTCGCGACAGTCGTGCTAATTGCAGCAGCAGCAGCAGCAGCAGCAGGAGGAGTCCGAGTCGGTGTCAAGTGCAAGGCTAAAATGCCGACGAGTGTTGACAAGACACTCCGAGCCAGGCAGAGCAGGTACCACCAGGTGAGAAGTATCTGCCGCCGCCCAATTCGTTAGTCACTCGACAATTGCCTCTCTCTCACTACATTTCACTTGCCATTACGACGGACGCCTGCGTCTCCGACCAGACGAGGGAAAGTGAAATTTACCGTTCCATTGTCTTGTCCAACTGACAATGTGACCTGTTGTTTTACATGGAACCATTAGCCGCGTTTGCCCCGTCGAGCATTCATTGAACAGCTTCATTGATCTGGGCGTATGATATGACTCAAGATGCCTGGGCAGAAGGCATCCATAGAGTACCTCTAAAAGGGTTGCAAGGAAAGTGTTTGTGCGGGAAAATACCCTTGGTTAAGAGAGTTGAAAGATGGAAGATAAGCTGGGATGTAGATCTCTAACCTGATGATTATTCTAGAACATAAATATTAAGGGATCATGGCAATGCATTTTTTGAAGGATTAGAAATTATTTTTTTATTTGTTTTTTATTGAAAGAGAACACATATTTAGAACTCTATAAAACGTACATTAATGTAATATAATATTTTAATTCACTCAAAAAAATACCTAAAGAGATTTTTGTACAACTTTAACTCCTTTATATATTACAGATAATTCTTAATACTTCAGAAGATCGAATATTGTCAAGATCAAATAGTAAGATACGTTTATGAACCTTAACCAAGTACCCTGGGAATTAAATCACAGTTATCGGCAAATACTTTGATTTATAACCGAAACTGACAGTGAAAACGAAAGCCGAAATTAGATACCCTGCAGAAATCACAACAATGCGCGCACAACTGTAGCCTGGGCAACATTACCTACCTTTTACCTAAGGTCATTGATAACTGAGAAGTGTACTTGTGTATGTGTGTGAGTGTGTGTGTGTGAGTGCAGCAGGTATGACACAGATAATCCGTAAATAATCTGGCGCAGACATGTGAAGCATGCAAAAGGTTTTTCGGTTCTGTTTCTACAACAATTCGTTGCACTTCCCCGAGCTGTGGCAGGAACTGCATATAAGAAGCCTCGCTGGGCCGACGAAGTGCAACAGTTTCTAATTAACCGCGTGGCAAGTAGGACACACGATGAAGATGCACAACGACAACGACGGCACTTGCAAGATTACTTCCAAAACAGTTGGCAGAGGCCAACGGGGACTATTCCGCCTTCTATTACTTCTCTTCCTTCTCCTTTTGGTGCAAATCAGCTCTGCTAACCCGCATCCCTGGTGGGGTCACAATGAAGCCAACTACGATGCCAGTCTCGATCCTGTGGCCTTGTCGCGCGCCTTTGTAGAGGACACGGTGAGAAGGCCGCGCATTAGCAGGAATCATCACACAGCACCAGAGCAGGCGCCGCTGCCGGAGTTGCAGCTGGGACAGCGGAGGCGACAATTCGCCCTCTTCCAAGGCGGCCATCATCAGCGGCCCCACCGACCGCGTAATCCCAAACGTAGCAACAGGAAATATTTACGCCGACATCGCAAGCTGCTGCTGCAAACGAGATGCTAGGCAAGGCATCTCACTAAACTTAAGCGCCATTAACTTTAATTAGCACACATGAAATATCATAAACTATTTATATATCTAACTGAACTGAATCATAAGACGTACTGCGAAGCACGTCAGCATGTTTCAACTAGCAGTAAGAAGAGGGAGAGGATGAGAAAAGGGGACCGGCTTGACCAGACTTGAATAAATTCTGTATTGAATTATAGACAATAAGTAAATGAGAGTTGTAAGATATCTTGATGGAAAATAAATTAAATAAAATATTATTTCTCTTTTTTTTAACATTTTGAATTGTTAAATGTTTATCCGTTTATATTGTTCGCCATCTTTCTGATTACTTATTCCACTCTCTCTCTCTCTTACTCTCAGTGCTGGCAGCAGCTGCGAGCACAATGTGCTCTGTACATACTTAACAAGTTCTCGAATGCAACTCAAATAGATTAGGAGCAGTTTCTTCAACGACTACCTTAACACACTATGCCCCTTTCCCTTCCCCTCCACCCAACCAATCGCGACTTTCTTATCAGCAAGGCAAACTGGTTTCGCTTCGATTCGATTACCAAACCTGGCCAAATTGTAAATGTTAACAAAGCAAATACACACACACACAGACACACACACACCTGAGCAAACTACGCCTATTGCTGCTGCTAAGGTCAGTTAGATTTCAAGACCAGAGCACATAGAAGCCAATAAGCTAGCTAGCAACATTGTGGCCCATGGTAACCACATTGGCAAACATGATGTAACCGGCAACAGCTAAAGACCTAAGCAAACCACCAAAGAAGAAGAAGAAAAACCCAAGACCAACCCAACCCTAAAACCCAATGGAAGTTATGAATGAAAGTACATTTGGACAAGACGCAATGTAGATTCATTCAATTAGCAGCTCTACGCACGAGCCGGCGAAAGAGTGAAAGGGAGAGATACTTAGGGATTAGAAGTGCGAGTGAGACGGGGTTAACTCTTCCAGAAGCCGAGCAGAAGAGCTGTATAAAAGCTGACAGCCGTAACCATTGCAGATTAAGTACAAACTGATCTGTTATCAACTGCAAATCACATCAAGATGAAGTTCCTCGCCGTCTGCCTGTTACTCGCACTCTCTGCCATCATCTCCACCAGCCACGCAGCGCCACTGGAACCACTGAAACCACTGCCGCTGGAATTGGACCAACCACTCACGCTACTCGAAGTGGATACTGAGGTAGCGCCCCAGGATGATGTACAGGGCGAACGTGTGGTGCGTGGACTGGGACTAGGCGGATTCGGTGGCAAATTCGGTGGAGGCGGCTTTGGTGGTCTGGGAGGTCTTGGAGGTCTGAAGGGCTTCGGTGGACTCGGCGGACTTGGTCATGGCTTTGGTGGCGGTTTCGGTGGACACGGCTTTGGAGGCGGCCTAGGCGGATTCAAGGGCCTGTTCAACAAGTTTTAGTCTATAGAAATCTACCCTTTTTTATTGCAATTGTAGTTCTAATAAAGCCAATTTTAGTTATGTAATCAGAAATCCAATTGGAACATGGGATGCAATGCGCCATAAGGTTTAAGTTCTTCGGCCTGGACTGTGGTGCTGCGCAGCTGCTGGCGAGGATGTGGTGTGGTTGTGCTACTTGGTAGTGCTGGGTGCCAGCGCTGAAAGACCTGACGCAGTTGACCCACCCAGCTGCGCCACAACTGCTGAGTAGGTCGAGGAGCTGCAAGGACAAAGAAGTAAAGAGAATACTGAGGTATGCGTCGCCATGGGGATCTTCTGTCTATACTGACCCACTGTAGCTGGTGCCACCTGCGCATCCCACTCGAGCTCATCCATGGCCAGCACAAGGCAGCAGAGCAAACAGAGTTCGATTAACAAGCGCAGCATCTTCAGCCCAAGACATTGCCAAAGCTTCGTGCTACGCCTTTTAAACAGCACCACCAGCAGCTCCACCAACTCACTTTCCCACCATAAAACTAGCCACGCTCATAAACATAAACCGATTTATTGAGGTAGAAATATATCACATATCACAATCGTAAAATCCAAAACGAAACTGCCGAAAGGTTTTCGTAACTAGCCATAGAATCCACCACCGAAACCACCGCCGCGATACCTTGTGCGCGTGACAACACGAGTACGTTGATAACTGCCTCCAAAACCACCGCCGTAGCCACCGCCATAGCCGCCGCCAAAGCCGCCATAACCGAAGGGTGGTGGTGGAGGTGGTGGCGGTGGTCCAAAGAAGGGCGGCGGTGGTGGAGGTCCAAAGAACTGTCGCACCTTACGTGCTCCCTGCACATCCGTGTCAGATGGAGCACTGGCATCTACCTGCACCAAATCCACAGCTGGTGCCACGGGTGGTACCACTGATGGTGTCACGGGTGGTACCGCTGTTGGTAGTGCCGGCTCTTCGGTGCTGCTACCCAATCCGCAGAGCGCAATAAACAAGCTCATTCCCAGCAGAACTTTAGCATATTCCATGTTGTTTCGCAATCAGAACTGAAACTGATCCACACTCGACACCTTCATTTATACTAGATCCATGTTAGAAGAAACCACAGTCCGAAGTACGAAGGGGTTCAATGGCTTTTTTCGCTTGTCATTGAGTTCTTCTCGGGGTATTTTTGGTTTCTTCTACCACCACAAAGTGCCGCAACTAATTACTAAATTTAAGACTGGATCTGATGTTGTTTACCCACAACAACAACTGACCCAATCTCGATGCGGGCTAAAGCGATGTTGATAGAGATGCGGAAGTGCCAGGTACGGCACTACGAACAGTGGTAGCTGCAGGGGGAACCTGTTACGATAGCGTTAGAGATGAGATTAAAGAACGATACTTGACCTCACTATGGGATCTATTTGACAACTTAAAGAGCAATTATATTGTGTTCATAGAGTTGCATTGTATCACATCAATATTATAAGATTCCATTTATTAAATTAGTCTTTGAGAAGTATTAAATATATACTCAATCGGATATTTTAATAATGATTGAATACCAAAAAAAAAAAAAAATACTTCGCCTACTGACAACCACTGTAACTGTAGACAAATATAAATCACCAATATAAATCACAGATCTCTTTAGCTCAGCTGCAGATTTTATTTGCTTATGATGCTCTCCCAGTCGATTGAGCTGCACACATACTCTTAAGTGAAAATCGCATTTAATGGGTAATTAAGTTTGCTACATACCCAATATGCATTAAAGCATTGAATGGGGTATTTTATTAATAAAAAGTATATTTGTTTATTTAAAAACATCTGAAACATATTCATCAACATTACTTATATTATATTTCTCATAAGAACCACTTAAGTGTTAGAACATTGTTTTCTCGTCTTACAGGGTATAACCCAATTGAATTCCCAGCTTTATTTATCAACAGCTTAGGCAAAGTAAACAAACAGAAATCATCGTGAAACCGAAAACGAAACTCGGGCCAAACCGAATCTCAACACAAACAGCAGCAGCTATAAAAACAATGACTAAAGAAAAACAATTGAGTCAAACATATACGACTGTTATATACTCTGCAGTTCACTTTGAAATAAGATAATTTAAATAATTAATTGCAAAATATTTCTAGAATCCATGTTAGTGATTATTCCGAAGTTTACCGAATTGAATGGAAATCTTTACATTTGATTTAATTTAAAAAAATGATTTTCCACATACAAAACGGTTTATTTTTGACAATGTTATGAGTATTTAAAATTCAGATAAAAGTCCGTTTTTGTCTTTCAATACTATTTTCAGCTAGTGCGGTCATCACAAGAACTATAATTACCCATATCTCACATAAAGAAACTGCAACATCATTAAATCACAAACATATTTTTATTGATTCTCTACCCCTCAACCCAAAAAGCCAATGCCGAATCCTTTGAACTTGGCAAATCCCACGCCGCCGCCTATAAAGCCACCGCCGCCATAGCCACCTCCCAGTCCACCACCATAGCCTCCTCCTAGTCCACTACTATAGCCTCCTCCTAGTCCACCATAGCCACCTCCTAGTCCACCGTAGCCTCCACCCAGTCCATTGTAGCCGTAGCCATAGCTGGGAATCGTTTGCACCGTTGAAATGCTCGACACCACAGGCACAGTGGTGACGATTGGCACCGTGGAAACCACGGGAACTGTCTGTATCGCCGGAGCCGGCAAGTATCCAGCGCCACCTCCACCACCCACAATGCCGCCGCCAACAATGCCACCGCCAATGAGGCCGGCGCCGCCAATGTGTCGCGTCGTGCGCACAAGTTCGTTGCCTTCATTTACAATGGGCGTGGCAGCCATTGGATTTGGGACAAGTGCCAAGATCAGCATTAGCAGGTAAACCGTTTGTCGCAACATGTTGTCTACTGAAGACTGCCCCAACCCGAGCTCGTTATTTATGCAAATTAATTAGTGGCACATCTTTGTGCGCGCTTAGCCTTAGCCTCAGCTTCAGCCTGGGCCTGTTTGCATATCCAATTCACAAATGGAATGCCAAAAATCCCCAGCTGCGTCCAGTTTCAGTGTCGAGTGTATTCTAGTGAAACTAAAGCAGTGATGATGATGCACTGAGAAAATCGATAGTGATGAATGTTTGGATTTGTGTATTTAAGTGAATAAGCTAAGCATAGACCAAAGTTCTTTGTTGTAAGCCTAAAAATAAGCGAGATAATTGATTTTTAAACATGTATATTCTTTGTAATTGCGGATAGTAGAGCAAAGTTATCAGCTGCTTCATATAAGCACCAGTTGCATATACTAAAAAACAACTGGCATGCCAAATTTATGGACTGTATCTCATACAGATCCAGAGATCTGAGCATTAATGTATTTCTCCCAGTGCCATTTCACACCTCATCATCTAGAGAAGGTCAGTCACAGCAGCGGTCCCTGGGCCACGTGCATGAAAGCGCGTAAGTACCCACTGCTGCCTAATGCGTGTGCAAATAGCGCATAAGTGGGGGAATTTTGGTGGCTCGATGACGCACCACACACCCATAGCTGGGCATAAAAACCAGGCTAGATCTGCGCCGGCTTGACATAACGTGATAGACAATAGTACAACAAAGATGAAGTGCTGCACGCTGCATTTACTGCTCATTATCTGCGCTTTTCTGCTCGTTGTGGTGCAGCCACATCCACAATTTGGACTCGGTGGTGCAGGTCTACTTGGAGGCGGTGCAGTCGGTGGTGCAGCTGGTGGCTTTGGCACATACCATGAGACTATACGCGTGCGAGGACGTGGCTTTGGTGCCGGCGGTTTCAAAGGTGGCTTCGGTGGCGGCGGACTTGGAGGTGGCATTGGTGGTTTTGGCGCTGGCGGCGGCTTTGGTGGCGGACGTTTCAGGGCACGCTACGACAAGAAGGCGAGCGGCGGCTTTGCGGGCATTGGCGGTGGTGCTGGCGTGCTTGGTGGAGCCGGTGGTGCAGGACTGATCGGTTGAAGCAATGTGAAATTATGTTAACTAGTGTAGAATGTTATCGTAAATAAAAGCCAAAGCTATGTGGAGGTACTCTTAAATATTTAACTAAGGCGTATTTTGTGTTGCATACTTTGCAGGAGATGCCTTGAAAATCAGTAACCCCTTAAATGTTCTTTTTAATAAGTTCTAATTGAGTTATTCGATCCAAACCAAAGTAACAAAAATCATTTAAATCGTAGTATATATTGTACTTACCAAAGTTGGCTGAAGGAGTAGCTCTTATATATTTTACTATATCGACTCGGCTGTTGATGTTGATTAAGAATATATATGTATATTCGGAAACTATTCCTACTGTTCCGGTTGTCACAAAACAAATATACCCATCTACTATATGGATAAACTGTATTAACTAGTGTAGAATGTTAAATAAAAGCCAAAGCAATGCTGGGGCACCCTGTATACGGCCCGAGACTTGTATATTTTGATACGCTCGCCATGCAAAACGCTGACATGCGCAATTCCAACCCTCACTCGCTGGGGTCGGGTGGGCAGCGTCCGCTCTCTCTCTCTCTCACTCTTTCTCGCTTCCTCCCCCTCTCACTTCTTTCTCGGTCTCTCTCTATCTCAGTAATTTTGGTCCGTTCTGTTTCTGTTTCTGAATGGACTGTCGTTCCGTTTTGGGCTGCCAGTTCGAGTCAGTCGCTCGCTGCAGTCGCTCGTCGAGGCTGCTACGCTCTCTCCGTCTCTCGCTCGCTCGCTCGCTCGCACACTATCTCGCTCGCACTTGCACCCGCTCACCGCTGACTGGGAGCCCTTTTGCGACCTGCAAATCTCGTGGCATTGTTTAGCATAAAATGTACTCGTGAAACTAAAGTAAAAATAGCCAAAAATACAAACTGAGCTATCATAAGTATATATACTATATAGTATATGCACTATATATATTTGATATATTTGTCTATCTCTGTGTGTGTGTGTGTGAGTGTGTGTGTTGTGCCAAGTGGAAAACTGTTTAAAAATAGGAGAGCTTCGCAGCGGGCTAAATTCTTGTCTTGTCATGTTTCGCTGACAATTGCAGATAAACCCAAGCAACAACAACAACAAGAACAACAACAGTCGAGGAATAATAATAACAACAACAAGAAGTTAAAGAAGTCGTAGCATCAGTTTCTGGAACTTCCATTTGATCTGTGCAGTTGTTGGGGTAAGGCAGCGTTGTCAAATGAGATTTACTTTTTCACAGCTGGCGAATTTTGTTACCTTGATTCAAAGTCAAAATGTGAACAATTTTTCTATCGCTCTCTTCGATGTGCACTCTTATTCTCTTTCTTTCTCTCTCTCTCCTGGCGTGCTCGCTCTTTCACACATGCTTGTGTGTGGCGCCATTGCACAGTGTGGCCAGGCAGCGTTTTATCAAAACAATCACTTGGCAATTATTCGCCCTAAACCCGATCGAAGCTCAGCTGAGATTTCCAACCCTATTAGTCTCTTACTCTTCTTTCTGATGCTCTCTTTCTCTTTTCTTTTCACTCTCTTACGCTTCCGCTCTCTCTCTCTCTCCACTATCTCTCTCTCTTTTTCTCTCACTCTCTCTCTTTCTCTATGTTTCTATGCTTTTGTGCATTGTCTGCTACCTGTGCCTTATCTTATGGGCACAGTGCGCTGCTTTGTCTGCCCATTGACACGTATCATTATCCACAACAACAATTGAGACAACAACAACAACATTAGAGACAACAACAACAACTCCTTATTGCACAGAACCTGCACGCACTTGTCGCTTACAGAGGACCGTGCAACAACACTTGCAATTAGCGTAATTGCAGCTCGTGTGACTCGTCGTATCATTTGGCCAGCTGATACTAATAGACAGGACAGGACAGGACAGGACAGAACAGGGCGCATCATGCATGCACCTAACTTAGCTGACATTAGGGGTAGTCCTGCCAAAGTAGTATGCTGTGCTAAAGTGGGCGGCAGCGATTAACTTTAGCTAGGACAAGGTGCTGGTATTACTCATATAATTATATTTGTATTATATACCATATATTACAAGCACAAGATGTAGTCAAGAAGGTGATTTTGTATTATTTAGAATAATATTTATAAATAATTATTAAACAATGTTAATTATGTTAACAATGTTAATTATTTATTGTTATTATATTTCTATATTTGCTCAAACATTGCAAATATTTAGCTTATTTTTATTAATTATATATTTTGCATTTAAGTCAGGGATGTTAAATGAATATAGTTGTAGGGCTAGGATTGGTTTAGGTTAGGTTTGGTTAGGGTTAGGGTTGTATTGTTCGAGCTGTAGGGTTTGATAGAGATACTAATGAGATTTCTAATACTTTAAAGACAGGAAGAAAATGCAATCAAATCAATAGTTCAATATATATTTATAGAACGCACTACAATACAATGTTTCTCATGTTCTCATGCATTAGGCGTATTTACAATGTTACTAAAGGTTTTGTGTAGTTATAACTGAATTCCCCTTGGCACTCCTAAGTCAATTTAGAACCTTGCTCCACCCCATAATGAAATTATGATCATTTTCCCTGGCGCACACTAAATTTCCGTTACTTAGGCACTTTGCCTTTCTGCACTCCAGCATAATAATATTTGCGGCCCCCAGCACCTCCCGCACCTCCCGCATCTCCCCAAAGTGCACCTCGCTTTGCGCAACGCCCCCTACATTGCTGACGTCGTTGCAGTTCTCATCATGACGTTGCCATTTTTCATGGCTTCGCTGCCTTCGGCACAAGTAGTTCAAGGTCAACGAAAGTTTATTGTCGAAACTGGAGCAACGCGATAAGCCCATCAAATGTGTCCACTCAGCTGGCCCTCCCCCTACCCCGCCAACATACACCCACGGACACCATTATATGTACGTCACATACACATTGTCAAGGACACCCGAATTTGCAGCTGATGAGCTTTTGACGTGACGTAGTATTATTATTATGTTATTTCGGGGGGTCGAAGAACGGAAATACAACTTAAAAATGGAGCGTGTGAATGTTGTACTTACTTGGGTTCATCAACTCTCAGCTATTTTTAGAACTGCGACACGAAATCGCAACAGCATCGCAGAGGTCAAAGGAAACCCTCGGCCGGGTGTTAATGGGTGCCTCAAAGAGAGAGAGAGAGAGGGGGGAGGCGGAAACTGGCTTTGTTGCGGCCATTATGCACGGCAAAGTGTGCTTGGCAGCTGTCCAGGCAGCGGAGGCAGTGCTCGTTTTCCGCCTCGCCAGAGTAGCGCAACAGGAAGCGCAGCCATTGAAAACTTAATGTATGCAGTCGCTCGCTCGATCTCCCCCAGCAATTTATAACTGTCAAATGGAGCAAGAGTGACCCCAGTGAGCAACCTCACCTCAGTATTAGTTGTGCCCGTTTCTAATCAGGTTGCACTCGACTTAGTGCCAGCTAATTGCATTTGCGCCAAGCCAGAAAATTCGTAGCTACCACAAAAGTGTCGCCAGCCAGACGCCATCGCCATTGAGTCTTGCCCCTCCTTCTACTCCCCTTTCTATCCCCTGCTTCAATGAAGCGAACATTTGTCCATTGTCCCCGTTTCACATACGACACAAAGTCGGTAACTTTGTTTGCTTTGCTGTCGTAAAGGAAGCCGTTATGGCTCTAAGTAGTTCCCTCTCTCCGGCCCACTCCTTCTTCTCGGTCTCTCTCTCTCTCTCTCTCTCTCTTTGAATCGTCTTCAAGCACGCATCAAATTTTCATTTTGTATTTGCGTTGTCCTTTTTCGTGGCGAATTGACAAAAGTTTTGCCATCGCAAAAGTCGTCGAAATTGAGTTAAATTTGTTTATCGATTTTTATTCCACAATAGGAGCTTTATTTGCCTGTGGCCTGTGGGGGAGAGGGAGGGAGAAGGAACTTTTACGAGATGGAATATTAAAAAGTCTTACAAAAGTTTGGGAGAGGCATCTACCATTATGTCAATTACATTCCGAACTTATTTCAACACAATTTCAAACTAATTTAAACCTATTTTAACAAATTGTAACCTTTTTCTGTACTCTCAGCTGTAAAACAGCTAGAACTAGCAGAAGAATAAACGTACACCCTCTGAGGGGATATTCTCTGTGCGCGGAACATGCTAGCTGCAGTTATGGCATCAGACATCAATTGGGATCCAGGTAAGTGGAGACTATACCTAGTCAATGTTTAGTTTTCATTTCAATCTTGCCCTTCTTTCAGCGCTTTCGAGACTGATAACAACGCTCAAGGAATCGGACAATCTGTCCAATGATCAGGAAATCGATTTCCTGAAGGCGCTGCTCGAGTCCAAGGAACTGAATGCTCTGGTGAATGTGCACACAAAGGTGGCCAAGGTGGGTCGCGATGAGCGCCTGGCTCCGGTATTGTCCACCTCGGCGCAGGTGCTGCACGAGGTGTTGGAACAATTGTCGCAGCGTTGCCACCTAAGCGATGATTGCAAAGAGGCCTTTCACCTGTTGCAGGACTCGCATGTGCAGGTACGTAGACTTGAGTCTATCGACAATGTAATCGAGCCTAACCTCAATCTTACTTACAGCATTTACTCTTTGCACACGATGCCATTGCACAGAAGGATTTCTATCCGCATCTGCCCGAGGTGCCCATTGAGATGGATGAGGATGAGGAGACCATCAAGATTGTCCAGCTCGTAAAAAGCAATGAGCCACTGGTGAGTTACCCTGCCATCGATCGATAGTTCGATCAATCGATTATTTAAACTCATCTCAGCCCATATCAGTGTCATCGTCATGTTGCTTACTATACAATATATATGTACATATATGTTATATATCAACTGTTCTGTACAAACTGTCCAGATGTCTAACTGGTATTCATTTCATTCTCATGCTGTTATCGATAGGCAACGCCTATGTCTCTCTCTCTCTCCCGGTCTCTCTCTCACTCTCCGCTTTTGTCCAATCTTCCTATTCATGTTTCATCTCCCACTCACTCGACGCATCTCTTTCAATGATGATTTACGCTAACAAATATTTTGTACATTTTGCTTCGTATTCGAAAAACATTTCAAAATCGAATATAATCGAATTGATTCCCCAAATCGCCCATAAAAAAATCAATTAAAAACTATATATAAAAAATTAAAATATATAAAAAATAAACACAGACAGGAGCACAAAGTGCGGAACCGATTGTTGTAAGTAATCAATGTCCTTACTGTATAGCACAAGCATTAACTTTGACCGATGCTAGAGCAACAACAACAACAACAACAACATACAACTATTAAACTCCTCAACCAACCACACAACAAAAACAACAACAACAACGAAATCAAACTGTAAAAAGCTCATTTTGTTGTTCCCCCCGCACACACACACGCACACACACACATACACACGATCACCCACACGCACAGACACAGCCACTCAATCTCTTACTCTCTAACACTTCACTGAGAGAACGTATTTATTAACTCCTTGTCCACTTTTAGGGTGCAACCATCAAAACGGATGAGGAGACGGGCAAGATCATCATTGCACGCATCATGCACGGAGGCGCTGCTGATCGATCGGGCCTGATACACGTCGGCGACGAGGTCATCGAAGTCAACAGCATCAATGTGGAGGGCAAGACGCCAGGCGACGTGCTCACCATATTGGTATAACACAGCAGAGTATTCTCTATAATTGATATGTTATATCCCCTATTCTCTGATTCCAGCAAAATTCCGAAGGCACCATCACCTTCAAGCTAGTGCCAGCGGACACAAAGGGCGCCCAACGTGAGTCCAAGGTGCGTGTGCGTGCCCATTTTGACTACAATCCGGAGGTGGATCCGTATATACCCTGCAAGGAGGCCGGCCTGGCGTTCGAACGCGGCGATGTGCTGCACATTGTGGCGCAGGACGATGCCTACTGGTGGCAGGCACGCAAGGATCACGAGCGTTCAGCACGTGCCGGCCTCATACCGAGCCGTGCCCTCCAGGAGCGTCGCATACTGCACGAGCGGACGCAGCGCGAGTCTAACGACATGGACTCCAAGCGTAAGTTAGCATTACGGCGAAGTCCTGCCCACGTGTCATATCATGCCCTGCTAAATCTATAAGAAACTGCCAAACAGTAGAGGGATTCCTGCATTCTTAGAAGTGCATCAATTTTAAAACTAAAGTATAAGGGGTATTCCCATACTGTTATACTTGAAATGAAAGTTTATATAATTTGTAGCGTTTCGGAGAACTTTTTGATCCTATACCCAATTAAATAAGCTTTTCTTACTCATGTGAGAATACCTCTATTAATATAACTGAGTCGTTATCTGGCTTCAATTTGATTCCCGCATCTCTTTCTTTCATGCATCTCCCTTACTCTAACCTCACTTGCGCACGCTCACAATCGCTTCACATCTTCCGTAACCTCAACATCGACCTCGATTTCAACTCATACGCGCTCTGGCAGCGGGCTCATGCGCCTCACTCTGCACCACCCCGCCCGGCTCACCACGCCTGCAGACGTCGAGCAGCAGCTCGTCGTGCCGCCAGCCAAAGACTAAAAAAGATCATGTACGATTTGACAGAGAACGATGACTTCGATCGCGAATTGATAGCCACGTATGAGGAGGTGGCCAAGCTGTATCCTCGTCCGGGTATCTATCGCCCTGTTGTGCTCATCGGTGCACCAGGAGTGGGACGCAACGAGCTGCGACGACGCCTCATCGCACGCGATCCCGAGAAGTTTCGCAGTCCGGTGCCATGTAAGTTACCAGCACCCTTCTTGCTACCTGGTACTACCAGCTATAATAATAGTCTTTTCCTTGGCAGACACCACAAGACCTATGCGCACGGGTGAGGTACCCGGTCGGGAGTATATTTTTGTGGCGCGCGACAAGATGGACGCAGACATTGAGGCTGGAAAATTTGTGGAGCACGGCGAGTACAAGGGGCATCTGTACGGCACCTCAGCGGAGAGTGTCAAGTCGATTGTGAACGCGGGCTGCGTCTGTGTGCTTAGTCCACACTACCAGGCGATAAAGACGCTGCGCACAGCACAGCTGAAACCATTCCTCATACACATTAAACCGCCGGAGCTGGACGTGTTGAAGGCGACACGCACCGAAGCGCGTGCCAAGTCCACGTTCGACGAGGCAAATGCACGCAGTTTCACTGACGACGAGTTCGAGGATATGCGCAAGTCTGCCGATCGCATCGACTTCCTCTATGGGCATTACTTTGATGAGGAGATTGTCAATGGGGAACTGGTCAATGCCTTCGAGCAACTTGTGCTGAATGTGCAGCGACTGGAGAACGAACCACTCTGGGCTCCCTCCATGTGGGTGCAGTAGGAAAATGCCTCAAAGAATTCACCTACCCCCGCCAAGGGTTACCCGCTAATTTGCAATTTGTTGAAGAAACACCAAAGTATTTGCCATACGAATTTAGCCCGTTCGCTAAGCTAAATGTACAGTAACTTGCCAATGCACGGCATTTAGTTAGAGAGAGACAGACAAACAGACAAAAATACAGTTAGAGAACGTATACTACTATTTAACCACAGAAGGTCCCGCACCCGCGGACCCTCCTGTCCAGCGTCAGTCCTTTTCACACCATGTACCTTTTTGCGCAAAAGTGAAATAAATGAAAAGAATACAATAAAATGAAGAAGAAGGAAAAGAAGTAAAGATAATGAAGAAGAAGAAAAAGAAATAATGATAAACACGAAACAAGAACAGCGGAAAATCGCGCAATTCAAACTATTTAACCTATTTAATTAACATTTAACCAACCATTTAAATGAAATTCGAACTATAAAACTATTGTAAAACAATTATTTTCTTCAGAAAACGATGTCCAAGATCCAAGTATATGTAAATATATATAAATGTATACATATATATTTATTATGAAGCTGTAAAATTTTCTAGACAAACCAGATAAAATTATAAATGTGTTACAAACTCCAACAGCCCTTGCATCTTTCTACTATTATCCTTATATTAAACAGAGTATATCGTTCTACTATAATGCTACATGCCTAACATAACCTTACCTACGTATACTCTTAAACGTTTTAATTAAGTTAACTGTTAGCATTATAGTGCGAGTATGAATAATAGAAACTCATATCATCATATTTTCGGGAATTTAGTTTTTTTTATATTTGTTTTTTTGATAATTCAGTATCTACCATATCGTGGTACCAGAAAGTCATTCTACGTTTTTTATATTATTTGAGCAGAATTACGGCGATTCTTGAATTCCGTTTTGATTCTAAGAATAATAAGTTTTTAAAAACTCGTACCGGATATTATTATGTGTGGATCTTGAATTGGCTTAGTGTGGTGCCCCTTGGTTGATTTCAGTGATAGGTGCATGTGTACTCTATTTTAAAGGCCACCCTTTAGCGACAATGTCATTTTATCTTGGACAAATCTTGTTGCAAATTTTCATTTTGTCTTTTTTGATTACGGTCAAAAACACACTTTATAACCGTGAAAAACTTTTCCAGCTTCTCAATCTTTTCCAAAGACTCGGAAAAAAACATCATCAATTATTTGAAAAACCTCTGAATATAGTATATAGCATAGACTTCCTAATACATTTCCTTCGCATATTTATATTTTGTTGCTCATTTATTTATTATATACCACAAGTTTGGATTTTATTAACGGCTTTATATTATCTTATTCGCATTCTATTACAAGTGTTTTTGGCCGATATCGCCATAAAATTTCATTTTCAACTTTTGAAACCATTGTCAGAGAAGTTGAGATTCTTCTCCTCCATTGAGGAGGAAAATAGAAAGCGCTACATAAAATATGCTGTACAACTGATTAATCTACGTAAAACGTTACAAGAATTTCTTTGGCCCATTTTCATTTCGAGAATTACGATTGAGATCGGATCTCTTATATTATTTATTTTAATAATCTACTGGGCACCCAATATGCCTATGCGTATTGCTTCCACCCCAATGGTGAGTTTCTGTCATGGAATTCATATGCTGAGTATTGCCAGTAGGGTTTACAAAATGGAGATACAAGTTGTGGATCACTTGTACGACCAGGAACTGTTCGATATTATAGTGAATTTAAAAACTAAACGCAACTTAAATCTGCTAAAGGTGAGCTCTAAAATACATTTATATATTTTCTAATTATTTCCATTTTGCAGTTGGAGCAAGTTCATCTAAGACGTTGCACTATCAAGGAGACAGCCGTAACATTCTGCAACTTTATCTATTATAACCATTCTCTAATTTTGGAATGCATGGATTTCCTATTCCAAAATTTGGTTCTTGTGCTAAGTCTGAGTATAGGATATGATTTAAAAGAATTCAACATTTCTACTACAATTTCGTAATACTATTGTTTATTTGTAGAATGTCAATTCGCTAATAAATTAACAAAAATCGATATAAAGATCTATTAGGTTAATGATTACGAATAATATCAAATGACATTGGACTGATTACCAAGTGAATGTGAATACTATGTAGAAAAAAGTCATCATATCATTTCAGGGAACTGAACTTTCATTTTCCATTTAGTTTCCAATATGTCGCGCTACCAAGAATATATTCTACTCCTTTTATATTACTTAAGTCGAATAACGGGAATTCTTGAATTTCGTTTCGATTCCAAAAAAAAAAGTTCTTAAAATCTCGTACCGGATATTATTATGTGTGTATACTAAATTTGCTAAGTGCGATGTGCCTCGGTTTATGTTGGTTATTTGCATCGCTAAGTTTTTTTATAAACTATAAAAATAGCAAAGCACTGCCAATGACATTTATTATTGAACACATGGTGTTTCAAATTTACGTCTGTTATTTTTCGATAAGAGTCAAAAACACTCTTTACAATCGTGAAAGACTGCTCCAGCTTCTGAACCTTTTCTTAAGAATCGGAAAAAAACATCATCAATTATTTGGAAAACCTTTGAATATTATATATGGCTTAAACTTCTCAATAAATGTCTTTCGCTCATATCTATTTTGTGGCGTTACCATTTTACATTTAGTATTAACGAAACAAGTTTGGATTTTATTTGTGGTATTATTTCATATTGTCGGCACCCTAATTCAAATGTTTTTGGCCGATATCGCCATTATGATTCATTTTCAACTCTGGAAATCATTGACAGAGAAGTTAAGTCTCTTCTCCGCCACCAATGCAGAACGAGGAAAGCTCTATATAAAATATGCAGTGCAACTGATTAATCTGCGTAAAATGTTACAAGAATTTCTTTGGCACATTTTCTTTCTGAGGATTGTAATTGAAGTCGGATGGCTTTTATCATATATTTTGAAAGTTTACTGGAAAACCAATATTATTCTGAGTACTGTCTGTTACCAATTGGGACTTTCTTATCATGGAATTCATATGTTCAGCACTGCCAGTAAGGTCTACGAAATGGAGCTAAAGGTTATGGATCGCCTGTACGATCGGGAATTGTTCGATATTTTAGTGAATTTAAAAACCAAACGGAACTTAAATCTTTTAAGGGTGAGGTCCAAATAACTTGTATATAATATATTATCTTAGTCTAACTATTTTGCAGTTGGAACAAATTCACCTGAGGCGTTGCACTATCAAGGAGAGAGCCATTACGTTTGGCAACTCTATCTATTGTAACCATTCTCTAGTTTTGAATTGCTTGGATTTCCTTTTCAAAAATGTTCTTCTTGTGCTTAGTCTTAGTATAGGATATGATTTAAAAGAATTGAATGTATTTGACGAACTCAAAATTTCTTATACATTTTTATACCCTTCGACCATTGAAAATGATCAAAAAAGAGTAAACTAACTTTGTGCAAATGTCTGTAACAGGCAGAAGGAGGCGTGGGAGACCTCATAAAGTATATGTTCTTGCTCAGGATCACAAGCCGAGTCGATTGAGCCATGTCTGTATGTCTGTCTGTCTGTTTGTCTGTCTGTCTGTCTGTCCGTCGGTCTCTGGGAACAGATCTCAGCTAGGCAGGAAGACTCCTGAGTACTATAAGCTGATCAAGTTTATTTCAAATGTTAGGTGCCACGCCCACCGCCCCCTCAATTTGTAAGCGCTGTATAAAAGCTAAAACTTTTTGACTTTAACATATACTAAGCTGAATGAATTATCTACGTATTCTCCAAATTGCAATCCGATCGGACAATATTCACAGAAGTTATTTAAGAAAGTATTAGCATAAAACCAAATGCTTCTGTCAGCTAACCAGAGAGGCGGACGAGCGCGAACCGCGAGCGCCATCTGTTGGGAATAATTTAACAAATTAAACTACATGGGAAAATAGGTCGAAGGGTATCCCACTGTCGCGTGCTGCACGACTATTGCTTTTCTTACTGGTCTTAATACTATAATATATTTGTAGAATGTCAATACGCAAATAAATTAACATAAATTTATATATAGATCTATTAGGTTAATGATTACACATATGGTAATAACCATTGACATTTGGCTAATTAATATTGAATGTGAATAAAATGTACAATAATATGAATGCAACTTTTACCATTTTAGGGAAATGAACTTTCAATTTTTTCTTAGTTGCTATCATGACGTGCTGCCAGGAAGTTATTCTTCGTGTTTTATATAAGTTAAGCAGAATTTTGGCAATTCTTGAATTTCGTTACGATTATGAAAAAAGAAAGTTTTTTAAATCCCGACCCAGTTATTATTATGTATTCGAGGAACCCTTGGCAGTGCTGTTAATAAAGGGACAGTAATGGATTATATTGAAATAATTTGTTGTCATATTTACTGCCTTTACTTTTTTAATACGTTCAGAAAAATTCTTTTTAATCGTGAAAGACTTCTAAATCTTCTAAACCTTTTCTTACAACTTGATCAAAAGCATCATCAACTTTTCAAAAAGTCTCTAAATATGTCCAGCCTAGTTTTAATTTTAATACTTCTTTTTCGCGGAGTCATATTAGGCATGATATGTTATTCCTCCCAGCCAGAAATTTGGCTGCTTTATTTGATGTTATATCACATTTTTCGCTTGACACTGCAAGACTTATTGACTGATATTGCAATGATGGTTCATATTCAACTCTTGAAACCATTGACTCAGAAGTTAAGAATATCTCGCCCTATCAAGAATGAAAAGAGACACCTTTATATAAAGTATAGTATGCAGCTAGTTAATCTGCGAAAAGCGTTGCAGAAATTTGTTGGACCATTTTACTTTCTCAGGATCACGTTTGATATTGGATTGTTTATATCAACGTCGCTAATAGCCTACTGGAAATCCGAATTTCCTATATGCTTATCTCAACTTGTATTCGTATCGAATGGGATTCGCATGCTGAAGATTGCAAGTAGCGTCTACGAAATGGAGGTGCGAATTGTGGACAGTTTATACGACAGGGAACTTTTTGACATCTCAATAAAATCAAACACTAAAAGAAACTTGAGTCTGCTGAAGGTGAGCGCAGGATAACCTTTTAAAATTCTCTAATTCTTTTCATTTTACAGTTTGAGCAAATCCATCTAAAGCGGTGCACTACCAGAGAAAGAGCTGTTACTCTAAGCAACTTTATCTATTTCAGACGTTCTATAATTTTGGAATGCCTTGATTTCATATTCCAAAATTTGTTTCTTGTGATAAGTTTGAGTATCGGTTATAATTTACCTGAAACAGAATATGATGACTTATTTGAATCTTCTACCCCAATTCCATAATGTACGATGCCTGTACATTACTTGAGTACGTCATCTAATAAAAATGGGTTAATGATTACACATAAATTCGAATGACATTTGACTAATTACCAAGTGAATGTGAATAAAATATATAATAATATCACTTACATCATAGCATTTCGGTGAACTGAAATTTTATTTTACCTATGTCGTCCTACCAAGAAAACATTCTACTCCTTTTATATTACTTGAGCCGAATAACAGGGATTCTTGAATTTCGATTCGATTCTCAAAAAAAAAAGTTCATCAAATCTCGTACCGGATATTATTGGTTATATATTGTGTATACTAAATTGGCTAAGTGCAATTTTCCATGGCTTATGTTGGTTTTTTACATCGATAAGTGATTATATGGGATTCTTGAATTTCGATTCGATTCTCAAAAAAAAAGTTCATCAAATCTCGTACCGGATATTATTGGTTATATATTGTGTATACTAAATTGGCTAAGTGCAATTTTCCATGGCTTATGTTGGTTTTTTACATCGATAAGTGCATGTAATCCATATGTATACCATATAATCTATATTAAAAAACAATACACTGCCAATGACATTTAATATTGTAAACATCGCGCTTTAAATTTACGTCTGTTATTTTTCGATAACAGTCAAAAACACTCTTTACAATCGTGAAAGACTGCTCCAGCATCTCATCCTTTCCTTAAGACTCGCAAAAAAAAATCATCAATTATTTGGAAAACCTCTGAATATTATTTATGGCTTAAATTTCCTAATACATTTCCTTCGCTCATTTCTATTTTGTGCCGCTGCCATTTTATGTACGAAACAAGTTTGGGTTTCATTTGTGGTATTATTTTATGTTGTCGGCACCCTGATTCAAATGTTTTTGGCCGATATCGCCATTATGATTCATTTTCAACTTTGGAAATCATTGACAGAGAAGTTAAGTCTCTTCTCCGCCACCAATGCAGAACGAGGAAAGCTCTATATAAAATATGCTATGCAACTGATTAATCTGCGTAAAATGTTACAAGAATTTCTTTGGCATATTTTTATTCTGAGGATTGCAATTGAAATCGGATTTCTTTTTGTAATTATTTTGAAATCTTACTGGGAAACCAATACTACTCTGGCTAGTGTCTGTTACAAATTTGGAAATTATTGCCATGGAATTCATATGCTCAGCACTGCCAGTAGGATCTACAAAATGGAGTTACAGGTTGTTGATCACCTGTACGATCGGGAATTGTTCGATATTTTAGTGAATTTAAAAACCAAACGCAACTTAAATCTGCTAAAGCTGAGCTCTAAGATACATTTATATATTTTCTTATTATTTTCATTTTGCAGTTGGAGCAAGTTCATCTAAGACGTTGCACTATCAAGGAGAAAGCCGTAACATTCTGCAACTTTATCTATTATAACCATTCTCTAATTTTGGAATACATGGATTTCCTTTTCCAAAATTTGCTTCTTGTGCTAAGTCTGAGTATAGGATATGATTTAAAAGAATTAAACAATGGCCTAATCAATATTTCTACTACAATTTCGTAATACTATTGTTTATTTGAAGAATGTCAATTTAATCGATATTATTAGCTTAATGATTACGAATAATATCCAATGACATTTGACTGATTACCAAGTGAATGTGAATACTATGTAGAAAAAAGTCATCATATCATTTCAGGGAACTGAATTCTATTTTCCATTTAGTTTCCAATATGTCGCGCTACCAAGCATACTTGTATATTCTACTCCCTTTATATTACTTGAGTCGAATAACAGGGATTCTTGAATTTCGTTTCGATTTAAAAAAAAAACAGTTCCTAAAATCTCGTACCGGGTATTATTATGTGTGGATACTAAATTGGCTCAGTGCGATGTGCCTCGGTTTATGTTGGTTATTTACATCGCTAAATTTTTTTATAATCTATAATAATAACAACGCAATTCCAATGACATTTATTATTAAACACATGGTGTTTCAAATTTACGTCTGTTATTTTTCGATAAGAGTCAAAAACACTCTTTACAATCGTGAAAGACTGCTTCAGCTTCTCAACCTTTCCTTAAGACTCGAAAAAAAGCATCATCAATTATTTGGAAAACCTCTGAATATTATATATGGCTTCAACTTCCTAATACAATTCCTTCGCTCATTTATATTTTGTGCCATTGCCATTAAATGGACGAAACAAGGTTGGAATTTATTTGTGGTATTATTTTATGTTGTCGGCATCCTGATTCAAATGTTTTTGGCCGATATCGCTATTATGATTCATTTTCAACTTTGGAAATCATTGACAGAGAAGTTAAGTCTCTTCTCCGCCACCAATGCAGAACGAGGAAAGCTCTATATAAAATATGCTGTGCAACTGATTAATCTGCGTAAAATGTTACAAGAATTTTTTTGGCACATTTTCTTTGTGAGGATTGCAATTGAAGTCGGAATACTTTTTGTATTTATTTTGAAATTTGACTGGGAAATCAATGCTACAACTCTGACTTGTGTCTGTTACCCATTGGGATTGTCTTATGATGGAATTCATATGCTCAGCACTGCCAGTAAGGTCTACAAAATGGAGCTAAAGGTTGTGGATCACCTGTACGATCGGGAATTGTTCGATATTTTAGTGAATTTAAAAACCAAACGGAACTTAAATCTTTTAAGGGTGAGGTCCAAATAACTTGTATATAATATATTATCTTATTCTAACTATTTTGCAGTTGGAACAAATTCACCTATGGCGTTGCATTATCAAGGAGAGAGCTGTTACATTTTCCAACTCTATCTATTGTAATCATTCTCTAACTGTGAAATGCTTGGAATTCCTTTTCCAAAATTTTCTATTTGTGCTTAGTCTTAGTATGGGATATAATTTAAAAGAATTAAACAATGAAGTATTCTACATTTCTACTCCAGTTTCTTAATACTATAATATATTTGTAGAATGTCAATACGCTAATAAATTAACAAAAATATATATGTAGATCTATTAGGTTAATGATTACATATATGGTAATAACCATTGACATTTGGCTAATTACTATTGTATGTGACATGTACAATAATATGAATGCAACTTTTACCATTTTAGGGAAATGAACTTTCATTTTCTTCTTAGTTGCTATCATGACGTTCTATCAGGAAGTTATTCTACGTGTTTTATATAAGTTGAGCAGAATTTTGGCAATTCTTGAATTTCGTTACGATTATGAAAAAAGAAAGTACTTTAAATCGTGCGTTGGATATTACTATGTATTAATATGGCATGGATTATGTACGGGGCCCATTGCTTTATTTTTCTTGACAATACTATTTGGAGTGTATGCAACCGTATTTAAGGGAGTGTCTATTTATATCTATGTGTTTGGGGTTCAAGTTTATTGCCTTACATGTTTCATTGCGGGCTGCATTATTCTTGCTAACCGTGAAAAGCTATTCATGCTTCTAAATATTTTCTTACGACTCGGAAAAATGCATCATCAAGTTTTTGGAGAACCTTTGAAATTGACAAGAATGATCTTTTTCATACATTTCATACGTGGATTTTGGGTATGGACTTTGATATCGCCGGGCTGGCAGTTATATCAATTACCGATCTTCTATCAAAATACTCGATTCATGTTGCAAGTCTATTTGGCTGACATCGCTATGATGTTTCATTTTCAACTCCTGAAACCGTTAATTCGTTGCCTGTGCTTGCCTTATTCAGTCGACAAGCGATCCGTTTATATCGAGTATACTGTACAACTAATTAAACTACGCCAGTATTTGCAGAAATTCATTTGGCCCTTTTATATCTGCCGCTTTGTCGTGGAAACATTTCCACTTCTCATTTTCACAATAAAATTCTTCTGGGGAGAAGCCACTATATGTATATACCGCCATGTGATCGAAATGATATTATTTTCGAATACAATTCGCATGCTGATGATGGCCAAAAGTCTCTACCAAATGGAAAAGCAAATTTTTGATTATTTATACGACGAGGAATTGTTGGATATCTTAATAAAATCAAACACTAAACGAAACTTAAGTCTACTTAAGGTGAGTTCCCGACCATTGAAATATCTTTTCTAGTTCTTTCCATTTTACAGTTGGAGCAAGTTCATCTCAAGCTTTGTACTACCAGAGAAAGAGCCACTACTCTCGGAAGCTTTATTTATATTAGGCGTTCATTAATTGTAGAATGCCTGGATTTTATAATCCAAAATCTATTTCTGGTATTGAGTTTGAGCATAGGCTATAATTTAAATGAAAAAAAACAATAACACTAATATGTTATTTTACTTTGGGATTATTCAAGTCAATAAATTGTTCAATAATAGTTAAGAAATACATATTTTAAATCATAAAGTTTTATTTCAATAGTTTTAAGATTAAGATAATTTTATTTTTTAGTTATGTGTTAGATAAGATCATTTGACAACTTAATATTTGTGCTGCTGTGTTTGGTTTCAACTTTTGACTTTCTTGACAACTTTAGCACTACTTACTACTACTGTCCACTCGATCGCTTCCGACAGAATTGCCAGATTTTCTTATTCTTCTTATTTAAAAGCTCTTTGCATTCAACATGTCTATCTCATGATAGGAGCCTACAATCAAATTTAGTATCTGGAACAACAAACTAATCCAATTATTCCAATTTCATAATAGATAACATATTGCTATACAAATAGCCAATTCAATGAAAAATGATCGATATCAAGGTCTTAATGGGGCTATCTAGATTATGTATGATAAATTACTTTTCGCCATTTGTCAAATTACCAAGTGAATTCGAATTATCTGTATACGTAAAACACAGTTATATCAATTTTGGGTATTACATTTTTATTTGTAGTTCAACTGCCAACATGTTGTGCTACCAGGAAGCTATTCTACGTCTTTTATATTACTTGAGCAGAGTTACGGCAATTCTTGAATTTCCTTTCGATTTGGATAAAAAAAAAGTTTTTCAAGTCTCGCGTCGGATATTGTTATGTATGGCGATGTCATTGGCTAAATACGGGACTCATCGGATCATATTGTTTGCTTGGACTTTGGGCGTTTTTTACACTGTTAGAAGTGATGTGCCTACTTCTATAATCAACATCGAGTATCAAATGTATGGCCTAATCTTTTTCGTATCGGCTTGGAATATGTTTTATAACCGTGAAGAATTTCTCAAGCTGCTAAACGATTTTCTATCACTCGGAAAAATGTACAATCAAGTTTTTGGAAAACCCCTAAAAGTGGCAAGAGTTAACTTTTTACTACAGTTTGTTCACGGATTATGGTTATGGAATAGTTTTGCCTTACCACAAAATTGGTTTGTCTATCCGATCTGCTATCAAAATAATCGGTTTATGCTGCAAGTTTATTTGGCCGATATTGCCATGATGTTTCATTTTCAACTCTTGAAACCCTTGATTCATAACCTAAGACTCTTTCCCCCCGCCAAGAATAAAAATAAAGCACTTTACATAGAGTATTCTGTGCAGCTAATCAATCTGCGTAGACTGTTGCAGAAATTCCTTTGGCCTTTTTATACCCTTAGGCTCGGAATTGAGATCGGATTGTGCTTATCGGTGTTGTTAGACAACCACTGGAGTCCCTTTGATATGCCTGGTATGTGTATCGCTGTAATCCAAATGATCTGTTTCGCGAATGGGATCCGCATGCTGAAGATTGCCAGCAGCGTCTACCAAATGGAGATGCAAGTTGTGGATCGACTATATGATTGGGAATTGTACGATATATTAGTGAAATTAAAAACTAAACGAAACAAGAATCTGCTAAAGGTGAGCTTTTGGAATAATTTAATATATTCTCTAATTCATTCAATATTACAGTTGGAACAAGTCAATCTCAAACGATGCACTTCAATGGAAAGAACCGTTACTGTCTCCAACTTCATGTATTTTAAGCTTTCTTTAATTTTAGAATGCTTGAATTTTGTATTCTATAATGTGCTTCTTGTGCTAAGTTTGATTATTGGTTACAAAACAAAAGCGAATCTTATAAAACCATAATAATACGATAATCTACATACATAAAAATATCCTATTAAATGAAAAATGTTCGATACTAAGGTGTTTTGATATAATTTGCGTAAATATCGTCTTTAATTGTTCTAATAGCCAAGCAATTGAGTATATACTTAAATATATGCTATGCACAACATTATTTTGGTGCGACCAATTCAGTTTCCACAATGTGGTGCTACCAGAAAGTCATTCTACGTACGTTATATTACTTAAGTAGGATATTCGGCATTCTCCAGTATCGGATTGATGCCGAGAATATGAAATTAGTTAAATCTCGAGTGGGTAATTGTTGTGTATGCATTTGGCATTGGATTTTTACAACACCATTTTGCGTATGTTATATATTTATGTGGTACTTGTACGCTCTCCTCGAGGTACAGATTTATCTCCTTTCCACTGTTGAGTCCATCTATGAGTCTCAGGTGTTCATGCATATCAGCTTTTTAGCCAGTTGGATTCTCGTTAATAATCAAAGAAATCTGCACGACCTGCTGCATCTATATTTCGATATCGGAACTTTACATTGTAAAATCTTTGGATCAACCTTGAAAGTGTCCAGAATCGATTTTGTATTATATACACTTCGAGTTATCTGGTTGTGGTATAAGATAATGCCCGAAGAAAGCTATTATAATATAAGTTTGAGCATTCAAACGATTCGCTTACTACTGCAATCTCTTTTGACCGATTTTGCAATGCTGTTCCATTTGCAACACCTGAAATCTTTGGAAACTCGCCTAAGCTTCTATCCCCTGGCCACGCATGCAGAACGAATGCTGTGCATAGACTATACTGTTGAGTTGCTTAAGCTACGCCAGAAATTGCAAATCTTTCTTTGGCCCACTCAAATATTCAGGTTCAACCTTGAGATCTGTACTATTGCCATATATGCAGTGACTCTCTACTGGGAACTCCAATGGGACCAATTATGTCGCTGTATCCTGCAAGAATTATTCTTTTCGAGTATGATCCCAATACTGTGTATGGCCAGAAGAATTTACTATCTAGAGGTGCATATCTATGATACCATCTATGAGCAAGAACTAGCGGAGTCGCTGAGAAAACCAAAGATCAAGCGAAATCTGCGTCTGATTAAGGTACATATTTATATATCTCTCTCACTTCATCGTTTATATCGTTTCCATATATCTTTCTTAACAGTTGGAACAGCTGCATTTCAAACGCTGCACTATCAAGGAACGTTCTATAACCATATTTAATAGTATCTTTGTAAGACGTGCTCTTATCTTGGAAATATTGGATTTCATTTTCATTCATGCTCTTCTTGTGATCAGTTTAAGTGTAACATATGATTTAAACGAAAACGAAAAAAATTACGAATATACAATTTATCATTAGAAGACATTTTATTAAGATGTTACTTGTAAGTAACGGACATGTAACATATAGTAGCGAAATATATGTTACAGACATGTAACACACATGTTTCGGGCATCTGCCAGACATGTTACAGACATGTTACAGACCTGTAAAAGACATTTTATAGCTATGTTATAGACATGTTACAGACATATCACAGACATGTTACAGACATGTTACATGCATGCTACTGATATGTAACATATACGACTTATGTTACAGATATGTATACATTCCTTATATTCTGATTATTTACAACTACATATTGTTGTATTACAATTTTAATTTTAAGTATGTGATGTCATTAAATAATTTTGAAATTTAAGTTTATTTTATTTCAAATTTTAAACGATAAATACAGAAATGAAAAAATATATTGCACAAACTAAGGGTTAATGTTACCATTGGACTCAGCGCTAAGAGCACACGGCTGCGGCGATCAGAGAGGCAAATGGAGAGAGAGCGCAAAGAGAGAGTGAGGGAGAGAGTAGCAGGAGAGAGGGAGAGGGAGCAAGTTCCATAGGCAGCTTCGGCTCGCGATCGCTTGCTGTGCACATTCGTCATTGTGCGCTAATCGCGAGTGGTTGCATTCGGTGCGTCGCTGTCTGTGCTTGTGGCTGAGTGTGTGTGTGCGCTGCCACTGTATTCCCCTCCCTTTCCCCGACACCTACAATATCCCGAAGAAACCTGACAACGATGTCTGCATTCGAACTGAAGAATCTCGATGAGTGCCTAGAGAAGCATTTGCCAGCTGACGAACTGAAGGAGGTCAAGCGTATTCTCTATGGCGTGGAGCAAGAGTGAGTACAGCCAGAGTGAGTAGACACTCACACACACACACACACACGTAGACAAGCACATTCATATGCTAATTAGCTTGGATTAGCAGGGAATTAAGCTTATCAACGAGCAAGCGCGATAAGTGTAGAATATTTGACATCTGCTGTGCATAGATATAGAAAGACGGGCAGATAGTTTTCGCTATACCACGGCGATATGTCTATATGTATGCGTCCATTAAAGTTATAAATAGATTATACATATACATATAACGTATACGCGGCGTGTGGCGAAAACGAAACGATCAAAACAAACGGAAAGTGAATGTTTACGAAGCAGACAGATCCAAAAACTAACAAACTTATCACTCTCTACCTCCCTTCCTCCCTTTGTCCCTCTTTCCCACTACCTCCATCTCACTGTACCCCATTCTCCCTCAGTCTATCGCTAAAGTTACCCGAGAACGCAACCCAGTTGGCCCAGGAGAATGGCTTCGAAATCAAGGGATACCGTTTTACGGCACGCCCGGAGCAACTGCGTCAGCCTCGCGTGGTGCGTGTGGGAGCCATACAGAACTCCATTGCGCTGCCCACAACGGCGCCCATTGAGAAGCAGCGCGAGGGCATCTGGAACAAGCTGAAGCTGATGATCAAGGCCGCTGCCCAGGCGGGCTGCAACATTGTGTGCACCCAGGAGGCGTGGAGTGAGTGTACACCATAGATACTAACCTTTTGTAGCTTGCCTTCATCCATCCTCTGCTGCCTTACCCCACTCAGCCATGCCCTTTGCCTTCTGCACACGCGAAAAGTTCCCATGGTGCGAATTCGCCGAGGAGGCCGAGAGGGGACCCACCACTAAAATGCTTGCCGAACTGGCCAAGGCTTACAACATGGTCATTGTGCACTCCATACTGGAGCGCGATGTGATGCATGGCGAGACTATTTGGAACACTGCCGTGGTGATCGCGAACAACGGACGTTACTTGGGCAAGCATCGCAAGAATCACATACCACGGGTGGGAGACTTCAATGAGTCCACCTACTACATGGAGGGCAACACGGGACATCCGGTCTTCGAGACGGAGTTCGGCAAGATCGCGATTAACATATGCTATGGTCGCCATCATCCGCAGAACTGGATGATGTTTGGTCTGAACGGTGCCGAGATTGTATTCAATCCATCGGCAACCATTGGACGTCTCTCGGAGCCACTGTGGAGCATTGAGGCACGCAATGCGGCCATTGCTAATAGCTACTTCACTGTGGCCATCAATCGTGTGGGCACCGAGGAGTTCCCCAACGAGTATACCTCAGGCGATGGCCATCCCGCTCACAAGGAATTCGGACCCTTCTATGGCTCATCATATGTGGCGGCACCAGATGGCTCCAGAACTCCAGTAAGTGTGATGATTCCAGAGCTTAATCTAAGCAAATTTCTGATTGTGATTGATACCTTGCAGAGTCTGTCACGCAGCCAGGATGGTCTGCTGGTTACCGAACTGGATCTGAATCTCTGCCGTCAGGTTAAGGACTTCTGGGGATTCCGGCAGACACAGCGCTTGCCCCTCTACGCCGAATCGCTGCAAAAGGCATCCGAGCTGGACTTCAAACCGCAGATCATCAGCGAGAAATAGAATTGATTGTATCAAGCATTTTATTTAAAGTATATAATCCCAATATTCGTGAAGGTGTGTGTGTGTGTTTGTGTATGTGGGTGAGGTGACAGGGTCACAAATCGCGCTGGTAGTAGCCCGTCAGACGATTTGCCTCGCGGAATCCCGTCTCCATCGCTCCGTGCACCGTCGAGTAGTGTTCGGCACTAGTTGCTTCGCCGGCAAACAAGATGATGGGACGTACCGACATGGGTGTCATGGGTGACATGGATGGCTTAGAGCGATTCCCTTGGGCTGTTGGCTCGACGGCAAGCACATTGACGGGCTGAGCCAACTGATCGGTGCCGGTGTTGCAGCCCCTCTCAAGCAGCGAGGGATACGAATAGGCGCCCATATGGGCAGGATCTATAGTCCACTTGCTACTGACCATGTGCTTCGGCTGTGGTATCTTCACGCGGGGTAGAAAGCGACGCAGCATATACATAACACCCATGGTGAGCAGCTTGGTGTTAATGGTCTCGATCAGCTCAGTGTACGGCCCCGTGGCCCAACCGATCAGCACACGTGGCTGATGGGCATACGGATAGAAGGCATAGATATCAGCGACCCATTCAAGTAGAGGCTGGTTGAGATCATCGGGATTCCAAATGGCATTGAAGCCCGTCCAAGTTGTCGTCCAGAATGGCTCCTCGAACTCTATGAATATCTTACAGACATGTGTGAACCCAATGCAATTGATTGCTTTGCGCTTGGCCTGCGGCAACAAGGGTTCGAACAACATGGGGCTCTTCTTGAGCACGCCCAGTGGCAGAGTGACTATAACATGATCGGCCACATAGATTTCGAAAGATTCGCACGTGATTTGCACTGAACCATCCGCACGATCCCAATTGATCTTTGATACACGCTTATTTAGTTCGATGCAATCCTCTAGAATGCCATACTCATGCATCTCGTCGCCATCGACTAGTACATGCAAGAATTGCTTAAAGCTGCAGAGGATTTAATCAATGTTATATTACAGAATGAGACCTTGACCTAGCACCTACACCCCACCCCTACACCTACCCCGTGTCACGCCAATTGAGCAGACCCTCACCGTGACAGGGACGAAAGGTTCCATAGCCCGAGGCGCTCATATCCGAATCGACAGGTTCTCCCTCCATTTTCTTGTAGGTGCGCAGAAATGCTGCAGCAATTCCTCGATCGACATTTTCCATCCCAGGCTCCGATAGTGCGGCAACATACTTCTCCACAATATACTCACCAAATGTGCCGTCATGACCCTCCCCAATTTCCGTGCGGCAATTGTGAAAGATCCTTCTCAACACCTTAGCCAGCTTGCGGACAAGAGGCTGTGGCATTATTTCTGCCATCAGAGCGTATCCATTCGACATGTAAAACCATTTCAGGTGTTTTCTCCAACACATTTAAATGCTTGACCATGTCGAAGACCTTGTTACCCACACAACCGTACACCCATTGTGCACCCAAATCAATGTAATTGTCAGCGAATCTCATCGATCGCACACGTCCCCCAATGCGGTCGGACATTTCCAGAATGCGCACATTCTCGAATCCTTTACGCTTCAGTTCAACAGCGCATGCGAGTCCCGCTACTCCGGCACCCAAGATTATAATTCGCGGATCAGCATCAAGTTTCTGCTTTAGAAGCTTGGGAGATTTTCGCCGCGATGCATGGTAACGATTGTGGGGTCCTTGGGGGGGTTCTTTTTTCGAACAGCACTACATGAAGAGATAGAGACAGTAAGATGCAATAATATACAATTCCCAACCTAGGCCAACCTAGGCGCCACTTACACTTCCCATAGATCCTGCTGTGTTGATTGGATTGGAAAACTGTACCCTAGCTTACACTACCTAGTATATCACATTTTCAGCGAAGTTGAGGCTCCGGAGGGATCAGATCTGACTTAAACTTAAGCTTCAATTTAAAATAGAAACCTAAAAATTAAACTAAAATTTTGATTGATAATGAGAGTTTGAGCAAGGCACCCTAGAACTGCTCTGAGTTTAAAGATAGAAAGATAGAGCGTGTTTTGCAAGATTAAACAAACATTTTATTGGGCAGCTGAGATGCGAATAAGAAAGAATTCAGCATATATATCATACTATACGTATCGTATATAGTAGTCGCTTCTTATTGGATCTATGTATATCTTATGCATATGAAGTCTGTTGTGTTTTATTGATTGATTGTTTGAAGACGAGTTGAAGACATTGCACATCTGCGAGGGCAGTACGAACTGTTCTAGCCTGATATACATAAATACCTTTAAATACTTCTGGGAAGGAAGGTCGTCTCTGATGGCTACACACAAATCGCAGCTACCCTCGCACAATTTAAAAAATCACACCCAATCCACATATCGTCTGGAATCGGGGGTTTGTCCTAATGTTATAGCTGCGATCGGGCCGCAGTGAGGCCATAGAAGTCAGCCAATCGTTTGGCCTCGCGCCAACCCGCCTCCACGGCTCCATGGACGGTGGAGTAGTAGTGCTCGCTCGTTGCCTCGCCGGCGAACTGCACTATCGGTTTGTCGCAGCGACTTTGCTGAGGCATGGAACGTTCCCGTGCCGGCGAAGGCGGTGTCATGGTGACCACAGTCAAGGGCTGAGCCAGTTCACTGGCTCCGGTACCCAAACGTTCCGTTTCCATGGAACGGAAGGAATACGAGCCACGGAAGTTCTCATTTGTATACCAGGCGGAGGTGCGGAAGCTCAGTGGTTCGGGTATGTGCCAGTGCAGGAAGCGTCGGAAGAGATACATGCAGCCGGCGAGCACTTCATCTTCGGGCAGCGTCTCCATATGTCGCCCGTTGGCATTGATGATCCAACCCGCCAGTATGCGTGGCTGATAGCTGACACGATAGAACCCAAAGACATCCTCCAGCCAGGCACGTGAAGTATTGCGTATGTCGACTAGATCTTCCTCGCGCCACAGCAGCGTGAAGCCAGTCCAATCCTCCGGCCAAAAGGCCTCGGGAAACTCCACAAAGATTTTGTTAACTGTTCCAAACGCTAATCCCTCCACAGCGCGTTGCTTGGCCACCGGTAACTTGGGCTCAAAGAGTTGTAAATGTTGCTCCTTGAGTACGCCCAGAGAGACGGTAACGATGACATGATCTGCCACACAACTTTCGCCATTCTCCAACTGCAACTCAACGCGCGAATCGTTGCGATTCCAATTGATCCGCTTGACACGTCGATCGAAGAGTACGCGCTGCTCCAAGATGCCCAGTTCGGAGTCCGTTTGCCTATCCGATTGCAGATTGCTTTGCATCAGCAGACGCAGCAACTCCACATAGCCCTTGTCCTTCCAGTTAAGCAATATGTCACCATCACACTCCCAATAGTTGAGGTATCCACGACCGGAGACATCCTCCAGTGTATCGGATGCCTCCACAGAGTTCTCGAACTTTTTGTAATTGTCAAAGAACTCGTCGGCAATGACCTGATCGATGTCCGCGTTCTCGGGCCGTTGCAGCATCTCGTAGAACTTGTTCGATAGGTAACTGCCCAAGGAGCCGCTACAATGGCGCAGCTCCAGTTGTCGTGTGACCAGTGAATCTCCAACGATTGCCTTCAGTCGATTGGCCACATTGTCGGGCAGCACCTCACGATTACTGCGCACACACTGATAGTTCTCATAGACCGGCCCCGTTGATTCGAGCAGATCATGCTTGGCCGCCAGCTGATGCACAATGTTATCCTGCTCCCCATGGCACCACTGTGCTCCCAGATCGATCACATTATCCCCAAAGGGTATGGTGTGTATGCGTCCACCTAGACGCTGCTCGGCCTCCAGTACTAGCACATTCTGGAACCCGTATTCCAGCAACTTGGTGGCACAGGCAATGCCCGAGGTGCCAGCGCCGATTATAATGATCTTGTGATCCCGATGCTGCTGCTTGCTCATAGCGAACCCAGATAGTTAGTCAGTTCAGCTCCTGCTCGTTGAATTTGCTGAAAGTAGAATGAGGTGAATTATTTGTATGACCATGCAACTGAGCTTGGTACGGAGAGCGAACGGGAGGAGGGGGGAGAGGTAGGCGGGGGAGGGGAGTGTGGACAATCAACACTTGAGACTGGAATTTAATAGGGCTTAGGTGCAGTACTGATCGAATTGTGTATACTCTTTCTCTAGTATAAAGTACATACTACAATAGTTTATTATTATTTTGTTTTATTATCATCCATAATTTAATATTCTATTAAGGTTAAAGAGCTCAACTTGCAGCTGGGTGGGTTTATATTAATAAATATTATATATTAAATATATACTATTAATTTTATATCATTTTGTCTAAACAGTTTAATAGAATTTTAAAAAATTCAAGATTAACACTAACTGACTTAAAAGCCCAGCTGTTTATGCCTTGCATACTCATTTTTCCAAGGTATTTTAATGCACAGACGTTTTGTGAGTGCGTTGTGTAAACGTAACTGTATATAGTATTCTTTGTTTGTTTTGCATTTGCAGTGGTTAAAAAATGACGAAGAAGGTGGGGAGAGGGGAAGACACACACATGTGCGCGCCGGCAAAAGCAAATTCCGGCTGCAATTACAGTTAGTTAAGGCGAAAAACAGAGAAAGGCGAAATCAAAGCAGACGACGGCGAATGCACTCCAGAACAGCTGTTTAAAGTGAAAGGCGGTGGCAAGGGGTGAGGGGTGAAGGGGTGGCAACTACTGGCAAGAGCCTGATAAGAGCAAGTGCGTAAGGTGTGAGGGAGACAGCATGCGCACACTACACTACACAACACAAAATTAGCTATAAATAGCCAAAAAATTCACTTGGCTGGCCTGGACCAGGAGGAGGAAGGCAATGAAGGCAACCCCAGACAACAACAAATATGTCGACTGCTTATACAACACACACGCACACAGCAAGAGAAGAGTGAGAGAAAGACAGAGACACAGAGACCCAGAGACAGAGAGAGAGAGAGAGAGCGTAGCATTGATTTTGTATTTGACAAAATAACCAAAAAGTTTTCAAGGTTTCTCTGCCTGCATCAAATTAGAACCCAACATAGCGCGACACTGTCAACACACACACACATACACATGTACACACTGCTGCATACGTGTATTGCCACCCCAACTCCTTTGCTCTACGCATGAAAATTGTTTTTGTCACACTCACCGTAAAAGTTTCTACGTATATTTATAGTTTTTTCTCAAGTATTTGTTGTATATTTTATTGCTAATTTATTTTATGTTATTTGCACTTTAAGTATGAGTATAAAAATTATTAATTACTGCACTAGAAACATAAATAAATATTGAAAGCAAAACTGACTGCGGCTGTTGCTGCCGACGCTGCTCGCGTTGCGTTGCTGCTGCGGTCGCTGCCGTCGTCACAACGACACAAACAAAACTGAGAAATCATATGGAAACGTGCGCCTCGTGGAGGCAGTGCTTATGCTGCGCGCCAGCCCAGTGGCGCAACGTTGACGCAGAGGCGCTGTCGCTAAGTGGGCAGACTGAAAGCTACGCCACTGTGCGAAAAGCTTTTTCGCCGCATAAAAGCTCTGGGCGAAAGCGCGCCAAAGTGCTGCGACAGCTGTTTGACAACCGGCAAATAGAAAGAGGAAGGTGGACAAAAGGTTAAGGTGGTGTGAAAGAGGTGAGGTGAAAATAGTTGTTGATTGCTGTTGTTGCTGCTGCGTGGTCAAGAACGGTTGAGTGTGGGATGAGGTGGAATTGTGTGTTGTTATTGCAGTAGAGTAGCATGTAATGGGGTGAGTTCAAAGAGTTTGTTATTATTGAAGCACACATTGATAGTTCTCATAGACCGGCCCCGTTGATTCGAGCAGATCATGCTTGGCCGCCAGCTGATGCACAATGTTATCCTGCTCCCCATGGCACCACTGTGCTCCCAGATCGATGACATTATCCCCAAAGGGTATGGTGTGTATGCGTCCACCTAGACGCTGCTCGGCCTCCAGTACTAGCACATTCTGGAACCCGTATTCCAGCAACTTGGTGGCACAGGCAATGCCCGAGGTGCCAGCGCCGATTATAATGATCTTGTGATCCCGATGCTGCTGCTTGCTCATAGCGAACCCAGATAGTTAGTCAGTTCAGCTCCTGCTCGTTGAATTTGCTGAAAGTAGAATGAGGTGAATTATTTGTATGACCATGCAACTGAGCTTGGTACGGAGAGCGAACGGGAGGAGGGGGAGAGGTAGGCGGGGGAGGGGAGTGTGGACAATCAACACTTGAGACTGGAATTTAATAGGGCTTAGGTGCAGTACTGATCGAATTGTGTATACTCTTTCTCTAGTATAAAGTACATACTACAATAGTTTATTATTATTTTGTTTTATTATCATCCATAATTTAATATTCTATTAAGGTTAAAGAGCTCAACTTGCAGCTGGGTGGGTTTATATTAATAAATATTATATATTAAATATATACTATTAATTTTATATCATTTTGTCTAAACAGTTTAATAGAATTTTAAAAAATTCAAGATTAACACTAACTGACTTAAAAGCCCAGCTGTTTATGCCTTGCATACTCATTTTTCCAAGGTATTTTAATGCACAGACGTTTTGTGAGTGCGTTGTGTAAACGTAACTGTATATAGTATTCTTTGTTTGTTTTGCATTTGCAGTGGTTAAAAAATGACGAAGAAGGTGGGGAGAGGGGAAGACACACACATGTGCGCGCCGGCAAAAGCAAATTCCGGCTGCAATTACAGTTAGTTAAGGCGAAAAACAGAGAAAGGCGAAATCAAAGCAGACGACGGCGAATGCACTCCAGAACAGCTGTTTAAAGTGAAAGGCGGTGGCAAGGGGTGAGGGGTGAAGGGGTGGCAACTACTGGCAAGAGCCTGATAAGAGCAAGTGCGTAAGGTGTGAGGGAGACAGCATGCGCACACTACACTACACAACACAAAATTAGCTATAAATAGCCAAAAAATTCACTTGGCTGGCCTGGACCAGGAGGAGGAAGGCAATGAAGGCAACCCCAGACAACAACAAATATGTCGACTGCTTATACAACACACACGCACACAGCAAGAGAAGAGTGAGAGAAAGACAGAGACACAGAGACCCAGAGACAGAGAGAGAGAGAGGCGTAGCATTGATTTTGTATTTGACAAAATAACCAAAAAGTTTTCAAGGTTTCTCTGCCTGCATTAAATTATAACCCAACATAGCGCGACACTGTCAACACACACACACATACACATGTACACACTGCTGCATGCATGTATTGCCACCCCAACTCCTTTGCTCTTCGCATGAAAATTGTTTTTGTCACACTCACCGTAAAGTTTCTACGTATTTTTATAGTTTTTTCTTAAGTATTTGTTGTATATTTTATTGCTAATTTATTTTATGTTATTTGCACTTTAAGTATGAGTATAAAAATTATTAATTACTGCACTAGAAACATAAATAAATATTGAAAGCAAAACTGACTGCGGCTGTTGCTGCCGACGCTGCTCGCGTTGCGTTGCTGCTGCGGTCGCTGCCGTCGTCACAACGACACAAACAAAACTGAGAAATCATATGGAAACGTGCGCCTCGTGGAGGCAGTGCTTATGCTGCGCGCCAGCCCAGTGGCGCAACGTTGACGCAGAGGCGCTGTCGCTAAGTGGGCAGACTGAAAGCTACGCCACTGTGCGAAAAGCTTTTTCGCCGCATAAAAGCTCTGGGCGAAAGCGCGCCAAAGTGCTGCGACAGCTGTTTGACAACCGGCAAATAGAAAGAGGAAGGTGGACAAAAGGTTAAGGTGGTGTGAAAGAGGTGAGGTGAAAATAGTTGTTGATTGCTGTTGTTGCTGCTGCGTGGTCAAGAACGGTTGAGTGTGGGATGAGGTGGAATTGTGTGTTGTTATTGCAGTAGAGTAGCATGTAATGGGTTGAGTTCAAAGAGTTTGTTATTATTGAAGTGGGACAAATATGTATAGGGTGAGTGTTGAGGTGGTGTGTTAGAATAGGAAGTTTGTTGCTTATACTCGAGACTGCCGTTGTTGTTGTTGTTTCTCTTGCCTTCATATACCAATGAGTCTCGTGGGGTGAATTGTGGAGGTGGAATGCACAGTTGTTGTTGCTTCTTTCGGGTGTTGTTCTACCACAGCTTATCGTTGAACACAATCTCCTTGAAGATGCAATCCTGCTTGGCTATGCTGACCATGGACTTCTTGGACTTCATGGCATCCTGCACCTTCTCACGCACCTCCGCAGCCTTCACATCATTGCGAATGTAGAAAAGACGCACCAGATGATCCTCACTAAGAGATGGATAGCTTCCGAGGAGGGTATGCAAGTCCAGAATGAGCAACTCAATATCGGAGATGAGCAGCGCCGATAGAGTGGCAATCAGATCTAGTGGAGAATCACTCAACGAGATTTTCGGTGCAATATTCTCGAAGAACATCTTAAACCGTTTCGCCTCCTGGTTAATCTTCCTGGTGATGGCATCACACTCCGCCCTTGGCTTTGACAAACGCTTGGAGAGCAGAGCACGTATGTAACGCTTGGCCAACAGCTTCTGTGCCTCATTGATGACCATCTCAAAATTGGCGGGACGCAGATGATTATAGTCCTGGAAATAGTCATCCAATGTAACACAAATCGTGTCCACAGCGATGCTATTCCCCAGCCATTTCACTGTGAACAGATCATTGAAATGACACTCCATGTCCAAGAAGGCTTCCTCCAGCAAATAGTTCGCAGCATGCGCCCTAATCCGTTGAAAGGTGCCGAGTAACTTCTCGAAATCCTCATAATGTTCAGTACGAGATTTAGGCCAATACAGTTGCTTCATCTGCTGCGCCAGCTCCACCATTTGCTGACTGTTGTTCACAATGGTGATGATGTAGTGGGTGAAGTACTTGATCTGATCCCGATTACGAAAATGATGTTCCTTTAATTCGATCACATTCTTCAGATATGTCTGGCCAAAGATCTCGACCTGTTGAATGCTCATCACAAGTGCCTTAAAGGTCAGCTCCTGATGGATGGTATTGGTGACCTGTAGATGCTGATCGATCATCTGGAAGATGATCACCGGTGCCGAGGTGTGATAATAATGCTCATCCTGATCCGGTACCATTTCAGAGAACCATTCTTGCTTCTCTGTCTCGGCGGTCTTGGTCATCCACTCCTGATAGTTACGCTGCATATTCTGCAGATATTCATTCTCTAGCGCCTTCAGATGCTCCTGTCGCAACAGCGGACCCGCCAACTTGTGCACATCCACATTAAGATCGGCATGTGCCATCAGCTCCACGCCCGGATAGGTGTGTGTGACCCAGGCGAGCATGGATACATATTCATTGCCCTCCAGCCCTGAGCGCACAATGTTGTCCAACTGGAAAGGAAGGAGAAACTGTTGAGTACTCCCTGATGTCTGCAGCATCTACTTACATAGCTGGAGAGTCCCTCGTGGTAAAACTTGACGTACTCATTGAATATGTTGTAGTGGGGAGGGAAACAGGGCACGCAGAGGGACTTGACCACGCGCAAATCCTCGAGAATGAATTGACGCAGTATCTCCAGATCGCGCACTAGCCACAACTTGTTGTCGGCACGCTCCTCTAGCTTGGACCCTTCGATGCGCGTGATGACATCGGCCTGCAGCACATTCATGGTCATTTTACGCCATCCCTTGGGTCGTCCCGGAGGCAGGAAACCGGTAACCTTCTGCTGCTGCAGCGCAAACTGATCGTTCTTCTCCTCGCGCTCAATGATCCGCAGCGCGGTCACAATCACCGTCGGCTCCTTGCGCACCGTGTTCAGGGTACGGCTGAGAATGAGACGAATCTTCTTCTCCAACGCCTGCGAGACTTGATCGACCTTTTCGAAGTGACGCTTCAGCGTTATTTTATCTGAGGCATGTTGCTTGGGCTGTTTGTGCAGCTCATAGAGCAAATCATCGCGAGAGTTCTCCAGATCGGCCAAACACTGATGCGCATTGAGCAGCTTATCCTCGTCAATCAGCGCCATTGTCTTCTGGACACTGGCATCCACATTAAAGATGTGCTTGAGGTTCTCCATCGCTGTCGCATACTGCGAATGCTTTGTGTTCTCTTCGCGCACTACCTCCAATGCGTCATAGACATCGGGCACGCCCTCAAGGAGTCGCTCAACCTCGACCATGCGACGCTGCACCTCGCGCACATCCTGCATGCAGGTCTCCAGCTGTTTGAGGCCAACACGTACACCCTCCAACTGGTTCTGCATTCCCGTCTTGAGCAACGCCTCCACGGAGGCTTTCTTTCTTGCAATCCGATGTCGATACTGTTCCACCTTCTCCAGCTGCCCGGGTCGCTGCAGCATGTTCTGTATGTCCTTTAGCGCAGCCTGGCGCGCTTCCTCTTCCAATTGTTGCAAGTCCATAATTTCAAAAATATTTTCTAGCTTCTTAGTGATTAATTTTCGCATGCAAATAATGAGAGTTGCAGCAGATGACACTGACTCAACTCAATGGCACAAAAAAGAACCAGTAATAAACTTGTTCTATTGAATTAATTATGTTATAAATAAATTATATTATATTTGATATATTAAATTAGTTATTTTATTTTATAATGAAATTTTAAAAAAAATAATTTGCTACATTTTACAATTTGAAAACACTTTTTGCTGGTTGACAAGTTAAATTAATTTAACGTTCTGGTTCATGAGCGGTTGTGCACATTGCTAATAAGAACTTGTTTTGTATATCGGTATCTCGATAAACGACACTTAACTGATGGGCAGCATTAGCCACAACAGCTGTTGAATTTGCATTCACAATATTTATTTGTCTGCTTTTCGACGCATTTTAATATGCAATGTACGCCCTAGGCAACCTTTTTAAAAAGCAAAGTGAAATAATTAATTACGATGGCAACTATGACAACGAGTTTGAAACAATTAAACTGTTACACAAGTGGCCCATATACCAAGCAACTAGGGTCTGTGCATTTCTGAAGGTCCTGGAAGATCCACAAGATATTGATAAATGTGCAGAACGATCGCGTTGCCTGCGGGAAGAAGGAAACCGCGTGTACAAAACGAAAAATTGCAAAAAGGATAATGAACTCTCGAAATGCCTGCTCCGTGCTTGTCGTCTGTACACACAGGCCATATTAGCAGCAGAGAGTGTCAGCGAGGAACTCTGTTTGGGCTATGCAAATCGTGGCATGGCGCTGCAGGATTTTGGTTACTTTGAACAGGCCTACGATGACTGCGTCTGTGCGCTGGAGTACGGTTATCCCGAGCATCTGAGGCACAAGCTGATTATACGGCAAGCACACTGTGCCTGGAAGCTGAACGATGCCAATCGACTGGAGCAGCACATTCGCAGTTTACAGGAGATCCCCAAGCTGAACTCGAGCTTTAGCGCACAACTGGAGCAGCTCCAGCAAGAGCTCAGCCAGTTGCAAGTGGCAACAACTGACAAGTTGTCACAGTCCCCAACGGGGTACAGTGAAACGCAAACGATGTAAGAACAGTGGACACTCAACGTAACGAGAAGCCAACTAATATTTCCTCTTCCCCGTGTAGCTGCCAGACAGGCGAGTACAAAGGACGCCACATACTCTCCTTGGAGTGCATATCCGAGAATGACATTATCTTTACGGAGCAGGCACAGTGCTTTGTGCCGGTCCCACATGGTGTGGTGTGTCACGGCTGTGCCGCCAATATACTCTGTGCTCCCATTCCCTGTCCCGAATGCCGGCAGCGTGTTATTTACTGTTCCCGTCGCTGTCGGGAGTCGCATAGGGCGATCCACAAATACGAGTGTTCTGCGTATGCTCGGGATCTCTTAAGACTGCTTGGCATATCGCATCTTGCACTGCGCCTGGTGCTCACCTATCTCACCCAGTGGCTGGAGCAACTCGGAGATTGGCGCTCTACGCAGAATGGAGCACAACTTTGGCAGCAACTTATGCAGCTGGCAGAGAAGCAGAAGAACTGCGAGAATCCATTACAATCTATGCAGAGCTTCTGCATGATTTCGCATCTGGATAAGATCGATGCAGATGAGGTCATCTATCATGCTCTCTGCGCCAACGTACTGCAGGTGTATCTGCACGAAAATACCAGTTTCTACACGGATCAGCTATCGGGATCTAGAATTCCTCTTGACGATTGGCATGTGCTCCTCGCCGCACTAATCTTGCGCTGCGCAGGGCAACTCCTCGCGAATGGACACGTGAGCTATGCCCTGCTGCCTGCCACGATGTCTGAAAATGATTCAGAACCCGAGTTTGCTCTGTTGCTACCCACGCTGTGGCAGTCTCCGTATCACTTACGCTTGGGCTGCCTACACAAGTTTGCCGCCAATTCTATTCCAGTCATGGCCATCAATTTGCCTTATCTAAGTCTCATGAATCATTCCTGTTCCCCCTCAATCCGTACCTACTTTGATGGTTCCACATTGCGGGCGTATGCTTCACAGCAGATTGTGCCTGGTGAGGAGATCTTTAACTGTTACACGGTGGACTGCCGGAACTCCAACCGCGAGCAGCGCCAATCTAATTTGAAGGACATTTACAAGTTCGAGTGTCGCTGTGAGAAATGTAATTCTGTTACGCCCGACGAGAATTATGTGAGTTGCCTTGGAGTCTACTAGCTTCATCCTTCTACAAAGTTTACTTCACCTTCAGTTGGCCTTCCGTCGCTATCGCTGTGATCGCTGCGCGGAGATTTTCCAGACTAATTCACATAGTTGGTGGATAGATTCGGGAGCCGAATTGAGATGCCCAATCTGCAAAGAAAGTCAATCTTGCAGCTATTGGAATAATCTTCTTAAGCTGCAGCAGCGCTGTTCTGAACCGCAGGCACGTCGTGAACTCTACAAAGCCTTCGCTGGACTCTCGATTTGGTTGCTGGACTACAACAACTTAAAAATGGACATTGCCGAAAGCGTCGTCTCGGATATATTTTCTGCCTGGTTAAAAGGTAGCTCAACTAACTTTACAATACATATACCTTATGATACATCTCTTACCCTATAAAGTATATAGTTGTATTCTGAATCAACATAAACAGGGTGGTCGATCTAGCCATGTCAGTCTGTCTGTTGTAAGGTAAACTCTAGTCTCTTTGACTTTATATACAATGATTCTTATTGCTACACGCTGTAAATAAGTCTAAGGACAATCAATCAGAAACATAGATTAGATATGTATCCAACGATAAGAGTTACGTGCTATAGCTCAGCGAATACATAAATAATAATAGATAGTCCTTATATGTAACAAGTATAGAAACTTATTGGAAGAGGCTGAAAGGAGAAGGTATTCCTTCTTTTTTGACATACTAACTGATTCTTCCTCCTCATTCTACAGATGGTTGCGCTCTCTCCGCCACGGACTACGCTGAACTGTCGCACATCATCCAATTCCGACTGAAGGGAACTGTAGCACAAAGTGGCTACAAATCCATGGAATACTTGAAGGCGTTAACCCACTACTGGGATTTGCTTGCGATTAGCAGGCACAAGTTCAGCAACAAGGAGGAGCTGCAGAGGATACGCAGCTCCATTGACGATTGCCTGCCGGTCGAAACACGTCGCATCTTTGTCAACTATTACAACGATTTTATTGAGCAATAATACATAATATATATATATAATATATAAATTCGCAAACAACAACAAACACTGGCACTGATATAATCACTACTCTATGCTAGCCTCAAGGCAAGATCTTTGGGTGAGGGGGGAGAGAGAAGAGAGCTCACTCCCCTCTTTGATAAATTGAGGGAGAAGAGGGGAGAGCACGCACTCCACTCTTTAGATGAAATGGGAGGCATATTCATGGGGCATAACGCCGCGTCGTGGATAAAACGTATGCGACGTCGAGAACTTGAGCAAATTCGTTATGTCACTCGTGTAAATATCGGCGAAGCGGAACAGGCGACGCGAGAAATACGTGGGATTGTGATACGTGCGAAATACGCTGCCAAACTGCTCGTTGAACACGTTCTTCGTCTGATTGCTGCAAAGGGAAATATGCAAATTGAATATGAGTTGAGATCACGTGGCATCTCATTGGCATCTCTCTCTATTCTACCGTAATTGATCACGTTCATCCATCCAGCGACGCAGGCTGATCTGTGCCGCCTCGCTATCATCATCCTGTGTATCCTCAATTAGCTGCGTGAGCATCTGCAGCCAATTGGCACTCATCTTAAAGTCCACGCGGTTCAGTGTCTGTATCTCGTGCTGCAGTAGGCGAAGGGAAATGATTATAGACATCATTAATACACTGTATAAATAAGAACAGTTTCTATAGCCTCCTCTCACTCACCGCCAACTCGCTGATTATGGCTCCAGTGCGCCAACTGTGCTTCAGAGTCACATCGGCCAAATCGCTGTAGGGATGATCACCAAAATAGAGTACCGAATGGCCACGCCAGCCTTTCAATTCCTGCAATTGACGCACAGAACCCTGAAAACCAATTAAGGCAATTAAATGGTGAACTGAATCAACAACAAATCTAGGCAAACGATTCAATTAAATCTAATGTGGATACAGCTGCAACTACAACTGCAATTGGTACCTCATAGTAAATTTTCCCCTTTTCCAATTTAAAAACACGATCCCACAAATGTGATCTCGTTTTCTCGTCATAAAGCCTGATCGGGCGAGATTCGTCAGTAAAAAATTTGGGCTTACGCGCCTGCACGATGACCACGTCAAAGTAATCCCTCCAATGGGAGCCGACCAGGTAGGACATGCCGCAGTTGCTAGGGGGGAAGGGAAGAGCGATATAGTAGGTATATATTATAGTGCAGTATATATTCACTACTCACACAAAGGAGAAGGGACTGTTGGTTACCAGAAAGAGATTCTTGCCCGCCTTCTGTAGTTTCTCCAAATATTGCACTAATTTTGTATTACGTTCAATATATTTCTCCGTGTTCTTCATGACTGTGGCATGCATAATGGGATGACAGCTGCCCATGGCAGTGCGCGTGTCATGGAATACAATCTCGGGATTATAATCGATGCGATTGCGTTCAAAATATTCGATAACATTGCACAGCAGGCACATTTCAGGCACAGAGAACAGATCCGCCAGTTGCACCATCTTAGAGTTGGTATTGTGCTGCCAGGATGAAAGAGAAGAAATTAATAAGCTTGAGCACAGCAGGGAAAAGTTATCCAATACAGGAGGTAGAAGGATTATAATGCTCATCCGGTTCCCTTACCCTATAGCTCATGTTGGGCCCCTCCACATAGGCAATGGGCAGCAGACGATTGTGATAGAGCTTGAGCACCTCATCCGCCTCGACCTTAGTGCGTCCACGATAAACGGAGCCTAGTTGCAATTGCAGAAAGGAGTCCAATTTGACCAGGAGACCCTTCTCCACATCGTAGTGTAGACCACGTACTGCGAAATTCGGTTCATATTCCAAATCGAGTATATCCTCTGGATATCTAAAGCGCTTCACTAGCATCTCCCTAGCCAGATTGTACAGCAAATCCTCCAGCTGTGGCTTATAGCAGGCTAACGTGTAGTCATAGTCGAAGCCATAGACCTGCACCTCGCTGAGGTCGAGTTCATTGCACGCAAATACCGCATCTGGATGTACATCGACTGGGAGTTTTTTAGCTTTAAATGGAAGCGGGAAAGGGGGTATCAGATTACCAAAGTGAAAAAATTTTACAAATTTGGAATAAAAAGAACTTCTACTTGGTCGACATGGTAGAGCTCATTTGTTGGGGGCTTACATTGAAATTTCTTTTTCGTGGCTTCGTAGAGCTCTTGGAAATCACTCACTGTTCTATTGGAGTTATTCGGATTGATAAGCCTTGTAACGGCTTCTCCGCCAGTATCGATGCTCAGGTAACGGTATTTCTGTAGCCTGTGGCCATTTTTAATCGTTGCTGTGGCGGATGTGATAATATTTCTCTTAAATAATGCATTAACAATTGGACTACGCGCTGCACACATTTAACTTGATTGATTTATTTAACTGAATGTGCGTAATTCTGTTCCCGTTTCCGATGTTGCCTGCCTTGTGTGTTATGACGACGCGCGACGTCGTGACACGAGCAGACTGCATGATGTCCAATTGGAAACAGATGGTCGGCAAGGGGGTGCCGTCAGAGTCCAGCAATAATAATATTTGATTTGCCACTTATATTACTATTGACATATATTCAATTTGCATTTATTTACTTTCATTTTCATTGGTAATCACCTTTCAGCAACAGCTGTTTGTTTACATGTGCCAATTGGCAGCACTCTCCCTATCGCGGTATGAGTATTGCAGTATGTCGATAACAACATTCCAACGATGTTTCTTGTGTACAGTGGGTGGCGCGTAAAACCGTATTTCTATTGTTATCCACCTATATATCATAGATAAAATATTTAAAATATTCAGTTTTTGTACTGTCCTTTTCATTGCGTTTGGCCTGCAGCAACAACATTTTGTTTACATTCGCCGATTGGCAGCACCTCCTCTATCGCGGTATCGACTGAGTCGCGCATATCGATAGCAACATTGCAGCGATGTTTCCTGTACATCACTAATTGTGAAACAGATACGAACAAAATTAAAGCGATCGAATTGCGATTAACAAAATCAAAATTAAGCTTTAAAACAACAACAAGTTTCGACAAAGTAATTAACCATCCATTGTACTAAAACAGCAAAATTTAATCTGCTTACCGCCAAAATAAAATATAAAAATAACAAAACATAAACGGTATTTAAAGTGTGCAGAGTTAACAAATAAAGAGCAAAAAAAGAAGAAATTTCTTTATTCGCAGTGCATGTGTGTGCGTGCGTGTACTGTCTCTGTGTGCCTACGTGCGACTCATTCATTTCGATTACGTGTGTGTGCACTGATGAGGCTGACAAACTTAATTTGGACGGGGTAAAAGTTAATCACAAATCTCATACATAGGAGCAGAGCAACAGCTAGCTAGTCCCAATGACTTGTACAAAATCGATGTTGTTGTTCTTGTTCCAATTGTCAAAATAGATGCCAGCAATGTAGAGCTGCTGCTGGCCCCTACCAAAGGGGGGCCTCAGCCAAGTGCATAAACAACAAAATAAACGAAAAGCATTCAATAACATTCATATACTAAATATTTATGATATTTTGCGCCGCAAATTAAAGAAATCGTACGACAGTTTACGTCCCTCAAAGAAGAAGAGGAAGAAGCTCCGCCAACAAATATACGTCAAAACCTAATACCAAGGCAAATTGGACCAAAGTATTGGTTAAATAAGCACACATACAAGGCATTCACATATACTATATACGTGTGTGTGTGTGAGTGGGAGAAAAGTATTTCCGACAAATTTTGGCGTTATCAACACCAACACCACCACCCACCAGCACAATTAAACGAACATAGTCGAAGGAAGGTGCCAAAAAGGTAGAGAGAAAAAAACGACGACGACGACAGCAAACAACGACAACACTAAGAAAAATAAAAGAAAGTAAAGCTCACCGAACGAACACCAACCAAGCCACAACAACAACAATCACACAAAAATCACACACAATCAACAATTTTGATACGTAGAATTATGAATGTAGAAGGCCACCATGTGAAGACACCGCTACCGCAGATTCGTAATTTGGTCAAACACGTGAACAGGCGAAATTTTAATGAGAGCAGCGAGCAAATAAAGCAGGTACGTTTCACATTTAACCTTGTTTTAAATACATAACCAAATAAAAAGAGAGCACAGCAGAAAAAACATCAATTTAGTATTTGTTGCAACAACAATGAAACTGTATTCTATCGAGTGTTGGCAAATTTGCACATATATCGGCACGGCTCGAAACAGAGCTGCCAACTCGTTAATAAATCGCACACAGCGGCTGGTAATAGCGCCATTTCGCTCGCACATGCATTTTTGCCGACGCCATTACAGTTTGTGTAAAAGCAGAAAAATTTCTCTGCGTTGCGCGAGTTTCTTGTATAAAATATATATACTTTTTCTATATTTCGTTTAGTTGTGTTAGTTATTTACAATGTATAAAACTAGCATAATTCCATGTGATAAACAATGCGTGCCGCTGCTGCATTGTACAATGCACACTAAAAGTGTTTAGTGAAACTGTGCAAAAAAAAAAAAAAAACGAGTACAAACTTTTCACTGCCAGCTGCGCTAAGAGCGCCAGCCCTTTACAATTTATTTCATTTGTGTGCGCAATAAATTTGCAAAAAAAGAAAAACATTTTAAAATAATTTCTACAAAATCTAAGACTGGGTAAGCAACAGAGTTGGATAATAAGAGATTCCAATTGTATTTTGTAATTCATATATATCAGTATGTGCGCATATATGTATATAAAATCGTTTTACCTTTCTTCCTTCGTCTTCTTATTCCTTACTTCGGGGTAGCCCTAAAATTTCCAAGTACCTTTTCGTTTCATTTTTCTCGTGTTTTCTACTCTTTTTTTTTTGTTGTGGAGCAGCAGCTGCGCGACCAGATCCACAGCTGTGTTGTTGTCTCGCTTCAACGTACACTACACTTAGTTGTTGGCTTTGAGTTTTAGTTTTTTTTTATTATATTTTATTTTGCCTTTGCTGGAACCTTCACATACACATATAAATACGTCCAAAAAACATACGCAAGCACAGTGTGTTAGTATTTATAGAGTTTTTCATTTTGCTTTTTATTAGTTGATAGATTTTTATATTTGGGGTACACTTAATATTTCTGTGTGTCGAAATTTCAAAGTGTGCAATGAAAATCGAACAAAAAGATAAAAAGATAACAAATAATTGCAACAATTAAACTGCTGAGTATCTGCTGAATTGCAAATGTGTTGTTATCGATCACTAACCGCTTTTGCCCGGGCAAGACAACATGCTAAGGTAATCGCCTGTACAACAAATCTGAACTAATCCGGGTCCTCATCTGCCCCCTTTACATTCTCTCTCCTTTTCCTTTTTGTCTCTCTATCTATCTTCTTGCAGCTTATCCAAGAGTGCGGCCTCGAAGCGGATCGTAGCTGCCTGCGGTATCTGTTCACGGTACTCAACTTGAACGATTCGACACCGTCTGTCGCTGTGCAGCTTCAAGCTAAGCTCCTGGGCGCCCATTTACAACGGCAATTGCAGAGCTCATCGTTTGTTACCAACATTTGCATTGCCTTCGATCAGCACTTTGCCAAACAGAAGGTAAGCATGTGTTATAATCTAATTTATATCCATTGCTATTGCTCATTTGTCTCCTCCTTCTTGTAGAGTCTGAAACCAATTGCTCTTAACGAGCTGATTGGACAGATAGCCAAGCTAACGGGAATCAACAAACTTTGCGAATGCATCTTTGCGCTAGCGGCTACTCACAGTACACATTCGGAACTGCGGCAGTGTGCGAGGGAATCTCTGCGCAGCCTTCTGCCCGAACTACTCAACTCGTATTTGGGGCAAAACGCTGCAGGTGCTGCAGATAGTGGATTGCACGATATCTCATTTGATCTATTGCAGTACTTGTTGTGTTGTCTCAAGGATTACGTTCCCCCCTCAGTTGGAGGCCAAGTTTTTGAGTAAATTACGCGAAGAGTTTCCGCGAGACGCGGTGCCATTGGTACTAGCTCCGCTGCTATATCGTAGTCCAACAAAGACGGCGGTGGCAGCGACAACAGCGACAGCAACGGGCGCCAAATCGAACGAAACTGATGCAGAGGAGGAGACGACGACGACGACCACAACAAGCAGCTGGAGTAGCTCCGATGCAGATAATCTGAATGAAGTTGGCATTGAAGATATCTATGACCATTTATGCGAGATAATATTTACAAATCAGGTAAGTGAGCACCCTTCCCTTTTCGCCTCCCTCCCATTGTCTCTCTCTCTGTCTCTCTTTCAGTATTTAAAATAATTCAACTATGCTTGCAGGGCAAAAACAATATTATGGACACATCTTGGATTAATTTAATCCTTGAAATCGGTTATGAATTTACATCGAGCGTTGAAGAGTGCAAAAATCATTTGTGTTGCGGCGGTGCCTCACGCGAAATCCAGCCCAAAGATGTTGCCAAGATCATTGGACTTATGTGCCGTCGGCACTCATCTCTTCTCGATTGCAATGTAAATCTACCGACACCAGCCAATTTCTGGCCTGGTCAGGGACAGCAGGGAGGGAATACAAGCAGCACTGGTGGTGCCGGCTCTGCCTCACAACAACAAACCGCACAACAGTCTGCAAACAATAACAACGATGGCAGCAGTGAGACAACCACTGGCGGTGGTGCTACCAGCGATAAGAAGGATAAAAAGGAGACCACAGATGCAACACAAACATGGAAGCCAGATGTTTTTGTGCAAGCGCTCAAAGAGTTGGTGCCTGGACTCAACTGGAAGGATGTTTGCATGGGTAAGTGTAGCCATGAAATATTACTCAAAATCAATTGAAAATTTTTATCTGCTTTACTTGTGATACATCCGTCAGATATTTAAAGTTATTAGTTAGTTTTTTTTCCGTTCCGTTTTGGTTGTAAAATTTTTTTAAATAAAAATTATATAAAAAAACATTGTATGAGTAGTAGCGGTCCACCACAATCATTATATTCTACATAAATTAACGACACTTCAAGTATATAGATGCACAATATAGATTAAGCCGACGAGTTTGATAAATATTTATGTGTTTTTTGTTGTTGTTGCTCTTCGTTCTTTATCTTTATAAAATTCTACGCATCACACACAGAACTCGATCATCCTGAGTTTGTACTTAACGATCGCATTGGACTGGATCTGCTGCTGACCATCTTTAGGTTGGCCACGCAATCTAATCTGTTTCCACATCCGGAATGCATTTATCGCCACTGGGCGAACACCGAGGGACAGTTGTCGCTAATAACGATGATGCTAAAGAATCCCGATTTGTTTTCATTTGCTGATTATGTATTCAGTCAACCTGCATTGGATGTACTGAAGACACCGCCAGATGCAGATAATAAGGAGATAGCAGCATGGAAATCGCTACATTTAGTTGAGGTGCTGCTCTCCATAGCGGACAAGGGACACTTTAATCAGGTGCATGAGTTACTTAAGTTTCCGGCTCAGAATTGCCCCGATGTTCTGTTCCTGGCACTGTTGAACATCAATCCACCATTAACACCATTGCGACAGGATCTATTCAATCAGCTGATACCTACTTTCTTGGGCAATCATCCCAATTCGAATGTGATACTGGCAAGCGCCTGGAGCTCCACGAATTTCCAACTGCGACCGAACATTATGAATGCCATGTCCGATTGGTATTTGCGTGGCAATGAGTTCGATCAGGTGAAGCTATCGCGCATCTTGGACCTGGCACAGGATCTCAAGGCACTCTCCTCACTGCTCAATGCACGATCGTTTCTGTTCATCATTGATTTGGCCTGTTTGGCATCACGTCGTGAGTATCTGAAGCTGGAGAAATGGTTGAGCGACAAGATACGCGATCATGGTGAACCCTTTATGCAAGCGATGATCAAAGTGCTACAGCGACGTTGTCCACAAGTCACGAATGCGAAGCTACCCGAGGATCAATTGCCACCGAAACAAGCTCAGTTGTTGCCAGAAACGGTGACCACAATGATCAATTGCCTGCAATCGTGCATCAATAGTTGCATCCAACCTGAAATTGCTGAGATGATAATGCAAATGTCTGGCAATCTTGCAATTATGGCCAATAAAGCGAGGGCTGCACAGCAGCAACAGCAGCAGCAACAACAGCAGCAGCAGCAGCAAGCTGGTCCTGGTGGTCCACAGGGACCGTTGGTGCCACCACCTCCAAGTATTTTGCGTGGACATCGTGGCATGGATTTGCCTGGCGGTGGTATTGTACCGGGTACAGTACCTCCACCCCCACAGCCACAGCAACCATTTTCGGGTAATCTGAATGCACAACAAATGTTTGGACCAGGCGGCATGGATCCCTTGACCAACATGTCTAACAATCTGGCTGGACTCAATTTGGGTGGACCCAACGGGGCTTTCAACTTTGGCAACATGCTGAGTAAGTATAAGATCTATCTATCTGGAATTGTAGGGATATTTTACTATAACTATGCTGAAAAATCACTCTTGAATATCGTGATCATTGTGATAGGTTTATAAACTTTCTCTATATGCTACGTATATATATCTGAATCTTTGCTGTATATTTCGTTGCTGCGTGCATGTTGTAATTTCCATTTATATATTTGTACCAATTTCTATATGAACGCTACAGACAACTTGGTTTCTACTCCAGCATCTCCATCGCGTCTCATGAATCCCGGCACCCAGCCATATCCGCCCATCCCATTGCAAATCCCAGCGCCACCACCACCAAATGTTGGTAATTTGGGTCGTATGTTACCCACGGGACCTCAGCAGCCAACACCGACACCTCCAAATCCCAATAATCCGGTTATGGCCGACCTACAGATGCCTGTTTCTAAGGAGGTTGAGGATGAAGCGAACTCATACTTTCAGCGTATCTATAACCATCAACCCAACCCGACATTATCCATCGATGAGGTGCTGGACATACTGCAACGTTTCAAGGAGTCAAGCAATCGTCGCGAACAGGAAGTCTTCCTTTGTATGCTGCGCAATCTCTTTGAGGAATATCGTTTCTTCTCCCACTATCCCGAGAAGGAGTTACAAATAACTGCGCAGCTATTTGGTGGAATCATAGATCGCAATTTGGTGCCAACATTTGTTGCCTTGGGTCTTTCGTTGCGCTGTGTCTTGGATGCCTTGAGGAAACCTGAAGGTTCAAAGCTTTATTACTTTGGTGTTACCGCACTGGATCGCTTTAAGACGCGTCTTCATACCTACAACAAATACTGCGAGCACATACGCTCCATACCGCACTTCAATGACTTTCCACAACATCTCATACAGTATGTGGACTTTGGCATGCATGGTCAGGAACCGCCGCCGCATAAACTTATTGGCCTAAGCAACACCATACCATCCTCGGTCATACCTCAGGGAGCATCTGAACCATTGTATCGTGCTAATTCTATGCCCGGTAAGTGATGTATAGAAGTTTCTGTGTTGCTTACCTTTCTCTAACCCATTACCATTACGATTTGCAGGCAACATGCCAGCTGCTGGTAATGTGCAGAAGCCCACTTTGGTTGTCTCCCATGCCACACGCATGAAGTCTATTGCAAATGCCACCAATATCGACACACTACTAGTGGCCAATCAGGAGGAGAAGGTCACAGTGCCACCAGAACCGGTACAGGATAAGACCGCATTCATATTCAATAATTTGAGTCAACTGAATATACCACAAAAGTGCGAGGAAATCAAGGAGATCATGACCAAAGAGTATTGGCCTTGGTTGGCGCAGTATCTTGTGCTGAAGCGTGCCTCGATGGAGTTTAATTTCCATACGCTTTACTATAATTTCCTGGACGCTCTTAAGAATAGTGAAATCAATCGATTCGTCACCAAGGAGACGCTACGCAATATTAAGGTGCTGCTGCGTTCCGATAAGGGTGTCATTAACTTCTCCGATCGAAGTTTGTTAAAGAATCTTGGTCATTGGCTTGGCATGATGACATTGGGTCGTAATCGTCCCATACTTCAGGTTGACTTGGACTTGAAGTCACTGCTAGCCGAGGCGTATCACAAGGGTCAGCAGGAGTTGTTGTTTGTGGTGCCTTTTGTGGCCAAAATACTGGAATCATCTGCCAAATCGCGCATCTTTAAATCGCCAAATCCTTGGACCATGGGCATCATGTATGTGCTAGGTGAGCTTCACCAAGAGCCGGATCTCAAGTTGAACCTTAAGTTTGAAATCGAAGTGCTTTGCAAAACGCTCAATCTGGAGCTGGATAAGCTGAAACCAGTGATCTATTTGAAGGATCCGACGCGGGCATTGCTTATCGAACAACAAATGTCGCAACCGAAGCCGAAAACTGCTGAGCCACCGCAGCAGCAGCAGCAACAACAACAACAACAACAGCAGCAGCAACAACAGCAGCAGCAGCAGCAACAGCAGCAGCAGCAGCAACAACAGCAGCAACAGCAGCAGCAACAACAACAACAAGCAGCAACAACAGCCACCACCGCCTCCACCATCAGCTGAGGTAGATGCACAGGCCATGATGATGAACAACTCTAATGCACCCGGTTCGGTGTCATCACCAAACCTGCCAACAGATCCCAGCCAAGTGGTGTTGCCACCACCAGAGCCACGTTACTCGTACGTCGAAGTGAATGTGAGCAATTTTGCGATGATTGCGCAGCAATTGGTGCTGCCACCGAACATACCCTTCCTGCATGCCAATCCTGGCTACAAACACATCGTTGTGAATGCCATTGAACGCACAATTACAGATTGGCTGCAACCGATAGTGGAGCGCAGCATACGCATTGCCTGTGCCACCACAGAGCAGATTATACGCAAGGATTTCGCATTGGATGCCGATGAGAATCGCATGCGCACTGCAGCCCACCAGATGGTACGCAATCTTGCCGCCGGCATGGCCATGATAACGGGAAAGGATGAGATCGCCCGTGCCATTAGTCAGAATTTGCACAAGGCCTTAATGGCCGCGTTGACAGGTGTGACCAGCATGTCCGATATACAGGCTGCCTCCATGCAGTTGGCCAATGAAAATGTGGATGTGGTGTGTGCCTTCCTGCAGAAGACATCGGCTGAGAAATCGGCGCTCGAGATCGATCGACGTCTGTCGACTGACTTTGAGACAAGAAAGATCGCTAGGGAGGAGGGTAGTCGCTTTGTGGATGCTCAGATCTTGAGCTATCAGCAGGAGCGTCTGCCGGAGCCAGTTCGCCTTAAGGTTGGCCCCGCCCCACCCACACTGTATGCTGTGTACTCGGAGTTTGCACGCAGCATTCCCGGATTCCAGCAGATGAGTGATCGCGATATTGCACTGTTTGTACCGAAGCCACAAGATTTGCAGATCCCCAATGTGTTTGCCAACGATGAGAGCAGCATGGTCTATGCCGAAGTGGCCAGTAAAATGGAGACATTCATGAACACAGCCATCAATGTGCCCACTCTAACACTGCAGGCCAACAAGATGCACATGCTTCTCAATGCACTGATGGCCACGCGTCGCTTGCGTGATCAGGAGTCGGCCTTCAATCTGTTGACTCGTGCTGTGGAGGGCTTAACCGAAGGCCTCATCAATGTACAGGATCACATGGAGCAAATGAAACTGTATCGTGACATACACTTGCGTATCTTGAGTCTGTTGCACAACAGCTTTGGAGCCCCGAACACTGAGCGTGCAGTCACGAAATGCTTTTTTGATATCCGTGAAGAGATTCGCTATAATGTGGAGGCAGCTCGTGCTTTGGTTACATCGCATTTTGTCAACATGAATCAGTTTGATGGCATGCTGCGTGATTGCATGGATAATGGCAACAATTATGTGGCCATCTCGTTTGGTATTGCGCTGCTCGAGCGTCTCATCATGGAGGATCGTGCGATTAACATTGTGTCTGATAATGAATTTATGGCAACTGTGGAGTTACTTGGACGTCTCACACAGTACCGTCATCGTTATCCCGAGTGCATTGTCAATGCGATTGAGACCCTTTGGTCGGGCAACATGAACACCAGCGACTATGGACCATTTAATCCAGGAGAACGTTACCTGGCTGGCGCGTCCCATTACATACACTCCGGCATGCATCACGTCAGGGTAAGTAGCGTCTTTCTATATGATCAATTGGAGTTGTTATTAATTAAGAATCTTCTCCCGAACAGTCATGCGATACAGATGATCCGCCAGGACTGCAGGAGAAGACCGAATTCCTGCTCAAAGATTGGGTAGCGCTCTACACTCAGCAGAGTCAGCAGACCACACGCGATGCTCGCAATTTTGGTGCCTTTGTGCAAAAGATGAACACATATGGCATACTGAAGACAGATGATCTGATCACACGATTCTTCCGCCAAGCCACGCATATCTGCACCGATGTTGTGTACCGAATGTATGCGGAGCCAAGTTTGCAAATTAATCAGGCAAAGAATAAGATATTCCAATGGATTGATGCCTTTGTACATTTGATTGCCATGCTTGTGCGTCATTCGGGTGAGGCAGGCAATCCCACGACCAAGATAAATCTACTCAACAAGGTGCTGGGAATTGTGCTGGGCACGCTGCTCAAGGATCATGAGATGAGGGGCGTTGGCTTTCAGCAGGTTGGCTACCACCGCTTCTTTATGATGTTGTTCATGGAGCTATGCTCGGCGGATGATATACCCGAGTCTCTAATGCACAGCATTGTGTCGGCCTTTGCCTACACATATCATCTGCTCAATCCGAGTGTGGCGCCTGGTTTCTGTTTTGCTTGGCTGGAGCTGATTTCACATCGCGTCTTTCTGGGCCGCATTCTGGTGCAGATACCCGGCCAGAAGGGTTGGCCGTTGTATGCACAGTTGCTGCAGGATCTCTTCAAGTATCTGGCACCTTTCTTGCGCAACACTGAACTGGGCAAGCCCGTGCAGTTGCTGTACAAGGGTACACTGCGTGTTCTGCTCGTGTTGCTGCACGATTTCCCTGAATTCCTTTGCGATTACCACTTTGGCTTCTGTGACACCATTCCCCCCAATTGTGTCCAGATGCGCAACATTATTCTGTCAGCATTTCCACGCAACATGCGATTGCCTGATCCCTTTACGCCCAATCTGAAAGTGGACATGCTCTCGGACAGCAGCAATGCCCCGAAGGTGTGCAGCAGTTACATCATGAACATACAGCCACCGAACTTCAAGAAGGATCTGGATTCGTATCTGAAGGCACGTGCTCCCGTCACATTCCTATCGGAGCTGCGCGGACATCTGCAAGTGACCAGTGAGCCGGGCACACGATACAACATGACGCTTATGAATGCGCTGGTTATGTATGTGGGCACTCAGGCAATTGCTTTGATCAGGTGAGGTCTCCCAGGAGATTCTACCCATGAATTCAAACTTATTTAAGATCTTTCTCCTGCTCAACAGAAACAAGAACTTTGTGCCCAACACATCGAACATTGCGCATAGCGCCCACATGGATATTTTCCAGAACCTGGCTGTTGATCTGGACACTGAGGGTCGCTATCTGTTCCTCAATGCCATTGCCAATCAATTGCGTTATCCCAACAGTCATACGCACTACTTTAGCTGTGCCGTGTTGCATCTCTTTGCCGAGGCCAATTCGGAGGCCATTCAGGAGCAGATTACACGTGTTCTGCTCGAGCGTCTGATTGTCAATCGTCCGCATCCATGGGGATTGCTCATTACATTCATTGAGCTCATCAAGAATCCGATTTACAAGTTCTGGGATCATGATTTTGTGCACTGTGCCCCCGAGATAACCAAGTGAGTGTGGGACTGAAAGATCCCTTTAATGTATTGCTTGTAGTTATAGCTAGTAGATTTATGACTAAGCTAGTCCCTAAGAGTAGTTAGGTTTAGTATTTATGATCTTCTTGTTTTCAGATACTTTGGTGAATGTCTGATTGCATTCAATCGGGTTGAGCCATTGAACGGCATTCAGTGTGCAGCATAATAGCAAGAGTTTGTTTATAATGAAACACCAAGAACGTACCTTACCTGCCAGAGTTTCCCCACCACAACCCATCCCTCCATTTTGATCCCGACTCTCCCTCACTTACAATTTTTATTAATTTTGATTAGTATCGTTTGGCATAATGAAAAATATAATTTCGAACAATTATCAAATAATGTAAATATACCCTAAGAAAATAGTAAGTTAAGAGATCATTATTCTAGATATGATAATATATATATTATTGCTCTCTTCAATTATCTCCTCCTCTCCGTCGCAGGCTCTTCGAATCTGTGGCACGCTCTTGCCTGGCCAAATCGAATGTTACCCAGCAGTTGAACATGGCTGTCGATGTTGAGAATCAGGAAGTGGTCAATATTAACTGAGAACAAGAAGAAGAAGATAAAGAACAACAACTAGAACAGCAGCAGCAGCAGCAGCAAAAGGCATCGTAAAATCAATTATATATATATACTAACAAAATGTAGTTTTTAGTAAATCGTTTTAAGCAAATAATGAGAAACAATGAAAAAGAAACCAATGCACTGAGCAAAAGCAAAAAAGATCAGTTCAACCAAAAAAAAAAAAAAAAAAATCAAAACACAATAAAAAATTATCAAGAGAACAAAAGAAACAGATAAGGAGAGGCCCCTCAAGAAAATCCAACACCAACAATGCTTGCAAACAACCGCAGGATAACGATATATATATATAGAAAAGAAAAGAGCTGTTAAATACCGAGAAAAAATTCGAACTGTATTTAAGGTAGTAATTGTTTTGAGATAAACGAAATGAGAACATTTTAATTTCCCGCAAATGTTAACAAATTTTAATTCAGTTGTATTATAATTATAAAATGAAATTCCTATAATTAACTGTGGTTTTATAGCACCCCTTAGCTCTGTCGGTCGTCTCCCTGAGGTACAGAGATGATGATGATGATGATAATGGTGGGAAAAACCAATGAAAAGTATAGAAAAAACAAAAAACCTAAAAAAACACAAAATAAAAACATAAAAAAAAATGGTAAAACGTAATCGAAAATGCAAAAAACTAACAAATGCGATGTAAATATGTAGGTTGTTGTTGCTATCGATCGATAGAAAATGAAAGATAGCGAGAGAGAGGAGAACGGCAACAATAAAGATAATGATAATAATTACGAGATACGAAATGATTGAAGAGGGATCTTAGAAAGATATAGCAGCAACAACAGGCACATATAGAAATCTAACTATGTATGTATATATATGTATTTATATACAAATATAAATATATATATAATATATACACACGATCACATGTACTAAATATATATATTCTCAATTCAAGTCAAGTCAATAAGAACTTCGAGCTGAAGATATTCGACATTTTTTAGAATTTTCATTAGGTTTTTTAAACTGTTTGTAAAACAACAAGAACAACAATAACTCGCTCGATGATCTTCTCCTTATACATATTACATACTACATACGTGCATATACCATATACAATTACCCTTAGTTTTTATGATATACTGAAATGATACACAAATTATTACAACAACTCATACCTTGTTAACACTGCGTAAAGATCAGAGAATGGATATGTATAGATATAAAAATAAAATATATATATAAATAATGATGATTGATGAATGTTGCGAGGATTTAAAGAGTGGAAAGAGAGTTTATATTTGAAAACCCTTCCTATGTTTAGAATATTTTCAAGTTAATTAAATGTTATTACAGGATGCAACTAAGCCGCCTCAACACTGCAACAACAGACATGCCCAACATTAGCTTGTACACACGCACACACTCACACACACACAACTAAACACACACTCGTACATATGTATTAAATGTATCTGAAGTAAAGTGAATTGAAGTCGCAGAAGGAGAGGAGGAATGGGGAGCATATCGACTAGGCAAATGTGTACAATAATGAGAAGGAAGAAGATGTGAAGAAGAAATAGGCCAAGGCGGGGCACACATACCATGATGATGATTACCAATACCAACTCATTGATAGACTAATTGAATTATATATGCAGCCACAGCAAGAACAACAACAGCCACAATAACAACAACGTCAGCAACATTTTTTGATGAAAGATATCCCCAATTCTTATGTACATGCGTTCAACAAATGAAATATATATATAAAAGATCTATATAAATATATATATATATAATATATTAATCCATTACAATCGAAATAAGTAACATTATGCAGTAAGTGAAATAATATTAAATATATGTATAAATGGCAAAATTTTAAAAAAATCTTACCAAGTTTTTTTTTACTACAGGGCGCATAACTGGCGTACGGCAGTGTGCGAACACTTAAAAAAGCTCTGCTTATATAGTTTGGTCTTAAGGGGAAGGGAGGAAGGTAGGGAGAGGGAGATAGATACATATATCGTGTATATATGTAGCCCATTTCCGCACCCAGACTTACATAAACGTCGCCCACAAGGCGCATGTGTGGGAGGGGGCGGGGCGCATTTAGGTTAAGTAAACAGAGAGAGAGAGAGGGAAAGAAGAAGAAATGTCGATAAAGAGTTTTGCAGCGTGTACATACAACAAGAAATGTGGGGACTGAGTGGATGTGTGTATGTGTATCTGTGTGCAGCTGCTTCTATTGTAGATACATTGACATGAATTCAGCATTAATTGAAATGCTGCAGTCATAGCTGCTATCGTTGGCTGTTAATTCCCATGAATTTTGACATAAGGCTGAAAACAACTAGTATGTATCTGTGGATACATGTGTGTGTGTGTGCGTGTGTGTTTGTGCGCGCTTGGCAACCGGGCAAAGGCGGCAGTACCAGCAGCAACATAAAAAAATGTGGCACACTTAAATGCTGCGTCGACGTCGCTGCTGCTGCGCAAAATTCCCCTGCTTTGCCCCACACACACACAAACATACACACGCGCGCAGTACATAATGTGTATACGAAAGATACAAAAAGCGCGTTCAATTTGAATGTGCTTAGAAGTGCGCGCGCAAGTTAACCAACGCAGAGAGAGTGCGAGAGAGAGAGAGAGCGAGGGAGGGAGAGACAGGGTGCAGTGCTCAGCGCGCGTGCGAGTGGGAGCAAAGTTTCGTTAAAAAGTTTCGTCAACTGCCGCAGCGACGCGTCGACAGCACACACTGTCACGTGTTCGTGTTGGCAGAGCTTGTGCATATGTGCATGTGTGTGTGCGCTGCGTCGTGTCTATGCGGCGCAGCTGTAGCTGAGCTTTTTGTAGCGCTGCTGCTGCGCTGCTGTTGGCTGAGACTGAGGCTGAGTCAGCGCCATTAGGTTTGGGCACATTTCTTGTATGCTGCCGCTGCCGCTGTCGACTGCGCTGTTGCTGCTTTGCGCTATCGGTTTTTTCCAGCGCCTCTGTGTGTGTGTGCGCAATGCGCATAATTGTTGTTGTTGTTGCTGCTGCTGCTGTTTTTTTCATCGTCGCCTTTCAAATGTTTATGCAGCTGCACACAGACATGCACGTGCATGCATGTGTGTGTGCCAGTTTGTGCATACTTATGCCTGTCCAGCAATGGACTTCAACTTAAGAGTCCCACGAAACCGCACACACAAAAACCACAACTGGATTTCTTTTTTTTCTTCTCCCCAGACGCGCTCTCTACCTGCCCCATATGTGTGTGTGTGTGGGTGAGTGTGTTTCTTCACATCTCCCTCTCTCTCTCTCTCTCTGTTTCTTTCGCTGCCTCGCTCCACACACTTTCGCGCTCTAGCTCACTCACTACATCTCTCTTCAGCCGTCGTCGTGTTGCTGCTGACCCAGTTTCCTGCTCTAGGCGCGCTGCACTGGCCAAGTAGGTTTCGCTGCAGGGGTGGGGAAAAGAGAGAAGGCAGGGGGACTACGGTTGCGGTTCGCGGGGCACGCTTTGGCTTTCACAGTTGTTGAAGCGCATACAGCATGGTCCGCTCCCACAATCCCTTTAACCCTCTCCCACTTCACTCTCTTAACCCTTATACAACTCCCCCTTCAGCCCCTTCCATCCCTTCTCCCACTTCCCCTTTATCCCCAGCCAACTCTTCTTGACCCTATACCCTCTCTTAGTCCTCTGCCACCCGTCTCTTAACGCTCTCTTGCCCATTTCTAATCCACTCCCTGTACAAATTAAAATATAATCTCGTTAAATTGAAATGCTAACGGAAATTACGTGGAACTGAAGACACGTAAAATCGAAAATAAATTACAAGCTTCAGCTGGCATGTGGAACGTGTCCACTCTGGGCAGGATTAAGGCGCAGCACACACACACACGTACAGCACGCGGCAGCTGTATAGAAACACTCTCTTCTCCTCTTCACATAACCCGCTGATAATCGTGTTGTATCATGTAGAGCGCGTGTATAAGGATCTGTGCCATGAGGCTGAAGAACAGGCGAGGATTGAAGCTGACCAGGCCGAAGGGATGTATTCCAGTGCGCTGCCAGCAGAGCTGCAGACTCATCAGCGTGCGCTAAGGGAGAAAGAAGAAAGGGAGAGAGAGAGAAAGTAGAAGAATCTTAAAGTGAATTCATTACTTTAACTCACACAACGCTCGAAAGTATTAGACTGTCCCCCACTGCTGTCTATACTCCGCCAGAGTATGCACCTGGTGGCCTCTCCCAGCTGCTCCATGCAGGCAGCCAGGCAGCTGAGCATATAAAGCTCCAACAGTGCATGCAGCACAACAACCCCAATCACAATGCTCGTCTGCCAGTTCAGGTGCGGATTAGTGCGTCCAAATTGAATGCGAATCAGGTAGTAACCACAGAGTATGCCCGCAAAGGAGATATGTAGCAGAAACCAAGTGAGCACATGACGAAAGTGATGACAGAACGAGCCAGAGATGTGAATGAGGCACTGTTGCTGGCGCTGCAGGCGACGCAGTTGTTCAGTTGGCACCACCCTCAAGTGCAGCAGCTGTTGCAGTTGTGCCTGCAGTCGCAGATTGCAATTGCAGATCTTCCAGAGCAGCACAAAGAGCAGAAAGTAGCTGGCATTTACCATGTTTGTGGAAGAGAATCTCCAACTGTTCCCCAAGAATTCATACGTCGTTAGAGACGTTTCAAACTGGGCGAGCCAAGACAGAGATTGTAGCAGCACTTGAAATGCCATCAGCGCCACCTTGAGGCGCAGCAGCCGGCGTAGATGGGGCTGTGGAGCTGAAGGAGATCTCTCCAGTTCCTGCAACTGTTCGAAGAGGTCACGAATTGGAGACTCAAAGCGACGCGCGCAGTAGATGCAGGCGAGGATGAGGAGCACTTGACCATAACCGTACAATATGTTGACCACGCGGACTAGCTCTGACTGCACTTGGGCGCGCAATGGAGAATCGCGCTGAAGTTCGTAGAGAAGTAGAGGCATACCCAGCAGCATCAGCGCGTTGTGGCTGAGACTGTAGATGTGCAGCACAAGGGAGATCCATGGATGCATCTCCTTGCCATAGCTGGAGCAAAGGCCATTGGCGGCGAAGAAGGCGAACAGGCACAGTACCTGCCAGCTCATGGCAGCAGTGAAGGCAACTGAGGCAGCTCGACATCAAGAAAGAACAGGACCTCTCCTAATACCCAGTATTAATTAGTCTAATTGATTCTCCAATTCATTCTCCCTTATCTCTTGAACTTGCCATCTGTTAATACACGTGTTGACAGCGCCATTGATAAGCTCGAAATAAACGTAGATAGCAATTAAAATTGAAGTACCAGGGGAAGCTTACTTAATTACAGGGTATTGTTGATTAGTTTTGAACAATTTTCGTTTTCATTCAGCGTTTTACATGATCTTATCTTTCGAGTTGTGTGTCAACAAATAAACTAACGTAAGTTCATTAGAGTATATTCATTAATGTTGAACTTGTGTGAAATGGGGTAGCCCAATTTGTATTACAATTTCTAGACCTTAAACCTTAAAACTTACGATATTCAGTGTCAAGTGATGCATAAGAGTTTTAGAAAACGTTGAATTAATTAATTCAAGAATTAAGCTACAGTAGCTTTTCGTTTGCCTACCGTATAAGACAAGTTACGATATTTGTTTAAAAGTGTTGTATAATCTGTTCACCATTAATAAGTATTAAAAACACTTTAACAACTGCACAACTTATCGAAATGCTTTCGGAAAACCTTTGCCAACACTGACGGAACTGATACATTTCTGCAGTTTCACTTTCAACACCTAAACAGTATTAACAACCCATTAAACACTTTTCTATTTATCAAGCTCCTAATGTCGTTGAGCTCATTACCCTTTCCAACACTGTCACAACTGACATTTACCTGCAGTACCTTCGCTTCCCTAGAGCTCATAAAAGTTTTGTGCCTCGTGCCGTAAAGTCAGTTTCCCAAAAATGAATTTCTTCCAAATTTTTTTTTGGCAAATAATAAAAATACATTTTTTTTGTATGTGCTGAAAAGTGAATTTTGACTTTCTTGCGGGTAAGTAGAGCAGCTTAATTGGCATAAGGTAAAACTATTTAACTGGTTGTGATGTAGAGAGGGGGTACCAAGCAACTCAAGCTACATATCTGGGAGGGATGTATTGGCATGGCCGGCGTAAGTTCAACTGCAATGACAGCTATCGCTTCCGGCGTGTTGCACACCTGCCACGCCCCTTTTGCCCGCAGCTGATGCGGTCAGGAGATTTGCACAATTACGAGAGCTAACCTCAAACTCTACTGCAGCCTGCTGCTGCTGCTGCCTCTGGCACTTGCTGGCTGGCTGAGGCTGCGGCTGCCAACTTGCTATCCAACTGTGGCGCTGTGGCTTTGGGCACAGTCGTGGCCCACTGATCAAATTGTTCCAACTGCAGTTAGAGCTAGCCTCCCCTTTTCCCCTCGCCCCTTTTGTCCTCGTCAGCTGTCATTGCTGTCTCCACTCGAGTTGAGAGTCGACGCTGGCCAGAAGCTGACGCTGTCAATCCGCTGGGGATTTAAATGCAATCGCATTGTGCAAACGGCAAAGTGCAGCACCAACTGTTGTAACTGGAGCGCACACACAGGGAGGGGGACACACACACACACAATGAGGGACACACTGGGACGCACGCATACCAGGGCAGGCAAACTTGCCATTTATACTGCACTGTGGTACGAGGCCGACTAAAGTTACTTGAAAAATAAATATTTATAATATTTTTCGTTACCCCAAACTACAACTATACCATGTTATACATGTATAGTCGAAAAGTAACCTTTTACTTTGACAGATATAGAAAAGGCTATAGGTTTAGCTTTATTGAGAAACATTCTTTGCACTTTTGTGCTTCTGCATTTTTAATGGCTGTCCCTACCTTAGAGGACCTTATGCTACGAACCTTTTCTTAGATGTACTGAATGCAAATTAATCTGTAAATAGAAGTCTTTCCTTAGTAGTCATTTTATTTATCAACATTATATGATGCTTAGTAAATAAATCTTATTCTAGAAAATCTTTTTCAAATCATAAACTTCTTTTAAATATTTGCATTCTTACTGCCTGTTCTTTCATTTGATTTCTGCTATTTTGGTTATTACTTCGTTGTCTTTATAATGTGTATACATATATATATTTATATATATATTATATTTTCAATGAGTTTAGCACCACTGTGCAGGCTATTGTGCTGTTGCATATGGATAATCGTGAGATAGTTTAAATAGCAAGCTCAGCATGGGCACAGCTTGTGCGCGATATACGTGTCTCTCTTCTTTATCTCTCGCTCTGTCGTCTCTTGCTTTCTCTCTCTAAAATACTAACAGCTGCAAGTGCTCAATATGGAATTAAATATACATTTTAAAGTGGATCCTTTCGACTATCTTAAAGTTCCCGACTCGAAAGCCGATTGAACGTTTGCTTGATTGAACTTAAGCATTTCAATTGCGATTGCAATTGAAGTTGTTAATTGAATTCGAGTTGCAGTACAGTACACCTGTCTGCTCCTCCCTCTCTCCCTCCCTCTATCTATTTCGCCCCCTTTTATGAGGGAATTGACAGGAAATTGCACTTCGCTCGCTGCCAAATGGCATTTTCGGCATTGCGATACGATTCGATTTGGCCCCGAAAAAGATGTAAAATAAACAAGTTTGCTGCATTTTGGCCCCATTTGGCGCATTTTAATTGCATTTTGTCGCAAAAACAGAAAGCCTTGGCAAATACGACTAACTTCCCCCCTGGGACTACACATTTGCATAGGGTCCAATGCCAGCAGCGCGTGCCATCAGGGCGGGTATATTGGTCTGCTCGTAGTTGCCGCTGAAGTACTGCGCAAAGGGTCCCGAGGCGAAGACAGCTACATCGTCACCCCCATGGGTATCCGAGTCGAGCGGCACCATTGCGGGGCTCACGTACAGTGGGTGCTCTGTGTCCTCCACTGTAATGTGCTTGCGACCGTCCTCTTTGGTAAAAGTGCCATGATAACCGGGTCCATTGGCATAGGAGAGAATGCTGTAGGGTACATTGTCGTCGGCCAGCTTGTCGGTTAGTCCAGTGATGGGTTTCTTGCGGTCCTAAGAGGTATGAAAGGAATAAATGATATTTACTTAAGTAAAAAAGATTCAAATACATTACATAAATATATTTGATATTCTAACTTTCTAAAACCTTTTTTTTTTCTTACAGCACATAAAATACATAGGTAGGCACCCTGCTATATGGACTACCACGATAACTAAATCGGAAGCTATTCTTATGCTAAAGCTAAGTACCCTTATTCTAACAAATTTCTACATCTTTATTTATTATTTATTTTATTTAATTTTATTGCACTTAAATGATTTCAATGACTAAATGTTACTAAAGCTTTAGAAGCAAATTCTCAAAACTTTTATACTATAATACAGATATGTGTTTGATATATATGTTTATGTATTCCAATAGTATATTTAGTCTGTGATGCAAAGCAAGGTATATAGATTACTGAGTGGGACTTATTGACGGAATTACCAGAAAGTTTATAGATGAACAGTGATGGATACAATTATAGTAACACGGCATGCAGTTTTTCATTGTGTATGGTATAGTTTCTTAATTGACATCCTTATTTATGTATGTACCTAGATAATACCTATAGATTATGGATAATATAGACCCAATGGATTGTATATTCGCAATAAAGAGATAAAATAAGGTTCATTTAATAATGAGCTAACAGTTTCCTAGGTTAATTCGTAGGAAACTGGAGTCTAAGGATTTTTGTGTGGCACTGTTTGAATACAGTTATAATTGGATGGGTAATATAGTTTTAACTAATGATTTCTTGAAGTATGGAGTATTTAAGGTCAAACTGCAATTTAAATTCAATAATATGGTATGTAAAGTAATGAAAAAATATTAGTTCCCCAAGTCTGATGATTTCTGTATGGGACTCGACTTAAATACGCTAAAACTCCTACGGGTAATCGCATTTATAATTTTGATGATAATAATTAATACAACTATCATTTAAAATGTCATAAGTAAAAAGAATACCAAGTTTTCTGTAGTATGCGGTTTTTTTTAGTTGGAACTAGATTATAAGATTTGCGATTGCCTCTGTAGCTTGCAAAGCTATTATTCTTATGACTAATAAAGTCTTCACAGATATAATTAATAATAATCATCTGAAGATTTCTGCGTGGCACTGTGGCTTGAATATTATTGAATATCCTTATGGATAATAAGTTTTCGGTATTGATATCGTTTATCAAGTAATGAGAATACTAAATTTCTGGAAGACTGGAGACCCTATAGCTAAAATACTACTAAATACTTCTGGGTAAAAAGATTTCTAAGCTTGAAGTCTGAAGAGACAATTTCTTAAGGTAGTAAGGTAATCAGAAAATATTAGTTGTCCAAGTCTGAAGATTTCTGGGACTCGATTCAAAATTCTTGTATTAGGAACTGGAGTCAAGGGACTTTGTGTGGCACTGTTTAAATACAGTTATAATTGGATGGGTAATATAGTTTTAACTAATGATTTCTTTAAGTATAAAGATTTTTTAGGTAAAACTGCAACTTAAATGCAATAATATGGTATGTAAAGTAATGAGAAAATATTAGTTTCCCAAGTCTGATGATTTCTGTATGGGACTCGACTTAAATACGCTTAAATTCTCACGGGTAATCGCATTTCCAATTCTGATGATAATAATTAATATAACTATGATTTACAATATCATTATTTAAAAAGGATACCAAGTTTTCTCTAGTCTGAATTTTTTTTTTAGTTGGAACTGGATTATAAAATTAATTGTCTGAAGATATCTGATTTAGCTTGAATAGCTAAAACTCTTATGAGTGATATAGTCTTCACCGATATAATTAATGTTAATCATCTGAGGATTTCTGCGTGGCACTGCGGCTTGAATACTATATTCTTATCAAGTAATAAGAATACTAAATTTCTAGTTCTAGGGTGTAAGGTAATAAGAAAATATTAGTTGTCCAAGACTGGAGATTTCTGTATGGGACTCGACACAAAATTCTTGATAACCCTAAAATTCCTATGGGCAATGAGTTTGTATTAACTTGATTAATAATATTGTAGCAAATCAATGAGAATTTGTGGCGCGGAGTTTGAAGATTTTAAGATTTTTTATGAGATCATGGCTGGAATGCTTCAAAATTCTTATGGGTACTAAAGTTTTCACTACAAATATAATAACCTTACCTTAAAGAAGTAGCTAAAAGTGATTCGTAATATTTATATAATTTGTTAAATTATAAGGAATTCTAGAGAGTCCTGTGTGACTAATATGGTTCATAAGATCGTTTGTAAGATCGAGATTTCCAAGTTTCTCGAAGTCCGAAGATTTCCAAGTGGAGGTGTAGCTCGAATACGTTATAATTTTAATGGGTAACAGAGTTTTCACTTATATGATTTATATCGTTAATGTCTGAAGTCAGAATATTTTTGTATTATTTATAATATTAATAATCGTTTATAAAGCTATGAGAATACTTATAGTGAAATACTGTTAAATTCCTATGGGTAATAAATATTGCTCTACGTAATGATTCATTAAATTCATGATATTGTCGTCTGAAGATTTCTGTATGACACTGTTACTTAAATACTCACGCATTGCTGTACTATAGAACCTTTATAGCACAATAAAGATAATATACTTAGTTTATAGTTGTTTATAGCAGCACATGGATTTGTTTTAGCTTACCGGGTACCCGTTTATGGTCATCACGTGCGAGTGATCCGAGGTGACCACAATGAGTGTGTCCTCCTCGGAAGTGAGTTCGCGTGCGCGCTGAATGGCGCGTGCGAATTCAGCTGTGTCCTCCAGTGAGCGCTGAGCATAGTTGTCGTGGTGGGCCATGTCGATACGGGCACCCTCCACAAAGAGAAAATATCCTTCCTGGTTGCGCTGCAGTACACGCAGGGCTGCTTCAGTGAGTTCGGTCAGGGAGGGATCAGCCAGATGACTGTGGGCGGGACTACGTTCACGATCCGCATCGTAGGGCAAGTGATCATGGGCGAACAGACCAAGAAGGTAGTCAGTATTGTCCAGATCCAGCTGGGTTAATCCCTTGCGGCTCCATACGTAACTGGCATTGGTGGACTTCTTATTTTCCAGCCAGTCGTTGATCAGGTTGCGTCCGTCGGTACGGTAGCCAGCCTTTCCTGTCTCATCGCGCACTGTCTCGTTGAGGAAGTTCTTTCTGCCTCCTCCTAGGATGACCTTCAAGGCTTTGCCCACAGGCCACTCCACCAGCTGGCGGGCAATGTCAATAGTCACTTCCGAATCACAGTTGGCACCAGTCACCTCCGCATCGTTCTCCCAATAGCGATCGGCAATATGAGCATAGGCGCCCGCGGGTGAGGCGTGCGTGACACGCGCTGTGGTCACGATGCCAGCATCCTTTCCAGCTTCCTGTGCCCACTGGGCAATGCTGCTCACACGATTCTCCTCCAAACCGGCTGAGATGCAATCGTAGCGTGGCACCTCTGCATTCACGCCAATGGTGCCGTAGCTGCCCTTGACACCACCCAAGTAGGCAGTGGCAGTGCAGGCTGAGTCTGCCACCTGTCTATTGACGCAGTACGTCTTGGCCAGCCCGGTGTAGGGGAACTGCTCAAAGTAGACCTTCTCGGAGCTGTCGCCCAGCAGATTGCGTGTTGCCGTCACTGTGTGAATGGACATGCCGTCGCCGAGGAACATGATCACATTCTTTGCCTTCTTAGCGGGCTCCTCCTGCAGCTGCTGCAGTGCAGCCAACTTGGCTGCCAGTGTGCTCTGCGCATTCTCACGCCAATAGGCGCTCTCTGTCTCCGCCTGGTTCTTCAGTTCCTTCGTGCTGCCGCGTGGTGCCGAGCGTGGATGTTGAGGGTCTGCAGGGAGGGTGGGGCAGATTTATTATTGTTGAGTTACTGCTCTGGGTAATTTATATATATCGTCAATGCTATTGTTATTATTGCTGTTCCCTTGACTAATCTCGTGCTTATCGACCGACTGCCGACTGGTTTATGGCTTCGATAAGCTGCCTCTGTGGAGAGTAACCTAGTGGTTCCACAAGGGCTTTCATTTAAAACGACTGGAGGGAATACCTATTGTACAAGTTGAACTTGGCACTCTACGTAGACCTTTTATATTTTTTTGGGGTTATATTAAAAAAGAAAGCAAACACATATTCCACGTTTATTTGGCTTATTGAGAACAACTAGAACTGGGTACAGTTGGCCCAAGGTACGGTGGGAAGTTTAGGTACTGTATGAACTCTGGGTACGGTAGGAACTCTGGGAACGGTAGGAACTGGGTACGGTAGGAACTATGGGTACTGTAGGAACTGGGTACAGTAGGAGCTCTGGGTACTGTAGGAGCTCTGGGTACTGTAGGAGCTCTGGGTACTGTAGGAACTTTGGGTACTGTAGGAACTTTGGGTACTGTAGGAACTTTGAGTACTGTAGCAACCTTGGGTACGGTAGGAACTATGGTACAGTATGAACTCTGGGTATGGTAGGAACTATGGGTACTGTAGGAACAATGGGTACGGTAGAAACTGGAGTGAACTGGTACAGTAGGAACTCGGTACGGTAGGAACTCGGTACAGTAGAAACTCGGTACAGTAGGAACTCGGTACAGTAGGAACTCTGGGTACGGTAGGAACTCTGGGTACAGTAGGAACTCTGGGTACCGTAGAACTGGAAACTCCAGAATTACTCATCGTATAATCATTTTCACATTTTTATGGAACTCTGAACAGACTTTAGTTTGCTTTATTGGATCAATTCGAACTGTATCCAAGCAATTCACTCTCACTAGTCTCACTCCAGCTCCTCCCTTCTGCCCAACCTTCTTTCATCTGCACTCCTTTCTTCCTTAATCCCTTACCCACCTCTTTGTGCGCTGACCAGGACGCACAACAGCAATCCGAACCCGATCAGACGTTGAGCCACAGTTAATGCCATTTCTTTTGGGGGCTGCTCCTTCCTTTTGCGACTTGTGACGAGATCAGCAGACGCAAATGCACTAAACTAATTCTCTGCACGCTTTGGCGACCATTGGGCAATGCCTGGGCTGAGCTAATCGCCTCGAAATGGGGCGCAGAAATCTTATCAGAATTATTCCAGGTAATCAGAAAAGGCCAAAATCAAATCGCCAAACGGGTTTATGGTCAACAAATTATGAGCTGACGGGAGAAGAGGCAGCGAGAGAGAGGAGGGGGGGATAAAGAGATGAGGCACATACGAGCGCAACGTGACGTGTGGGACGCACACACGAGCAGAGATTGGCCAGGGTTGCCGGCCGCTGTCCAAAGGGCTTAACTTTGATGTAAGCCAAGTCCGGTCGTCGTTACGTATACGACCCGTGTGTGAGTTTGTGTGTGAATGTGTGTATTGTCCATTTACTGCTCGGTTTATGTCGGCGCCAGGGCTGCAGGCATTTTTAATCAACCGATTCACTTGCTTTGTGTGCCATGCCTCGTTTCCTTTTGACGTCATGTCCAGACGCAGCCCCAAAATGAAATTTCACATTCAAATTTTCCAACTCTTTTTCCGATATATTATGCAAGACAGAGAGAGGGAAAGGGGGCAGAGAGGACTCTGCACTTTAATAATTTTAATGTTTTTCTTGCCACAAAGTGCTGCATACTTTTAGGTTAAGTGCAAAGACAGAGTGACAGTCGCTTGCGTAAGTATTCGCACACACATTTATAGTATTGTTTTGGCCAGCGCCACAATGGAGCCCGTAAACTTGATGATCTGCTGGGAGAGAAAGAAAGAGAGAGATAGCATAAACTTGCAACCTGCCGCTTGTTCGCTTGCAACTTGCCGCTGTAAAGGCAGGCAGGGAGGGCGCAAAGAAAGGCACCTGCACCGTTATGGGTCGCTGGGCGCGCAGTATCAACAGAAAAGACACGACGTCGCACCTCGCGATTCCATTGAAACCAGTAACTGTTCCACGCAGCCTCACCCAGTTCCAGACTCTGTTAGGAAACGGGCATATAAGGTTTCTATGTAGTTAACTGTCTTCATATCCTCTTACCGCCGTGGACATTTCGGTACCGCCATAGCAGTAGAGCAAGAGACAGGAGCTCACAGTGCCTGCGTAGACCACATAGCGTATGATATTGTAGCCTGAAAACTGGAAAGTAATCGAAAATCGATAACTGTTGTTGTGTGAAGTGCAGTTCAAAAGATCCTTAACTTAATAATTTCCCCATATTTATAATAATTTCTTTCTTAGCCGATAACTTATCGATAAACTTGCACTTGGGGCTATACCATTTTATCGATAATAGTAAATTTGTTAAATTTTGATGTAGTCTATACATTTTTAAGCAGTATCCTTTGTTTCCCCTTCTAAAAAATGTACCGATAAATTAATCGATAAATAAATCAGTCATACTACCCCCGCTTTTTAATTAATTTAAAGTATACATATTACTCACTAATTTTCCTCTTAGATTTTTTAAATTTCAATGATATCACAAAATCTCAACATTATTCTATCGATAATTAATCGAATATCCGTATAGTTTTTTTTTCTTAGCCAATAACTAATTGAAAATAATTTATCTATAGCCCTCATAGCTTTTTTTAAATTTCAAGGATTTATTCTCTACA